>CM017192.1:34456774-34584274 GCA_004837865.1 Musa balbisiana | reverse complement strand
ATAATAATGTGTTAAGGCAGATCAAGAGTGTCTGCATAAAGGAAATCAACATTTGGAAGGAGACTTACTGGGCATCTTCTCTGGAAGAAAAAGCTTCCAGCTTGTACTTCATTGTAGGAATAGCATCAACAAGAACAGGTTCCAAGCCACCGATTGAGGGCTCAGGCTGTTGGCAAATTAATCTCTCAATGGTCAAATAGTGTCAATTCATTTAATTAATGAAAATGACAAAAAAAAATTCTATCATAGTAAGAACAAATATGTAGATTTGGTTTGGGTAATATCACAATTCTTTAATTAAAATCATAGTCATCCTCAAAAAACACAAAATTATGACACAAATTGATGTGTACTTGCAGAAAAGGCTTCCATGTCAAGAAGAGCCAAAATTTAGCTTAATGAGTCATCAATACAAATGTTATTACTTATTTTCTTTGCAAAATATCGAAGTGACCACAAACTTATTTGATATCCTAAAATGACAATTGCTGTATCTTTAAGCCATACTCACCTATATAAGTTACCAGAAAGCAAAGAAAGATGAAGTTTATGAATGTCATGTGACTGCAAATTTGCTCAAAAAAAGAATAGTATAGTATGGAAGAAGAGAGATAATTAGGTACCACTAACATCCCCAACAACATGTGAAACCATTGACCTCCAGCTCCAAGTACGGGCCTACTGATAAAGACTTCTGCTTGGCCGAGTGTACTCCTCTTTTTTTATTTTGTGACCTTACAGTGAGACAATAAAATCTTTACTAGCCAAGCTAGCTAGCCCATTTGGCAGATTCCACCCCTTAAAGGTAAAAAAAGCCCTGTTCTTGTCGCAGAACACCTATTTCAAAAGTTGCAAGCACAACGAAGTCACAAATCCACGCGGCATCTTTAACATGAATTCAACGATTCTACAATTTATTTAATGGAATAACTAAAATTTCATAACCTAATAACAAATAACAAAAACTTCATTTTTTTCTCTATTAAAAGCAATTTTTTCTGCTCTGTTCAATCCGGTAAATTGCTTCTTAGAATTAGACAAAAAAGAACCTTCCTCTGATCCTTAAAATGCACAGGATTCAGCTAAAATTGCAACTTTAGAGTTTGGTAAGGTAAAAATCGCCCATGCGTATGTTTATAATAAAGTCGATCTTCATGTGAATCTAGTATCCAAGTCTTCTTCTTAGGAAGAATATTTCAAACAACTTATGTTCACTTGTCGCTTTAATTTCTTCCGCTTTGCTATAAGCAGAGTTCTTGACAAAGCTAAGCTAGTAGTTGTACCAAAAATGAATCGTTTTAAATGGCACGTTTCAGTTTCGAAGCAATTGGAGTGAGCAAACCACGAGGTCGGGCGACGGGACGGCGCCTCACCTGGTCGATGTCGGAGCGGAGCTCGATGTCCAAGGGGGTGGCGCGGGAGTCGGTGGAGCGGATGCGGCTGCAGAGGAGGCGGGTGCACACGAACACGATGAAGGTGGCGCTCATCCCGAACCCGATCACCGTCGTCACCAGGTTCAGCCCCGACCCCCACATCTGCTCCGCCGCTCGTCCTATTACGGCGGGAACCTCCCCCTGCCTCTGCTCAAAGTGTTCTCCTCACGGTTGCCACAGCCGCCGCCAGGACAGATGGGATGGATTGGGTCGGGCAATGAGGGATCGGACGGTTAAAGGCACGCATCTGGAGTCGAAGGAATAGCTTTGGGGGATGGCAAAGAATGGGAACAGCCGAGGCGGAGAGGGAGAGACAACGGTGGGTTTCCCTCGTGTCGTATTCCATGCGCCGCAGCGCACACGGAGGACGGATCATAGCGTGTTAAGATTCGTGCGCGAGTGGATCGTATCGTACCGCACGGGATCGACAATGCGGGAATGCGCAGAGCAGGTGGTTGCCGCTGTTTGGTGTGAGGCCCACTGGGTAATAGATTTTGCAATATAAATAATTAGGCGGCGAATCTGTGTTTTTTTTCTCCGATAAGCGCAAGTAGATTCCTTCGAAAAGTCAACAACGGAAAATTACAATTTTACCATTCACTACGCCGCTTTTTTAATTCAACAATATTTTTTATTTAGGCCATTTCATGGAAACCTCACATTTTGAGATTTTTTCGTATACTGTCCTATATTTTTCTATTTTTCTAAAAATATTATTATAATATTTTTGAATGAAATAGTATTTTTGTCATCACACTATATTTTGTCATTACTTATATTTATATTTTTTTTATTTTATTCATGCTTTATATAACATAGTATAGAGTAAACTTGACGGTCTTATCTTGGTTGGCTTTTATAGTCATTTTAGACTTGTAAACATAGATTATGTACAGTTATTACGTAGAGGTAAAATTATCCAAAAACAAACCATTTAGATAATCAATTTAGGGGTTTTCTAGCTCCGTAGAGTGGTACGAAGTGTTAGCTAATATAGCACTTAGAGTTACCCGGGTGGCACATGACTGGATGTGTCTTTGGGGGTAGTGTCTAGGGTTAGTTTGCTGTCTTGTTACACAGTACCCATAGTCATGTTAAAATCGATCTGAATTCTATTGACTATTGCAGCATACTATGATTATGAGATATGATAGATGGATGTAAAAATCACGTTTTGCAACCTCGAGGATAAGATGTATATGACACAGCTTGAAGGATTTGTGTCCAAATAAAGTCCAGATAATATGTGCATATTGTTTAGGTTTACCTATGGACTAAAGTAAGTCTCCCGAAGTTAGAACATAAGATTTGATGAAACGATTAGATCTTATCAATTCGTTAAGAACAAAGATTAGTCTTATATGTATAGGAAGGTAAGTGGGAGCACTATCACCTTTTTGGTGTTGTATGTGGATAGCATTCTAATTATTAGCAATAATATATGAATATTCTCCATAATAAAAGCTTAGCTATCTAAATATTTCTTCATAAAGGATTTAGGAGAAGCATCCTATATCTTGGGATTCAGATCTATAGAGATAGATACAAGACGATGCTTGATTTATCTCAGTCCAGGTATATAGACACTATTGTCAAAAGGTTTGACACGAAAAATTCCAAGAGATATCTCATACCAATGAGACATGAGATATCGCTTTTTAGAAATATGTCCACAAAGACTCCCGAAGAAATGGTAGACATTAATAGGATATTCTATGCCTCAACGATATGATCTATCATGTATGCTATGTACCAGGTCTAGTATAGCACATGCTCTAAGTATCATGAGCAGGTATCAGGTAGATCCGGGCTTGGAGCACTGGAAAACAATAAATTGTATCTTTAAGTACTTGAGAAAGATTAAAGATCTTTACTGGTATATAGAAAAAGTGGCCCTAGGGTTGAGGGCTAGACGACTCGAGTTTCCAATTCGACGTCAATGATAGCAAGTCTAATTCAGGGTATGTGTTTACCTTGAATAGAAGAGAAATATGCTAGAAGATTTTCAAGCAAGATACTACTACTAACTTGACCATAAATGTGAAGTACATTGCTGCAGCAAAGACATCAAAGAAGGGAGTCTTGATGAAAAAGTTCATCATAGATCTATGAGTCATACCGGGCAACGATGAGCTGATTCGCTTATATTACAATAACAATGAGACGATTGCTTAAGTGAAGGAACTTAGGTCTCATCAAAAGTCTAAGCACATTCTAAGGAGATTCCACATGATCATAGAGATCATAGCTCAAGGAGATATAGTAGTGGAAAGAGTTTCATCCGAAGATAACATCGCAGATCCACTAACAAAACCAGTGTCTCAGATTATCTTTGAGTATCATAGGGATCTGATAGGGATCAGATACGTAGGTGATTAGCTTTAGGTTAAGTGAGAGATTACTAATCATTGGTATGTAGTTCAATTGTTTATTGAATTTATTTGATTAAGTTAGAATTAGATAGAGGTTTATTTAATATTTATTTATTATTATAGTTCAGTGATCCTTGATATCTTGATGTAGTGATTTAGCTATCATAAAAATAAAAAATAAAAGAAAGAAATTGAGATAGGGTGAAGCCGGCAGCCACGCACGCTGTTCCTTCTCAATCGAGAAGGAACCTTTGCTTCCCGGCGCCGACCACCACTGCCTCTTCTCCACCGCCGGTGCTACTTCTCGGCCGGTGACCACCGCCGTCGTCGCTCCCTGGCCAGCGCCCACTGTCACCGCTGCGCCCCGGCCAGCAACCTTCTCTCCTCGCTTCCCCATCTCGCTCGAGCAAGAAGGTCGCGACCGCTGTTTCCCAGCCAGCGGACCAACCCTCGTAGCCGCCCGTCGATGACGCTGCCTTAGCCGCACCACTACTTCCAGCCACCGCCGGTCATGATCATTCGGCATCATTAGCGGCTTCCCCTACGGTGCGGCAGAAATAGAGGATCCTCTGCTACCGCAGCCGTTGGTCTCCCTTGCCAATGCGAGCGCCGGTTGCCTCCACCGCTGTCGTTGCTTCCCGGCCACTTCAACACCACCCCCCTCCTCCCAGCTGACCCACCACCGCTGCCAGCCATCGTGCGACGACCGCCGCTCGCCTCCCAACCACTGTTCCCCCTTGCTCTGCATCCTTTGTAACCAAAGCAGGGCAATCACGAGCAACTCACATCTGCTGCCCGTGTTTCCAGCCGCCGCCATGGCCTCGAGCGCCATCGTCGTCACCTTCTAGCCGACCCACCACCACTGCCGGCCACCGTGCGATGACCGCCTCTCGCCTCCCAACCGCTGCTCCCCCTTGCTCTACATACCGAAGCAGGGCAGTCACCTCTGCTGCTGCAGTCGTCGGTCCATTTGCTGCTGCGAACGCCGATTGTCACCACCATCGCCGCTATTGCCCAGCCAGCGACGACGCTGCTCGCCGCCCAACCGTGATCCTCACAGCCTCCCCCTGGTGACAAAAACAGGGCAAATCACCAATGACCCTGGTCCCCGCAGCGACTGCTCTTGGCGTCCATTTCCTCGACAGCTTTGTAGTATAGTGCGATGTCCTTGACCACACATCAAAAACAAAAACTAGGAATTATTGATTTACAATCGTATGAGTGCTGATAACTATGTGAAATCACAAATAGAAGCGTTTGAAATCAAATTGAGAATTGTCTGATTTCAAAAAGAGCATATTGGAATACTTTAGCGGGTTTCAACAAGACGAGAGCTCAAATTCTATATTAAATAAATTGGAAGGTACAGAAAAAGGGTTCAGGATGGTGACGCTCACTACCCACGCATTAGGGTAGAATTTCCATAATGGGAAGATGGAGATCAGACCAGTTAGATCTCTAGGACGGAAATTTTTTCTCGTTTTCACATAACTCTAGAATAATTCAAGATAGAAGTGGCCTCAATCCAACTCGATGGAAATGTAATCCAATAGTACGATTGGTACGAAACTTGCCACGGAGTTCCTTCGTGGGAGCAGTTTAAAAAAGAGCTTCTTGTTCACTTTGACCCATCTGAATATGAGAATATTGATGGCCAGCTCTCCAAAATTCGTCAAACTTCTACAGTGTTAGAATATCAGAGTAGATTTGAAAGATTGTCAAACCAAGCTAGAAATTGGTCGGAATGATAATTTTTGGATACATTTATTGAATGGCTTAATCCGGAGATTCGGTGTGAAGTTAAAGCTTGTCAACCCCGCACCATGATAGCTACGATTTCATTTGCACACTTGCATGAGGAAAAAATCAGTATGAAATATCGTTGAAACAGAGGTGTCAATAAACAAATGATCAGCAAGCAGCACACCCCATCTACTCCCAGTCGAAATCCTATCACTTGCAGACTAACCCGAGAAGAACTTAAAGAAAGATCAGCGAAGAGTTTGTGCTGGCATTGTGATGAAAAGTGGAGTAAGGAGCATCGATGCAAACATGGAAAACTTTTGATGATTGAGTCGATCGAGGAGGAACCGGAAGCAGAAGAGTTGGAATCCGATCATGAAAGTGTGGAAATTGATAAAGATATTGAAGTCATTATACATACAGTGCATGCATTGGCTGGCTACGCTAATCCACAAGTTATGAAAATCAAAGGAACTTTGAAGCATCAGCCTACCACTGTTTTGATTGATACGTGCAGCACTAATCATTTTATGGACAGGAAAGTTGTAGCCTGATTAGCTTACCACATTGAAGGCTGTGACAGATTCGAAGTAAAGATAGCTGATGGACGAATTTTAACTTGTGATAGCAAATGTTCAAAGATAAAATTGATGATACAGGGCCAGGAGTTTCTTGCAACGATTACTACACTGAAAGACCGACCTGTTGCTTACATTGTCAAAAAGTGGAGACCATACTTACTTGATCAATGGGTTGTGATGCATTGCAAATAGCCTATGACTAAAGTACTAAAAGAGAAGCTCCTCGAGTTTGATACTGCTCAGCTTTGAGGACAATGCTGATTTGAAGAGGGACGAATTGTTATGACCCTTTTTCTGAGCTTTTGAATAATGTTTATTGAGTTTGTTTAGTTTAATTGTTTATTAAGTCTATTTGGTTCAATTAGAGTCAGATAGAGGTTTATTTAATATTTATTTATTATTATAGTATAAATCTTGGTGGACTCTAGGTGGAACTTTACAAATATGGTTGTAACCGCTTCTTTTCAGTTATCCATGAAAAATCACTATTCAGTCTTTTGACGAACTCTAGGAGGTTGATCCCCTCGAAGCGATCAAGGAGGCCGATCCCCTCGAAATGATCAATACATTTTCTCTTTTTCTTTTTACGATAAGATCTTAGGGTCTTATCATTTGGTATCAGAGCCTACGATAAGACTTTAGGGTCTTATCAAGGTGCCTTGTAAACCAATCACATGAGTGATAACACATGTGACATGATATATAATCTTTTTACTTATTATTTATTTGATAATTTTTTACTTTATATTTTTTATTGTATATATTATGATGTTCATGGATCTATGCAATGAGAATCAGATCATGATGAGATCACGATAATGAGATTGATTCGTCTTTAAACATAGACTCTAAATAATCCTGGTCATAAGTCACTTGAAAGAGATATCAAGATGACCAAATAGATTGATGTACTATATACCAATCGATATGATGAAGGCGGCTAGTTTCATAACTGCTCATGTGGGGACATTGATATCGTGCAGGTGTTCATTGAAGAATGAGTTCACTAATTGATCCGCTTATGGAATGTTGGATAATTGATAATATCTCATTATCAAACAGCGATTCTGTCATCCTAGTAGTATATCTGGTCTTTAGACTTGAGACAACAAGGATGTCCTGTATGAGTACTCCACTCTTTGATACCAGATTTATAGACTTGGAAGTTCCAGATTTAACATAATCGATAATCGAGAGTAGCAACCAACCTTACGAAGGTTTTTAAGTATCGATAGAGGATCATCCACTCTTGATGTCATGATAGAAATATCTATGTATTTTTTGCTCAAGTAAATCCCTAGCTAGAGTTATTCAGATTGAGAGAGAAAGAGTTATCTAAGAAAATCCGATTAGAGTGAGACTCGAATAGAAATTGTATGGACCTATGTTAGGACCCTTTTTTTGAGCTTTTGAATAATGTTTATTGAGTTCATTCAATTCAGTTGTTTATTGAGTTTGTTTAGTTCAATTAGAGTCAGGTAGAGGTTTATTTAATATTTATTTATTATTAGAGTCCAAGTCCTGGTGGACTATGGGTGGAACTCTATAAATAGTGATGTAATAATTTATCTTAAATAAATCAATCAATCAATGAATCTATGAAAAATATTATTCCAATCTATGGATAAACCCTAGGAGGTCGATCCCCTCGAAGTGATCAAGGAGGCCGATCCCCTCGAAGCTATCATTCCCTTTCCCCCTTTTATCTTCTTTCTTTTACGATAAGACTTTAGGGTCTTATCAATTGGTATTAGAGCAGTGATCCTTGGCATTCTCACTGTAGTGTTGTCGTAGTTATAAAAAAAAAAGTGTGAGGAAGGGTGAAGCCCACAAACACCAATCCTTCTCAACCAAGAAGGAACCTCTACGTCCCGGCCAGTGACCATCGTTGCCCCTTCTCCATAGCAAGCTCTTGCACGACGCTTCCTTAACCCCGGCAACGCATGCACCACAGCCCCTCATTGATCCCTGTCGCGACCCTCGCTACCTCCTTCTCCACCGCCACCGCTGCGCTCCGGCCAGCGACCACCATTGCTGTAACTGCCCTCCAACAACACATGCAGCAACCACAGCAAGTTCTTGTGCGGCCGCTTCAACCTCGGCAACGCACGCACTGACTCCTCTTCTCAACCTCGGTCGCTTCAATGGCACCGTCGTGTCCTTAACTGCATGCGATCCCTCGGCGTCACTAGCACCTCCTTCCGTAGTGCAACAGAGACAGAGCAATGCTACCTTCCATCTGTGTCGTCGCAACCATTGCAACGACAAGCCCTTAGCGACACTGCCCCCAACTGCACCACCATCGCTGCCTCCCAGCACTCAGCAATAGTGATCCCTCCATGCAGCGACCACAGCAAGCATCACTGCCTCTCACACAGCGAACGTAGCTACATCCCCGCATCCTTGCAGCAACCCTTCATTTCCGTAGTGCTACCACTGGTTGCGTCACAACAGCAGCACCGAGTAGGGCGGTGATTGATGCCCTAGTCCCGACACCAGAAATAAGAGTTGAGATTACAGATTTGCAGTCTTACACAATAGCCACCGATAACTCAGTGAAAACACAAATGGAAGTATTAAAAAATAGAATTAAGAACCGGTTACAAGAAACACTTAATGATTTCAAAAAGGACCTATTAGAGAGCCTTAGTAAATTTCAACAAGGTGGGAGCTCAAGTTCTACGTTACACAGATATGAAAATATAGGAAAAGGGCCCCAAGATTGTGACACAAACTACTCACACATGAATGTAGAATTTCCAAGATGGGAAGATGGAGATCCGACCAGTTGGATCTCTAGGGTAGAAAATTTTTTTTGTTTTCACATAACCCTAGATGAATCCAAGGTAAAAGTGGCCTCAATCCAGCTCAATGGAGATGCAATCCAGTGGTATGATTAGTATGAAACTTGCCACATAGTTACTTCGTGGGAGCAGTTCAAAAGAGGGCTTCTTGTTCGCTTTGGCTCATCTGAATATGAAAATGTTGATGGCTAGCTTTCCAAAATTCATTAGACTTCTACAGTGTTAGAATATCAGAGTAGATTTGAAAGATTATCAAATCAAGCTAGAGATTGGTCGGAACAATAACTTTTGGGTATATTTATTGAAGGGCTTATTCTAGAGATCCGGTTTGAAGTTAAGGCTCGTCAACCTCGCACAATGATAGCTACGATCTCTTTTGCATATATACATGAGAAAAATATTAGGAAGGAAAGATCAGCAAGGGATTTGTACTATTATGAAAAGTGGAGTATGGAGCACCGATGTAAACAAGGGCAACTTCTGATGATTGAACCAATTGGAGAGGAACCGAAAGCTAAGAATATGGACTCCGATCATAAAGGTATAAATTCTTATGAAGATGTTGGACCTACCATATATATAATACATGCATTAACCGGCTACTCCAACCCGCAAACTATGAAAGTTCGTGGAACTCTGGAATATCAGTCTTTTATAGTTTTGATTGATATTGGTAGCACTAACAATTTTCTGGATAGTGAGACTGTTGACCAATTGACTCACCACATTGAAGGCTATGATAGATTCGAAGTAAAAATCGCTGATGGATGGATTTTAACTTATGATAGTAAATGTTCAAAGATAAAATTGATTATACAGGGCTAGGAGTTTCTTGTAACGATTACTACACTGAAAGACCGACCTGTTGTTTACACTATCAAAAAATGAAGACCATACCTACTTGATCAATGGGTTGTGATGTGTTGCAGATAGTCTATGACTGAAGTGCTAAAAGAGAAGCTCTTTGAGATTGATGTTATTGAGCCTTGAAGACAAGGCTAATTTGAAGAGGGAAGAATTGTTAGGACCATTTTTCTGAGCTTTTGAATAATGTTTATTGAGTCTGTTTAGTTCAGTTAGAGTCAGGTAGAGATTTATTTAATATTTATTTATTATTAGAGTCCAAGTCCTGGTGGACTCTAGGTGGAACTTTATAAATAATGGTGGACTCTAGGTGGAACTTTATAAATAATGATGTAATCGTTTCTCTTGAATAAATCAATCAATCAATGAATTTATAAAAAATATTATTCCAGTCCGTGGATAAACCCTAGGAGGCCGATCCCCTCGAAGCGATCATTCCCTTTCCCCCTTTTATCTTCTTTCTTTTACGATAAGACCTTAGGGTCTTATCAGCCTAATAGCATCATGCATAGTATATGGTTTCTGGAATGTTAGATGGATAAGAGACTATATATATACGGTAACTGAGGATAGATAGATCTAATGGATTGGATTCCCTTAAATCATTTGAAGACTACGGCATAGTGACATAATACGTCCGTAGTCAATGAGTCAAGTGAATTATTATGAAGATAATAATTCACTAAGTCAGAAATAGTTATGACAAGTATGACTTATGGCTAGCTTGATATTAAGCCTAGAGGGTCACACACATATGATAGGTATTGTAATGAGTATATGTTTGGATATAAAATATTCGTTGGAGACCCTATCTTATTGGATATCAAAAAGATCTTGAATTATTGGATCCTATAGATAAAATCTAATAAGAGTCAATGAGAGATTATTGGATAAGAATTCACTAATCTAAAATGCTTGGGTATTTAAATAGAAATCTAGTACCTAATAGGGTATGATCCATTAGGGTTAAGTTGATATGGAGCCTCTATAAATATGAAGAAACCAAAGGGTCATAGGCTAGAACCTTTTTAGCTGCCACCTCCTATTCTCCTCTCTCTCTCTCTCTCTCTCTCTCTCTCTCTCTCTCCCTCTTCTCCTTAGATAGTAGCCCTTGTTTTGGGCATGTGGACAGTAAGAAGTCTCGACCCCTTCTTGATTACATGGTATATGTAGCGAAGAGATTTGAGCAGCGATTTGAGGAGGTTCTTTATAGCTCCTATCATGTGGATCATTGCTCGAGAGGAGGACAATCGATCTCCTTCATCCTTTCTAATAGATCTATAAGTTTTTATGGATATACAATCTCTCTATGTAACACATCTTTTTTATACATGTAGTTTTCGGTTTTGCTGATTTTTACATACCAATTTTTGCATGTATGATGATAAGAAACTATTTTCTGTAGGAAATTCTGATATTTTTATTTTCTATTATTTTGTTGCACATATGACGTCACCCCAATTTTCTTAATAGGATTTACAGGTTTGAAAGTTTCAAATATAGTATAGTTGATTCTCAAGAATGACAACCAACCTTATGAACCTTACGAAGGCAATTAAGTGTCAACAGAGAATCATTCACTTCGATATCATAAGAGAAATATTTCATGTATGCTTGTTCAAACAAAATTCTTGGCCAAAGTCATTTGGATTGAGAGAGAAGGAGTTCTCTGAGAGAATTTGATTAGAGCGAGACTCAAGCAATATGGGCCTAATGTTACCATGCCCAATATATAGTCTTTGAGATATTAGATGGATGAGAGACTATAGATATATGGTAACTAAGGACAGACAAGACTAATGGATTATATCCATTATATCATTTGAGGACTATTACGTAGTGGCCTAGTACGTCCATAGTCGATGAGTCGAGCGAATTATTATAGAGATAATAACTATAATAATTCACTATATCAGAAAAAGTTCTAAGTTAGAAGGAGTTCTGATAGGAGCAACTCATGACCAACTCAATATCGGGCCTAGAGGGTCACACACGTATGGTGGATGTTACAACAAGTAAAAGTGCAGATATCAGATATTTGTGGAGTCCCTAGTTTGGATCCTATGAATGAGTTCCAATAAAATTGAGTAATTGGATAGATAACCAATATCCAATAAGGATAGGATCCATTAAGGGTTAAGTTGCATGCACCTCTATAAATAGAAGGAACCTTATGATTCATAGGTTAAAACTTCTGATGGTCACCCCTCCTATTCTCCTCTGTCTCCTCTCCTCCTCTTTAGCTCCGATAGCCTTGTGGTACACGTGGAGAGGGAGATCCCGTAACGATATAAGGAGCGTCGTCGTTGCATTTATCGTGTGGATCACCGCTAAAGAGAAGTACGCGAGTTCTCCTTCATCCTCTCTATAAGATTTGAAATTTTTAGTAATATATGATCTCCTTAGGTAACACTTCTTATATGATTCGTATAATTTTTTTATTTTATGATTTTCTCGTGCACCAATCATCATACAATAACCAAGTACTTGACTTTGAAAATTTTGATTTTGTTTTTATTTTTTACTGTGCATGAGATGTTGATCCATGATTTTCCAACATTCACTAATAGCCCAAAGTTAGTTGAGAGTCAGACCTTCAATAATAGCATTATAAGTTAAGAGAATGCCTATGACCAAGAACTTTGTCTCGATTGTTCTTGAGTAATTTCCTAACCCAAAGGTAACATAAAAGTCAATTGTCCTAAAGGAGGTGATTAAGTCTTTGATGAACTCGGAAAGGGTTGAGGTGGTCAACAATTAATCCCTTGATATCAGTCCAATTTTTTATGAGGTATTAAAGTACATGATATCAATTGAGCTCCCAATGTTAATAAGGATTCTATTGACAATTGTGTTGACAATGCATAAGATAATGATATAGCTTACGCCTCAACTTGCTTTTTTTTAAAAATGATGGCTAGATCGTCATATAGCCTATGCCTCTTCCCTTGCCTACATGTTTTTTTTGTACTAAGCTGTTATCTCCTCTAAAAATAAGGTTACAGACTATCACATACACCTGACATTCAATTAGGCCTTGTGGTTTAAATGATGTTTCTTGTATTTAGGTATTGTTTTATATCATAATAGTCCTTTATGTTATTATCATAATTTTTATAAAATTTATAATATTTTGATCGATCCCTTTTTATTAGTACAACTCAAAGTGACTGAGAAGTATGTAGAATATTATTTTCTCTTGTTTTCATAAATACTATTATGTGGAACATATTTAAGGGGGTGAATTCTTTACGAGGAGTTTGGTCTCTCCTTGGCCTTTCATTTCTTAATTGTTTTGCATAAGTTGGCCTTGAAGATCATTCTTCCTTTGTTGGCTTCTTCCCCTTAATATGCTTTATTTTGACAACCAAGGAGTTAACTACAATATGCTGATTAGCTTTTTGAAAAAAATTGAAGTATATAGCTGGTGGTTTGATAACCATAGACCAGAAAAATCTGGACGGATGTAGCCTATTGATATAGGTGTTTACGAGGATAGACAATTTAAGATCTAAAACCAATTCCACCTTCTCACTAAATCTCGTTAGCAAGGAGGTTGTTGGCTTCTTTGGGAGCTTGTAACCGATGAAATTAATTTAAATTCTTTGATCAACTAATTGAGTGAAAAAATTGAATCGATAGACAGCTTGGCGAATCATTTTCAAATTGTTTCCCGTAACATGGTTAGGAAACTTTAGTAAATAATGGAGTCAGTAGTCATATAGAGTGTGATTTGCATGACAAAAGCCCCAATATATTTCGATGGGTATGAGTTCCCACCGTATATCTCTAGCATAGGGAGACAAAACCGTGGTAGGATGGGTTCTGCTTGTATGCTTCCTATAAAAAAATATCTGAAATATAGATCTGGCTTGGTCTTTATCCTAATATCCTTTAAGATGTTGATCCATCTCGAATAAGTGATTATGGACTTCGAACAAGAGTTCAATTGATTGGATGACCGACTCCTCATGTCCCCCAGTATCTTGTTGCCTCCGCTGGCAGTGGCTGAGACTCCACAATTGCACTTGGAGTGAGAGTAGGGGGTTGTGGAGGAGCAATTAGGAGAGGAAAGGAATCATAATTTGGACTATCTCCACCAAAGCTTGAACTTGTTGACTCATATGGTAGTGTGCTTCAACTAGGATTATAATGGTAGGGGGGAAACAAATTCGAATGTTGGACGTGAGGGAGTAGACTTTTGGGTTTGCCAAAGAGGGTCCATCATGATTTTCTTAAGACATGTTAGAAATATATTTTTTTCTAGTGCTAAATTGTTAAGTTGAAGTATTAGTGTGGATACTCCTATTTCATATTTGGCTCTTGTTGGTGTTAAGAATGATCGAATATAGAGAATGTTAAATTATACAAAACTATATCATGAGCTTACCAAATAAAATCCCTTCGATGTTTAAATTAGCTTAGAAGTTGTGGTGTCAACTGAGTCAAGAGCAATGAAATCAAAAACACTAAGCAAAAGCTATGTTGTGTGTTTTGAAATACACCCAAAGAGCTTTTTATAATATGGGTTACATTGATATCGAGGACGATTTTCTATATTTTTTTGCTAAATATAATTATATTATATTAAGTAAAAGGAATGTACGACATATTTGATGTGGTTGGTCACATTTGAGTAGCCTCCGAATGTCAACCACATATGTTGGAAGTTAAATGTGATACCGATCGATGTGTCCGCTAGTATCAAATTATTATTGTTATTTTTATTTTCTTATCAGTTTTATATTTAAAAGATAAAATAATAAACTTTTTTTCTATATATTTTGAAGAAATTTATAATATTTATTTTCATTCATTCTACAGGAATGATAAACAAACTGATGAACTAAAATGTGTTTGAATGAGATAAATAGTATTTTTGATATTGGAGCAAAAACATAGTAATCAGTTCGGAAAATAATACATAGACATCGTAAGACATGATAGCTATGCCACATTTCATAGTCTTAAGATACTACCCATACATACAAACGTAGGAACGTAGTTATATTTGTATGTATAAATATACAGAGGTTATCCTTTTTCTTCCATGGGTTTACTTTACTGTAGACATCTCAACACCATACATAAATTGATTTGCATGACATAGTGCCTGCACATTGAACTTAAGACCAGAGAATCTCTTTGCTAGAGGCCTACATCAAATGGTTTCAAGATAATGAATTAAACTTGATACATAGGAAATGTTCGAACAAGACCGAATGATGCCTAAATGCCGCACATAAATGGGCTGCCACAATGGATCAACCATTCTGTGGAACATAAAAAGGCCTTTGCTTGAGAAAAATGTGGACTCCAGTGACGGAGGATTCTTGCATCCGTCACAATTTGGGGGAACTATGGAAGAGATGATCTGATCTGATCTACCATCTAAGAAACAGGAAGATGTCTTATTCTATGCCGAAAATTATTTCTATCAGATGCGATGACATACATGCATCGAGTAGATAGAAATGAGTGGCATTTCAATTTTTGATGTGATGAGAAATACAAAATTATCAACGAAAAGATGTACTAAAGTTCTTCTGTAGCTCATCTCTCACATGAATTTTCCTAGACAGGCAAATTGTAGCGTGCGTAGCTGTTCATATGACGCCGGTCCATGCAATCAGTCAGTAGTTTCGTATATGTAGCACATGGTTGAACTGATATAGGAGTCAATCCATCCAGTGATACAACATGATTCCTTGCGAGGATGAGTTGACCTCCTCTCTTCTCTTTCATGTTCATGTCGTTGCCGTTGATGATGCAGTGCCGTCATCGAGAAAGTCAACCTTCGAGAGTATAGTGAATGTTACTGTGCATAATTCGCGGAGTGACACATGCATGATGAATAGAGTTAGCAGATGGCGACGGTCGAGCGCCTGAACTCGCCATTAATTCTATGGAAAAAAAGGTTTGACTCTGGCTTGACTGTAATTGGGTTGGCTTAGCTGAAACAAGTCTTCGTCGCCATTAATCTTTTCTTTTCATCCATTGCATGACATGGATCAGTTATGGAGATTGATATAATAAATACTGTCCGTGAATCAAAACCTCACTCGTCGATCTTAGTCAGTAAACTTGGATTAAAATTAGTCAATGGTGCCTGTCACATTTTATATCCTAATATATTTATTCCTTCTAATCTTTTTCTAATCACTATGCAAGTTGTCATACTATTTTATTCTTTCGTGTTACATATTTATATTGTCGAGCATGCTCTTGACATTAGTAACACAGAAACCTCGTCGAGAAAAATCATAAGAGAAGATCCAAGTCGCGATCTTTTATCTATAGAAGGTTCTAAGTCGAGAAAAACTATTTTCGATAAATCATCGAGGGAAGTTGAGTAAGGACTTTTGATGTAGAAAGCCGGTTTGAAATCCTAATGCAACTCCTCTTGAAAAAGGGTGTCAATTCTGCCCAACGCATTACATCGAGTTGATGACCAAATGATATAAGAATAAAGAAATGAATTGGTTTCTTTTATATTATTCGAAGGTTCATATTCGAGATCGATCTGTATCATGATCACCCTCAATAAAAGAACACGAAGGGCAGGTGCCACCATGGATGAGACCAATCAGTGGACGCTAAAGATGCCAGGAGACTGTCCACATTACTATAATGCTCTCCAAAGCTTAACGAATTATTCTTAATGTTGACTTGCCAGGGTTTTTATACTCGTGCATGAATGAGAGTTGACTTCGTCGGAGGAAGTCCTCGCTTCTTGTTGATGTTGGCTCTTGGAGGTCTGGAATGCCAAATCCCAAATGCAAAGGTCGAATTCAGATGCAATTTGGCTGCTCCAGATTGACGAGCTTAATGATGCCGTACGGGTGGCTGGTATTAAACTAATGGCGAATCGATGGCCGTCGCGAATGGTGGCGACAGGGAGAATATGGCCGACGTAGACCAGCAAATTCCACCTGGCTCTTTGCGTTTTTATTGATTCTGCCGCAATGGCACGGCTTCCGCATGCAAAAGTTGGAAGTGACTGATGAGCCTTAGAGAAGCCAAGCATCGAGGAGGTGGCAAGTAGGAAGTCGAGAGTCCTGAGGTCGATCATTTCCTGGGCTCCACCCTGTCTCCACTCCTATTATTTAAGCACGAAAAAGGAGGAGGAAGAAGAAGAAGAAGAAGAAAGGGTCATCGCATGCTTTTACCTGGAAGTGGATTCTCACGTTGCATGCTATTAATTAAACCTGGAGTTGACCGCAACTCGATGTCAAACCCAACACGAACAATTGCCTTAAGTCTGGGTTCAATTAGGGAGCGAAAAGATGCAGGAGTGGTTCGTGTCAGGCGTTTACCAGACTGGTTGACCAAAAGACAGTTCGTCAGTGTTGTTTAAAAGTTATAGAAATATTAGAGATCAACAGACCAAAAAATTAAGAGAATAAAGTGATCAGAGATGGAGAGATTATATATATATATATATATATATATATATATATATATATATATATATATATATATATATATATATATATATATATATTATACCATCTTTATGTTTGGTTGCATTTGTTGAAGCCCAACATCTTTTCCTAGAAATTAATTTTTATATAGTCAAGGAAGAAATGTAAAATGATGAAGAATGAAGCAGGTAAAATTTTTCTTCCTTTTTCTTTCTGGAGGAAACAATGTACAGTCTCAAATAGAATATAATTGGAATGATCAACCTCTCAGTCGAAAAAACCAGGTAGAGAAACCTCTCGCAGTACATGCATCTCAAGCTCTATAATTACCCAAGAGAACAAGCCGAGAAATCATAAAAGATAGGATGATAGTTCATGTTGCTGATGAACTCATTGCTCGATCTTTACGCTGATAACCAACCTATCTGTCTCGTCTACGTCTGCTGCTGCAATGGATTTTGGCACTGCGTCTTTCTCTGTGTCGTCGGTGGCTGCCCCTGTGAGCTGCTGCGCCCGCTCGGCCTGCGATTCCCAGTGGGTCCTCTCGATCACGACGAGCATTAGCGCCACGCACGTCGCCTGCGCTGAGAGCAGCCCGAGCCAGAGGCCACTGAAGTCGAGAGACGTCCAGAACGCCAGCACCACCGCCACCGGCATGCCGACGACGTAGAAGGAGCCCAGGTTTATGTTGGCACCGAGCTTTGGCCGGGCGCTGCCTCTCAACACCCCACACCCGGTGGTCTGTGGGCAGTTGCCGAGCTCACACAAGCCGAGGATGGGCAACACCGACGCGGTGAGCTCGAGAATTGTCGAGTCGCCGGTGAACATCCTGGCCCACAAGTGGCGCACCGAGAAAGCGAAACTGAAGGCGAGGAGGCCGAGCACGAAGCTGCACGACAGGCCGACCGTGGCGGCTCGGCGGGCTCGGTCAGGCCGGTTCGCGCCGAGCTCGTTGCCGACCCGAGTAGAGACGCCAAAGCTTAGCGACGAGGGGAAAATGTAGATGAGAGAGGTTGTCTGTATAAGAATGCCCATGGAAGCAACAGTGGCCTCTGGGTTTAGGAGAAGACCACACAAGATGATCATGATCTCATACCACCACCACTCCAAGCACACAGAGATGCAGCTGGGGATGGCCAAGTTCAGAAGCGAGCTCCAGCCTTTGAAGCACTCGGAGCTGAAGCTTAGTCCACCGGTGATGCGGTTGATGCCGGAGAAGTAGATATAGACGAGGAGGAAGAGCACGACGTTGAAGTTGAACAAAACGGAGGCCAAGGCGACGCCGCCAATGCCGAGGTGAAGAACAGAGACAAAAAGGTAGTTGATAGGCAGGTGGAGGCCGACGGCGAGGCCCGCGCATAAGGTCAGCGGGAGCGTGATGGACTGCGTCCTGAGGTAAATGCGGAGAGGATGGAGAAATGACTGCAGTATTAAGTCAGGAAGGCAGGCGTGGAGGTAAGAGCTTGCGGCGGCAGCGAGAGCGGGTTCCTGGCCGAGGAGGAGGAGGAGGGGGCGGATGTAGTACCACAGGAGGGCGATGGGCACGGAGACGGAGAGCAGCAGGAGAACAGTGCGGTGGAGCGCCAGGCCGAGGAGACGGTAACGCCGAGCCCCGAAGGCCTGGCCACAGATGGGCTCCATGCCCATGGCCAGGCCGGAGAGAACAGAGTAGCCGGTGATGTTGGCGAATCCGATGGCCAGGGAGCCGCCGGCAAGGGCGAGGTCTCCAAGCCGGCCGAGGAAGAGCATGGAGATCATGGAGCGGCAGTAGAGGAGTAAGCCGGTCAACACCATCGGCAGTGCGAGGCTCAGGATGGACTTGCCTTCCACAAACGCCAAGGACACCGAGCCGAGAGGCTTCAGCGTCGGAGCCGGTGGCGGTGACACCTCCGCTTGGCTCTTCGTCGGCGACGTCTCGACAACTAAAGGGGCTGTGAGGAGGCCATGGGGATCTTGGTGGTGGTCGCAGTGGCATGGTGCGGCTGAACCCGCGGGGATAGCAGCCATGCACATGGTGATCGGCAAGCTTGTTGCCAAGAAGAAGAAGAAGAAGAAGAAGAAGAAGAAGAAGAAGGAGAAGGAGAAGAGTAGTCTCGCTTCAGACAATGAGAGTATGAGAAGAAGAGAGCCGAGGACGGGGAGTTTATATAAGCGGGAATCGTACCCTCTTGACTTCTGATTCAAACCAGACACCAAGACTAAAACGATCTCCGTCATGGTGTGCGCATTCTGCTCTGTCTGCGTGAATGAGGCGTTGACTTTCTCCCTTTTACAGGGCATTCAGAAGTCAAAGGAATTACTGATTCGCGTGCACGGTGACATTCTTCCTATTGGAAGCGTCGTCGTCGTCGGAGGGGAAGAGCGATATTTGTTTATATAACCATTTGACTTTTTGTTTTTTTTTTTTTGTCGACGGAACTTTTCCAACCCGCTGACTTTTTGGCTTTTCAGAGCTATGCTTGATGTATGGGTCTTCTTCTCTTCCCCTGCCGTAGTAAATCCCAGCACGTCAGAACGACGCCGATGGAGGTATGCATGAGGGGATGGGGGTCAAAATGCTGGTTTCTGCTAGCTGCTGAGGTTTCAGTGGTTTCCCACTCTCCAGCCAACTGTTGACAGATTTAGAAGATAATGTATCACAATTGCTTCAGATTCTTTCTCGTCTTTTCTCCTCTCCCTCTTCATATGCCTTCTTCTTCTTCTTCTTTTATTCAGCTTTAAATCTAAGCATTGTCGAGAAATTAATTGTTGTTGAGATATGACTACTTGTTATCGAAAAATAAGAGAAGAGAAGAGAAAAGAAAAGAAAAAATAATAATCAAGCAATAATAATAATAATAATAATAATAATAATAATAATAA
This sequence comes from Musa balbisiana, assembly GCA_004837865.1. Classification (NCBI taxonomy): domain Eukaryota; kingdom Viridiplantae; phylum Streptophyta; class Magnoliopsida; order Zingiberales; family Musaceae; genus Musa; species Musa balbisiana. The sequence continues at coordinate 34,564,191 of CM017192.1, read as the reverse complement.
TAATAATAATAATTAATAGGAACAATAAAAAAAGAAATTTATTAGTCTCGTGTACAAAAATTGAGAATTTAAAATCTCATTCGATAAATTTAGATTTAAAGCATTAAATCTATTTATAAAAAATTAAGGGCATAATACATCATTCAATCTATTTAGTATTATCATTAAACATCATTCAGTTAGTAGTAAGAAGTTGGGATCAAATTTCATCTGCAGTCCTATAATAACATAATTTTATTAAATAAAGAGTATAAACCCCAATCAATATTATCTATCTAATTTACAACTCAGATTCTAAACAATGTGTTATTCCAATCATAATCAAACTCAAACATTAATAACAACATTATCTCAACACAGGTAGGGGGAGGGGGGCCCTCTGCAACAACAATTTAGAGCTCCCAAAGTGTAAATGGCGGTTGGGGGGGGGGGGGGGGGGGGGTGGGTTTGACTTCAAATCTTGAACACTTGCAAGAACATAAGATACAAGTTGGTTGGTTGGTTCATCCGAGAAAGCTCGTCGTCCCTCTGAAATCTTCCGCAACCTCTTCGTGAACAAAGAGAAGAAGTGGCTGTGCAGCGTCTTCTCCTTCATTCCTTGTGCAACTGGTGCATCTTTGATCGACTCCAATACAACGGGAGCTGTTTTAGTTCTGTATGAACTGGCGGTTGGCAATGATGGGCCATTGTTTCAGGAGCTCGTATGCTACTTTCTTTGGTATAGTGGAGGGCATCGCCCACCGAAAGTTTTATTCTTGGCCATACTGTGAGCCAGCTTGCAAAGAAGGAGGAGAAAGGGAAAAAAAAAAAAGGAAGAAAGGGAAAAGGCAGCACAAAAGGACAGTAAAAGATGATGCATGTTGGCCATGCACGACGACTGGAGAGCCATTGCATTGACAGTACTGCAAGCAGATCCTGCCTGCACCTCCTTTGTTACCTTCATGCCAAATCATGCATGTACTCTTTCTTATTCCTGTGCTTATTCTCCCCATGGTTTCAGCTTATTCTGGTTTCTCATTTCTACGCCGGTATTGGTTAATTATATGTGGACTCCATGTTGAAACTGTACTTTCTCGAAGGTATTCTTCTAAGGTTTCAGTGTGCTTTTGCATCAGAGTGCATCAGAGTGGGGCGAGGCACTCGTTGGCCACCTTCATGTTGCTTTGCTTGCAGCCTTTGTTCCCCTCACTGTGGGTCGTAGATGAACTATTTGTTTTTAAGCCCTAGAGATAGGGTGACATGAAGAATGAAGTCTACCGTCTTTTGCTGTCATGGCTTTGGATCATAAAGAAAAGGAACACAGAATAACAACCGTAAAAGGAACAGTTTCAGGATTCAAACGAAGCTCCACACCGCTGTGCACAAAAGAAAATGGACTGACTGGAGCATCATGTGCCGTCATGTACTCTAAAAGTCATACCTAATATATGAAGGTTTGCCATGTAGAAGTTCTCACCTCATCTCTCACACTAATCTGAAAAATGATCTCTGTTGTGAGAATAAGAATGCGTTAAATAAAAGATTAACTTTTACATGACTCCAAATCAGCGAAAGCCTCGTGGTTGGGTTTAGAACTCTCTTTTTAACTGTTATGGGCCAACCTTCATGTTTCTTTCTTATATATGTGTCGATATACATAGTTGATTTTCTTTGTCATTGGTATCATAATTTATCGTCTATTCATGTTATCTTACTTCATTAAGAATCACGTTTGTAAATTGAGTTTCTAGGAGGAATCTCTAAAGAGGAAAACGCTTCTTCAAAAACACTCTTTCAAGACGAATCCATCATGTCAAAAACATCATTATCTCACTTTATTAAAAATCATGTTTCTGAATTAAGTTTCTAGGGAGAAAAAAACTACTTCAAGACGACTTTGAATTGAATCTCTAAAGAGGAAAACGCTTCTTCAAAAACACTCTTTCAAGACGAATCCATCATGTCAAAAACATCATTATCTCACTTTATTAAAAATCATGTTTCTGAATTAAGTTTCTAGGGAGAAAAAAACTACTTCAAGACGACTTTGAATTGAATCTCTAAAGAGGAAAACGCTTCTTCAAAAACACTCTTTCAAGACGAATCCATCATGTCAAAAACATCATTATCTCACTTTATTAAAAATCATGTTTCTGAATTAAGTTTCTAGGGAGAAAAAAACTACTTCAAGACGACTTTGAATTGAATCTCTAAAGAGGAAAACGCTTCTTCAAAAACACTCTTTCAAGACGAATCCATCATGTCAAAAACATCATTATCTCACTTTATTAAAAATCATGTTTCTGAATTAAGTTTCTAGGGAGAAAAAAACTACTTCAAGACGACTTTGAATTGAATCTCTAAAGAGGAAAACGCTTCTTCAAAAACACTCTTTCAAGACGAATCCATCATGTCAAAAACATCATTATCTCACTTTATTAAAAATCATGTTTCTGAATTAAGTTTCTAGGGAGAAAAAAACTACTTCAAGACGACTTTAAATTGAATCTCTAAAGAGGAAAACGCTTCTTCAAAAACACTCTTTCAAGACGAATCCATCATGTCAAAAACATCATTATCTCACTTTATTAAAAATCATGTTTCTGAATTAAGTTTCTAGGGAGAAAAAAACTACTTCAAGACGACTTTGAATTGAATCTCTAGAGAAGAGAACGCTTCTTCAAAAACACTCTTTCAAGACGAATCCATCATGTCAAAAACATCATTATCTCACTTTATTAAAAATCATGTTTCTGAATTAAGTTTCTAGGGAGAAAAAAACTACTTCAAGACGACTTTGAATTGAATCTCTAGAGAAGAGAACGCTTCTTCAAAAACACTCTTTCAAGACGAATCCATCATGTCAAAAACATCATTATCTCACTTTATTAAAAATCATGTTTCTGAATTAAGTTTCTAGGGAGAAAAAAACTACTTCAAGACGACTTTAAATTGAATCTCTAAAGAGGAAAACGCTTCTTCAAAAACACTCTTTCAAGACGAATCCATCATGTCAAAAACATCATTATCTCACTTTATTAAAAATCATGTTTCTGAATTAAGTTTCTAGGGAGAAAAAAACTACTTCAAGACGACTTTAAATTGAATCTCTAGAGAAGAGAACGCTTCTTCAAAAACACTCTTTCAAGACGAATCCATCATGTCAAAAACATCATTATCTCACTTTATTAAAAATCATGTTTCTGAATTAAGTTTCTAGGGAGAAAAAAACTACTTCAAGACGACTTTAAATTGAAAACGCTTCTTCAAAAACACTCTTTCAAGACGAATCCATCATGTCAAAAACATCATTATCTCACTTTATTAAAAATCAGGTTTCTGAATTAAGTTTACTAGGGAGAAAAAAAACTACTTCAAGACGACTTTAAATTGAATCTCTAGAAAAGAGAACGCTTCTTCAAAACCACACTACGAGACAAATCCATCCATCGTGCCAAAAACATCAATATCCCCTCTCACGTCCAGCATCCATCACGAAAGATTTTGTTTAATGGACAGTAATTTATTAATGACACTACGCCTTCTCGTAAGTGTAAACAAAAAAAACTCTTATTAACGAAGGATCAATATACTCTTGTCATTTTGTGATCATTATCAGGGTCATGCGCTAAATAATTATCATGACGAGTCCAAACTATTGTTCGTCTCTGGAGGAGAGCAGGTGTGTCGAGCATCAATCAGCAAACTTCGTCTTATTGGTTGACCAAGCACCTGCAATGCCGTGACGTAGTCGGTGGCAGTATTGGTCGGATGGGTAGATTTGGTCTAGCCGTCATTGTCTGATGTTTAATGAACGATGAGACTTCCTTGTTGAACCGACACCTTAAATTTCCACACAGGAATCGATGACCACCGTTGCCTCAATTTCCATGTGCTACATGCCCTAATAGCGCAAGATTGTCAAATACCTGACTTAGTAAAATGATATTCCCATAGTATTGTTGAAAAATTAATATTGTCCCTCCGTGATTCTGAAATATTGAACAAGTCTTACATATTACGCAATGCAAGGGGCAATTAGATTCACAAAGATTAAGAATGTACAACTATATACGTAAAAGAATGTCTCAACCCAAGCATTTCGTCTCTTTAAGCCTTTGCCTAATATGCTCAATTCAAAGAGAATAAGAATGCATGCCTATACACGTAAGAGAATATCCCAAACCGAGCAATGTCTCCTGAAAGACTTTGCCTAATATACTACGGAGAAGGTAAACTAATTGGCCATTTTGTGATCGTGCATTAGGTCGAGTCTTCAAGCCACCACTTAATGTGCTTCGAACTTTAATACTTCGCTGGACCCATCCGTATGCAGTGGTGGTAGCACCTTCATATGAACGAGACACAAACAAAAAAACTAGAAAGTCTAAGCCACCAAAAAATTGGTTCCTTGTACATAAAACAAGAACGAGGTGCCATTCACTATATCAACATGTGTTGCTTAACATTTTATCCAAAATTACTGAGCTGAGGAGCAAATGCTGATCTCCATCACTATGTTACTCTACATTACCTGGCAGGGAACTTATACCGCAATTGACATTATAGGTCACGCCTGTCTTCCATGATGATACCAAAGGTTTTTAAAAGATGGGAGCAAGTTTCATTCCAACTTGGTCATTGCCAAAGCAGGAAATAACTGCATATCAAATAAAAACTAACGGTATTATTAGAGTCCAGCGAGATGATTGTATAATACTACCTGATACAGGAAATGAGTGAGGTTTTGAACCCAAAGGCTTTGGTAACTTGACGTTCGGTGAAGCAGCCCGATGGCATCCACAATACTTGTAGATGATTTCGCCTCTAATTCTCCTATTTTGTCAACAAAATTTAAAAATAAATAGTGAGACAACAGTGAGAAATTTTAAGTACTTATGATAAAAAATATGTACATCTATATAAATAAATATGTTCTTGTGACCACAACTACCAACTTCAAGACATTAAAACAGCCTATGCATTTAACATAATGAATGTTTCTAGGAAACTATCGCTTATCACTAGGAGACACACCTTGTAAGATGCTTTACAACACGATATTGATGTCCTAGTTAAACAATAATCAGAAAATTAGCTAGTCAATCAGTAATCTTTGCCCATCAAGCCATGATATGATTAGTACCGTGGTGTTGTCACTGGAACTTCGGTAGCCAATTAATAAATTTAAAAAGCTAGAAAAAAAACACTTACCGATCAGCCACTGGTTCACAATAACTTAATCCCTTTCAGGTTAACAAGGAAAGCAAGATCTTGATTAAATCATACTTATAGAAGTATTCCTATTTGGTAAGGACCGCTTTATCATGTCAGTCAGTGGTATCAGTCCATAGGTGGATCGGTATATACTGGTTGGTGCCAACATACCATATGTACATACTAGTTTTTGGGAAAAAGAAAAGCTAAAAACTGATAAGAAATTCACAAAAAAATTATTTTTTAATCCTAATTTAATAATAATTTTAGTATATTTAATTAAGAATAGAGTGTATATGAGGCATAAATAAATGCATAAGACCGATTAACCCTAAAGACCTCGAATTTGGGCCTAATCATGTTTAATCTTCACAAATATGCATCAGTATGCTGCTAATTACTTGAAATGATAAATAAAACATAGAAGGAACTAAATACCTTCAAATTGGATAAAAATTCCATTAGATCCAGAGTTCAAATCCCTCTTTTATCCAAATTAGTAGCTTGATTACCACTAATCGTCGATTAGAAACTTTAATCACAAGCGAGACTTGAGAAAGAGTGAGAAAATGAATAAGAGTGAGTGACAATGAGTGAAAGAGAGGGAAGGAGGAGATTTAAAACCCCAAAAGAGGCCTCAATGGTCAATTCGATGATTGGGGTCAAACTTGACCCGATTTGAGTTGGTATTGATTAAATTCTGACCAATATCAACCCATATCGATCGATACAACATGAGTTTCAATCGTATCGATCGACACATCACCTATATTGGCTGATATATAACCATTTTCCTGTGTACCACATGAAACAAATTTCTCCACGTACCGATCAACTGGTAAACCTATACATATCACCTGTTTTGTACCATTTCGAGCGATACGTCAAACATTGCTATTTGGTAAATATTTTCCTCTAGACCAGAATGTCTATGGTATTTTATGTCCATAAGTACATCACATTCTAGAAAACATGATCAAATGCAGAGGATAATCAAGAAAGCAATGGAGGAAGAGCGGAAAGGAGAACAAGATAATTTAGACAAGGGAATAATAGTTTCTCTCAAATTTATTTACTAAAATAACTTGCTATAACACACTTATTTCCAACTCACTTTGAGGGTTACAAAGCATAGTTTAAGGGAAGACTCTCAACACAATGTACCACATTTAACCTAGGGGGTAAAATCCAAATTGGATTCTTCCCATCTCTCGAGTACCAAATTTTAATTTAACTTGTTTACTATCATGCAATGAACTTATTGCTGTGAATGTGAACAGGTTAAATACTCAACATTCTTCCCCGCTTAAACTTATTCTTCTTGTACACCAAGTTTCATTCGGAGATATTTGAAGACTTTAACTTTTAGGGGCTTTGTAAGAATATTGATCACTTGTTCATTTGTTCTTGATGAAGTAGCTCTACGTGTTTGTCCTTGACATGCTCTCTTATAAAATGAAACCTTGTGTTGATGTGCTTGGATCTCTCATGGTAGACTGGATTTTTGGTTAGGGCAATAGCCGACTTGTATCAACATAAATTTTGGTTGACTTCTCTTGCGACACATAAAGTTCTTGGAGTAGCCTTTTTAGCCAAATTGCATGATAAACACAATAAGATGATACTATATATTTTGCTTTATAACTTAATAGAGCAATGATAGGTTCCTTTTTTGAAGGCCATGTGAATGCAGCTCCTCCAGGATAAAATACGAATCTGATTGTACTTTTGCAATCATTGTAGTTTCCAGCCCAATCACCATCACTATATCTGAGCTCTAAACTTTTAGATGATGAATAGAATATGCCATGATCAATTATCCATTTAATATATCATACAATTCTTTTGGTGGCTTTTAATGAGATGCCTTATGAGCTTCCATATATTTACTTAACAAGCCAACTCCAAATAATATATCGGGTCGAGTGTATATTCAATATCTTAAACATCCAACAAGACTTTCGTAATAAGTTGGATTGATCAGTTTACCTTCTCCTTACTTGGTTAGCTTGGTCCTACATTCAATAGGTGTATTAGGTGTATCAATTAGTTGGTAATGCCTAATGGAGAACTTCTTCAATATCTCTTGTGCATAGCTTGCTTGTGAAATAAATGTCCCTTTATTGCTTTGTTTGACCTTAATGCCCAAGAAGTCATGAGCCATAAGTCTATCATCTCGTAAAAAACTTTCTTCAATTTGTATACCTTGTTTTCTTCTCAATATATTATGAAAATAGAGGGGTGTTGCACATAAACCTCTTTTTGAATATATCTGTTGAGAAATGCCGACTTGACATTCATATGAAAGGCATCCTATTTTATTTAAGCAGTTGAGATAAGTAATCTTATGCTCTCCATCCGAGCTACCAGTGCAAACACCAACCAAACTTTATGTTTCTCCACCTCTACCTCTCCCCTTGTATTTATCTTTATTTTGAATATTTATTTGACAGGTACCGGTCTGCCGTACCGAATATTTATCTTTATTTTGTATTTATATTTAGGTCTGCCATACCGAAGCGTACCGCCCGTACAAGTTACCGGTACACGGATCGCCCGGTACCGCTACAGTGCTACAGTACTATACTGTAGCACTACTACAGCATGAAAAAAAAAATTGTTCGGTACACCAGGGTGTACCGCTCGGTACGCCTTGATGTACCGCTCGGTACACCGGTACCATACTATACCGAGCCCGGGTCGAAACGTCGGTACGGTACGATACGGCGAACCTTGATTTGACTCCAATCACCTTTTACCCTTTGGTAAGTGTAGTAAGTTGCAATATATGATTTTTGTTAATGGCATGCATCCCTTCATTCGTAGCATTTCTCTATTTTTCTTCTTCATAAACCTCTTTAAATGTTAATGGATTATAACATGCAAAAGACAAAACAAAGAATGCTCATCATTATCAGAATATCAATATCAATTCTTCGAGTCATCAAATATCTCTTGGATCATCTTTGTCCTTCTTATAATTAGACTACTTGAACCATATATTGTGGTTCGTATTCCAACTTGTCTCGGTTACCTCATGAGAAATGGCTTCTCCATTTACTTGTATTGTCTCATTTTCTTTTGAAACAGTATCTTGTTTTAATGGTTCTTCATTTTTTGAACTCCATATTTGTCTTTCATTAAATTCAACATTTCTTGACATTATAATTTTCTTAGTGATAGGATTATATAATTTGTAGCCACTAAAATTCTCACCATAACCTAATAAAATATATTTTTAACCTATCTTCAAGCTTTGTCTTTCTTTCTTCTGGTACTTTGGCAATAAGCTACACATCCGAAGATTCTTAGGTGGTCAACTAACAGCTTCTACAAGCTCCATGCCTCTTCTAGTGTAACATTGTCAATTCTTTTTGTCGGAAACCTATTTAGTAGATAAAATGCACAAGCAACAACATCTCCCCAAAATTTTTCTGGAGTCCTTTCTTTAAGTATATTTCGAATCATATTAAGAATAATCCTATTTTGTCATTCAGAAACTCCATTATATTGTGGTGTATAAGGCATGGTGCATTAATGTATAATTCCATTGTCTTTATAATAACTTTCAAATTCATTTGACATGTATTCACCTTTTTTTATCTATTTTTAAATATTTTAGTTTATAACCATTTTGTGTCTCAACCAGTTCTTAAACTTTTTAAATTTACTAAACACTTCTTTCTTCTCTTTTAATAAATAAACCCAAGTTTTGCCACTATAATCATTTGTGAAGTTAAGAAAGTACCAATTTTCACCACTTGATGCAGTAGTGATAGGAAGGATGACATACATATGAGTGCACCAAGTGAAGCCATTGCCTTACTCTTCTTATTCGAAACATCTTGAATAATCTCCTCTGTTGCTTGCTCATAATGCATGCTTCACAAAGCTTGGTTGGATGCTTAATCTTTGGCAAGCCTGCTACCATGTTATTCTTCTCCAAAGGCTTCAAAAGCCTTAAAATTTAAGTACTTATATCTAAAAAGTCATGGTATAAAATCATCCACAATACTAACATTTAAACAATTTGTTTTGTTAGTATCCAATCGTAGAATAAATATCCTGTTCTTAGTCATTTTCATATGAGAGATTGGTCTTGTTCTTGTCCCGAATTAAAAGAAATAAATCTTTCATTTTAATATCATATCATTTTTCAAGCAACTGAATCAAGCTTAAAATATTATTCTTCATATCAAGATCATAGTAAACACCTGAAATGTATACTTGCTTCCCATTATTGAGCTCAAGAAAAATATTATCTGTCTCTTACCGGTCTTTATGACAAATCATCAAAAGTTAAGTTGCCAAAATAATTTGTATTAGTTTCGGCAAATAGTTCGTTATAGCCGCTCATATGATTAGAAGCACCTGTGTCTAGATACCATGTCATAGATTGGCTATCATTTATATCATCATTAGCCATCAGTAAAACAGGATTGTCATTTTTTCTTTTGTATTTGCAAAATTTGCATTCTGAGTTGCATAGTTGGGTATTATAATAGCATTTTGTAACATAGTAGTCAAACTTCCTGCAAACATGACATTGAATTTGAGATTTGTCATACCTCCGATTTCCCTCGTCCATGGCCTCGACCTCGACCTCTTTAGCCTATGTTCTCTCATTCACTTTGGTTATTTTGTGCATCTTAGGTAGGTTGACCTCTTCCTCTTTATCGTTGACCACAACCTCTACCTCTTTGAGACTTTGGTTCTCCTTTGTTCTCAAAAGCAAATTTAGTTTGTAGAGCTTGCTCTAATGACTCATCTTATCCTCTTCTTGTAAACCTTTGTTCATTTGCTTGAAGTTTATCCATTAGTTGTTCCAAAGACATTTGTTCATTTGCTTGAAGATAACTACGGATCTAAATATGTTAAAATTTTCTCCATTAGTCTTTAGTCATTTAATTATTCACCATTTCTTCTCATTTGGTTAATAATAAAAATAACTTTGGAGAAGTAATCAGAGATTGATATAGAGGTACCTTATTGTAGTTTTTCAAATTCATCTCTTAAAGCTTGTAGGTAGATCTTTTTTCACCTTGACCATACAACCAAATGCTCTTTGTAAAAGTATCCCATGCCTCCTTTGATGTCCTCGATGGAGCAATAATCTCGAACATTGCTTCGTCAAGGCCTTGGTAACTTGTGAACAAGGCCTTCTTCTCCCTCTTTCTTTGATCATTAAGTTGTATCGTTGCTTCATTATCCATTCATGCTTCTCCCTCCGCACTTGGTTCAACAAAACCATTTTCGACAACCTCCCATACATCTAGAGCGCGTAACTTTAAAGGGTTACAAAGCATGACTTTATATAGCCTAAGGGAAGACTCTCAACACAATGTATCACATTTAATCTCCTAAGGGGTAAAATCCAAATAAGATTCTACCCATCTCTTGAGTACCAAATTTTAATTTAACTTGTTTACTACTATGCAATGAACTTATTGCTGCGAATGTGAACAAGTTTAATACTCTAACAAATAACACATCAATATGAGAAAGTTTATCTAATTTAAAACAGTAAGAAAGTAAAGGAAAGAACACTCAGCTGATCATGAAAAGAAAATTGTAGAAGAAAAATAAATAGTAAGCTCCGAGAGGATAAAATCATTTTGTTAAAGGTGAATAAACACCAAAGAATAAAATAAGGAAAAAGATACAGGAAATGGCTATTTAATTATAAACCAGAAAACCTAAAAAAAATTGTGAACCAGAAAACTTAAAGGAAAAGAAGCTATGCTGGTTGGCAAAAGGAACAAAAAGGTAGGAGAAATATACCATGAAAACAAAGTAAAAGATGGAAAGGGAAAAAAAATACCATCTGAAAAAGTTATCAAACACTCAGATTGTGCAGCACACATAAATGAATCCCAAAATACCCTCTTCTAAAAGAACTCTAAGAAAAGGATGCATGTCAGAATAGGACTTTATAATATTCCTAAACATGCATTTGACTGATGAAAAGCAAAACCAAGTCATCTAAAAGTTTGATGTCTAAATCATATATTATGGATAACAGAACAGGATGAATAGCTGTATACCTCATTGAGATGTTACAAATCCTTGGAAATTTTATGCAAAAATTTATTAGCAACTGCTCTGATCCAGGCTCTATCTTTTTCAGAATATGCATATTTGACACTGGATGCCAGCAGGATAAATCCTTCATTCTTCGTTGCAAAATTAACAACCGGATCAGAGGTTCTGATCACTGGTTGTATTAGCGCTGACAGAGTTCCTTTAGGTAGTAGAGTCCCAAGTTCAGATTCTGTAGCCAGCAAAAGAAAATCACATTCCAGCAAGAGAAAACAACAATTGGACAAACAAGGAATTGAGAGAAAGTCAAACCAATTCATGTTACAAAAAAAGGAGAAATTAAACTTCATCTTCCACTAGAAACTGTAAACAACCATCTGAATAGACTAAATAAACTAACACACTTAAGAAGATATGCACTGTGGCAAAATGAAATTTTGAAAATAAAGATATACATTCACAGTAACCAGGAAGCTTCCAGGTATTAAAATGCAAATTATACAATTTTCCAAGAGAATGTTATACGCATATGTCATTATGATAAAGCATGTTCAACTGCATCATATATCAGGAACAACAAGCAAATTGACACATGGGAATGGCACATAGGTCTCTTCTTAACTTGGAAAAGTTTTCTCATTCGTCATATGAGTAAATAACTAAAGAGACATCTATGAATCATATGTTTTCTTTCACATATATTCATGCGTGCACAATCTAGCATGCTTTTTGGGGTTGGTTGCTTCTACAACAGCATACAAGGTCTTTTAAAAAATAATTGCACAGATACTTGGTCCAGTGATGCAAAAATCCCTTGTCATTATCTCTAGAAATCTGATGGATGAGAATGGCACTTCATTCTTAATTTGATCCATCAATTGCATCATTATTACCCAAGTTGTTTGAATATTTTTATGCATTATAAACAGAATATTCCTCTTGGATAATTTTCCAGCCTATCTGTCATTTGTTAGATGAGAGAGAATATAGCTAAGGCTCTTTAACCTTTTTAAGGGAGAAAGAGAACATTTTACCTGAGCCTTGAGGAAAGTATAACATGTCTTTTAGGTCAAAAAACCCAGTCTTCTGAATCTGACTATTGAACCAATTCAGTAGATGATCTTTTGAAGCATCTTTATCTTCAGGTGTATTCCAGTAGCCACGTACGCATATTACATCATTAACTGCTATAATCTGGCACCAAAAAACCAAAAAGAACAGTTTCAAAATAATTTCTCATATTTAAATTTCCTGTTGCAGTTAGTTACCAACATGACATAATGCAACCATTGGAATCGGTCAATGGTACTGATACTATGACAGAAAAGCCGAGCCAATGACTGTTCAGAGCAGTCATTTTTAGCACATAGGCCAAGTGTATTACAGACCAACTCCACTTGGATTAAATGTCTATTATCATAGCAGCTAAATGTAGAACCATGTGAATATTACAGTACAGAGAAATCTACTACTCAAACTAATATTTAAAGATCAGGATCAGAAATTAAATGAGTCATTAAAAAGAAAACTGGGGATTGCATGGACTGGTCAGATTAGATGAGACATATCTGAGGATTGGGTTTTAGCAAAATCATTTTATACAACTTTTCAAATGATAGATTATTTACATTAAGAAATTAAATTTTTAGTTTGAAGTTAACACTAAGTTTTTTGTTATTAATTTGAAACTTCCATGAGGTTAATCCTGCATATAAGCACAATTTCTTATGTGACATTTTATGATCTTAATATATGATAAATTTTACTCTATTTAACATATAATAGTATTTTAGCACAATCTTTTAGTCCATGTTTTAATATTGATATTGTACAATATGTAAATAACCTTGCACAATATCATATACTATATTTTCCTAGCTAATCAAAAAGCAAAGATACTGACTTTTTGGTAACTTCAGGTTCAATACAGGTTGATTCTAGATTAAGATTAATCATTTTTAAAACCATTATTTGAACAGATAAGGTCAGGTTCACTAGCTACCAAACTGATCAAAAGAAAACTTATTCTCAATCTAAGCTAATGAGTTTAGTAATCCAAACACAAGCCCAGTACTTCCCAAAAGACGAGTGCAGACACAATTTGCATGGTTAATTTTGTTATGTTTGTGGTTTTGCTCTCTTCTACCAGTTTCATCCAAGTTTAGATTGTGTGGGTTGGGATCTCTCATACACTTGACACATTGCATTTCCATTTTCAGTATTCAGAGTATATGCCAGAAATTTGAATTTGCTTCAAGTTGCCCAATCCTTCAATGTACCCAACACTTTGTTATCTGGAGCCTGACCAAAGTGGTTGCATACACAAGTGACCACCTCAAACCTCGTATTGAATCAATCAATCATAATCATCTCAGTGCAAGTTTTCTGTTGGTCAAGCAAAATTCATCTTTCTCGATCCCAAACATGCACCACCTATTTGTCAATTATCTTTATGAATAATCTCTGCTCTCACCCTTGACACTACGGTTTCTTAGTGAATCTAAAATAATACCACTGACATGCTGTTCGTGTTGCGTAAAAGAGCATATGATGCCCAAGCCAGATCTCCCTTCTGAGTATCTAGGATGTCATTTGACATGACGAATATTTGCTTATTTTCTTCTGGTATTGATGCCCGATCTGTTGCATTTGCACCCTGAACAAGTTTCAATAAAAGAATTAATAACTGAACAAAATGATGAACTAGAGAACAAGGCATACCAATGTTCCAATAAAAAGAATCCAGAGCAATAAATAATGAGTAACAATCACTATATGTACCATGAAGCCCAAGATTTAAAGAGAGCTTTCATTTTGCTAAACAGTTAGCAACTAGAAAATAATCAGATATGTAACATGATAAGCTGCTATTGAAACAAATATCAGCACAAAGAATATATTTGTGGTTCACAGCTGGGTGCCCATTAAGATCTTGGTCTAGTGTGCCTAAAGACACTGATAGCAGTAACAAAGTTATATCGCATTAGTTACCAGCAAAGCAAACAAATTATATCACAATATTTGTGTCAAATGAAAGCAATGGTGTTTTAAAATAAAAGAAGGATAAAAACATACCATAAAATTGATATTTTACTTATTAGCTTCCGGCACTTTTCAAATGAATTTCTTGAACAACCCTACAACTAGCAAAAATAGCAATCATCATTTTCCAAAATCATTCATTAAACCATATTGAGATGTCAAGTTACATGGAGCTTTTCTGAAACTAGCATAAGCAATGCATAATTTACATATTCATTGTAGGTACAATCAATGATTGCAATTTCGCTCAGACCAGTAAACCGTTATGCACATATGCGGACAGCCCCCAGTTAGGGTGGTCCAATCCGGTTTGGTCCAATTAACAAAATATCTTTATAGTTAAACTTCTAGATTCAATTAGGCTCACGATTCCATGAGCCCTCTTCTCCGTACGCACGGAGCCTGCTGTCATTCATACCTCCACGTGCCCATCGTACGCCATTGACTTCTTTTCAACTATTATGCTTCCTCCTCTTCCTCCACTACCTCCTTTTCTTCCTTCCTCTTACTCCTCCTCCTTCCTCTTCCTCTTCCTTCTTACTCTTCTTTCTTTACCGCCACCTCCTCTTCTTCTTCTTCATCCTCTTCGATATATACCATGGTACTAACACTGACGGTACATATCGATCCGACCTGGTGTGGTATGAGATTGCATTCCTTGGGTACAACAAGGATCAACATGCTTATTTAAGTGCTTCATCATCAAAATATATGATTAAATGTAGCAAGCTAGGAGATACCTATATAAACTCTAATAACTTCATATATGGTTTCTAAGATAAAGTGACCCAAATAGTTCAGGTTTTCTTCTTATTTTAATGCGTCACAAATAATAACCTCAGATGACACAGTACCATAGATTGCAGGGCAAATAAAAGAACGTTGGGACTATATGGACCAGTGGGATTGATCAACCTGAAGGTTAACAATAAAATAAAATCATAAATAGTAAAATGTCATGATATTTAAAAATATGTATAAAAAAAATTTTGAAAAAAATATTTATGTTAAAATTTTTTTTACCTTCATATTTAAAAATATTTAACTTCTTAAAAGATATGTAAAATCAAAATCTAAAGAGATTATAATTATATATATATATATACACACACACACACAACAATAGAAAAAATGGAGCATAATCATATCATACAAGGATATTAATGTAGTATATTATCATTATATATGTGAAATAAGGCCCAAATATATGCTCATACAACTTAGAGATATCAATGGATCTCATTGTATCCCCATAGCTTCCATCAAAACTAAAGTTCTCTCTTTCTCTTGATATATACTACAAATAGACTTCTTTTTAAACAATCATATTTTCTTCATTGCTCATATTTACTTTTGGCAGGTTCTGCCTCCCTTCTCTAGGGGCATCCTTTTTGTCATTGTGGTTTGCAATTAGCACAAAGTTGTTCTATTTAAGTTAACAAGCTGAAATTTCATATTTCAAAAGTTCAAAGTAGGAAAATAGCTACTACTTTTAGTGCTTTTGTCCAGACCATTTTGCACAAAGCATATCTCATTCAACAAGGCAGATACCTTGAACCTAGACTCCAAGAGAAGACTAACATGCACCTTAAGCCTTGAACTTCAGTTGAATTGTCGAATTGAGGTCTGTCATGCTATGATTTTATTGAAGAATTACAACTATGTTAAGTTTGTTCCAAGTGAGAGTCCACTTCATATTTTGAGTCCATTTTTATTCTCACTGCCACTAAAAATTCCAGCTAATCAATCAACCAATTCAACTTAATAATTCTAAAATTAAAATTATTGAGCCTTAATACCAATTTGGGGCACGTTGACAGTTTAAACCAACTGACTGCATATATTTTTGAAGCCTAATGATGCTTTTCATCAGAAGCCCTTGTAGGATATGGTAAATATCTGATATTCAGAAAACACTGTCAATGTTAACAATTGGTTTCTATACTTCTGACATTAGGGCAAAGCATACTATACCAGAATAACATTCATAAGTATGCAATAAAAGATAAAGTCATCCTTAAAACATGTGCCTCAAAAAAAATTAGAAAAGAAAATTCAGCGACAAATGTCAATCCAACATTATTTTAGTTTCTTCAAACATGTTTGAGGCCATAGTTCATCCCACAGTGACGGAAATCAAAACCATCCAAATCAACCAACCTTCCTCGACACCAAATGTTGAATGTATACAATACTTTACAAAATACTAAAACCAACAACCACAGAGAGATAGAGACAGGGAGCTACCACACACATACTACCTTAATGCACAAGAAAATGCACCAAATCAGTAAACCTATCTTCCTCTTCATGTTTGCATAGTTATCATCCAGCCCTATGTTTTGAATAGTTGTGTTTTGCACAGTTGTCATCCATTCTGACTTTACAAAGTTTTGTGATGAATGGTTTGTAAAGAAGAAACAACAAGAAGAATTTTTTTGAAGAATGACTTCTTTCAGACTTTCATATTAGATTCAACAAAAAAATAGCAGTCACATCATGATTTTGCAAATGCACTAGTTCCTTTAAATGTCTATACACTTCTATGACATGTTATGCAGAAACATCAAAAGTAATCCCATTTTCTAGAGCTAATTGGTCCATAAAACCCTCTACATAGTTTCTGCAGCGATTGTCAAACTTGAGACAATCTATTGACGTTTCAATTAGAAGTCAAGCTAGCTTAGAGCATAAATGTCAGGAATCTTGGCCTTCATCAACATAGCAAGTAACAAAAGCAGAATGGCCTCGAAAGGTTTCCCTACCTCAAGAAACCCTTGGCCCCTATCTAGATAGAAAGTAAGAAAAGCAGAATGGCATCGAAAGGTTTCCCTACCTCAAGAAACCTTCCAAGATAAGGGAGGGCGGTCGAGAAGGCGGCCAAACACATCCCGAGAGCCTCGGTCCTCTGGATAGATAAAGAAAAAGGTCAAGAAATCAAATTCTCCGAAGCAAACTGCTGTAAGTTGAACCCAATTCAAGAAACCCAAAGGCAGATCGAATCACCAGCTGAGCGGGAGTAGCGGGGGAGGCGGAAAAGACGTGGTTGAGTATGATTAGGAATCCGAAGGCGATTCCAATGTACCTCGGCAGGTAGGACTCATCAAGACCCGGAATCCCTGAGATACGCATCCAAGAATGATCAACGAAAATGTAGGAGGCTGCAAACAGATGCATAGAAAATGGATGGGGACAGAGGAGGGGTGACCAAAAGTGAAGCGGAGGACGGAAACATCGAGTTCTTGCTGCTGCTGCTGCTGCTGCCGAGGGTTGGAATCTTGGGCGGCGACAGTGAAGAGGCGGCAGCGGTCTGGGGTTCTCGCGAGGCGGCGGAGTAGGGAGGGAGGAAGGCTTGTCGACGGACGAAGAGGCGGCAAGCGGCTAATGGCGAGGCCTTCGCGAGCATCCTGGTGCTTGAATTGGAGCAACCACTTGGAGCCGCCGGCGACCGACACCGCGCACCCGCTCGCCATCCGTCTCTTCCTCTGCCGCCCCCGTCGACCGCACTCTGTTACAACGGTGCGCTCTGGATAAGTAATTAAGCGTCTCTTGTCAAAAGATTGAGGTCCGTTTTAAGCCCACAGACAGATCCAATTGGTACAATGCGAACTTTATTTCTTGGAACAGTTTAGCTCCATTTAGAAGTTAGACCTCCTCAAATTCACTTTGATGATTGAAACAAATCGCTGAGTAATGTTCCTTAGTCCCAACAGTATTTCAATCATCGAGGTTTGATTGACTTATTAGTTGATAGGAAATCTGACATATGAATGTCACATCATCGTTAGCACTATACAAACTTCGATGCCACTAACTCGACACGTACGTCGAATGTCCGACACACATAATCATATTAATAGTAATGCATGACGGTTCGATAAAATATGAAGAACAATATATATATATATAGGAATTTAAAACTATTTAAAGTCAACTCTCGTGGGTAAGAAGCTGGTTCGAGGAGTCAACTCGGTGACTCGCGGAGCACCTTGCTGTGTAAATCATCAACCCTCTTCCCAACAGCAAAGTTGCCTCCTGACTGCAATCGGTTCTGCCATGGCGGGTGCAGGTGGGAAGGTCATCTTCTTAAACGCAGCACTCTAACGTTTTCCCTTGTCACGTCCCATTCTTGTTTGAGCGCGGTGTCCCGTCGTCCAAGATCGGCGTGCTCGCCTCCAACAGCTCGGTCACTCGTTCCATGACATCGCCATTGGTAATCAGCTCCACGTATCTTGATCTTCAACTTTCCATAGTGGATGCAAACAGATGGGCATGCAGTATTTGATCGAAGTCAACCGCGTCCGGTGATTACTGGATCCTGTTGGGGTCGCCGATCAAGCGGAAGAGATGGGAGAGAATAATAAGTTTAATTCAAATAATTAAGATTAAGAATAAAATAAAAGACAAAAATTTACATTAAAATAAATAGATGAGAGTGATAAGATTTATTGGAATATGATATATTTTTTATTATTTAAAAAAATTATTTTTTTATCTTTTGGCTAATATAAATCGATGGTTTTAAATAAGAAGCAATTGAAAATATTCATAGTTTTTTTACTATTTTTTATTTTTTTTAAAGTTATATATAAAGCCAACAAGTGTGGTATAAGAGTCTGGTTCAAAAAAAAAGATCAATAGGAGTATGTCGATTAAAAAAGATGATGACAAGCAATAAAGTAAGTATTTCTAATCAATTTCTTCTTATTTTTAAGCATAAAAATTATTAATTTTAGATCGTTAAAATAAAAACTCTATTTTATAAGGATTATGAAATTTGGTGGAGAATGATTTTATAGAGTATGATTTATAGGATACTAATATTACTAAATATTAAAAAGATCAAATGAATGAGAATATGTAGAAAGATGCAAGAGCCTCTTACATGCTACTATAAAAAATAAATGAGTCTATTTCCCGAAATCATGATGGCATCTATATCAACAGAAATCTAAAAAATATTAAAAAGTATGTTTAGAGGTACAAATAATGTAAAAATTTTAAAGATTCAAATTCTTCAACGTGAATTCGACTCTTATGATGAAATATTTTGAATTTGTCACTGGTTTTCTCTCAAAATTCTCTTCTATTATAAACGAAATGAAATATTATGTTGAAAATCTAAAAGATCAAATTGTAGTAAAAAAAGTTTTACAAAGTTTATTTTTTAGATTTGATATGATTTCTACTGCTATAGAAGAAGCTAAAGATACAAGTATATTGTTTATTAATGAATTAATAAACTTATTTTTAGTCTATGAACAAAAGATGAATAGATCTTTATATAAAATTTCATAGTATGATCTTTAAATGAAGATAGATCAGAAGGACCAAAAGAAAATATTAGAAACTAGACCTCGAGAGATCAAAATGATAAAAGTCATAAACAATCTAGTACTTGAGGTAGAAGACGAGACCAATCAAATAAAGGTTAGAGGAACTCTAACTAATGAAAGTAATAAAAAATTTATCAATATTTTTATAAAAATTAGACATATTAAAAAAGATTGTTGGTAAAA
Organism: Musa balbisiana; assembly: GCA_004837865.1. Classification (NCBI taxonomy): domain Eukaryota; kingdom Viridiplantae; phylum Streptophyta; class Magnoliopsida; order Zingiberales; family Musaceae; genus Musa; species Musa balbisiana. Next base: position 34,544,395 of record CM017192.1, on the reverse strand, counting down.
AATAAAAATCTAAATATTTCTCTCTATTCTTATTGTAAAAAAAGTATGATCATCTTGAAAAAGATTGTTGGAACAAAAATTAAATAAATTATCATAAAAAATAATAGTGAAAAAAGGATGAAGAAATTATATATATATATTATATAGCTTCTAATAAAGAATATTTAAGATTTGTTTGATTTTTGGATAGTAGACACAATAATCATAATATAGGAGATAAAAATTTATTTCAAAGACTTGATGATTCAATCAGATATATAATATAGATGAGATATGATAATAAAGTTCAAGTGAAAGGAAAAATAATAATCACTATCAACACCAAATATGATAAAAAAAATATTTATAATACGATTTTTTTTCCTTGTTTAAAATAAAATCTCATCAATATATGACAACTAATGAGAAAAGGATATTTGATAGTGAAAAATATTTAATTTATGATAAAAATTAAAAAATTAATAGCACATGTGAGGATGATAAAAAATAAAGTGTTTCCTTTATTATTTTCAGATTTCTTAATATATGCATTCAATCTATTGTTACTAATGAATTGACGTTATGACATAAAAGCTATAGTCATTTGAAATTTTTGTAAGCCTATGTAAACTATCTCACATGGTCGTGAAATGTCATAATACAGTAGTAATTTGGAAACTGTAGCTAATGAAATGCATGCACAAGAAAAAGATGATGTCCTAAACTCCAAAGATAACAAGCTTGCAACTAAGAAGTCACAAGAATAAAAAGAGTTAGTATTATCCGAAAAGACAAAGCATAACAATAAGCAATTGTCTTACTTGCAATGAAGTTATAGTCTATGTAGCAATTGTCTTAAAAAAAAGAAAATGATCTTATCTTTGTTAATTTAGGTTTTGACAAGGATTCAGGAAAAAAAAAGAGAAAATACTGATCATAATGAATGAAGTAAAAAATCACTATGCATTAATTGATAAAAATTAAACGAAGAAGATGGAAAGATAGAAATTGTAGAAGAAACTATGAAAAGTATAAGATGTAATTGGCTTATTCATTTGATAATGAGCTCTTGATAGATATTTATACACACTGGAGGTTATACACATTCAGCATGGAGGATTTTTCTCAACTACGTAGAGATTTCCTCAACTGCCTTGAGGAAATATTATCTGCTTATCATGCTCCTGCAAGATTAAGCTTCCATCAAGGATGCCGATCTTGGACCGATGAGATGAAAATAGTTTTCGGGCAAGAGGCTTTGTGAGTGAGTCTGCTAGTTGATCAGCTGTATGTACGTGAGAAACACGGATTTGATATTTGACAACTTGATCTCGCACGAAGTGAAAGTCGATGGCAATGTGTTTCATACAGGAATGGAACACTGGATTGGCACATAAGTAGGTAGCGCCAATATTGTCACAATATATTATAGGAATAACCGTGGAGTTGATGTTGAGTTCCTTGAGCAGATTTGTGACCCAATTGAGTTCAGTAGCGACGGTGGCGATGACATGATATTCAGCTTCAGTTGTAGATCGTGCAACCGTCTTTTGTTTTTTAGAACTCCAACTGATTGGAGTGGCTCCAAGAAAGACAATGTATCCTGATGTAGATGTTCTATCATCAAGGTTCCCTGCCCAATCAGCATCAGCAAAGGCATGGAGATGGAGTGAAGTATTTTTGCGAAGAAAAATGCCATAATTAAGAGTCCCTTTAAGATACCGCAAAATTCGTTTGACCGCAGACCAATGCATAGTAGATGGTCGATGCATGAATTGAGATAATTTATTGACGGCAAATGAAATATCTGGACGCGTGAGAGCTAAGTACTGTAAGGAGCCAAGGACTTGTCGATATTGAGTTGAATCTGTAGCAGGACTTCCATCACATTATTTAAGTAATTCACTGGTAGAGAGAGGAGTTGTAACCTCTTTCGCATCCTGCATGTTTATCTTTGATAATAAATCTTGAATATATTTTCTTTGTGATAGGAAGAGACCTGAAGATGTAAATGTTGCTTCCACTCCTAGAAAATAGCTTAAAGTTCCTAGATCTTTGAGGTAGAAGCGATCGGCCAAGTGCTTTAGAAATGCTTGAGTCTTCAAAGGATCATTTCCTGTGACAATAATATCATTCACATATACTAAAAGATATATTATGCTTCCATTCTGTTGGCAAATGAATAACGAGGTATCAGACTTGGAATTGATGAAGCCAATTGAGGTCAAAAACAAGCCAAGCTCGTTATACCAAGCCCTTGGAGCTTGACGAAGTCCATAAATAGCTTTTTGAAGTTTGCAGACATGCCATGGATATTGAGGATAAACGAAACCAGGAGGTTGCTACATAAAGACATCTTTAGTAAGTGACCATTGTAAAAAGGCATTGTTAACATCCAATTGTCGTATGTGCTAGTCCTTTGAGATGGCCAAACTCAAGATAAGATGGATTGTTGTGGGTTTAACAACGGGACTAAATGTCTCTGTGAAGTCAACACCAGGTCGTTGATGAAACCCTTTAACGACTATACGTGCTTTATACCTGGCAACGGATCCGTCTGGGTTCCGCTTAATTCGAAAGACCCATTTATACCCGATGATATTTTGTGTGTGATGAAAGGGTACTAATGTCCATGTAGAGTTGTGGAGGAGAGCATCATATTCATCACACATGGCTTTACGCCAATGAGAAGATTTTTGGGCTTGAGTGACTGTAGTGGGTTTACTGGCCTTAGTGGAGGAACTTGTTATAGCATGTAAGTTAAGGACCTGACATGGTTTGAAAATACCACTTTTGGAACGTGTTGTCATTGGATGTCTAGGGGGAATGGAAGTGGTAGATTATGTTGGTGGTAAAGTCGAGGGTGAGTCACTGTCATGGACCGGGCCAACCATCGGCACAACAATGTCACGAGGTCTAGGAGAAGGTAAAGCCAGTGGCAATGTTGCCGAGGGTATTACCTCATTAATAGGGGAAACTTGTGAGGAAGGAAGTGGAGAAATAGAGGGATTGAGAAGCTGTTGAACAGGAGTAATAGTAGTATGCGGATCTTGAGGGTAAGGACTAGTCGGTGTCATTGGAGGTTCGTGTGATGAGATCGGAGGAATATTCCTGTGATGTATGTTTATCGGAGTAGCTTGCATTGTAGGATTATTTTGAAAAGGAAAGACAGACTCCTCAAAAATAACATGACGTGATATAAAGATTTTTTTAGTTTGGGGTTCAAAATATCGAAAAGCATTATGTTCAAGAGAGTAGCCTATAAAAGTGCAAGGCTTAGATCGTGGTGTTAGCTTATGTGACACATAGGGACGGAGCCATGGATAACATAAACAGCCAAAAACTTTGAGTTTATGAAGGTTTGGAAGCTTGTGGAATAATTTTTCAAATGGTTGGCAAACGATTGGTTAGTGGCCTGTGAAGTCAGGACGCGACAACTGAGGATTATGAAAGTTACCACCTTGATATGGATGAGGGGGGTTTGGTCTGGGCGCCATAGGGCTGGGAGGCAGCTTAGCCAGATCGTTGTTGACGTGCTTATTATACTGGTTGCTCTTCCTCTTGGATTTTTGATTGACCTGAGCTGTAATAGGTGGTCCGGGCAACATATCATCACGCTTCAAGTACGTCTCATAGTCGATCAACTTATCATAAAGTTCTTCAAATGATATTGGTGAGTCGCGTGCCCGAAGAGCTGCTATCCGTTCTTTGTACTCGCCTCTAGGCCATTGAGGGTATGGATGAGGACTTCATCATTGAGAGAATGACCTATCAAAGTCAAGTCATCGATGATAACTTTGATAGTTTGTAGATAATCAGCAATAGTACTTCCCTCTTGTTTTGTTTTCATCAGATTGGAGAGAAGTCCAAGCATGTGAGTACACGAGCGATTTGCCAAAGTTGTTTGTAACTTGCATCATGCTTCTGTAGCAATCTTACATGAGGATATCAGCAGGGCAACAGATCCAGCAACAGAAGCTTGAATAGCTTGGAGGATGAGGCGATCTTGACGTAACCATAGTTTGTGGGCTGGATTTGGCACTGGACTGGGTTCACCTGGGATGTTGACCATGTCAGGTGGACACTGGAGAGAGCCATCAACGTAACCTAGGAGATCATAGCCAAATAGAAGATTAGAAAGTTGTGCCCGCCAAGATGCGTAGTTGCCGCCTTTGGATAATTTGAAGGGAATGAGTGCTGCAGCATTGATAGTTATAAGACTTTGAGAAGTACTCAGAATCCCTGCAGAAACAGGGATAGGAATATCGGAAGAGAAAAATGAAGACATCCCAGATATTTTGTAGCGATTTAAGTGATCTTTACAGAAGATGTAAAGATATAGAAGGGAGAGAGGAGAGAAAAAAAAGATCAATGCGCTGCAGAGGAGGCTGTAGCGATGCACTGCAGCGATGAGGCTGTAGCGATGCACTGCAGAGGAGGCTACAGTGATGGGCGAGAAATCTACAGCGAAAAAAGGCAGCGAAAAAGGAGGCTGCAGCGATGAACTGCAGCGATGCACTGCAGCGATGAGGCTACAACGATGCACTGCAGAGGAGGCTGCAGTGATGGGCGAGAAATCTGCAGCGAAAGAGGGCAGTGATGGCTAGAGAAATCTGCAAGGTTGGAGATAGTTGTAGTAATGTAGTGTTGGAGTTTGGTGGCCAGAAGAGCGACAGAGTTTTCAACGGAAGACTTCGGTTGGCAAGGGAGCAGCAGCAGACGGCGGAAACAAAGGTCGTGACTGTGCTTCCTTTAGGAGCGTTGCCCACAGAAGAAGTGTCGATGCAGTGGGCGTAGCGACGACGACTGCAGCAGCGAGAAGAGGGCTTCCTCTAGGTAAACTGCTTTGATAAAAATTAAACGAAGAAGATGGAAAGATAGAAATTGTAAAAAAAACTATGAAAAGTATAAGATGTAATTGGCTGATTCACTTGATAATGAGCTCTTGATAGCTATTTATACACACTCAGTAGGGAGGTTATACACATTCAGTAGGGAGGATTTTTCTCAACTAAGTAGAGATTTCCTCAACTGCCTTGAGGAAATCTTATCTGCTTATCATTAATGAGTTGCTAAAGTCAACAAAAAAAGTTTTTAGATACATTAAGAAGACTCTCAATTATGACATCTATTACTAGCAAGTAAAAGATTTTAAGTTATATTCTTATATTGATATTGATTGGGCTAGTTATGCATACAGTAGAAAAAATACTTAAAGATTTATGCTCAGGGTGTGATTTTATGGATAATAAAAAAATAAAAATGTATTGCTCTTAGAATATATTGTAGCTACAAGCATGTGAAACAATTTAGCTTCAAAGAATTCTATTAGATATCCAAGAAAAATAAGATGGACCAACTAAAATTTATTACGATAACAAGTTTACTATTGTAATGATGAAGAATTCTGTTTTTCACGAGTACACCAAAAATATTGAAGTTCGATATCATTTCATTCGTGAATTGATTAATAAAGAAAAATTTTAAATAGGCTACTATAATATGGAAGATCAACTTATCGATATCTTTATACAAGCTTTGGTGAAAGAGTATTTTTTTATTTTTCTTATGACAACTTTAAGTTATAACTATTCTGAATTAAGGGGTTATGATAAGATTAATTTAAATAGTTATAATTAGATAAAATAAAAGATAAAAATTTAGATTAAAATAAATAGATATAGGTGAAAAGATTTATTAGGATACGATAATTTTTCTTATTTTTTAAAAATAAATAGATGCTCTTTAATCAATCTAAAAACTAGCATTTTGAGAGCTGTTAACACGCAACGAGAATCACGTATCACCACCCTTCAACTGCCTAAACAGATCACCCTCTCCATCTCCTTCCTTCTCGTCCACCCTTTTAGAAGGCCATGAACGAGGTCTCATCCTCCTCCCTATAAGAAGGCCAATCCTTGTGAAGGAGGCGATATCATCCTTCGCTTACCTCCAACATGGCATTCCATAGCTGGCTTCTCGTCATCACCTTCGTTCTCTCCATGGGCTTCCATTGCGAGCTGCCCGGAGCTCACGGACAGCGGCAGCTGCTGCAAAGCCTCGAAGCTACGAATGATGGGGTGTGCCCCGCCGTCGTGATCCCTCAGGGTTACGAGTGCCAACAATATGAGGTAGCCGAGTGCAGATAAATGTGGATGGATTGATGATTGATGCGGGCATGGCATGAGTGGTTGAAGCTTGCTGCGCCCCTTGCAGGTGAAGACGCAAGATGGGTACATACTGACCATGCACAGGATCCCACAAGGAAGAGGAGGCGGCAGCGCGGGGAAGAGGCAGCCTGTGCTGCTGCAACATGGACTCCTCATGGTACGTTTCCTTGAGCAATCTGCATGTGTTGCCATGCATGCATGCACAGTACGCTGTCTTCTTCGTCATTCCTCTTTTGATGATATGATGATTGACGATCGATGGGTGATGGCAGGACGGGTTGACGTGGCTACTGAATCCACCTCAACAATCACTGGCTTTCGTACTTGCAGACAACGGATTCGATGTATGGATTACACACGGCAGGGGCACCAGGTGGAGCCGTCGCCATGAGTCTCTCGATACATCAAACCCGGTTAGTCATCTTCTCTACGTTGCTGCTTATGAAGTCCTGAGCAGGTTGTTGGTATAATTAGCATCAACCTTTTGTTGTCTCGCAGGCTTATTGGGCGTGGTCATGGGATGAGTTGGCCAGCTATGATTTGCCTGCTACTGTGGGCTTTGTATTCCAGCAAACTGGGCAGAAGCTGCACTACGTTGGTCACTCCATGGTAGGAGACTTTTCTTTGAATTACTTTAATGCCAAACATATCATCCTTGTATGTTCATTTTCTACTACTACCACTGCTACTACAACAACATTTTTATAACTGAGTGACGTTGGATGCTACAGGGAACTACGACAGCTCTATCAGCATTCTCTGAAGGGAAGCTGGTGGATATGATCAAGTCAGCTGCCCTTTTGAGTCCGGTGGCCTATCTGACTTACATGGCAACTGCAATCGGAGTAGCTGCAGCCAGCGCATTCTCAGGAGAAGTAAGAACGAGTTCACAACACTCTACCATTTCACAGCATTGATTTTTCTCATCAAGGGAGCTACATCATTATCTCCTTCTAATTTTACCTACGTCCAGTGCTGTGTCATACCTTTCTTGCTTTTTCTTGCAGATGTTGGGATCGCTTGGAGTGGCAGAATTTAATCCTAAAGGGTACGTAAACTGACATATCCCTCTTGTTGTCAAAGGAAATGTGCTGACCAAATCATCAGAGGCCTTATCAACATGACCGACCATATATTGAGTGATGTTATCGTAAAAGCTCTTCTAATTCAAGTGCGTTCCTAATGGATAAACAGGCCAGTTGGAACCCATTTTTTGGAGTCCGTCTGCGCTATGCCGGAGGTGAACTGCTACGACTTTATGGCATCATTCACAGGTACGTACAAATTATTCCGGTGATAATATTCCGCAACATAAGTTTGATTTGACTTATATTTATTTATTTATTTATTTATTTATTTATTTATTTATTTATTTATTTATTTATTTATTTATTTATTTATTTATTTATTTATTTATTTATTTATTTATTTATTTATTTATTTATTTATTTATTTATTTATTTATTTATTTATTTATTTATTTATTTATTTATTTATTTATTTATTTATTTATTTATTTATTTATTTATTTATTTATTTATTTATTTATTTATTTATTTATTTATTTATTTATTTATTTATTTATTTATTTATTTATTTATTTATTTATTTATTTATTTATTTATTTATTTATTTATTTATTTATTTATTTATTTATTTATTTATTTATTTATTTATTTATTTATTTATTTATTTATTTATTTATTTATTTATTTATTTATTTATTTATTTATTTATTTATTTATTTATTTATTTATTTATTTATTTATTTATTTATTTATTTATTTATTTATTTATTTATTTATTTATTTATTTATTTATTTATTTATTTATATATTATTATTTATTTATTGTAGTCTTCAATTAATTTACATATGTATTGACTTTCCCTTCCTTATTCTGCACACACACTCGCTTTGGATGTAGGGCCAAACTGCTGCCTTAATGACTCCACTGTTGACTTCTTCTTGAAGTATGAACTCCAGCCTACATCTGTGAGGACACTCGTCCATTTTTCACAGAGTCAGTCAGTCTGATACAAATCTAAAATATCATATAATTGAGCTACTTAGATTTCTTTCTCACAAGGGAGTATGTATACTTTTCTTTGAGTACTAACAGCATTCAGACGTGGAGTGATAGCAAAATACGACTACGGGAGCAGTATGGCCAACATGGCTGCGTATGGGGAGAGCAGCCCACCCGAATACCACATGTCCAACATTCCACACGACCTGCCGTTGCTGCTCAGCTACGGCGGCGGGGACATGCTGTCGGACGTGAAGGACGTGCAGCTGCTGTTGAACGATCTCAGCAACCACGACGCCGACAAGCTCGTGGCTCAGCTGGTGAAGGAGTACGCACATATGGACTTCGTGATGGCGGTGAATGCCAAGCAGCTCGTTTACGACGGCCTCATCGCATTCTTCAACAAACACAGTTGATGGGCTTCTTCGCTTAATTATAGCTATATGAGAATGATGGAGGACAAACGAGCAATTGCTGCTGACTTTGACATTTACTATACTCTGTTTTGAATTTCTCATGTTTTAAGTAGTTATAGGCATATTGTAAGTAGTGACCCATGATCTAGTAATTATAGGATAATTTCTATACCTAACTTAATCATGGGTGACATGATGAAATGAGATAGTTATCACTAGGTCCTATAAATAGGACCATAGTTTATGAAGCAAGAGAGGTATGTACATTTAGAAATATCTTGTAAGTGTTCTATGTCTTATCTCTTGTTTAAATACTATATCGATTTTTTTAATCAAAAAAATTCTTTTTAATTTCTATTTTTATCGTTTTCTTGCTCCTTTATCCCTAATATTTTATGGTATCAGAGCTAAGTTTCAGTCTGAACTGGACATTATGACTTTCAATGATAATTCCATATCTCAACACCTTATTCACATCTTCTCGAGTAAATACTATAAATTTTGAAGTATCAAAATGAAGACTCTATTAAAGTCTTGGGATATTTTGGACTTAATATATAATAGATATGCAAATTCAGATGAAGAAATTGGGCTAAGGGAGACCAGAAAGAATGACTCAAAGACATTGTTCTTCATTCAACAAGCTGTACATGAGACAATCTTCTCAATAATTGCAGTAGCGTCAACCTCAAAGCAAGCTTAGTTGATAATTTAAAATAAATTTCAAGACTTACCAAGGGTTATTACGGTAAAACTTCAAACCCTTTGTGAGTTTGAAATTTTGTTCATGAAAAGCAATGAATCGAGGTAAAATTTTCTTTCTCGAGTAATTAAAATTGTTAGTCAAATGAAATTTTATGGTAAACATCTTCATGATCATATAATTGTTGTAAAAGTTTTGAGAAGTTTAACTTTAAAATTTGATCATGTTGTTGCCACAATTGAGGAGTCAAAAGATTTATCTACATTTTCATTTGATGAACTAATAAGTTTCTTGTAAGCACATGAAGCAAGGTTGAACATGTCACTTGAAAAAAGTGAAGAAAAAGCATTTTGGGTCTTTTACTTCAAAAGAAAATAAAAAATCAACAGAAAGAAGATGTGGTAGAGGAGGATTTCGTGATAGAGGAAATGGAAGAGGAAGATGACACTTAGATGGGCATCATGAATAAAAGCAATCAAATTATAATAAAAAATTATAAAAGTGGAATTCAATGTCATTATTGTAAAAGGTTTGGGCAAATTGTTGGAAAAGAGAAAAGTAAGCTGTGGAGGAAAATAAAAATAATAATAAGTTATTTTTGACTCATTCACAAGTTAATGATATTTGGTTTTTGGATAGTGGACATTATAATCATATGTCAAGTACAAAATCAATGTTTAGAGATATTGATGAAACTCATAAGTTGAAAGTTAGTTAGACTTGAAGATAATAAGCAAATCCAAGTGGAAGGAAAATGAATAATTAAGGTGAAGACAAGTCAAGGGAAGGTAAAATACATTAATCATGTTTTCTTTGCTCCTAGTTTATCACATAACTTGTTGAGTGTTGGACAATTGATAAATGATAGATATTTAGTTATATTTGATGATGGTTCATGCATTATTAAAGATAAAAAATATGGTTTGATTACGATAAATGTTTGCATGACGCAAAACAAGATGTTTCCACTTGATGTTTCAAATATTAAAAAGCATGCTCTTATTGTACCTCAAAAGAATGAGTCTAATTTGTGGTATTTAAGATATGGACACCATAACATTAAGGGTTTAAGGTTGTTAAATAAATAATAATAATTTTTTGATTGCCCAAAATTAATACACTTTATATATATGAAGGATGCATTTATAGCAAACAAAGTAAATAATCATTTCTCGTTGGAAAAGCATGGAGAGTATCTAATTGTCTTAAACTAATTCATGCTGACTTATGTGGACCTATGAATACAAAATCATTTAGTGGAAATCAATATTTTCTATTGTTTGCTAATGATTACAACCGCATGAGTTGGGTATATTTTCTGAAACTGAAATCTGAAATATTTGATAATTTTAAAAAATTCAAGGCACTTGTAGAAAGGAAAAAATGGTAGATGTATAAAGACACTTCAGACAGATAGAAGTGATGAGTTTTTATCTAATGAATTTAATTTTTTATATGAAGAAAATGATATTTGTAGAGAATTAATAGCACCATATACATCGGAGTAAAATGGTGTAGTTGAACGTAAGAATCGAACTATCATTAAAATGATAAGAAGTTTGCTTAAAGGAAAATACCTTCTAAATCAGTTTTAGGTAGAAGTAGTTGCAACAACGGTTTATTTGTTGAATATTTCACCAACAAAGACTGCTATGAATCAAACTCTTTTTGAGGCTTAGTATAATATAAAATCAAAGTGTAAGGCATATAAGAATTTATGGTTGTATTGCTTATGCTTTGGTAAATTCACAAAACCATCACAAGCTTGATAAAAAATTTGAAAAATACATCTTAATTGGTTATTCCTTATGATCCAAAGCATATCGATTGTATAATCCTATTAGTGGTAAAGTTATCATTAACATAAATATTGTGTTTGATGAAAAGATAAATTGGAATTGGGAGATCAACGAAAGTAGAATACAAATTCAAATTCCAACAAAACTAGACACTCCACATAATCAAGTGACAGATCATGCTCCAATAAGTTCATTATTAACCTCATCCAGTAGTAGTTTAAATTCTGATTCCTCAGATGAAACCCCTCTAGGAAAAATCAGATCACTAACATAAATTTATAACTCAGTATTTGCTTTATTTATTTCAGATCTTATGACTTTTGAGGAAGTAGTTGAAAAAGAGGAATGATGAAAAGTAATAAAAGAGGAAATCAAATCAATTGAGAAGAATGAAACCCGAGAGCTAATGGATCTACCGAAAGAAAAGAAAGCTATTGAATTAAAATAGGTGTTCAAAACAAAGTTTAATGTAGATGGAAGTATCCAAAAGCATAAGGCTCGGCTCGTAGCAAAAGGATATTCACAACAACAAGGTATTAATTTTGATGATACTTTTTCTCTCATTGTTAGATTCGAAACCGTGAGAAGCTTCTTGGCTTTAGCTACTCACTTGACTTGGCTTGTTTATCAATTTGATATGAAATCTATATTTTTAAATAGAGATTTACATGAAGAGGTTTTTGTTACTCAACCTAAATGTTTTTTAGTTAAAAAACATGAAGAAAAGGTGTATAAACTAAAGAAAGTTTTTTATGGGCTTAAACAAGCTCCAAGGGCATAATATAGTAAAATTGATTATTATTTTCATCAAAATATATTTAAGAGGAGTAATAATGAACCTACTCTTTATATGAAGAAGAAAGATGAACATAATATTATAATGGTTTGTCTTTATATTGATAATATTATATATATATATATATATATATATATATATGGGTTCATCTAACTCTTTTATGGTTGAATTTTAAAAATGTATGATGAATAAGTTTGAAATGTCAGATCTAGGTCGACTGCATTATTTTCTTTGGTTAGAAGTGAAACAAAGATAAAATAAAATTTTTATTTCACAAAGAAGGTATGCAGTAGATCTACTAAGAAAATCTAACATAATTAATTATAAAGTTACAATAACACCCATGAATGTAAATGAGAAATTGAAATTTGAAGATGATATATGTTTGACAAATGCAAAATACTATAGAAGTTCGGTTGGAGGTTTCATTTATCTAACTCATACTCGATCAGATATTACCTTCTCTATTGATGTAGTATCCAGATTTATGCATAGCCCAAATAAACATCATCTTGGAACTATTAAAAGAATTTTACATTATATTACTGGAACTACATATTATGACATTTGATGTTCTTATAATTTTAAATGTAAATTATTTGGTTTAACTAATAGTGATTGGGCAGAAACTTTAGATGATAGAAAGAGTACTTCAAGTAATATGTTTAATTTTGGATCAGAAGCTATATCTTGAAGTTCAAAACAGTAAGCAATAACTATGTTATCGACATTGAAAGCAGAATATGTAGCTGCAACATTAGCAGCTTGCTAAGTAATATGGCGTAGAAGACTTTTTGAAAATCTTCATTAAGAACAAAAAGAAGTAACGAAAATATTTTGTGACAACAAAGCCACAATTACAATGACGAAAAATCCAACATTTTATAGAAGGACGAAGTTATCATTTCATCCGGGATTTTATAGTAAGTGAAGCCATAACAATGAAGTATTATAGAATATGTGAATAAGTTGTGGATATCCTTACTAAGTCGCTTCCAGTTCAGAAGCATGTTTATTTTATGTCTCAAATCGATGTATGTAACTATGAATCAAAATGGAGTGTTGAGAATTGATTCATAGTAGTTATCTAGGTAATTGTCATGTTCTAGATAGTTATATGCATGTTCTAAGTAGTGGCTCATGATCTAATAGTTATATGATAGTTCTTACACCAAACTCATGAGTTACATGATGGAGTGAGGTAGTTATCACTAGGTCCTATAAATAGGACCATAGTTCATGAAGCAAAAGAGGTATATATACTTGGAAATATCTTGTAAGTGTTTTATGTCTAACCTCTTATTTAAATACTACATCGATTCTTTTTAATTATATCATAACATTTTATTTTTATTATTTCCTTGCTCCACCATCCATAACATAAATTCACGTAGAAAGGGAGGTGAAAGAGAAATAAATCATATATCTAATAAACCATACGTCTAACCAGTCGAATCAGCATCCAAACTATATCCTTTTACGACCGTGTCAGCTTCAAGTGGTATCACACCCAACGCCTCGTCAATCGAAAGAATGTCATAACAGAAGTAGCATGAGGACATCGGTGCTGGGTGAACATTAGGCATGAGTATAACCACACCATAAATAAATGATAGTTCCAGGTTTTCCTTCAGCATGCTATATTATTATGTTCCTTCAGCATGTCATCAAAGAGGTTTTCCCTATTTAACCGGTCAACATCCCATGCTTGGTTTTAACTTTCAAAAGGATGATAAACAACAACACATCTGATGCGTATTAGAACTTGGAACAAAGTTGATCAAGCAAAACAATGAGTGATCACGTTAATACCTGTAAAGTTGCCTGATAAACACATTATGCAACTCATGTTTAGTGTGATTAACCTTTAACAATAATTGAAAGGATATCATATATGATAATAATAGATCTTAAATTGTCGAAATACAACCTAAGCAAGAAAATAATCTCATGAAGATGTCGTTTATTTTCATCAACGTGAACTATCGATCGTTAACGTTGCATTTCACGCATCAAGATCTCTTGACAAATCATCTTTCGCAATGGGAAGAGTAAGAACAAACTAACAACTGCTAAAGTACGAAATAATCATTAACACTGTAATGTCTCGCTTATTTGGGGTGCTACGAGGATCTTTTCCCATTTGAGTTTTGCTTGGGAATACATCAATTGCCAAAACAAGATGAGTTGACTCTCTCTATTTTGTTTCTCATAAAGTATTCTTAGGGCTCTCACGATCTTCTTACACCACTAAACCATACAATTTGTCTAACAGAGACATTTACAACATTCATTTGAGTTGGTGGTGGATGTGTCGAGAGACACGATGGGGATTGTTTTGATGTAAGATGGTCGATCCATGACATATCATTCTAAAATGTTTCAAGGATCTCAAAAGAATTATCCTATTTATGACAAAGAATTACTCATGCTGCATCATGCAATCAAATATTGGTGCGTGTATCTCTCAAGGAGAGAGATGACCATCGACACCACTTCAATACCTTTAGATACAATCTAAATTATAGCAAGAATGTCATATCCATAACAATTCAACTTGGTAATCATGTATAAAAAGAATGTATTGCTTTCTCAAGCTTTGAGATGGAATATATTATGGCTATAAGTACAACATGCCAAATAATTTGGCTTCAAATAATTCTAGTAGATCTCTAAGAAAAATAAAATAAACCAACTAAAATCTATTACAACAACAAATCTATTATTGCAATGAAGAAAAATCCTATTTTCCATAGGCACATCAAACACATCGAAGTTCAACATCATTTCATTTGTGAACTGGTTGATAAAGAAAAAATACAAATGAACTATTGTAGCCTTAAAAGTCAATACCTTTACAAAAGTTTTGGCAAAAGAAAATTTTAATTTTTTTCGAAGACAACTTCAAGTTACAACTATTTTGAATTAAGGGGATGTGATAAGATTAATTTAAATAATTAAAATTAAATAAAAATAAAAGATTAAATTAAAATAAATAGATGAGGGTGAGAAGATTTATTAGGATATGATAGATTTTTTTATTATTTAAAAAAATTTGTACTATATTTTTTGTTAATATAAATAGGTATTTTTGTATTAATTTAAAGGACTACAGATCCGAAATACTCCTAATTTCTTCTAATATATATATTTTTTCCCTTTCTCCTTAATTTCTAAGGACAGCGAGAACTCATACTGGTAAAAAAGTCAGCATTCTTAGGTATGCTAAGATGGAGACCTGCATCACACTCCTGCCTGAGGTTGGCTGGTATCAGAGACACTTTCATTGCACTTCTGCAATGATCATAGACAGGAGAATCACGCGATGCAACACTCCAAGAACTACTATATATATCGCAGTCGAGAGCCCAAACTGGTGTGACAGTTCATGAACAAACTGCAATGGCAGCGAGCAAGCCAGTCTTGGGGTTAGCCGCCACTGTGCTCTTGCTCGTGGCCTTCATGCTTGCACGGCCCCGACCGGCACGGTCTCAACCTTCGCAGAACTGCTCGGCGGCACTTGTCGGACTCGCAACGTGCGCTTCCTACGCCGTTCCTCGTTCCCATGGCGCGCCGAGTGACGAATGCTGCACTGCTATGAAGGGCGTCGATCGAGTCTGCCTCTGTGACACGCTCAACATCTTCTCTCGAATGCCTGCCGCGTGCAAGCTTTCCCGGGTCACCTGCTCCGACCTGATGAGATCGAATGAAGTGTAAAGGCAAAAGCATACTGATGTAGTGTCTATTTATACATACAGGAATAGAGAATTTTTTTCAACTGAATAATGAAATTTCCTCGTATAGTTAAGAATTTATACATGTAGAAAGAGAGGATTTTACCTCACGCAGTTGGGAAAAATCTCATATGCTATCATGATGGCATGTATCGTTCACACGCGTAATGATTAATATAAATCATTTAAGTTATGATATATATTATTTATAGTAGCCACTTGATCTACTTTCTCACCCATAAGTTGAAAGCATCTACATAATGACATCATTCTATTTATATGCAGAATTAAATGTTATGAATATGTGATATTATATCCAAAGTTTAAGGAAGAACAAATTATAACATAAATTATTAGATAATAATCAGAACAAAGAATTAATATAAATTTAAACATAAATATTTCTAAAGGATTATTTCATCGATAAATCACATCAATGACTAATTTTCAGTCATCAAAGTAATTATGAAGCATGTGTATTTGCGTTACAAGATTGGCAAGAGATTTTTGTAACATATAAAAGAATTAACAATACCTTCCGATTCCAAATCGCAGAGGTATTATAGTTAAGAAACATGCTTGGAAGAACATATGCCAACACCATTCTAATCAGCACTAGAAAAACTACAAGGAAATATAACAAATTAAAGCTGATATCCACCATATCTACTCAATGAAGGGTGAAACACTTTTAACTTTTGGTGACAAACCACACAGGTAAACATTTGCATTAGCACAAAAATGCTTGGAAGAACACAATCCAAGCTAAGGTAATAGTGAGAAGTAAGGTAATTAAAAATTTAGCAAGCAATGCAACAAATCATGATTAGTAATTAGTAAAATTTACATGACTTCTGGAACCTACATTATTGTAATATTCTCATCACCTATTGCATTCTTCAATTAGTAACACAAATGAACAATTCATTCAAAATTCGTATTGAATATTCTGCATATAATTGAAAAAAATCTTATGGTTGTTGCAATATATAAGATAATATAAAGATATATTTTTTTCTTTAATATAAAGTCTACTTTTGTGCTCGGTGATGTGATGTCAATGTTGATAAAATCTAATTGTTAGAGTTTTTTGATAAATTATCCTAATAGATTATATATATTAAATTATAGTGATTTATCAAAAATATATCATACGAGGATCTTACTCAACAAATCTTGTGAATAGATATTGTGTGGGAGAGGATGGAGAGCCTAATATTCCCACAGAAATCATAATTAGGGTAATGTTGTTGGTGTTTTTCTTTTCAATTTAGTCCTTATATTCAAACATTACATATGTATTAGACCTTTTATCTATTACGTTACGCCTTAGTCTTTGGGATATCACCATATAGATTGTTTTTTCATGTTGTACTGCATGCATCTACACATTAAAAAAAATCACAAGGAGAGAATCACATTTGATGAAATTTATAGAGAAAGAGGACATATATATACATATATATATACATATACATACATACATACATACATACATATATATATATATACATACATATATATACATATATATATATATATATTCTCACAAGATTTAAACATGATTCCACATTCTTTTCCCACGTCGAAGTAGAAAAAAGATCAATCACTGTATAATTTCTTACCTAAATCTGGATTTTTTTTATTCTTTTCAACATATGTAAATCTACCAAATAAACCAAGAGCACTCATACTATATCTTTTTTTATGTCACACATTGAATTCTTGGATATGTATAGGACAACACACTCCCTTATTTGCATCTTCGCTTCTTTCCAAACTTTAAATTTTCATATTCCAAACAACTTTTTTTGAATTTTTTGTATACTCCAAATAACTTATTTTCAACAGAACGAACATTATTATTATTATTATTATTATTATTATTATTATTATTATTATTATTATTATTATTATTATTATTACAATATCTCCCTTGTATGTTCATTTCTTTCTTAAAGAAAAAATTAAAGGCCCAGGATTTTAACTCTCAACTTGAATGTAGAAGAGTTTAATTTGTTGGATAAGATTTTGAAACTTTGTTTCTTAGTAACTGAGCAGATATATTATCATTAGATTAATATTTAAATATAAAAATAATCGAATAACATTTGGAATCTTCGATCTCTATTGAGATATTTAAGTTGATTAAATATATTATTAGATAATTAATAAATCTGATATTCTTGAAGAAAAAGTTGAAACCTTCAATATTGGATAAATGGGTTTGCTGCAGTGTGTCACGCGCACCAGCAGAAGTCAAAGGAAACATCACGAGGTCGTCAAGCATACATCATCACGGAAAACAGGCGGAATGAGATTAGTAGTGGCAAGGAACGATTCTTTAATTGGTTTAGGTTTATGACTGTTGAGATACGCTTCATTGATGAGTTTGTGGCGGAAGAGCATTGATTGCTTCGATGCTAAATCCGGGATCATAACAAGACTTGGTGTCCTCCAAATAAGCAAAGACAGATGGCACGGGAAAGCAGCAGAGCCGGTGGTGGGCAGCGATCACGTCTCTATGCGAGGAAGTGCCGCAGGCTGATCCGATGGGCGGCTCGTTGGAGGATCTGGGTGACGAGGTTCCGGGGACTTGGAGGTGAGCCAGGCGAGGCTAAGGGAGGCAACTGCAGTTGATCCTGGGGAAAGGGAGAAGGCGGCAAGCTCATGACCTTGGCCCTGGACGAGTCGGAGAGGAGGTGGAGTGGCGAGGTTGGCAGCATCATTCCCGGCCGCTTCGCCCACGGCCCCTACCGCAGCGTGCTCAACACATCGCCACGCCCTTCACATCTACCGCCCGGACACGGGCGAGATCATCTTCTGGTCTACTGCAGCTTCTCTCCCTCTCTCTCCGCTCTCTCTCGTTCTCCACCTCCTTTTAGGTGAGGCAACCTCATCAAGTTCACCTGCAGCACTAGCGAGGAAGTGCCGCAGGCTGATCCGATGGGCGGCTCGTTGGAGGATCTGGTGACGAGGTTCCGGGACTTGGAGGTGAGCCAGGCGAGGCTAAGGGAGCAACTGCAGTTGATCCTGGGGAAAGGGAGAAGGCGGCAAGCTCATGACCTTGGCCCTGGGACGAGTCGGAGAGGAGGTGGAGGTGGCGAGGTTGGCAGCATCATTCCCGGCCGCTTCGCCCACGGCCCCTACCGCAGCGTGCTCAAACACCCACATCGGCCACGCCCTTCACATCTACCGCCCGGACACTGGCGAGATCATCTTCTGGTCTACTGCAGCTTCTCTCCCTCTCTCTCTCTCTCTCTCTCTCCCCCCACCCCCAGCCTTCAGATTAATTAGCCCTTCACTTTAACTTACTGTTCTTTTAATTGTAGTGTTTATTATTTGTTCTTTCGTCCATTTCCAAAGCTTTAGCATGGAAGCAGGAAATAATTGTTCGCAAACACTTGATCACAAGTAGCCACAAAGTATGCTTCTATTTTAGTTCATTTAATGAAAGCAGGGCTGTACATATATTATCTTCTTCTTGTCCAGGAATCAATCAGCAGAAAACCTATATGGATGGAAGGACCATGAAGCACTCGGGAAAAGGGTTGGGGATCTGCTGATTCAAGAAGGAAGCAATCCGCACCTTGGAAAGGTCATGGAACAATTGAACAGAGGTCAACCGTGGTCAGGTCAACTCGCGCTTAAGAAGAAGTCAGGGGAGATGCTTACGGCGATGGTGACCAAGACTCCATTGTACGAAGACGGCTCCTTTGTAGGTGTCATTGCAGTCTCAAGTGATGCTGCGGTGCTCAATGCCAAGTACTCGGAGACGATGGAAGGCCGCGGAGATCAAGTGCGGGATAAGCCGAGAGTGTTAAAGAGAGTTCATTGGTGCCAACGCCCACAGCTCGCATCATCTGTCTCGAACCTCGTACGTGTTCATTGAATCGGCCGCTTCATCTTATGCTTCTCTTTCCTAAATTGCCTGTAAGATAGCTAAACTGAACAGGCTTTGAGGGTGTTCTCTCGAAGCCATTCATGCAGTGACAGTGAGCACGAAGCCTCCCGAGAAGGAAATGTGAAGCCAAAGAAGAAGCACCAGTAAGTTGCAACTAGTGGCTCTTTGGACTGACAAGCTTACCTACATTTATGAGCAGTGGTGAAACAGCATGGAATATTTGCAGGCACTGGAGATAAGTCTTCATGATGCAAGCTAGGAAGAGAGGCATGGAGGAAAAATCCTGTAAGTGTGAGCAGACTTTATCTCAAGAATTAATCAGCATACAAGTGTATATGATGCTTCTCTTCATGCAGAAATATACAAATTGGTGATTCGTTCTGACCTGCACAGATAAAAATGACAGGCTGCATAGGCCTTTTCTGAGCACCTTCAACTCCAGAGGATAATGTGGCAGGCAAATCAGCAAATACTTGTTTTCCTCCTGTACTTGTATGTAGCTTCTTCAGAACAATGAAGTGAACCATGAGATTGCAGTATCTTGTATCTGCTAATCCCACTTATGTACTTGAATAAGGAAATATAAGAACAGGGAGCAATGATTATTTTCTCCCCTACCGTATAGGCATAAGCTATCAATGCAACCTTCTCCTCGCCGTCCCATCACCGTCGCTGCTCACCTCCCGAAACTTCGTGCCGAGCGTCCGACGACGAGGCCAAGACGAACGCACTGCCACCCACGCCTTCCCCCATCCCCCCTCCCCCCTCCCTCTCCCTCCTCCTGTCACCACCAAAACTGCCAACTGCTGTAACCAGCAGAAGGAAGTACGCAATAAACGAAAACGAAACAAGAAGGGGATCCGATCGGTGTGGAGTCGGACTGCAGATCGCGATCAGACGGATGAGGAACGCGCTGTCATTGACCTGCAATTCCGTCTTGCCCACGTGAACCTATCTCTGTAGCCTGTCGTGGAAGCAGCGGTCAGTGGTATGACGTATGCGGCGGGCGAAAATAAGCACCGGATGTTGGGGCGTTTTGGTACTTTTGAGTGAGAATTCCTTCTCCATGGAACATTCATTTTTTTTGGTACATGACAACGGTAACGGAGTAAATGATATAAATGAGAGGCCATGGTGTCGCGAACCCCCTACACTACTCTCTTATCTTTCTCCTCCTCCGCTTCGATCTCTTCTCTTCTCTTCTCTTCTGCGTTTGGGATTGGGATTTCTGTTTTATGTTGGTTCTTTTCTTGAATTATAGGCAAATGGGGTCCGTAACAGGACGGCTCGCGCCACCGCAGGCGGAGGAGCGGTGAACACATGGGGCGCGCCGCGAGGTGGATCCGGGGGCTCCTGGGCGGGAAGAAGGCGAACCCAGGCGAGCCCTCGGCGGGGAACAAGGAGAAGAGGAAGTGGGGCTTCGGGAAGTCGTCCCGGGAGAAGGAGCGGGAGCTTGCGCCGCTGCGGAGGGGCGAGCACCCTCGGCCGCCGTCTCCGGCGCCGTCCGAGGAGAGGAAGGGGTCGTACAGGGAGCTTATGAGGCCGTGCGGCACGGCCGCGCTGGTGGTGGACGAGGAGGAGCAGAGCAAGCGGGCCATCGCGGTGGCTGCGGCGACCGCGGCGGTGGCGGAGGCCGCGGTGGCCGCGGCGCAGGCGGCCGCCGTGGTGGTGAGGCTGACGAGCAGCGGGCGGACCGTGGTGGGCCTCGTGGGCGGGAAACGGGAGGAGTCGGCGGCCGTAAAGATCCAGTCTACGTTCCGGGGTTACCTGGTTGGTCTTCTCTGCTCTTCCCCTTTCTCGACCGTATACACTAAAAAGTTGGAATTTTGGTGTGAATCTGCAGAAAAAGAATAGTTTTTTCCCCAATCTTATTCTCTTCATTTTTGTGTCTGGTGTCCGTGATTGGCGCAGTAAACAAGCATTTGGATTCTTGCATGCCATAGCCCATGGCTCAAGCTTTGCGCCGCGAAGCTGGTTTGGTAATGGCTCCTGTCACCTCAAGGGTGCAACCTTTTCGCAGATCAGAGGCTCTTTACGTCTGTCTTCCTATTTCCTTGTCGTCTTTACCAGGGAACTCTTTTGACCTTCTACTTCCCTTTGCTTTCTTTGGACCTCTTGCCCTATCCCTTTCGGGTCGGTTGGCTCATTGATGCCGTCGTTGCAGAGGAATATCTCCTGGTTCTCTTAAGAAGATGGGACTTGCTGACGATGATGCCTGTCGCCTTAGCCAAGGCATTTATGATAGCATCTCGTAGTGGTGATAGCTAGAGATGGGCTTAGATCCATAGACTTGTACCCTTTTCGCTCCGATTCTATAGTAGTTTGTGTTGTGTGCTTGTGTTCTGTTCATTGCTTATGAAACGCCTGCGGAAACACTGGTCTTTCTCGTGTTAGAATGGACATTTAACGCGATGAATTCTGAGGAAGACTACTTGTTCTACCGATTTTCCATTATACTCGGAGTTTGATGTATAATTCATATGGATCATGATTGATTCATTCGTGTTTCTTGAAGGCAAGGAGAGCATTGAGAGCGTTAAGGGGGCTGGTGAAGCTCCAGGCACTGGTCAGAGGCAACATTGTTAGGAAACAGGCTGGAGAGACTCTGCGATGCATGCAAGCACTGGTGAGAGTGCAGGCTCGAGCCCGGGCATGCCGAGCCTTGCGCTCGGAGAGGGACGGGTCTGAGAAAGGCAACCGCGTGCGTGCTGTAAGCTTTAGATCTCATTTCTCTGACCTCTGTTCTTGCAATTTCGTTCTATTTATAATTTGTATGTACAAATCATATCGCGTTCAGGGTCCTCCTACTCCAGAGAAATATGAGCAATCGGTTCGATCGAGTGCCACGAAATCTGATGGGTCGTGTGCTCTCAAGGTAATCCCAGTTAAATCTCTGGAAACCTAGTGATGCAGAGTAATCAACCTATCACCTCATGCTTCCCTTATGTGCAGAGGAATTCCTCAAAGCATGCCGGAGCAGATGACAGACCCGATACTGCTGCATGGAACTGGCTGGATCGGTGGGTGGAGGAGAGGTGCTGGGACAGTCGAGAAGCTGCAAGGAAGACAGGAAGCTTTGCATCGATCGACGATGAGAAGAATGCTAAGATCCTGGAAGTAGATCCAGGAAAGCCACAGTTCAGTCACAAGAGGAGTAACCATCATCAGTACTCATGCTCCACCTTGACCTCGGATTACAACAGCCGGAGCTTCACCACCGTGCAGGATTCACCATCAAAGGATTCCACAGCTGCCCAACAATCCATTCCCAGCCCATCCTCCGTCAACATGCAGCAGCAATGTCTGAGCTCCCTGCGGTTCCCGCTCGAGGTAGTGGGCTTCTGCGGAAGCCCGCAGTACTACTCATCGTCGTCACGGCGTGGCAGCGCTACCAAAGGCCCCTTCACGCCCTCGAATGGCGAGGGCTCTCAGAGTTTGTTCGGTGGGTTCGCAGACTTCCCCAACTACATGGCTTACACGCAGTCTTCGAGGGCGAAACTGAGGTCGCATAGCGCACCGAAGCAGAGGCCGGAGTATGAGAAGTCTGGATCACTGAAGAGGTCATCAGGGGCAGTAGCAGCTCAGAGGTCGTCATCTCTGCATGCCAAGTTTACCAACAAGGCTTATCCTGGCTCAGGAAGGTTGGATAGATTAGGGATGCCTCTTAGGATTTGATGCTGTTGAGCAGAATGTGCAATTTGGTGTTCCATGTTATGTGGTAAATTTCCTTGTTTTTGTTCAGCTCTTTTGTCTTGTAAGGAAATTTGAAGCTCATGTTGGCTTTCTCTTGACTACTACTGTTCCTGTTTACTGAAAGCAATCTGTGCCATGGCGAGAACCTCTTCCACTGTTGTTTTTTTTTGTCCATGTCTACTCCATACTGTTGATCTAACATGACAAGGCTTCAATCGGCTGTCTCATGGATCCTTGATGAAGTTGGCTTTGTCCATAGTTCATCTTCGGATCTGTTTGCATGGATGCTTTGTATCGGAATCGTCATCATCAAGCCCTAAGGTTTGATTGGAGATCGATCGATTCTAAGCATATAAAAGTCTTGAAAGGTTTGAAGGTGGCAAGTGGACATCTCAAACTTTTCAACCAGGTGTTGTGTTGCTCCGAGAAAGCATATCAGAGAACGGTTGGTAGGGACGCGTCGGACGGCGGAATGGTGTCGGTGGGTGGTGAGTGCCGGCCATGCAACGCTCTCTCCGTGACCGAGGAGGCAGCAAACCGAGCGAACGCCACGTTCTCCCAGGTTTTGTATATGGCATTATCCGCACGTAACCCACGATCGATTGGACCAGATTCAGGCGCTCACTGCACCGCCATCGCTCCCGCAACACCACAAGGTGACAAATGGAACTGGTGAAGCCATGTGGATGGATGGTCGAAGGTGATTAGGTTTTTGGCTGAAACCATTCCTAAGCTCGGTGCCAAAATGCATTTGGAATACATTAACCGTGAGTAGAGAGGGATGGGGTGGGCGGTGGGAGCGTCCGGACGTGGAGATTGTCCTCATCGATTCGTCTGCGGTGGGAAGGAGCAGCAGAACGTGCAATGCTAAGCTTCAGTTGTTGGGGCACAGCGTGGGCATGGCCGGGATTTGGAAGGTTGCTCTATGGTCTCCTTGGTTGGTTGGTGGCCATGGAAGGAGTGTCTTGTTGCTATCAGGAAGACGGTGAGCCTTCGAGTCTCAGTGTCGAGAGAGAGGGGATTTAGAATTTATCGCTCTGGTCTCCTTCGTTGGTTGGTGAAGGGGGGCTTGTTGTTATCAGGAAGATGGTGACCTTCAAGTCTTACCGTGGAGAGAGAGAGAGAGAAAGAGAGAGAGAGCGGCGTCCTCGCTCTCCTGACTCCTTGCCATGCCTCCAAACTCGTTTCACGTGACACAGAGTGAGGCACACATGCGATGTACCGTCTCTGAAGCTTTCTACTTGCAGAATTTGCTGCCAACGATCTCGTTAGATTCGTGAAAAGATTTCTGTGGGACTGACACAGATTCTACTGCTCACTAGTAAGTTATCATTGCCAACAGTATTTTAGGAAAAATATTCAGATAAAAATGAGAAAAAATTTCAAGAAAATATTTAATTGTGAAATGAAGAATGCAAAAGATTTAAATTTGATCCATAATATGTATTTGGAATATCTGGAATCACCTATAAACTTCTAGTGCACCATGTATTTTATCTCCTTTTATTTATTTGTTTATAGCACATGTTTAGTCCTTGTGAAGCTTAACTTGGAAGAATTGGTACCCAATACTTAAGAAAATAGTACTAAAGATATGATTCGTGAAAAGATTTCTGTGGGACTGACCACAGATTCTACTGCTCACTAGTAAGTTATCATTGCCACAGTATTTAGGAAAACTATTCAGATAAAATGAGGAAAAATTTCCAAGAAAATATTAATTGTGAAATATATATATATATTTCCTACATAATTATATCCTCATGTCAGTGATTAGATGCAACACACTACTACAAGATTAAAAGTTTTTCTAATGCCACCCTCTGCTCACCATAATCTCAAATAAACCCTCATAATCTCACATAAATTCATCCGAATTTAGTTGTAGATTTTATGGATTTTCTTTCAGGTAACAGAATTACTTATGACAATCTAGTTGATATGGACTAGGATTAGAAAGTTTTCAGACTTATAAATATATTGAGTCATTTTTAGAAAAATTAGTTTTTAGAATTATCGACATTGGTGTACCAATTTATACATAATGTGTGGATATTATGATTTGTAAATATATTAATCTTGTGGAATAATTGATCACATAATAATGTTTTTAAGATATAGATATCTTAATAGTTAACTTAAGCATAAACTCATGATCGATTAGCAAATTACACCTGAGTTATATTTATTTATAAAATATATTAAAATTAATTTTATATAAAAATATAATAAATTCATAATAAAAACTAAAAAAATTATCCTAAAAAATATTAATTTTATATAAAATTATCCTAAATTGTCAAAAAAATTGTTACACTAGTGCTACACTCGAGTTACACTAATTCATAGAATATATTTAAAAATATATTAATTTTTATATAAAATTATATTTAATTCATCATAAATAGGAAAAGTTATACTAATATCTTGTAATAATATGCTAGTAATTCTGGAGAAGTTCGAATTGGTTTATAGAAAATTAACTCGAGTTATACTCAATTACACATTTAGTTTAAAACTATTATATTTTAGAACTTAATCACCTTAAATTGATAAGAAATTTTTAAAATGATGTAATATAACTTAGAATCAATTATTAATACTTCTAGATAAGTTTTAATTGGTTTGATAAAAATTAGCCCAAATTACATTCAATTACATATTTAACATAAAAGTATCATATTTTAAAAATTAATTATCCTAAATTTATATATAAATGAAAAATGATAATAAATATATTATCATCTCACTTTAGTAGTTCTGAACAAGTTTGCTAGGTTTGATGAAAATTTAAAGAGTTACACTCTATCATGAATTTAACATAAAAATATCATATTTAAAAAATTAATCACCCTAAATTCATAAAAAAAATGATAATAAATATATTATACTCAACTAAAAAATATTCTATTTAAAAAATTAATCTTAATATTATATAAATAAAAAATGATACTAAACATATTATCATCTCACTCTAATAGTTTCAAAAAAGTTTAGATAGATTTGATGAAAATTCAACAAGTTATATTCAATCATTTACTCAATGAATACTCTCTTTGAAAATGTATTCATCCTAAAATCATAAGAAATTAAAAAATAATAACAAATATCTTAGAATAATATATACTAATTATATAGATAAGTTTAAATAGATTTGATAAAAATATCTTAGTTATCCTCGAATTATACTTACATTACATTTGCTTATAAATTCAACAAAGCCTAACCCGATCCGTTACGATCGGATCCGACTTAATCAAAAGCGATCTTATATGAATCTCTTAGACCAAGTTGATTCGAAATGATATATCTTTTGCTTGAAATAATTTGATTTAATAATATATTAAAATATTTTTGATAAAAATCAAATATTGCAACATCATCTGATAAAAGTTTAATGCTAGAAGCTTTTTGGTAAATTACCCATTAATTTATTTATTGCACATGATTCAAGCTTTTAAACCCTTTTACTTGACTCTGAAAGGACATAGACCTGCTGATGCAGACTAAGTTCGCTGGAAGCCATCTCATCTGCTTTCAATAGTTCCTCACCTTCTGTTGATAGGTTGCATGTGGCTTTTCGTACTTTGGACTCTTCCTGCTGTCAAATTTTAAGTTAAGAACTCCATCTACCAATATCAGTATGTGGATACTATAATTACATGCCAATCAAGAAAAAAAGTTTCAAATTAGTAGTATTATAGGACGTTCTTTTTCGAATAACACAATCATATTACTTATGAAGGTAATAAATTTGCACTTACGAGGTTCAAAATCTGGTCAGATTATATTTTCTATTCATACTTAAAATACTAATTTAATAATAATATTTTATATCAGTTTTATTGAAGAACGATAGTTTTAAAATCTTATTTAATAAATTTTGATATTTAAGATCAAGTGTTGATGATGACCTATATCGAATAATACGTATTAGTTCGATAGGAGATCGTATGTAAATTATCATATATTATACAATCCATAATAGAAGACCTGAACTATATGGGATCTGTATCAATTAGAATAATCAAAATCTAACTATTATCGATCTTTACCGGTTGGTAATAGCCAGATTTCAATTGTCATTGATGAAAGGCTACGATTGTTAAATTCAAATGGTCTCATTTGAACTAGATGTAAGAGTTTCTAAATTATTTCTACTCCTCATTCACTTCTCTTCTAATTTCTTAAACTCTTATATTCTTTTAATCTCTTTCTCACACACATATATATAGATATATATATATATATATATAGATATATATATATTATTTTATATTCACATTCTTTTAAACTCAGCAAAGTTATGATTTATGAATTAGATTAAGTTTGAAATGTTAATTTGGGAGGTTAATACCAAAGTTAAAAAGGAATATTTTATCTTAGAAAGTAAAAGTTATGATATAATGATCGATCTTTTAATACATATTAGATCAGTGATGAAAATATAACTTTTAGCATTCCTCAACTTCTACACTAATACATACCATATATATATATATATATATATATATATATATATATATATATATATATATATATATATATATATATATATCGATCGATCCATTTATTACTTAGATTTATTTAAATATTAAAATTTAATCTTAATTTAATAATTTAAATTAATTTTTAAAGAATTTAATATCAATGAAAGAACCGTTTGAAATGTATTAAAGTTGTTCCTTAAAGTTTGAAAAAGATATATAGCACTATTTTTTATACTTTATAATATTTTTTGATAAAATTATTTAAATTTATATTTATTTTAACTTAAAAATCTTAGTCTAAGTTTTTTGTTTTTTTTCATATAATTTTAAAATAATTTTTGACTTTTTTGTTCTGTACCATTGGTACACCCTATTCACACACACACAACACTGATAGAAGGTGATACATACCATGCCATCGATAAGCTAATATGCTAATTTGAACTGACAAAATAAATCTTACATAAGAAGTTGATATGATAGTAGTGAATCAAAACTTATCGATGGTTGAGATTTTAAAACTTTATTTAATCTAATAATTTTTATACCTAAAATATTAATATGATGGTGCTACTTATAAATTGAGAGGTCAAAATCTTTAATATTAGTTAACCTAATCTCATTTTTGTGACTCACACTTAAAACAAAAAGGGTAATTATATTGGACAATTACCAATATGTTAAGTTTCTGAGATAAGTACTTAATCGTTTAATCAATACAAGCTTACAGTTCAATCTTACTAATTCTACTTACACGTGTTAAAATTAAAAAAAATGAGGTAATTTCCTCACAACTTAAGTTTTTTTACTGTTCCAATTAAAAATATTTATCTCCTCGAATATTGGAGTCTAAAACATGCAATTCTTTGCGTCCAATTTTATTTGAATTATGCCCAATTGAGTAAAGAATGTGCATCCATTGGCCTTTTTGTTTTGTTCTTTTGATGTCTTTGTCGTATTGAAGATTAAATTAAGACTTTGACCAGCGCATGTGTGGCACTGCATGAGACCAAGCGCAAATGAAGGACCTAAAATGGTCAATTCATGAGTACCACATACTCTGCCGACAAGGCAAAGAAAGACGCTACGGTCAAACAAACCCTTTCCGGCACATGTTATATATATATATATATATATATATATATATATATATATATATATATATATATATATATATATATATATATATATATATATATATATATATATATATATATATATATATATATATATATATATATATATATATATATATATATATATATATATATATATATATATATATATATATATATATATATATATATATATATATATATATATATATATATATATATATATATATATATATATATATATATATATATATATATATATATATATATATATATATATATATATATATATATATATATATATATATATATATATATATATATATATATATATATATATATATATATATATATATATATATATATATATATATATATATATATATATATATATATATATATATATATATATATATATATATATATATATATATATATATATATATATATATATATATATATATATATATATATATATATATATATATATATATATATATATATATATATATATATATATATATATATATATATATATATATATATATATATATATATATATATATATATATATATATATATATATATATATATATATATATATATATATATATATATATATATATATATATATATATATATATATATATATATATATATATATATATATATATATATATATATATATATATATATATATATATATATATATATATATATATATATATATATATATATATATATATATATATATATATATATATATATATATATATATATATATATATATATATATATATATATATATATATATATATATATATATATATATATATATATATATATATATATATATATATATATATATATATATATATATATATATATATATATATATATATATATATATATATATATATATATATATATATATATATATATATATATATATATATATATATATATATATATATATATATATATATATATATATATATATATATATATATATATATATATATATATATATATATATATATATATATATATATATATATATATATATATATATATATATATATATATATATATATATATATATATATATATATATATATATATATATATATATATATATATATATATATATATATATATATATATATATATATATATATATATATATATATATATATATATATATATATATATATATATATATATATATATATATATATATATATATATATATATATATATATATATATATATATATATATATATATATATATATATATATATATATATATATATATATATATATATATATATATATATATATATATATATATATATATATATATATATATATATATATATATATATATATATATATATATATATATATATATATATATATATATATATATATATATATATATATATATATATATATATATATATATATATATATATATATATATATATATATATATATATATATATATATATATATATATATATATATATATATATATCATGTGGTATTATTATTATTATTATTATTATTATTATTATTATTATTATTATTATTATTATTATTATTATTATTATTATTATTATTATTATTATTATTATTATTATTATTATTATTATTATTATTATTATTATTATTATTATTATTATTATTATTATTATTATTATTATTATTATTATTATTATTATTATTATTATTATTATTATTATTATTATTATTATTATTATTATTATTATTATTATTATTATTATTATTATTATTATTATTATTATTATTATTATTATTATTATTATTATTATTATTATTATTATTATTATTATTATTATTATTATTATTATTATTATTATTATTATTATTATTATTATTATTATTATTATTATTATTATTATTATTATTATTATTATTATTATTATTATTATTATTATTATTATTATTATTATTATTATTATTATTATTATTATTATTATTATTATTATTATTATTATTATTATTATTATTATTATTATTATTATTATTATTATTATTATTATTATTATTATTATTATTATTATTATTATTATTATTATTATTATTATTATTATTATTATTATTATTATTATTATTATTATTATTATTATTATTATTATTATTATTATTATTATTATTATTATTATTATTATTATTATTATTATTATTATTATTATTATTATTATTATTATTATTATTATTATTATTATTATTATTATTATTATTATTATTATTATTATTATTATTATTATTATTATTATTATTATTATTATTATTATTATTATTATTATTATTATTATTATTATTATTATTATTATTATTATTATTATTATTATTATTATTATTATTATTATTATTATTATTATTATTATTATTATTATTATTATTATTATTATTATTATTATTATTATTATTATTATTATTATTATTATTATTATTATTATTATTATTATTATTATTTGATCAATTAGCTACTGTTATAATGGGTTAGAGTTGATTAGTGGAATAGCCAGCAAGGTTTATATCTCATCTATATTTTGACGACATTTAATATCTATTATGGTAGATATTGGTTAAATAATGCACATATCTGCCATAAATCATATCATATTATAAGAAATAAATATTTTTATTTTTTATTTAATAAAAGATAATGATAAATTATCAAGATTTTTATCAACTAAATTATTTCCAATATTAACATAAATTGATAAGATTCGATCCCATTCGAAATAAAAAATCATTACAATTATCAAAAATATTAGATCCATTAAAATAGAGGGTAAGATACTATCCGTTTTAATATTTTTATATATTAGGAACATATATTCTTATGATTATTATTATATTTAAATATATTATTAAAAAATTATTTATAAGTAATAAGTAATATTAACTATAATTATATATGATTAGAGAGAAACTATATATTCTATGTTCTAAAAAAATATTATTTTAAATATAGACAGTATCGTATTATATGACTTATTTGTAATAAAAATATATAAACGTGTCTCACTGACGCATGTCGGATCGCTTCACAGGTACCTGAAGACGGTCTTTGAGCACCGCAAGTCGGTAATGAACCCCACTTCGTTCCTCTCTTTCCATCCCACTCTCCGCTAGTGCCATCTTACCGGCACTTCTCTCTCTCTCTCTCTCTCTCTCTCTCTCTGAGGGAGGCAGACGCGGAGTTATAAAGAGTATTTCTCACTCGCTCACATCTCACTCGGTGAGATCTCTCTCTCTATAATTGCTTTATACCGACAAGGAGTGGGAGGGAGAAGAGGGGGAAGCGATCCGATCTTTCAGCAGATCTTGGGTTCCCCTGTTGCTTTTCCGTTGGGCTTGATCGGATCCGACCCGATCCGGTGAGGGCAATGGGACACGTGAACCTACCGCCGGGGCGTCGCGGGCCGGGGGGCCGGCAGTGGACGGTTCTCGACCTAGTCTCCGCCGCCTTCTTCGCCGCCGTGCTCGTCTTCTTCGTCCTTGTATTCACCTCCCTCGGCGACTCCCTCGCCGCCTCAGGCCGCCGCGCCCTCGCCCGCTCCTCCACCGACGATCCCCGCCAGCGGCAGCGCATCCTCGCCCTCCTCGACCCTC
Organism: Musa balbisiana; assembly: GCA_004837865.1. Classification (NCBI taxonomy): domain Eukaryota; kingdom Viridiplantae; phylum Streptophyta; class Magnoliopsida; order Zingiberales; family Musaceae; genus Musa; species Musa balbisiana. The sequence continues at coordinate 34,511,919 of CM017192.1, read as the reverse complement.
CTTCCTCCCCCGCCTCCGCCGCCGGTCGAACCGTCGTCATCGACGCCTGCTCGGCTGAGGAGGTGGACAACATGCCGTGCGAGGACCCCCGCCGGAACAGCCAGTTGAGCAGGGAGATGAACTTCTACCGCGAGCGCCACTGCCCGCCGCCGGAGGAGATGCCGCTCTGCCTCGTCCCTCCGCCCAAGGGGTACCGGATTCCCGTCTCGTGGCCCGAGAGCCTCCACAAGGTGCCTTCCGCCCTTCGCTTCTGCTCCCTCCAATCTGTTGCATTTCATGTTGGTCATGCAGTAGTTTTGGATCTGGTAATTGAGGGCATATGTAGTAAATCCATGCCGCTCTTATTTTCATCCAGTGGAGCGGCTATCAAACAGAACTTGAAGGATTAGATCTCGAGTGAGGAATTGTAGGATAGTTCTCTATGTGCCTATATGCGCTTATATACATTCAAGAAACCACCTTTGTGATATAAACAACTGGAGTTGCAATGACGTTTGTTAGAAATTTTCTTTTAGTTCTCATAGCAACGACTTCATGCATGAATTCATTGAACTTGTAATCCCGATATGTTGCTGATTACTTGTTGCTATCTTCATGCAACTGCTGGAAATTCAATTTTTTCAGGCGTAATTACTCACAATTAAGCATTCGCTAAGAATTCCCATACCAATTGGTTTGTTCATCCTTAAGACACCCTAGCAAGTAATAGCCCAGAGCCATTCGTGTTAACCTCGTATAGTATTTGTAATTAGCATCAATTTCTTGTTTTATTATTGTTAATTGAATAAACTTGTTATAAGTGTACTACTTCCTGTGCAGATATGGCATGATAACATGCCATATGACAAAATTGCAGAGAGGAAAGGCCACCAGGGTTGGATGAAGGAAGAAGGCCCATATTTTATTTTTCCAGGTGGTGGCACTATGTTCCCCGATGGGGCTCAACAGTATATTGCAAAGCTTGGGCAATTTATCCCTATAAACAAAGGCCTTGTAAGGACGGCTTTGGACATGGGATGTGGGGTAAGAGATCTATTGCTATTGAGGTTATGAAGCTTCTTTCCATGCATGTTTTGTTCTTTTCTCTTGTAATTTAAATTAAGATATATAGTATCCTTATCCATGTAGGTGGCGAGCTTTGGTGGTTTCCTCCTTAAGGAGAATGTCATGACCATTTCATTTGCTCCAAGGGACTCGCATAAATCCCAGATACAGTTTGCATTAGAACGAGGGGTGCCTGCTTTTGTTGCCATGCTGGGCACTCGGCGACTGCCATTCCCTGCATACTCATTTGACCTTGTTCATTGTTCACGGTGTTTGATTCCCTTTACTGCCCATAGTGAGATTTCTTGTGGCTATAGATGTTCTGTCAAGTGCTTGGATCCATATTTTGGAGTTCTTGTTCGTCAAAGTTCTAACATAATCAATGAAATGCAGATGGAACTTATCTTATTGAAGTGGATCGTTTACTTCGACCGGAAGGATATCTAGTAATATCAGGTCCACCCGTGCAATGGGCTAAACAGGACAAGGAGTGGGCTGATCTTCAGGCCATGGCTCATGCGTTATGTTATGAACTTATTGCTGTAGATGGTAATACTGCAATCTGGAAGAAGCCTTCTGGTGCTTCTTGTCTCCCTAACCTAGGCAATTTTAGGCTTGATCAGTGCAGTGATAATGATGACCCGAACGAAGCATGGTAAACTTTATGAATTTCTTCATATATATTTACCTGCCATTGGCCACCTTTAAATGATAGGTTACATATTACTCATTAGTGTTGAACTTTTTTTTGTAGGTATGTTAAGTTAAAAAAGTGTGTCAGTAAAGTCCCCCTTTCATCAGAAACATCTATTGGAGCCATTCCTAAATGGCCAAAGAGGCTGTCAAAGCCACCTGCTAGGGTCTCATTAATGAAAAATGGAATTGATGTATTTGACGCTGACACAAGGCGCTGGGCAAGACGAGTTGCATACTATAAGAAATCACTTGGTGTGAAGCTAGGGTCTCCACAGATACGCAACGTTATGGACATGAACGCTTTCTTTGGAGGCTTCGCAGCATCTCTAAGTTCTGAGCCGGTCTGGGTCATGAATGTCGTACCTGCTAGAAAGCCATTAACTCTTGGTATTATTTATGACAGAGGTCTTGTTGGAGTATATCATGACTGGTAAGATATCTATACTGTTAATCTTATCATAGTTGGTATTACTTATTACAGACATACTTATGACATACATCTAATTTAGTTTTAATATCACTTTACTTGAATTAACTTTGTTTACATACTAGAATCCTCGGGCCCGACCAAACTCTATAATTTGTTTTGCTGGCAGTACTTTTTGGGGGAACATGCTTATCTTATATATTTGGTGATGTAGAAAGTGTTTCTTCCAGTTGATCGTGGTTTATCTTTATTGTATTTGTTGATTTAGAGTTATGCTTCTCTTATATATATTTATAGTTTTGGCAACATATGAAGCACTCTAATATCTAGACATAATGGTGATTTGTTTGTGGTGCTAGGTGTGAAGCTTTCTCCACTTACCCAAGAACCTATGATCTCATTCATGTGGCTGGAATTAACTCTTTGATAAGAGATACGTCAGGCAAGAACAGGTATGTGGAATTTGATTGTCTAAGCGTTGGTAGCAATCAATATGAAGAAGTTGGTGGACATGAAATGCCAGTTTTTGTTTTTTTTTTTGACATTTAATATCAGTTACTGAAAGACTCAGCTACTATAGGTTTAATTCTATAACTAACCATCTATGAGCTTTACACCATTTACTTGTCAGTAGGGGTGAAAGCTTATGGGATAAAATCTGCTCACAATGGGCCTGTAACAGATGGCATTTCAAGTAGATAATTTTTTGAAATATTCCAATTTGATAACATAATATATGAATTCAGATTGGAATTATGAATTTATGAATGCAAAGTGGAATGATAAATTTGGAGCTGGATTCAGATATTTGGATTTGATGAACTTGAAAAGGAAACAAAAACATAAATATTTTTTGGTCATATATATGGATATTTTTCTCTATTCATTTAACTACTCAATACTCGATATCAACCATAATCTTCACTGTTCCACATCACAAGTCTGCACATGAAGTTTGATAGCACCAAATCTAATCCAACTATCTGTGTTTACTTTTGTGAATGCTCATACTTTAAAGTCATTCGAATTGGAATTTTAACATCTGTCCCATTGTGGAGAATAAATGTGGCTGCACTTATATCACATATTTCTGAAACCTATCTTTAATGTATAAACAGGTAACTTGCATAACCCTACTCATACATTTCTGTATCAGTTTTTTCAAGGGAGTGGATTCAGCCAAAATTGGATTCATATCCACATCTGACTTGATGAAGGATTCATACCGTTATTTAAAGTCTCTGATAGAGTAGTGATAGTCTTACCATTATCTCATTCTTTTTGCTGTAGTTTTGCATTCCATCTGCCTGCCTAAACCACCATGACAATTGCAATTTAGACTTTTGTGCATTTCAAAGTTTGGTTGCAGATAATGTACGATACAAAGCATCCATATAAAGGTGAATAATAAAATACCATTTTGTGTTAAAGAGTTCATCTTGTTTGTTTGTGCTTTTCCATGAAATTGATATGATCATTCAATATTAAGGATGATGATTGATGGCAAGCAAGGTCATTCTTTGGTTCTTTTCAAGTATCATATGCAATGTCAGAAGCAGCCAAGCAACATGCCTTAGTTTTTGTCGTTCATTTTTCCAATTTCCAACATGATGTCGCAGAGGATTTCTAAACAATTACTTGAGTCTTCTTGCATTTAGAAGTTCTTCAAAATCAACCATCAGAAATTATAGAATCTGAGTCTAAATAAATGTTTTTGGGATCCTAGACTAATTAAATTGTGGGTTCACTTGTCACAGGTGTAGCTTGGTTGATTTGATGGTGGAGATGGATCGCATGTTACGTCCGGAAGGAACTGCTGTGGTGAGAGACTCACCAGAAGTCATAGATAAGGCCGCACACATAGCTCGTGCAATCCGGTGGACTGTCCATGTGCACGAGAGTGAGCCAGAATCGCGTGGCGGCGAGAAGATTCTGGTGGCAACCAAAACATTTTGGACGTTGCCTGCAACCTCCAGTTGACATGCTAAAGATGATCGGTTTTTCCCTTTAATTTTCATTTTTGTGCATCAGGGAGGGGAGAAGCAAATGTAGCTATTCGAGTAATGATGTTAGGAGATGCAATTAGCTCCATTTACATATTGTTTATGTTCCGCATTGTAAGATGAACCAAGTAGCAATTCAAGTTTCGCTCATTTCTATTCTTTTTTGTCGAACCACAAGGGTTTGTTTTCCTGCACGCATCAAACTTGTTTCAGAAAGGTGTACCATCTGATGAAGAACTCGATCCATATCCAAGATGGAACTCTCATTTTTTTCTCATCAATCATATTGTGACAGGAAAAACATGTTAATCTTCATCTTTCGACTATCAAGTATTATGACGGCATAGTAAGCATGTTAATGCATGTTTATGAACTCAAACACCTGATCATAGATTTTCCCGGATATCAGAATTGTAAGAACTTGCTTCCACACGCATACAAGACAATAAACACATGGGAATATATTGAAATAATTGTGGACTGTAAAATTACATCCACCTCCCATATGATGGTAGAAACATGTGGTCAATCACTCCAACGCCCAGTGATCTATCTCAATCTGCTTGCTGCGAACCTACAGGTAAGCGGAATGTAACATGTCACTCGAGCATGCATATATCCAATGTGTTCTGAAGAAAAAAGAAAAACCTAAGCATACCTGTGGCTAACTTCTTCGTTCTTCAATTTCTGCAGCTCCACCGAGATGTCGGCACGCAACTCAAATAGTGACACCAGTGGCAATGATCATTCCCATTGACTCCTCGGAATAGCATTACCAAGCCAACAACCAATCTGAAAACAATAAAAATGTCGACTGATGTAATCAGTGACAATTTTATCTTTGTGGTTCTCAAGAGAACCACAAATATAAAAAAGTATTCGCAAAGGCATCTTTCAGTTACATATCAATCTGATTCTATGAGCAAAAGATTAAGTTGCTAAAATTTAACCTTGATTTTAGGAATCAAATGGGCAATGAGTTGTAACCTTAATTTTCCCATGCATAGATATAAGCAGATAACTGGAAGCAAGACTGAGAATTTAATGCATGAATGCCATCTCCCATCATTTGATTTCAATTCCATTTTATCATGTAAGAAAATGCTTCTAAAGTAGGAATGTGCCCTTTAATATAAGGCTTTCTTTTCATTTCTTTTCTTCAACATCATCCCGAAATATGATTGTCATTTATAAAATTCAAATCAACAGCAAAAACTATAGAACTGAAAAAAATTATCAGAGGCTTTTTATATTGTTTAACATCATTCAAGAGTATCACTGCTATTTATAGAATTCGAATCAACAGCAAAATCTATAGCACTAAAAAAGGTTATCATAAATGCATCCTGGATAACTTGCAAGAATATCCAACTAAAGAAATCCCAGAAAATATTCCTATGGACCCTCAGTTAAGAGATATCTATCGTTACAAATGCCACTCTATCATTACAAATGCCAACTCTGGCAGAATGTCTTGCCAGCAATGTCCATTTCTCTCTACCTCTCTGACTCCTATTTCCCATATATCCATACTTTGCACCTGATAAGGACACTTGTAATGTAAAGTTGCTTTCTGTATAAGAAAGTGATTGAAAAGGAAATCAACTGAAAGCAGGAGTATGCTTATGAATTAAACACACTAACATCAAAGACATCCAAACTTCCCCTAGCTTATTTTATAATCCATCTCGTCTCAAAGTTCAAAGCAATAAAGTATCTATTTTTACACAGTCCCATCACCTTAACCCCTGTGAAGTGCCTAAAATTTTATTTGGACTTGATGAGTTTGTAAATTGCCTAATTCCATATGGTAATCACTTCTAGTAATTCTAATTCTACCTGATTTTCTTCTTTTGATATGGCGCAATTAGATATTTCTCAACCTATTTCCATTTTTTTAAATGGATCTAATTACATTCATTGGGCCCAAGATATCCGTAGTTTTTTGAAAGGATGAAAACTTTAGCACTATGTTACTGGTGGTATTCAATCACTAGTTAAAGATAATTCAGAATCCCCAAAAGCATTGGAGGATTGTCTTAAGGAATGGGACAGTGACAACCACAAGATTATTACATGGACCATGAATACTTCAATTGCATCCATTAATATGTCATTTGGTCATTTTGGTACTGCAAAAGATCTTTGGGAATTTTTATCTATTCGCTATGCTTCAGGAGATCTAGCTCAACAATATCAGATCCTCACCAGTTTACATCATATGAAACAATCCCCAGGTCAGTCTGTTAATGAGTTTTATTCTCAAATGGTGTTTTTTTGGGATCAAGTTGCTTTGTTTGAGCCTCAATGGCAATGCAAAAATGATGCTACGCAACTTGGTACATATTGTGATAGATTAAGATTAAATCAGTTTTTAATGGCTTTAAATGATGATTTTGAGCATGTTCGGGCCTCTTTGTTTTATCATAAGGCACTTCCTTTCTTAGATGTTGTCCTTTCAGAAGTCTTATCTGAAGAAACAAGAACCACATTGCATGCTCGTCAACCTATTCCAAATGAGACAGTTCTTGCAACCGCTATAGCACCATTCAAATATAAGACACAATCATACCTCTCAAGGCAAGCAAACCAAACAAATTATTCTCAGAATACAGAATATAAAAAGCCAGTTATTAGATATTGTCGTCAGATTGGACATATGATTCAAAATTGTCCTAAACTTGCTAAAAAGATTGCTGTAGTTGCAACTAATGAGTCTTCCTCCATTAGCCTAAAACTTACTGCCACAGATGTTGAAGCCATAGTCAACCAAGTTCTATCACGTGCATCAATTCATTCTGCCTCTACAGCTTCTGACATGTCACGTAATTCTATTTGGCTTCTTGATTCTGCATATTCAAATCAGATGACATCAGATTCTTCAAAATTCTCTTTTAAAACTCCTACGTCCAATATCCCTAAGGTTCACACCACTAATAGGTCAACACTTCAAGTAAGTCATATTGGCTCAATTTTTACTTCAAGTCTGACAATTTCTGATACATATCTTGTCCCTGAACTTTCATTAAATTTATTATCAATTGGTCAATTATGTGACCTGGGATTTGATGTTCATTTTTCTTCTACTAGCTGCATTGTGTAGGATCAACAAACCCGTCAGATCATTGGGACAGGCCGTTAAGTTAGATGTCTATTCTTCCTCACTTAAACTTCATATTCCTTCTGCATATGCTGCATCCATTCAGAAACTATGAAACCCATACCATTGGATTTGTGGAATTCTCGATTAGGCAATACTTCACTTTCTCGATTATGACCTTTAGTCACCAGTGGTCAATTAGGACCAGTTTCTTCTCATTATTTTCAATGCAGGTCATGTTAGATGGCAAAACAAATGGCTCTTCCATTTTCTATTAGTGCTTCCATTGCTTCCAAACCTTTTGATTTAGTTCATTCTGATGTTTGGGGTCTATCACCTATAACTACTATGGGTGGATCTCATTATCTTGTCATTTTGTTTAATGATTTATCTCGCTTTACATGGATTTATTTGATGCATAACCAATATGAGCTATATATATATATATATATATATATATCCTTTTCCAAAATGATTCAAACTCTATTTTCTCACACCATTAAAATTCTTTGGTCTGACAACCCATAAGAATATAAATCTAGAGAGTTGCATTCTCTTCTTCATCAACATGGAACTATTTCAAAATATTCAAGTCCAGGAACATCTCAACAAGATGGACGAGCAGAATGAAAGCTTAGACACATTTTAGACTTTGTCCATGCTATGCTTTTTTCTATTTCTGCTCAGAGACCTTTTGGGGTGAAGCAACTCTTACAGTTGTATATGCAATAAATCGTAATCCATCTTTTGTTATTGTTCATCAATCATCATATGAGTGACTTTTAGTAAAACCCCTAGTTATTCAATCTTCAAAATTTTTGGTTGTGCTTGTTTTGTCCTTCTGCAACCTCATGAGCATAATAAGTTACAATCTCGTTCACTATTATATTGTTTTCTTGGATATGGAATTGAACATAAGAGGTATAGATGTTATGACCCTATTTCTAAACATCTTCACATCTCCCGTCATGCAATCTTTTGGGAACATAAAATGTTTTTGAATGTCTTTCTTTAATGTGTCTATCCCTAGTGAGATCCACTATTCACAAATATCTCATGTGATCTTTTTCCTTTGGATGCTCAATCTGATGGTCCAACTACGGTTGTTTTTGATACTTTTGATATGGTTGTTAGTTCTGACACATTAGACACAAATCCTTATACCATTGTTCTTCATCAATCTAAAATAATATGTGAACCCTCTACTTGTTTAAAAAAATTTCATTGTTACTATGTTCTTGCTACTCTAACCTTGTTCTTTTCATGAGGCTTCCACTAGTCCTTCTTGGCAAAAGGCTATGAATGAAAAACTTGAAGCACTTGTCAATACTCAAACATGGGATTTGGTTGACTTAGCTTCTGGAAAATCTATAGTAGGATGCAAGTGGATAGTTCCATGGATATAACTGATGTGATATTTGCTGTGGTTAAATCATAATCTTCAACGTCCATAATTCTCTCTAGAATAATCTAAGTCGCTAGAAATTGGGTTGGCATGTGTGCCAAGTAAAACATATTGAATGGCTTGTCAAAAATCATGTGATAAGGACATCTAACTAAATTCTTTCCCAGAAACATCAAATCCATCCATAAATGTACAATTTCTCATAAAATGGGAACAGAACGTAGTAGCAAGTACTGTGTTCCAAGTTACACTTGAAACTAACTAAGGTATGTTCTACAAGGAGAATGATAAAACAAAAGCAAGGTAACAATCATAAAATCTGTGACATGCACAGAAACCCAAATCAGTAAAGTTCTAGTCAGGCAATGCTTACCCAATTGCTAGCAAAATCAGTGACATTACCCATAATATATACTGATATGCCATGTATTTTGATTTAACCCGGTCTGTAAGAGGCAGATTGTGGCCTTCCAACCAACCAAACTGAGGCTGGATCAACAATACAAAGCCAAGGAGAAAACCTGTCAAAAATCCTCCAATGTGGGAATAATTATCAACATGTGGCAGTATTCCAACAGCCAAGTTGAACATGATGATGACCAACAGAGTAAACAGAGAATAAGCCTACAAAAAAGATGATGAAATAAAACCATGTAACATATAACTTCTAAGGAATAATAAGCTCGATAACAACACTTGTACCTTGTTTGTATAAATGGTCCAGTTTGTGATTAGTTCTGACAGCATTGCTCCAAGAAGTCCAAACAAAGCACCAGAAGCACCGACAGAGATACTATTCCTGATGAAAAGAGATGACAAAATGCTACCACCAAATCCAGAGAGTAGGTAGATTATACCAATCCAGACTGCAAAAGATGGTCATGGAACTTTTCGCCCGAGAATGATATCACAATATAGTAAAAATAAAAAAAAAATAAACAGCAAAGATTTCACAATGTGTGCAATCAATCTAACATATTGCTTACTGAATCCAAATTGTTGTTCAAGGTGAATACCAACAAAAACCAAGCTTAGCATATTGGCAAGCAGATGTATAAGACCAGCATGCAACAACATACAAGTCACAAGCCTCCATCCCTGATGCTGGTGTACCACCTTGTCCCATTCTAGAGCACCCAACTTCTGCAGTCTGGCAATTAAAACAAGAACAAGATCCATGTGTAAGATACCACCATTATAGGATAAACTTATGTGCCTAATTATATCAAAGGCACCAAAGACATCTGCTTCGTGAATAAGCATCATTCCATTGCACACTCTTTGCGGAGCAAGGATCAGAAAATGAGAAAGAGGACTTAGATCAACCTAATAAAAGGTTAGGGTAATCTGATCATACTTCTCAAGATAGCAAATTTCAGCAGCCTGATTATTGCCACAACTAAATTGTTGGTCCTATGCAAATATGACCCAGCAAAATGTTCTCATAAGTCATTAGAGGCCTCTTTAGCTCGTGTTCTCACACTGTAGACCAGAATCTAACCATAGAAAAATGACGTCTTTGAAATAAGCAAGCAGTATTACAAACAAGCAGGCATTGACAGCAAACTTAGTGGGATTGAAAGAAAAATCTACTAGACAAATACTTATTTCTCATAAAGTGTTCTGCATTAAAAAACAGGGCATATTTAGACACTAAAAAGCAGCTAATTTTCTCAAAAGAGACTCTAAAAATCAAATTTCGGTGATTTCCTAAAGAAATTTTGGTAAAAAAATGTAGAAATATGATGCTTTTATCTTGTTATGCCACCCTCTTCCTTCCCGGATCTATCACATATGAGCAGCCAGAGCAACAAAGATGGCAACTTTATGTCAGATTTGACAAGAAAAGAGTCACAACGAGATGGGACGGTGACGTTACGTCGAAGACGAGGGCCCCAAGAGGGGGTTCTCGCGGAGGGGCTGGAAGGAGAAGCGGCGGAGGAACCCGGCGACGCAGGAGCCGTAGGGGTTCCGGTGGCCAGAACAGTCGTTGACGTACATACTGCCCACGAACACGGCGACGTTCAACACCACGATCAGGGGCACGATCCACGACGTCCACTCCTGCCCCGCCAAGGCTCCGGGGTCATAGTAGAACGGCGATGGGTAATTACCCGGGATTCGGTACGAGTCGGCGACAGATCCCCTGGTCTTCCCACCGGCGGAGGAGGCGCCCCTCTGGACGTCGGCGTCGGACATGGCCGCAACCGCAACCGCCGTTCGAATTGGCCAGGGGCTAATAACAAGAGAACACTCTAAAAATTAAAAGCTTTGCTGAGAAACCGACAGTAATGAGTAGAGTTCGGTTGGGTGTCTTTAAGTAGATGAATCAATGAAGTTTAATGAGGTATAAAATGATTCTTTACTTCTTCTTCTTCCTAAAGCTGTCTTCAATAACACTTGTATTTTTGATGGGTTCAACCATGAAGCAGCTTTCCTTGCAGTCACATTCTTTGGTATTCGAATGGAAAGCAAACAAATCTAACGAAGAAGGTTGTCTTTGTGGTCATTGGGAAATAACCTTTCCTGGGGAAAATATGATTTGTCCACCCATTTCAATAGAAAAAAAATCAATGATCATCTTAAAGTATGAGTAATTTTCAGTATTTTTTTGAGTATTTTATCTTAAAAACGTTATATAATGATACATTTATAATTAATTTTTACATACGAGCATCTCTTTTTTATCGTTTTGAGAAAAATACTCTATCATCGACCTCGATTCACTTGATAAGGATCAAAGCATCATCACATCATTACGATGATATAAGAAGATGCAATTAGTTTTAAATCACTACATCAAAATCATATTAGCCTAAATACACATACATGACTTTTCATATATATATATATTATAATAAGATTTGTATATAAGATATAATTGTATGAGTCATCGAAGGGGAGGTCATATATATATATATATATATATATATATATATATATCTTAAAGTATACATGATAGAAGATTTTAGAGTGGACATATGTCTTCATCCTATGAATCTCTAACCTCCTATGTTCTAAAAGAGGGTATATGATATTGGGTAGACACTTGTTCTCATTATTTGGATCTCTATCCATCATTCTTTTAGAAAGAGATATATGACACTCATCCAATGATAGACACTTGCCTTCATCCTATATATCTCTACCTATTTCTATTCTAAAAACGAGCATGTAGTCCTCATCCAAAGAATATATATTTTTATAAAAATATTATAAATATCACATTTTAGAGTTAATTAATGAATTAAGAGCTGAGCATATATTCCCTAAGTGAGATGTTTAAGTGAGGAGAGAATCTTCAACGGATAGATGCCCTACCTTATCTATTCTTTCTCTTATATATACATTGTCTTTTTCTTTTGTAAAAAGAATAAATTATAGCATTGATATATTGTTGAGTACACCTGTGGAATGTAAGTTTACATCCCAGGATATAGGAGAATGTTTGAGTGGCTATTGGGTGTGGAATAAGATTGAAAGTTTTTGGAATATACAGCCATTGCACACAACTCTGCATACATTTCTAACGTGCCATGGAGTTTAGAATTTGAACCAAGTCTTTGACAATCTGATCTGATGATGGCGTTTTGCAATCCATTGGATTTGGCATGATGAATGGAGGATTAATTAGTTTGATGAATGTCAACTAATTAATGTAAATGAGTTATTAGTTAGAGTTATATAGTGCTACAATCAACAGAATTTAAAAAAAAAAAAAACTCAAATTCAAAGACAATATCAGAAAAAAATTATCAATACCAAATAATGCGAATTAAATTTCTTCACGCATAAGTCCTAAGAAATTAGAAAGTTTGAATAGACGTATGCTTCTTCAATCAATGTCAAACTAAATAGGATCTTACGAGAGCCTATAATTGATGAATCAAGATCTCTTTAAGTTTACACTAGTATAAACTCTTTGAGCCAAGAAGAATTATTCTTAGATGAGCCTCATATGATTTTAAGTTTTTGGGATAAATCTCATGTATTACCTCTGGAAATTGATTCACTCATAATCCTTTACTTTATTATGTATTACATCTTTCAGTTCTCCAACGAATGTATAATTAAATATAACATTATCAATTACTAAGTTATGGTTTATTAGAAATATTTATGGAGCCTCTAAAATTTTTAAGTATTTTATCTAAAAAAGTTCTTATTATTAGGCTTTTACTTGAAGGTGACTCCTAATTGATTTTTATCGATATGAGAAATTGATTCAGGTTCTAAATATAATTTAATGGCTTAAGTTTCTGAATTGAATTATTATATAATCTTATGCGCTGACAATGATTCCAATAGGTTTGACCATCTGATTTCGATGTTTTCATTCATAGTGATGTGAATGGTGTTCTTTATTTTTGTTTGATTTAAGTAAAATATTTTTCTTTTTGTCTTGAAAACAAAATAATTCTATAGGTTCGAATATGACTATATAATTTTATATTACAGAAGCTCTTTAGTTACTAATGTCTCTGCCCCGCCCCTCCTCGCCACCATTGCCAGCACTGCCTTCTCCATAGTTATTGGACTTCAGAAATTGCATGTGATATGATAAATATTTTCAGTGAATTGGGACGCAATATTTTTTCTAGTCGAAAGACAAAATAAGCAATGTGTTATGTGACATTGGCCAGATTATTTTAAATCATAATAAAAAATATCCTCATAAAACATCCTTCAAAAATATTTTTTCAATCATATATATTTAGAATTTTCATATGATAGATAATGACATTTTCGGATATAGAGTAGGCTTTCTAACTCTCCAAAATCTCCTTAAACCTCTTTGATTTTTTTTTAATTTTCATCATGTAATAATCTAATCACTAGGGAGACCTTGCGAGGCACCCGTCTCATTCACATGTTTTGTGCAAGAGATCAAGATCGAAAATTTAAATGACTATCCAATCGGAAGAAGTCACCCCCTATAATTCAAATCAAGGTTGAGATTCGAAATTGTGATTTAATTAAATTGATTCATATACCAAACATAATATAATTTGGACAAACAAATTAGATTGGATCAATTTATCATTTATATTTAATTGGCTACTAAACAAGAGGTCACTCTTAGTTATTAAATCTAGATCAAAAGAATCAAGAATAAAATTGCTAGTTAGTTTGATTCTTAGTGCGTCTAATAATTCAATAGAAGTACAAATAATATGTATATATTATTCTCACTTAGTGATATGATTTATAATATCTATGCTACATAAATATGATAAATGATATACTTATGTTACATTATTTCCAAAAATATTATACTTAGTGTTCTATAAAATGTTGATTGAGGATACATAAGTATCAATATTTATTTTAAACATAGTTTGTAGTAAAAAAAAATATGATTCTTCAGTGTAACAAACCTATGTATACTAAAAAATTGAAGTATAAGGTTAAGTTATGATAATAAGCACTAGAAATAATGATAAAATTGTAATTGATTAAGTGATCTCAAGACTTGAATGAGTTTGAACATGATTAATAGGAAAGTTTAAATTTTGAACATTATATATGTAGAGAAAATTGATATATAAGATAGTAACAGGGGGTGATGTATAGTTGATTGGACAAAACAAATACATACAAATATATACAAAATGTACAACTAACAAAAGTAGACAATGTCAATATCATCATCACTTGAAGCTAATGGACATATCAAATTTTCTATGATTTGTCTGCCAAGAATATGATCTCTAAAAAAGTTCTCAAACATATAACTTGAAACTGTTGCTTCAATATCTACGAGTTCTCAATAATTGGGAATCCTCAAAATTAGAGCAACATCACTCAAGCTAAACTCAATTGGGACACCACCGGACATAAAATTAGATCCATCATTTCTATGATCAAAATTACTATATAAAATAAATTGATAAATAAAAAAGTTAGGAATATCAACTAGATGACAAAAAAATCTTCCTGAGAACATGATGATGACACACCCTAGAGAAAATAAAATTCATATGCCCTCAACTTATGTAATGGCCACTAATTATGTATTGTGATCGGATTTAGTGGTAGCTAAGGAAGGACAAGATGGTGGAGGAGATGAAGAAGGAATATGTGTTTCATTCTTCTTCGACTTTGCACCTATAAAAAAAAAAAAAAGTTATATATAATTTAATAATGATTAATATAAATATTTAAGTTATACATGCACTAAGTTCTTCATTTGCCTTTTTACCCTCGAGTTGGAGGAATCTACATACTGATGTAATTCTATATATATCTACAAAAATAAAGATTATAAATAATGGATATTATATCCAAAGTTTAGGGGGATAATAAACAATGAGAAATTCAAACATATCTATATTACAAAACATATTAGAACGTTTAACACCCTTACATTCCAATCAAGTAATATATTTAACTAAATGAATTAAAATCAAGTCTATTTGATAAAGATAACATATATATTTAGTATCACTTTTGTTTATTTTCTCTAATTTGACGGTCATTAATTGTCGAAATATGAAAATTCTATATTAAATTTATGATTAAGCGAGTGTAATCCAAACATAACACAAGTGTATATAAGAAAATTATCTTTAAAATTATCCAAAATTTTCAAAAACTATCATTATGATATGTTTAGTATTATTTTTTCTAATTTTTATGATTTTAGGATTATCAATTATCGAAATAAAGGATTTCTATATTGAATTTCTAATCAATTGTAACTCAAGTGTAAATAAAAAAATTATCCCTAAACATATTCAAACTATCATAATATCATCCTAACATGTTTATTATCATTTTTTTTATTTTTTTATTTTAGGATGCTTTCAGCATATATGTATAGATCTCAGAAAGATTTCTTTTCTTTTTCACATATTTTGACTAAATAGTTGATAAAATTGTAACTTCCAGCATCTCCCTTTGATGCTATATGTGAGAATATGCTGCCATGTAAAAAAAAAAACCATTAAAGGTGCCTGAATCCAATGAGTAAGGTAGATCTTGCTACAATTTATCATAATGTCATTCCTACTTATATAAGGAAAGACATTTGGTAGGGTACCTGAACCCAAATCCAATCGTACATATATATATCTGAATCCAATTTGGATACACCTTCCTATTCAAATCTATCCTAAAATCAATCATAAATTACATACATATATATATATATATATATATATATATATATATATATATATATATATATATATGTGGATACTCATTTCCAAAATTGCTTTTAGCTTCGTGAAGACACGTTTAGCGGAGAATGAGACAAAGTTCGATGCAAATGAGATATCAGGAGAAACGTAAAAGTGGGCAAGGGAAGTGGATATCCATAGTCATGACTTCAAACATATCATCACTCTACATAATTTTAACACAACATATTTTATATATTGACGCAAATGAGATATCAGGATAAACGTGAGAGTGGACGAGGGAAGTGGATATCTATAGCCGTGACTTCAAACATATCATCACTCTATGTGACTTTAACACAACATATTTTATATAAAATTTGATATCAACTTAATTTATTTGTTGTCATTCTCATTAAGTTTAAGAGCTAAAATAGTAGGTTACATGATATAATTTATATTGTCAAGATCAGTTTCGATTCCACCGGAATCATCTTATCCTCACTAACCTTTTTTCCTTTCAAAAAAACATAATTTCCTTTAGAAAATTGACACAAGGATTGCAAGTAACAATGTCATTGGACAAACTCTAGACTTATTTTGTGGGCTATTCCTCTCAAATTTATTCTATTGTCCAAATGACTATGAAAGGGCTTAATTTGATTGGCTTTGGTCATTCTTACAATACTCAGTTTTTAATTTGGGCTTATAGCACACATTAAAGTTTTAAGTATATATTACATCCTTTTCTAATCAGTTAATATTATCTTGAGACAGAACTTCTTAATCTTTCTTTGAAGTGAAGTTTTCAAGTCTGTTGGATGAGGTTTTAAATTATTAACTCTTATTCAGTGAGTTTGGTATATTATCATTAGATCAAATATTAGTAAGTGTTGGATTAAGTGGGTATAAAAACATTTCTCTAGCTTATGTGAAGATCACCATTAATGCTTTCGATTGTTTATTCTGATTTTTTTTCTAAGACATTCTGATTATTGGTTTAACAAAATGACCTTATGATTCTTTCCATGCAAATTGATAGTCATATTCTTTTACTTCAAAAAAAAATTATTAGTATCTTATTTATCTATAAAATGATAGGTGTAAAATATAATATTTCTCAGTTTTAGCCTTTAAGACAGCCCAATTTGTAACCTAATTACATTTGAAAAAAATAATATCTTACATCAAAGGATGTAAATTATTGTGTAAGTCTTTTAATGTCAACGATAACATGGATAATGCACCAAAGTCTTTTTGTCTTCTGCTCCATCTTTTTCACATTTACGTGAGATGGAAATAGATCAAAGATTATTTTCACAATGCTAAGAATTGCACTGGATTCGATCCATGATATTAGAAAATTATATGGAGCAACTCATCAGTATCAAAGGCATAATTGTCGGATAATAATTTGCAGTATCACAAGAGCGTGAAATGCGTATGGGCTGATTTATAAGGTGAGAAGAAGACAAAAAATGTGATCAATAATATAACATTCATAGAGTGATAATTGTGCCCACATCTGTATTGATTAGTCCATCAGTTTCAAACGTGTCTTTTCTAATTTTTCTTTCATCTCCATTTTTCTAAATGAGTTTTTTTTTTTTTTTTACTACACTCTAATTAAATGTATTTTTGAGATTATTGTTCCATTGCATGGGTTTATTAAGATCACAAAATCGATCCCTTTAATAATAATTATATACTTGAAATCATGATCATACAATTTATCATCCTCATGAATCAATTACCCTTATTGAATATTTTATTTTCGTATTTAAACGATTTCATATAATTATAATAATAAAAAAGAAAACAGCACATTGATGCTGGAAAGATGCATTGAGTGATGAACCACATGAAATATTGTTCGAGGCCATTTAATGACTGACGACAAGCTACCACCCAGCCACCACCTATGCCACGACAATCTTCACCCTTGATAGGAAAGGCCCAACGGTGGATCTCGCCCCCAATTCCCGGCCCACTAATTTATTACTGGAATCCCACTTCCCCGCCAACCTTCGCCTCAGCCTTCAATTCCTCCGTCGATTCCCCCATCCCCACATCTCGCTCGTCTGATTCTGATCAGACGGCCGACAAATATCTCTCTCTCTGCATCTGCTCTTTTTACGAGGAGGGAGAGTGCAGGAGATGTCCTCTTCCGACTTTTGCTTTCTATTTTGTTTTGGTGTTCCTGTCTTCCGCTGTTGGATGCTTCGTTCGAGTTGGGGACGCCTGTGAAGAAGCGGCGGAAGGAAGAAGACAAAGAGATTGGTGGGTGTCACTGTTGGCCTGCCTTTTCTGTCAGCTTTTGAACTCTCGTTTTCTTACCTCAAACGTAGAAGGCGAGATGAGATTTCTTGCATATTTCTGCAAATTTTAAGAATATTTTATAGATCAGTGAACAACAATCACAACTCTGCTTTTAAAATTGACGAATTTAAACTTAGAAACATAGGTTTCATGAATTATGGATCATTGCTAATATGTATCAGCTGACTCTTTCAGTCTCTAAGAACTTGAATGTAAAATTCAACGTAAAAGCTCGCGTTTAATAAATGATGAATTAGAGTTAATAAATACCATTTAATTTTTTTGCTTTATATATGAATATTTTTTAATATCTCACCTGACTCAAATTATATATATACATATATATAAAATATTGAATACAACTTCAACATAAATATTATATTTTTAATTGTATATATGAATATTCTAATGATGCTTTGATTGTAGCACAGAAATATGCTTTTTTTATTATTTTGATATCTGTGATTCAAATCGATAACTTAATAACTTAATATTTTACAATGAGGAAAATTTCCTTCTTGAAGGTGATACGGTGTGGACTTTAGCTTTAGCTTTTACGAGAAAGACGGACGGGACAGTCAACCAACCCTGCTCTTTTTTTTTTGCCAACCGACCCTGTTCTTTCTCTCTGTACTGAGCTCTACCTTTCCCGATCTTTCTAAAAAGATCACCTTTTTGTTTGATTTCTGCAGCCTCGGAGCGGCCGCGTATAAAGATCTTCCCCCCTGCCTTCGCCTCGCCCACTGTACTCCACCTCCCACGATCTCTGAGCTTCTAAAGGTTCGATCTTTGTGCTTCGCTACTAAAAAGAGTTCAGAGCCATGCAACACAAGTAGAGAGAAGGGGGGGAGGAAAGCTCGGGCTCTGTGGCTTCCCTTTCTCTTGCTTTTATATGTTGGAGAGGGTACGCTGCGGTTAAGCGTTCGAGAGGTTAAGCGAGGAACAGAGAACGAGGCGCTAGCGTTTCTTGCTTGGCTTTCTTCTGCGTCTTTTTCTCCCTTGACTTTGGGACAGGGAGAGGGTGTTGAAGGCATTTGTTCGTCCCACAGCTGATGCTTTTGCCTCCTCTCGCCTCTGCTTCAGATCTCTCCCTTCTGCTCTTTGCTTCCTTAGTGTGTTTTCCCCATTTTTCTATTCCGTTTCTTTCATTTTTCGTTAGATTTCGGTTCGATCCCCTCGAGGTGCTGCTGCATGTCCTTGCTGAATCGAGAAGAATCGTGTGGGAGGCGAGTGCACTCGGTAGATCTGCCACTGCCGTCACTGCTACTCGAAGGAGAACGAAGCGACGTTGAGAAGAACAACTAAGGGATCTTTGATGAGTTTTGGGAGTTTGTACGACGGCGGCTCTGGCGGCGGCGCTCGTCTCGTAGGCGACATGCCGTTCGGCAACCCTGCCGGCGCCGTCTCCCACCCGCGCCTTCTTTCGTCCTCGCTCCACAAGTCCATGTTCAGCTCCCCTGGTCTCTCCCTCGCCCTGGTAACCCACCATTTCTTCTTTCCTTCTCCCACACGTTCTTGGAGCGGTTTTGGTATACTTGTTTGGGTTACTTTCCGCAGCAAACGAATTTGGACGCGCACGGAGTTCGGAACTTGGCCCCGGTGGTTGGCGGCGGTGGAGGGCAGCTGGATTCTGCTCGTCGGAGGAAGGAAGATGACAACGGGAGCGGATCGGGGAGCGATAACTTGGAAGGCGGATCTGGAGACGATTTGGAGCAAGAAAACCCTCGCAAGAAGAAGAGATACCACCGCCACACCCCTCAGCAGATCCAGGAACTGGAAGCGTAAGGGATCCATTTGCGTCGAGCTCGTACCTTTTGATTCTACTCGCCATCCCCCGAAGGAAAAGTACATTTTGACCCCCTGTTTCTAGTCTTTTCAAGGAGTGCCCTCACCCCGACGAGAAGCAAAGGATGGAGCTCAGCAACCGGCTTTGCTTGGAGGTTCGCCAGGTCAAGTTTTGGTTCCAGAACCGACGAACGCAGATGAAGGTGTTTGTTCTTCCTGAGGCCATCCCTCCCCTAAAAGTTCGATCTTTATCTCTCACGTGCTTGCAAATCGTGGAAACCAGACCCAGATGGAACGGCACGAGAACATGATCCTGAGGCAAGAGAACGACAAGCTTCGAGCGGAGAACCTATCCATCAGAGAGGCCATGAGGAACCCCATATGCTGCAACTGTGGTGGCCCGGCGGTACTCAGCGAGATCTCCCTCGAGGAGCAGCACCTGAGAATCGATAACGCTCGCCTCAAAGACGAGCTCGACCGCGTCCGCGCCCTCGCCGGGAAATTTCTCGGAAACCCCGTCTCCGCCTTGGCCGGCTCGCTCCCGCTCCCGTTGCGGAACTCGTCGCTGGAGCTCGCGGTCGGAACGAATGGTTTTGCCTCCGTCGGCACGGTGGCCGCCGCGACGTTGCCTCCGCTGACTGATCTCCCTTCTGGGGCATCAAGCCCTCTGGATACCGTCATAACTCCCTCGCGGGCCGTCGGGGGCGTGGACAAATCGCCGGACAGGTTCGTGTTCTTGGAGCTTGCACTCGTAGCCATGGACGAGTTGGTGAAGATGGCCCAGTTGGAGGAGCCCCTGTGGATTCCGAGCTTGGACGCCGGCAGAGAAACCCTGAACCACGTCGAATACGACCGGTGCTTCTCCCGGTGCATCGGCCCCACGCCCACCGGCTTCGTTTCCGAGGCCACGAGGGAGACCGGGGTGGTCATCATCAACAGCTCTTCCCTTGTTGACACTCTCATGGATGCTGTAAGCGTCATCTATTTGCGTTACAGGCACTGTATTGGAATCCATCAAGGTTCTTATGAATTCACGTCTGATTCATGAGCAGGCTCGATGGGCAGACATGTTCCCGTCTGTGATTGCAAGAGCGAGCCCTGCAAACGTGATCTCCAGCGGCCTGGGTGGGACTAACAATGGTGCACTCCAGCTTGTGAGTCCAAGCATCACTCATGAGCTATTGATTCATTCATCTATATCGAATCTGATGCCTGTTGCTTTCGGTGCCACCAGATGCATGCAGAGCTCCAAGTTCTCTCTCCCTTGGTTCCTGTCCGAGAAGTCCGTTTCCTTCGGTTCTGCAAGCAGTTGACAGAGGGCGCTTGGGCCATAGTTGACGTCTCCATCGACGGAATTAGAGGCAACCCATCTGCCTCACCGGCTAAGACGCAATGCCGCAGGCTTCCTTCCGGATGTGTGGTGCACGATACGCCTACTGGCTATTCTAAGGTAATTGATCACTGTCCTTCCCCACTTCGTTCCGTTTCGTGCATTTCCATTGGAGTTGCACGTCTCCCCACGCTGACTTCTCGTGCGTCTTTCTTTAGAGGTTTAGATGCTTAGATGATTCTTCTTCCCCATCGAGAGCGTCACCCTAAGATTGCCTGCTGTTCGCACTCAATTCGTAGGTGTCTTGTTTATGCAACCTAATCTCGCCTCTGTCTCCGGGCTCTCAAAGCCCTAAGTTGGGGCTCCGCCGCCGGTTCGCCCATGTCTTTCGATCACAGTTTGTATTGTTTAGTCTGGACATGGAAGTCTCTTCTCTTCCTGTCCTCATCTCCTGCAAATATACATTAAAAAATGTCGCGTCCCTCGTGAGCTGCGTCGCTTTCTTCGAACATGGATTACGATGACTTAGTTTACATCTAGATTGGTTCAGTCGCAAGGACTGTGCTATTTCTAATCCCATTTCTATTCCAGGTCTTAGCTTTAATTAGTCATCTAAGCTAACACCTGGGCAATAGCTCGAGGCCTATTCTTAAGAGGGTTCAGTAGTTTATACTGCTTCTGTTCATTTGTTTTGGATATCGATGCAGTCACTGGTTCTCATAGTCAAAGCTTTTGTCGTCCATCAGAGCCCAAGTCGTGTGCAGTATCAAGCTTGCATAGGGAAGAGTGAACTGTGTCTCCTAGTGATAACGTGCACTGTAGCGTCGACCTAGCAGAGAGAGAGAGAGAGAGAGAGAGAGAGAGAGAGAAGGGGGATTCAATGAACTAATGACGACGGTCGTGCGCAGGTCACATGGGTGGAGCATGCCGAGTACGACGAGGCGGCAGTCCCGCCGCTGTACCGCCCGCTGCTGCTCTCCGGGTTGGCCCTCGGTGCCCGCCGCTGGGTGGCCTCGCTCCAACGCCAGTGCCAGTCCCTCGCCATCCTCATGTCCTCCTCCCTCCCTCCTAATGACAACACCGGTAAGCTTCTTGGCGAAGAACGAACACGTATAAGCGCCATAGTTGTTTACAGCAGAAGTGGTCGTATTGCCATGACAGCGATAACGCCGAGCGGACGGAGGAGCATGCTGAAGCTGGCGCAGCGGATGACCGACAACTTCTGCGCCGGCGTCTGCGCGTCGTCGGCCCGCGAGTGGAAAAAGCTTGGCGGCGGGATCAACATCGGGGAGGACGTGCGGGTGATGACGAGGCAGAGCGTGGCCGACCCCGGGGAACCGCCGGGGGTGGTGCTCAGCGCCGCCACCTCGGTGTGGCTCCCAGTCTCACCGCAGCGCCTGTTCGACTTCCTCCGCAACGAGCAGCTCCGCAGCCAGTGGGACATCCTCTCCAACGGCGGGCCCATGCAGGAGATGGCCCACATCGCTAAGGGCCAGAACACCGGCAACGCCGTCTCCCTCCTCCGAGCCAGCGTCAGTGTCTTTTTACCTCACTTCCATAGCTCTTCCTTCTCCTCCGCATACAAAACGTATTACTGACGTTAGACTTGACATGAGAAGCATGACTGGCTCATAGCTGTCCTTTCGTCTTCACCCCTGACATCATAGTAACCTTCCTTCATACTCAATCCATACTTTTATCATTGTGTGGTTGCATTGCTGTTACTTGAAGCAATGTGGCGCCTCAGCATTTGAGTTGTATCTGCAGGCCATGAACGCGAATCATAGCAGCATGCTGATACTGCAGGAGACGTGCACGGACGCGTCGGGGTCGCTGGTGGTGTACGCGCCGGTGGACATCCCGGCCATGCACCTCGTCATGAGCGGCGGTGACTCCGCCTACGTCGCTCTCCTTCCCTCCGGCTTCGCTGTCCTCCCGGACGGCCTACCCAGCGGCAGCGTCGGTGGAGCGCGCAAGGCCGGTGGCTCTCTGCTGACCGTGGCGTTCCAGATCCTAGTGAACAGCCAGCCAACGGCGAAGCTGACGGTGGAGTCGGTGGAGACCGTCAACAACCTAATCTCCTGCACCGTCCAAAAGATAAAGGCGGCGCTCAACTGCGAGCCTTGACGAAGCAGCAGTGTAGGGGAGAGTGCCATGGCATGGGTTGAGTCAAGAACGAACCGCGCGAACAAAGATCCCTAGCACCGAGCGATGGTGGTGGTTCGGGCATTGACTCTGTCTCTAAATGCCGTTGCTCCACCGCCTGCTGCATTATTCAATCGATGTTGTCGTGTGGCTTTTGTTTTGTGTGTGGAAGACTATGTTGTACGCTTGCTTTACGACTATTGGGTTTCATCTAAGAACGAGATGGTTGAGTCGTAGCAAGTTCAATAAATGTTGGAGATGGTAAGGAAGTCAATACTCTTCTTCCTCCATGATTCATTTCCATGACTGGCTAATGGACGGTTCAGCTTATGACATGCATCTCACACAGGCATGCTACATATTTGATCTAAGAATTCTATGGTATACATGCAAAACATAATCAGTAGTAGTCTACAATTTAGGATAAATAAACTGCTGTATTTAGATGTGTCTATCTACTTGATAAGAGTTTTAATTAAATTTAAACTTTTTAATGTATTAAAATTAAATTTTAATTAGAGATTCAAGTACAAAGAATATTTAAAGGATTAGGATTTACTATTATGAGAACATTTTGTGTCTCAAGATTTTTAGTCAGGTTTCTGAGATTGTTCTTGATTAAAATCCTTACTTGATATAACTCATATAAAGTTATTAAATTGGAGAGGATTATAACTCATATACTGATCGAAATGGTCGACTTGATCCAATTGACTAACAAACATATATTTATTTTCGACTAAAAATATTTATATTTAAATTAATTATAACATATCAATTCAGATTGCTTCATGTCTATTGCATTCAATTTAAATTAATTATGCATCATTATATTAACTATCATATCATCCAATATGATAACTAATTTATTAATTTTAAACTAGGGTTGACCTTGGTTCCAAAATCGCCAGTTCTCGAATTATAATTGGAATCGATAATTCCATCTGATTTGAATCATTAATTTTTTAAGAATATTAGTTAAAAATAATTTAAAATATAAAAATTGTATAATTTTATTTGTAAGCTTAAAAAATGGGTGTATAATGAGTCAAATAATAAAAAATTATATTAAAATTAAAATTATAAAATTTTCAATCATTTTCGGTGTCGGATGTTCTGATTGTTCTTTCGGTTGATACGTTAAATTAGTCATTGTTTTACGGATGATCTTTTTTTTTTTTTCTCCATCTTAGTCTAATCATTGATATGTGTTTGAGCAAGTTTCATACAGAATGTATAAACTTGTTTGATAGCTACCGTTGACACTAGAATTACTAATATTTATCTTGTTATCATTGTCAAAATAAGAAGGGTTATTGTCTTTGGCATCCACCTTTAAAGAATTAAAAATTCTATACTTATAATAGTATTGTTACCAAACTAAATTTAAGCTCCAAGTTTGAGCCTAATAATCTCCTCAAAATTTTGTTTATCTTTGCAATAATAATTTCGCTCCCTTACTAATTCTACTATTCTTGCTAACTTAATCCAAAGATGGAGAAGTTTTAAAAGTAGTTTGTTATCTATTAAAATTTACATTATAATAGTCTAACTTAATGACCAAAATTTTTTATTACTCTAATTTTCTTCCCAATATTAACTTATAATCCTAAATTTTCATAATAAATATATAAATAATCACTCAAACCATCTATGACAATAAAAACAAAAGCAACGAGAAAATAATTTATCCATTTTGTTTTCATTGTCATAATAGTTATATTTAAATCATGATCATGTTGATATTCTTTTGAAGCACCAACAATATTAACACATATAATTAAAAATATATGAGTGGTAGGATAATAAACACACACATTCCAATGTTGTGGATATAAACTTACTTGTTTAACATTATTTGTAACAAAAGTATATAATAATTTTTTTTACTCAAAACTTTTATTAAGCAATTAATATGTAAAGTTTCATCTATAGGAGCATTTTAATCTTTAAAATCTAGATTTCTTTTACATATAAATTTAAAATATGGCAAGAACAGCTAATATAGAAAAAGACACCACCAAAAGTTGGTTGACACTTTTTGTAATTAAGGATCAAAATAGTATTTACAGATGCATTATCAAAACCAATTTAAAACCAAATAATACAGATGTTATCAACAATATGTTGTTCATGAAAAACTTTAAAGACAATAATTCTTTTTTACATGGTTCAGTTGCTACTGTCAATATAATGACTTGTGATATAAATGTAGGAGTATATTTGTCAATAATCATTTCAAACATTGAATAAATAAAAACGCGAACCTCAAACGATCGAAATATATTTTGTAAATCACTTTTTTTTTATAAAGATTATGTAGAACGATGAACACATCAAACCGCATGATTCAAAGCATTTCGACAGTAATCAATAAATCAACTTTTTTTTTTCCAAAACTAAAAAAAAAATATTTGATAAAAATAAATCATTTGCCACTTCAACACTCAAATGGTTAACACCATTTGAGCTTTTGATTTTTATTTTTTGAATCTTAGAATTGATAGTCCAAACTACACCAAGAATCGTTGGTTTAGTTTTCAAAACAAAATTGGCTAAGGCTGATTCTAATTCAATTTGGAATTGACGAACCATCTAATTTCTTTTTTAACCCGATTTAACAATCAAAGTATAGTCGGGACTTATTTAATCTTAAGTTGATGATAATATCTATCTTTTTTTTTTATATAAATCGATTCAAATTTGTTCTCTCTTTTCACGTGGAATTAAACCCGAAGGTGTTTATATTTTTATTATTTAATTCGTAGTTATTTAACTAATAAAATTATCATTTAATCATGTATTATTTAATTCGTGGCAATAATCATTTCACATTTTACTAATCAAATTATCATAGAATAATGATTAATTATCATGATTTAACCATGAAATATAAACCAATTTGCTAATCAACTCGCTCATACAATTCCTCTCACACACACGACTAGTGTGGTGCATTAAATGCTCGACAGATTGTAATACCCATAATTAATCTTGTTGGTGAACTGATGTGCCGGAAGAAGAAGAGAAGGAAGAAAATAAAAATAAATTGGAGGAGGATGAAATATATATATATATATATATATATATATATATATATATATATATATATATATATATATATATATATATATATATATATATATATAATTATTTATAAAATGATAGTTTAAAAAAATTATAAATAGTAAAAAAGAAACTACAAGTAGTAATATTTCAATAATATCATATCAAAACCTAACTCACTCTAGTAATGTTTTGGGGGCGAAGAAAATTCTACCTACATCTTATTGGTACAATTTTAACCTAAAAGTCATATTCGATTGAATTGTTTGAAATGATTACATGGTAACTAAATTGCTGAAATAGAATAATGAATGAGATATGCTCCAAATTATTATTTGTTTGAGATAATGGTGGATTTGTTCCAGTTATTAGATTTGGATGGATGTCGACGAGAGACGTCACCTACGTATCAATGTCGTAAAGGTCATGTGGTGATGATGACATCTCTTCCACATCGGTGCATCTCAATCCAACGAAAGACAATGTTACATTAGACCATACACATCACCGATCAAACTAATCGATCTTGGAGTCACCCTCTGTATCTTTTCCTTGCCAAACGCACCTCCTATCGCCAGCCACAATCCTCACACCATTTCCTGTCAAGCCTCATAGGTCATGTCTTACTTCTCTTACGTAGGGAGACTCTGATAGTTCGTTCTGATAATCGATTCGATTGGAATCGAAATTAAATCGATTTGATGATTCATTGATTTTAAATTAAATATGTCCTAAACAGTTTGATTATATTTTTTTAATTTTGAAAAAAAAATCAAAATCAATTATTCTAATCTTAAATTAATTAAATATTATAAAAAATAAATCAACTTATGATACAGTGGTTAAAATCAACTTTAAAGAGACATTTTTAGTTTGATTTAAAATTTTATAATCTTATTATTTTTATATCTGCTTTGCTCATTATACTTATACATATATAATTTTTTTAATTTAAAATAAATTATTTTTTTTAATATATTTTATTTATTTTTAACTTAAAAAATTGATGTTTAAAATGAAAAGAAGGATAAGAAAGACATGGTGGCTGCACCTATCACCTTAGCAGTGAGGAGGGAGGACAAATACCATCGGTGCTGGCAATGAATAAGCTCATTTAAGAGGGCAAGATTGTTGATGGCGTTGATTTATTGGCCATTACTGCTCGGTAAAGTAGATGCTGCACACTATTAATATCGAGGGAATCTTTGGTGCATGGCCGGGATGACGTTGACTTGTCACGACGACCGATGGATACAGAATAGAAGGGATGATAATTTGTGGAATTAATCTACATTTCAATGGAAACTTATACTCATTGAAGGTGTTTTGTTTCCTCCAAAAAAGAGTGCAGAGTTGATTTCCTCGAGGATGTCATGGAGTCTTATATTTAAATTGGGATTGGGATTCCGGTAATAAGAATATAAAACAATATATCTTGTTTTATTTGTGGGCTTTATCACATTATGGTGTCTTATATTTAAATTTTATATATGATGTGGAGATGTGAATGATGTTCGGATTAATTTGATTTAATTTGAATATGCGTGTATAAAAATTTTAGATATAGTCGAGAAGATATTAATATGTATAAAGACAAAGTCGATAATGGAATAAAATAATTTTTTTAATAACATAGTAATTGTTGTCATATGATAAATTTTTATAATAAATTAAGTTCGAAAGAAAGAATTTTCGAACGAAGATTCTTTTAGTATTCTATATTAGATTGATATAATCATTTACGATACTATTCTTTCTGTATTGATTGTGTTGCCATGTGTCGAGTCAGGAATGAGATAAATATTTTTTTATAAATATTAATTATATATTAATATAATATTTAAAAAATAATTAATTCAAAATTATTGGATTTGAATCCGTCACTTACATGTGAGGAAAATTTGAAAATATAGATTAATAGATCCCATTTAGTGTCTGTCATTCATACTAATCATCCATTGTTTTCATTTATTTATTTATTACCAAATCAGTATTCGGATTTTTAATTCATTAAAATCAGTTGTTGAAGCTATTAATCATATAAAATAGTTCATTCCTATGAAAAGATGTGATACTTGATTGTCTGATTTAACAAGCATTGGACATTCTTACCGCTACGATAATAATGTCACATATAATTTTCTTGCTCATTTCTTCATCGTTGCTCGTAAGAACGCTTCCATAGATGAAACTCGTGGCTGATCATCACAATCACGATTCATCATCTTCTTCTTGAAGCTGTTTCTCTTTGTGCGTTGAAGTAGACCGCAGCCACAGGGAGTCCGAGGCCGCTTTCCTCGGAGAAGATTCGCGTGTTGAAGTGGTCTCTTGAAGCCGGCGGCACGCACACCGTTCGCCTCCCTTTCTGCTTGAAGAGGACGAACACGTACCTGTGGATGCCGATGGAAGGCTTCGGTGCCTCGTAGCTAACTATCTCTCTACCTGCATCATCCACACTAACCGGCACTTCATCACTTCCATCAACCATGAAAATATGAGCATCAGAAGAATGTGTTCGAGTCCTACTACTCACCAAACGATGCATTAGTCGTGCCGGGAATGTCAGTAACAATCCTGAAGAAACCAAACCCAGATTGCTTATGCACCGAATACGAACTTCAAAGACCGTAATAGAAATGTTACGCTGCATGCTAACCAGTGGAGATGTTCTCGCGAGTGAGGGTCACTGGGGCTCGGAGCATCTGGGTCTGTCAAAACCTACGAATGCTCGCATAAATTAACTCCATGTATTTGACCGTTTCGTCGGATCAAAGTTGATAGAATCATACGTTACGTACAAGCGTATAAAAGCTCCTCATGTCATCACCACCGATCTCAACCCGGGGTCTTCCACACACCGCAGAAGGCATGAGCTCATGGCCATTGTAGACTTGCTTGTTATGACCGTAAGCAACCTCCAGCTTCATTCCAGGGACGAAGGAATCCAACACATCTCCTATCACTCTCCCCACCGCGAGTGGACCCAACGTTTTGGTCATCGTATCAGCGAGATCGAAA
The DNA here is from genome assembly GCA_004837865.1 of Musa balbisiana. NCBI lineage: Eukaryota > Viridiplantae > Streptophyta > Magnoliopsida > Zingiberales > Musaceae > Musa > Musa balbisiana. Next base: position 34,482,460 of record CM017192.1, on the reverse strand, counting down.
GAAGTCGAAGAAAGCTGCAAGCTTCTCAATGAGAAAGTGCAGTCAAGTTTGTGGCTCCTGCTTCGGAGCCGGTAGGGTTTATAGAGGGAAGGAGTAGTGCAAGCTGGCCACGGAGATCAAAAAGAGATATTCTCGTGCTGTGAGAATACCTTGTCCATTTGGCGAGGTGTCGAGAGGACAGATGATGGGAGGATTGAAATCATCATAAACTGGAGCACTGATTGAACAACGTCACAAAGTCTACGCACGGAGGAGTGGACGTTTCACCTTTGTTAATGATATCTTTTGGGTAATGGATGCTGGGAAAGGTTTCGTCTGTGTTAGAGAAGGAATCAGAATGGGATTGACATCCACCGGCATACATTCGTCTGCTGGTCAGAGGTGGAAATCAGAAAAGATGTGTATGATTTCTGGTGCTTGATGGATATCTTTTTCGCTCGGGCCAGCTTAATGGACATGGTAGGTAGACAGAATCCTTTGGAAGAGTCTATGTCTTATCCTAGAATTGAAAGAATTTGTTCTTCCTTGGTATAGTTTTTAATATTAGATTAATCTATAAAAGTCTTACAGATATTATTGTTAATTTATTTAACTTCAAAATTTTTTGACTAGTGATTCAAATCCAATGAAATTAATGAGCCATTTAATCATCAAATCATTTAGACTTGCATAAGCGAAAGAATGCTAAAGTTTATAATTATGAATTACATCTTTTTTTTATCAATTTAAAATGTGAAATTATTGGTGATAAATACAAGTATGCAATTATGAAAATGAGTCACGGATGAACCCAAGGAAAGCTGGTTTTGGGTCTTGGATCCATTGATCAGCCTCCACAGTGCTACAAGTCAACTGTTTGTCTTCCTAGGATGATGATAAGCAGCAGTCACCGATATTAATTAATTGCCATTGTTAATTTTGTTTTTTTGTGAACTTAATCCTGTTATTTATTTCCATGTCGACTTCCCCTGATATAGTTCAAAGATCTTTCTACGTGGTTAATTATTGTTGATGACTGTTAGAAGTATTAATATACCTACATAAATAATTTAAAGATCTTTCTGCATTATTAATTAATTATTGATACGTTTTAGAATTAATTATAAGAGAGGTTTCCAAGATTTAAAAGAGTACCGTGTAAACATATTTACACCGCTAGAGGTGGCACATGCAAACTGACGCGGTTACGCGTCGAGACTGTACGCGTTTGGCCCCGCCCTCTTCATCCTTTGTCGGGATTTATCGAGAAACGACGAAAGGTAGCTCCGATTCCGTCACACCGAGGGTTTCCTCGTCGAGGATCTTCGTTTGGGGATCGCCACGATCGGAAGCGATAGGGTCGATTAGGGTCGGCGCAAGGACGAGAGTTGCATCCGATTTCAGATCTTCGATATTGGGGATGTCGACGACGACGACGACGACGACGACGAGGCCTCCGAGCCCGGGCGGGGAAGGTAGCATCGACCCGGCCCCGCTCCTCGGCGGCGCGGGCCGGTCCGGGCGAGGCCCCAGCCTCCGCAGCGCCGCTTGGTTCCTCCGCCGGGCGAGCGGCCGGCGGATGATGAGGGAGCCGTCGATGATGGTGCGGGAGACGGCGGCGGAGCATCTGGAGGAGCGGCAGAACGACTGGGCCTATTCTAAGCCCGTCGTGTTCCTCGACATCCTGTGGAACCTGGCCTTCGTGGGGGTCGCTGTCGGCGTGCTGATCTTGAGCCGTGATGAGACGCCGTCGATGCCTCTTCGATTGTGGATCGTGGGATACGCGTTCCAGTGCCTGCTGCATATGGTCTGTGTGTGCATCGAGTACCGGAGGAGGCACCCGACCGAGGAGGATATTCTGGACGTGGAAGAGGGCAGTAGTGGGAGGAGCTCGGGCTCGAATTCACCAAGGGAGATCGGAGAATCTGCGGATGATGCGCAGCACCAAGACGAAGATAGTAATGGGTAAGGATTTTGTTATCCTGCATTCTACTAGTCATCTTTTACAACACTAACAAAATTCCGCTGTTGTTCGTTTCTCTTCTTGATATTCACATGCATGTAGATTTACCATTTGTCACAATAGTTCTCTGTTGATCTTTGAATGCATGATGTTCCTATTCAATGTAGTAATTATCCTGGGCTATGAGATATAATATTTGATCTGAAAAAAATAACTGAATGAGAATGATGCCATACCCTACTTAAATATCTGGAAAATGGAATGGACTTCTATGGTAAAAGAGCTAATCCATGTATGCAGAAGAGCTTTTGTTTCCAATGACAATGGGGGCAAACCATGCACTCTCCTGGTCTCTGTTTAGAAAAAGTTAACAAATATCAGCCACCCTTTTTCTGGGATTTCTGTTCATAACAATACGAATAATAGGCCATACCAAACCATTTGGCTTGGCTGCATGGATTTTTTTTCACCATTGTCCCTTGTGTAATGCAATTTCTCTCATTAATTCAAGAGCATTAAGGTTTTTATTATCATCATTATTTTTATTCAAGTCTTGTCTCTTGTGACCTTCCTCCATACACCACTAATCATATTTAACTCATATCACCTAATGACAACATCTATAGGCCTCAATTGATCTCTATCAGGATTACGTCTAATTATTTATAAATGGAAGCATATAAAAGTCTGCTGGTAATTGTTTGAAATCAGCAGATTATCTAGAAAGAAAATAATATCATACACAATGCTGATTGCTTTGACGTTTGATGTTTGGTGATTAGAGCATAGTGAAAGAAAAAGAAGTTATTAGAAAGGAGAATCCCAGCTGCTAAAAGAGAGAACAATGACATTTACCTCTTCAAACTTATTACTCATTTCTATTATGGATACTTGAATACACATTATCCGGTAACCTTCAGTTCCTACCAGGAGTTCTCAAAAAGAAACAAGTGTCGATATTCAACTCCCTAAATATCAGTTGGCTTCCCTGAATATATTCAGGCTAAAATGAGCTATGAAAAATACATATCAAATTCAAACTTAATTGACTTGTGACTGTATCAAATTTAAATGTAAAAGTTAAGGGCATGTTTGGTATTTCTTCTTCTTTACAAAAAATAGCTTTGAGAAATCTAACAGGCAGTATATACAAAAGTAGCAGCATTAGAAGCCCAGTGGCCATGGTTTCTCATTAAGCAAGGCCCAACAGACGTGCAGCCAACTATCTGGTCCAGCAACCCTTTTCCTGTGACTGAAAGGGATCCTTTACCCTACTCGCAAAAGAGTTCACCGAGTCCTACCAGGTTGAGGTGATGGGTTGGTGACCTCTCTTAATCCTTTGACGAGCAGTGATCAGCCGAAAGCCCCTGTATTGAGCCCATTCAACAATAGAAACAAACTAAGGAAACAGTGGTTTTTCTTGTTCTTTCTCTAATAATATAGAGCTCAGCAATAATATCCTTCGAATAAATCTTGTAAGGGACACATCAATTATCTCATTTGCAGTTTCTCCAAAATTTTCAGCTATACAGCCTTCCTTTTTCTCTTCCAATTCTCTTTGGGAGGGTTTTTCACATCCTTGAACTAGAGAAGTACTGGCCAGGTAGGTAAATTGTAACATTAGTCATTAGTAGTGATTGCTTTATTAATCTAATGTATACTTTGGATTTGGGGGTTATTTAAACGGATGATGCACGAGTTCTTTTGTCAAGTATACTTATATAAAAATGTTCCTGGGGTTTGTCTTATGTGTCTGTGGGCTAGGTTTTTATTCGGACTTTGACAAGTGTTGAACTGTACAGGCACAGTATTGGCATACGGTTTGTGCTGCATTGAGGGAATACTGACAGGTTGTCTTGTTTCATTTTGGCTTGTGTTACCCATCACAAATCCTATGAACATGCCAATTATGGATGGAGATCCTTTATTGAAACTTTTGTTACATTTAAGATGTGTGATGGTTCAAATCATATTATTATCTCCAAAGTGGTTAGGACCTCTTGAACTGGCTGTCTTTGTATGATTTTGTTTCTGTTGTTGCTTCCTTTAACATAAACTTCAGAGGCAATAAAATATACTATATATATTTGCTTCTTTGTAGCCATACCTTTCTATTAAATGCAACTGCTGCAAATGGGCCATTTTAGTTTAAAAGGACTATGTATATGAACCACCAATTATAGACTTCATGATTTTCACATATCTAGTCACATTGTGGAATTTATCTTTAATCAACATTTTACTTGTATGCATGGTGAAAATTTTCTTCTGTATTAAGATGCCATAGTTCTGGAAAGGGCCATGACCATGTTTATGAATAATAATGTGTTGATCTCCGTGGAGGTTTATTATTATTATTTTCCTCTTTTCTCTATATAATACCCTTTGTATACTTTAGGAACATAAGATTATTAAAGTTTCTACCTGTATACTTTGTATATGAACCACCAATTATAGACTTCATGATTTTCACATATCTACTCACATTGTGGAATTTATCTTTAATCAACATTTTACTTGTATGCATGGTGAAAATTTTCTTCTGTATTAAGATGCCATAGTTCTGGAAAGGGCCATGACCATGTTTATGAATAATAATGTGTTGATCTCCGTGGAGGTTTATTATTATTATTTTCCTCTTTTCTCTATATAATACCCTTTGTATACTATAGGAACATAAGATTATTAAAGTTTCTACCTTTATTTATCATGGATACCGTGCTTTCTTCTTCTTCTCTTCTTTTTTCATCTGTTCCCTTTTTTGGCAGTGTTGTAAAGCATTTGGAGTCTGCAAACACTATGTTCTCATTCATATGGTGGATCATTGGATTTTACTGGGTATCTGCTGGAGGCCAAGAATTGACCCATGATGCACCCCAACTTTACTGGTTTGACTAAGATATAGATTAAGTATTTTGTTGCATAGTAAATTTAGAACTCCAGACTTAAGTTTGAACCTTTCTTTTTTTGCAGGCTGTGCATTGCATAGTCTTTCTGGCGTTTGATGTGTTCTTTGTTGTTTTCTGTGTTGCTTTGGCTTGTGTGGTTGGTATTGCTGTTTGCTGCTGTCTGCCATGCATCATTGCCATTTTATATGCTGTTGCAGACCAGGTATGCCACCTCAAGTGTTAGTATATCCATGTCATGTTGTTATCCTATAGCTATTCCTTATTTTCTTGATTATTTTGCTATTTGAAGCAATTCGCTAGACTGGGTTTTATATTCTTTCCAGATAAGGGTTGAAAAAGCAATCATTCCATGTCACAACTTGGTAAATCTTTTTTGGTAATTTTCTGCTAGGTTGATCTTTTTATATGGAGTATTCCTAACTTGAGTAACGTTTTGTCTGACATTTTGCTCTTGAAGTTGATGCAATTGTTATTAACAGCGGTGTGTAAGAAGGTGCTTATCAAAGATGTATAAACTTTTCTCTAGCTAAAATATGGGAAATAAATTTATATGAGTTTATGCAATTGTACATGCCTGAGCTGATCTTTTAGAATACCAACCCTATCTAGTGCTTCCTTTGATGATAATGTGTTTGTTTATATTATGCTAGTTGAACTTTGGTCTTTTTAGTTTCATTTAATTAATCTGATTTCCTAAGGACAATATTTTTCTTCATAGTGACCTTTTCCTTAAAACCTTTGTACTTCTATCTGTTCATTTTGGTTAAATTATCACAGATATTTCACATTTATGTGCATTGAAATTAGTTGGTTAAATGTGGGTCTTCTCTCTTCATTCATGGTATAAGTGGGTTTTTTAGTTATTTTTGAATGTCTGGAAATATTTCTTTTACTGGATCCTAATAAGACATGGTAAGAGCTTGCGTCAAGGGTTAGTATGTCACATGGCGTCTATTTTGGCTGGCCACTTGTGCAATTTGTGCCATGGTACTTAATTCATGCTGTTGCTTTCTGTCAATGCAGTGCTTGAATCTTACGGGTTGGCATGTCATATATTGCAGTCATATGGGACTTCTGTCTATGATTTGTATAATATCAAGTACGTGATGCATTCATTTCACCATTTAAGCAGGAAGGAGCGTCTGAAGAAGATATACACCAACTTTCGAAGTACAAATTTCGTAAGGTTGGAGATCCTGAAAAACTTGAGATATCCGGACCTCTTGGTGGAATCATGATAGAGTGTGGCAGTGATCCACCCATGGAGCACACTCTTTCAGCCGAGGATGCTGTAAGCTCTTCAGTTTGACTTCTCTTTAAGCTTTAGTTCTTGTTTTTCTCTTTAGGCTTTAGTTTGTGTCTAATTTTATTTTCCTTTTATGGATCATTACATGTCACTGTTGTCATGTGTGGTATGATCAGTAGGCAGACACCCAGGAACAGTAAGCAAGAAAATTTTCTCTAAATCACTTAAAGGCATAATTGGAGTTGTAAGTGCCAAATGACGGCTTCCTGGTGGAGATCTGTTAAATATATTGATAATCCATTTATCAAATGAAGCCCACTACCTGGTTTTATACTTGTTAGTCTAAATTTAAAGATCTTGAACATCATTTGGTCCATATCTAGTCGCAAACATCATTTGGTCCATCTATAAAGATCGCTTTTATGTCCCCTTGTTTTTCTAAACCGCTGTGTTATCCCTATTCCCTCCTGTCAAGGCGTTGAAGAAAATCAGTTTTATATCTAATTTTCATGTTGATTTGGTTTTTCTTACTTTTTCAGGTTATCGTCTTTGGTTGTGAGTTTATTTGTTTTAAATTAATTCTTCTTCTTTACCATTACTTCCATGGCAGTCTAACTCTTTTCATGAAACAATTGTGCCTTTCACAACTTGACCAGAGCATTTTTATACTTTTCTTTCTAATGCAAGGTGGGCTTTTAGATGATGGCTTTCTGGTCACAGATAATTGACACTTTAATGTAAACGTGCTAAGCCTTTATAGAGATTCCACATGAGTTCTCCATGGCCAAGATGGTAATATGCTTAATGCATTTTATAGAAAACAATCAACATAAGATCTTCCAGTGTAATGTTTGATGAAGTCATATCAGTATGCACAAGTCCAATTGTGCTTGAGCAATCTAATTTTTCATGAGTAACTTTTCACTGGGCTTGACAGGAAAAAAAATCATTTAAAAAGTTGCAAGGCAATAGGGAGCTTGATATTTACTAAACAGGCAGAGCAATTTTTTCCAGAAGACGCCTAGCTCTCTCGGTGTAATTCAATGAATAGGAAATATGTCACCACCTATTCAATGTAGATGCTTATAATTGTTATTGAAAGATGCTAGTATAGATGCTTTAACCAAGATAGGTTTTGTTTCATTTTGCTATGCAACATCAGGTCTTTCCAGCATCGAGGCAGCTATTGGAAATTTTTTGAGAATCTCATGTTTTTTACAATCTTCAGCTCAGGGCAAAATGTCACTTTGACTCAAACTGCATATCTCCAAATCAATGTCATTTTAAAGCAGATTCTAGCCATCCCAAAATTAACTAGATATCAAAGTGGCATGAAAAAGGTTCATTTTTGTTAGACTGAGCATACCGACAAATGAATCAACTCATGGCTAAATATCAGACAGGGACCTGTTTGTTTGTTATCTGCCTTTTTTTTATTATTGCTAAATGTTAACAGGGTTATTCCTGTATGTTGATCTGATAGCTTGGCGAACCTAGCATTTAATTGTCCTTTTTATCTCCTTCCATGAACTCGAAGCAACCAAATATAGTTTACTTACAATCATGTCTTTCTTACCTGCAGGAATGCTGCATTTGCCTGTCTCCGTATGACGATGGTGTGGAGCTGCGTGAACTGCCTTGTGGTCACCATTTCCACTGCAGCTGCATAGATAAATGGCTGCGTATAAATGCTACATGCCCACTCTGCAAGTTCAACATATTAAAAAGCAACCACCACGGAACGGAGGAGGTGTAGACCCTCTGTCCGCCTAAAAGATGTGATTATTATGTGTAAAGAGATGACGACGTGAGCGAACTTTTTACTGCTGCTGTTGCTGCTGTTGCTGCTGCTAGGCCTCCTCATGGACTATTGTAATTTGTGGCCTATGTTCGTGAATAATCTTTTCGACATATGTAGCATACAAAAGAATTATTGTGCAACATGAAAATGTTGTTCATAAGCCTGATGCTTCTGTTGGACTCGGGAAATGTTGCTCTATTATCTGTCCCCTTCACATAAAGAGTTCAAATCCTCTCTCCATATAATTTAATAAAAATATTTCGTTTGTGAAGGGTTAAGATGAGGTCTTGGACCGAATAAGCCTCATTTGATGGGCTAATGACTCGGGATTTGTTGGGTACGGACTTGATTAGGAGAACCAAACCGGGTCCGATTCACGGCACTATTTATTCTGCTCCATCCAAGAATTCGTTTCATCGAAGCGGCCGCTCCAGGGGCCCAAAGCATTTCTTCGAGCATGTTGTCTTCTCCGCCCCGTCTCGAATCCGCAGATGGGATCCTTTCTTCTTCTGCAGCGGCAATGATCGCCGTAAGCTCATCTGCTGCCTCCTCTCGATGGATCTCCATCGAGCTCCGGGACTCGGTTGGCGCCGACTTGGGTGCTATGTCCTCACCGACTTCGTTCTCGAATGCTTTCAGCCCGGTACCTTTCGGCCCGTGCTTTTGTTTTCTTGATTCCTTGACGTTGCGTCGCGGCTTTCCTTTTGGTTCGGTGTGCTTTCATTTTGATGCCGCTGCTTTCGCTTTTGTTCTTGAAGCGCCTCTTGGAGTGGCTTTCAGGTAAAGATTCTGATACCTCGGGAGTACATTCGAAGGGTTGGATTATTGGATGTTCGGCTGTCGTCGACTCGGATATAATCTACGCCGGCGACGTTCTTGAACACGTAAGAGTCCGGTAAACCCCTTCAGATGAGCTTCTGTTTTCGTGATTCTTTTATGTTGCTGCTTTGGTTTTGGTTGTTGGAGTTATGGTCGACACCCGAAATGTAATGCTGACAATCAATCTTTAGTGCTTCTTTTTTGTACTGATATGACGCAAAGGCACAGTATGGCATGCATTAATGGACCGTTCTTAGAGATGTTCATTTCTCTTTCCCTATTAGTTATTAGTTTGGCTTCCTCCACATTTTATGCACTGTCATAAGCTAGTTTTCTCTTAGAGAGACCTTAGAATATTTATTGTTCATCAGAACGGTGATTTTGTTGATATTGGTGAAAACATCTCAGCGACGTCCTGATTTGTACAGACAAATTGGTGATGTAGCTGCAGTAAGTTTACTTTCTCAAACAGTGAAAGCTTTTTTACCTTTACTCACCATGAATACATGTACATATACATCGTCATTATTGTTCTATTATTTATTACTTGTAGATGGTGAACCTATTTTCTTTGTTGTCCTATTGAACTGGTTGTTAGTTTTTGGCAAGTTTGAAGTTTTGTCTGATGATAGATAAATATGCAATGAGGTGCTTCTTGCTTTATTATCTTTTTTCTTTATTTTTTTCTTGGTAATTTCTCTTTAAGCTTACCAAGCTACACTTCTTTTATCTTTTGAATTCAGTTAGATTTGAGATATCTTTATTGCAACGTGGGCAGTGATGGTTGTTTCTTTCACTGTCAAGTTCTGCTGGCTGTTGGTATGTAGTTGCATTCGGTTCAATTTTTCTCTGCATTCCATGACATAATTATTAACTGTCTTCCATCTTTTGTTCACTACTTCCTACAATTATTGGTTCGAAAAGTATGTGGCTCCTACTTTACTGCACATCTTGAAAATGATTTGCTGGCAGCTGATTCAAATTCATGTTTGACAGTTCCATACTCGAAGGCACCAGTGAGTGATTTTAATAGGCATTCGCCTAGGTGAGACGAGGCCTGACCGTCTCGCTTCAAAGAGGAGGTGTCGCTTGGGCACTCGCCCGAGCCTAGGCGCCAGGTGCTTCGGACGAGCTCCTTGGTTAAACAAGGTGACTGAACCAGGCTTTTAGATCTGGTTGGTCTCCGGTGCTTTAGTTGGTTCAATCGAACCAACTAAATCACCGATATCAGGCTCCCTCTCATGATTTCCCTGACTTCCTCAACCCTAACACTTACGATTTTGCCGTTGAGATTTCTTCTCTACAGTCGTTACTCGCCGCTGTCACAATCGCTCCTCGTCGCTACTGTCGTCGCTCATCGCTCCCACTCCCGCTGTCGCCGTCGCTCGTTGCTCCCGCTCCAATTACAATTGTTACCTACTACCGCTGTCGTTGCCTCAGTAGCCTCAGCCTTCTCACTATATTGTTAATAATATACTGCTAACTGTATACTAATAATAGTATTTTTATTTATTAGATTAATAATATATTATTTTAATTTTAATACTATTAATTTTTATTTATTTAATAGTATTTTTATTTAAAAAATAAAAAATATATTATTATGATTTATTTATTTATTGTGATTTTATACTTGATTTTTTTTAATTTAATAGTATGTTTATTTAAATAATTATATTAATTAATTATATTATATATTATTATATTTTAGTGTCTCGCTTCGCTTTCGGGCGTTTTTGGACGTTGACGCTTTTTGACACATAACGTTTTTTAAATCACTGGTAGGCACATGAATTCCTTTGCCTTTTTTTATTGCATAGCTAGGTAAATTATGAATTTAGATGGTAGATGAACTTGATGGGTGAGATTGATACAGACCATAGCAAGAAAAAAAAAGTAATATCTAGACTAAATTGATCCTAAATTGAAACAAGAGTTATTCATTGATATGCGCATCTACACAATCTACAAATAGAAGGACCTGATCTGTCGATCACCCAGCATATTAGTTGGCCATCAACCAATAACAAATAGTGGAACCATTGTATGAAGCAGATTATAATGCATCAGTTCATTATAAAATAACAAATAGTAAAGAAGAAAATTCTAGAAAACTGCTAGTAAGATTTTGTTATGAGAAGCCACCAAGTGTTTATACAAGAAACAGCAAGATGATGTTATAACGGAGACGTAGTGAAGTGCAAACAAGCATCCAACAAAACAAATGTGTCCTTAGCAAATGGATTGTCGATTATAATCATAGAGAATTCTGATTTTTGAATTATTACCTCATAGTCACTAAGGATAACCCTATATCATCTCTTGTTGGGTCATGGTCCACATGATTTGCTATTAGTTACCTTATTATTGCACATGATTTGCTAATTGAAATTATTACAAAAATATTTGCACCTCTAGTGGCTTCATATGATAAATTTGATAACTTAGATCTATTTTGTGTTAACCAAGGACCCTCGTAGTATTTTCATACTGTATCGACCTATCGAGCTTTGCTTGGTACAGTATGTATAGTACAAGCGTATCAAAGTACGTATAGTACAAGCGTATCAAGCGACACATCAACAAATGTATCACCCGATATGTATATATATAATATAAAAATATAAATTAATATATAAAAATATTAAAAAAATAATATTAAAAAAATAAAAAGGAGGCATATGCTACATCAACGACGTCGTCTCCTTTTATTCTCCTCATCGCATTAAACGAGGAAAAGAATGTGGTCTTCTCCTCATCTGCTGCATTCAACGAAGACGTTGAAAGCCACAGATGTCTCCGACCTTCAACGAAGAACACGATGAAGGTTATAGGTGTCTTCGACCTTCGGTGAATAACGCAGCAAAGAAAAAGTTGAGTCGTCGCCTCTCCGTTACCTCCTGGATCAAGATCGTCAAGAGAGGGTGGCGTCGGATCGGGAAGCGTCGAGGTTTTCCCAATTCTCCCTCTTCTTCAAGCACCTTCTCCCTCGATGCTTCTTCCCTCACCGTAGCTAAGCTAATACTACCCGGTAGCGGGCGACAATGATCAAATTGATTGTTACCGCCTAATATAATCTTGTATCATTCGATCCGAAACTAGATCAATGGAACCACTCTCTAGCGAGTAGTCCGCATACCGATTTGCTAACGGACCGGTACTAGGGGGTAGTATCATTTGGTATTATAATCCTTACATCATACCACCCAAAACGATATAAAATGAGCATACTGTTAGAACCCTTGTAGATTCTAAACTTGGGGTTGATCTCTTTAGGGGATCGACCTCCTGGAACTCTATAGGGATTTCTTCCTCCAAGTTACTGCACAAAGGCTGCATAAAAGATTCATCTATTGCCTATCAAAAGATGATGAATACATGACTATTTATATGGTTTCTAAACCTTAACTCCCAATAGGACTCCTACTTAAGACTCTTACTCAATTAAGACTTTTACTTAAGACTCCTAATAGGACTCCTACTCAAGACTCCTATTCCTTTACAACTCCTAATTCTTCTTTAAGAAATAACCTCCAAACCCTAGCCGACCTCTTCACCTCTTTAATAAGGGTCGGCTTAGGTGGTAGGTTTTACATGAATGCCCCAATCAATTAGGACTCTCCTAGCTAGAGTCCTAACACATACATATCGATCCGGTGATGGACTTCTCCCTTTTTGGGCAGTCCACATCATATATAAATAGAAACAAACCCTAAAATAAATATAACATTGTGCCACCCCCGATTAGGGCTTGTGACCCACTTCTCATGTCACCGTTATAGCACTAGCAGTCCAATCTAAATCATATATATAAAATAATCCCTAAAATAAATATAACATTGGGTAATGCCACTCTCGATTAGAGCTTGCGACCCATTTCTCACACCGTCGTTATTGTCACAACCACTAGTCCATCCTTTTATCCCCATTTGTTTATCTCTCTAGTACATAGCCTCCTATTCCCCTCCTCTATGTTAGATATTATGGTCCTTTTATAATTGGATAAGATATATAATATAATTAATTAGGTTCCGTTAAAATATTTTAGCCAATAGAATAGAAGTCCACTTATGGAACGATTCCTTGGGAGATAACCTTGATGGGAGGAAATCTCCTGAGATCTTATCGTAGACTCTCTACTCTCGCCTATAAAAGGACAGGACCTCTAGGGGGTTGAGAACACGAGAGCGTTGGCATATTAGCACGACGCATCCATTGAGGGATTTCAGTTTTTCTCCTCAACTCTCTCTCCAAAACCCTCTCCCCAAAATCCATGAGTCTTAGTGGGTCCTGTGAAAGGATAGGAAGAGATGAGAAATGATCTACTTCTGATCTACTCCTTGCAGATCAGAGTTACGCATCGATCTTGGATCGAAGACGGTGCTTATAGCAATCTTGGAATTTTATTGTTCTTGAAATTTTATTTATTTATTCACATGTATATATTTGAAATTATGAAATAATGTTTACCTTTCACACGAAGGCATGATTTATATATTATCATGATTATCATATGAGTTTTTTTTGTTAATTAATGTTCAATAATTATTATTATTATTTATTATTGAACTATTTAGCATTAATATTCAATAATTATTATGGTTATTTTATTATTGAACTGCTTAGCATTGATGTTCAATAATTGTTATTGTTATTTATTATTGAACTGTTTAGCTTTAATGTTCAATAATTATTATTGTTATTTATTATTGAATTGCTTAGCATTAATATTTAATAATTCTTATGATTATTTTATTATTGAATTACTTAGCAAAAATTAAAGAAATTGATGAATATTATTTGTAATTCATCTCCCTAAATTTTATCTGACTAGTAACCGTCAAAGTGGCCTAGGATAATAAACTTTTGTGATATGAATTACAATAAAAGTTTTATCATTTATAAGATATTTTTATTTTATATTACTGCATTAGTCTTGTAGGCACCAAAGTGACCTAGACTAAAGACTTATAAAATAATATTAAGTAATTAGTCCTGAATGATATTAAGGAAATAATATTCATAATGACATGTATAATTATGAGATTTAAATAATCCCAAAGGAGAATCTAATTCAAATAATTATGTGATGGGGTAGGATGATACTGTTTTTGGATATCCTTGCAGTTTAGGGTTGTATACCCAAAGGTAACAACACTATTCCACAAGGATGGTATCAGTCCTCTATAAATATTCTTGAGTGAAAACTAGATATGTTAATATTTCATCCAAAGGTGTAACATAGATGATATCAATAGTTCATCAATTTTGACAAACTTAAAGCATTAATATTGTTCTATATTTTTGCAGTGGTACTTCCGCATATACATTCTTATGCTTCTAGTGTCCCTGTACTATCTGGATCAAATTATTCAGAATGGTTAGAGCATATGCAATTCACACTTGGTGTGTTAGATCTTGATTTAGCATTACTTGTTGAAAAGCATGCAGACTTGACTGATGAAAGTACTGTAGAACAAGTTAATGAAATGAAGGCTTGAGAAAGATCTGATACGCTTAGTTTAATGTTCATAAGAATGACAATTGCAAATAACATAAAGACTTCATTACCGATTACAACTAGCGTAAAGAAATATTTAAAGGTTATTAAAGATAGATTTAAATATAATAATAAGTCATTGGCACATTAATGAAAGAACTGACTACAGCTTAGTATGATGGTACTTGAGGAATTCAGGATCACATCCTCAATATGGCTGACAAAGCTGTAAAACTTAAAACATTAGGCATGAATGTTGATAAGTCTTTCCTCGTGCAACTTATTCTCAATTCTCTTCCTTCTCAGTTTGGCCCATTCAAGATTTACTACAATACAAATAAGGATAAGTGAGACTTGAATGAGTTGACTAGCATGTGTGTTCAGGAAGAATTGAGATTAAGGCAAGAAAGTTCATATAATGTTATGGCTACTATTCAACGAGCTGGTAATAAGAAAAGAAAATTGAAGCATTATCAATCAAAGAAACTTGTCGGGTTTGGAAATGTTAAACGGATTAATGAAAAGAAAGCTTTTATTGTAAAGTGCTTCTTTTGTGGCAAGAAAGGACACGTGAAGAAGGATTGCATTAAACGCAAAACTTGGATCGAAAAGAAAGGTATTAACTCGACCTTTGTATGTTTCGAATCAACATTACAAAGTTCCTTCTAACACTTGGTGGATTGATTCTAGTGCTTCAACTCATGTTACAAATAACATGCAGGGATTTCTTTCAATTCGGAAACCAAAAGAACATGAAAGATTCATCATTATGGGAAATCGTCTTAAAGCGAAAGTGATATCAATGGAACTTATCGTCTGCGCTTAGAGACGGGTCACTTGATGGATCTTGTTGACACATGTTATGTCCCTATAATTTCTAGAAATTTAATTTCTCTTTCTAGAATTGATGAGTTAGGATATTATCTTTCTTTTGGTAGTGGCAAACTCAGCATATTTTATGATTCAATAAAAGTTGGTTCTGGAATTCTGTGTGATGGTTTGTACAGAATTAATTTGGATCTTGAGTTTGCAAAGACTTATGACCCTGTAACATAGACGATTGGGGCATATCTCTAAGGAAAGAATTGAAAGATTAGTGAATGATAATATTTTGGAACATTTAGACTTTACTGATTTTGATATTTGTATAGATTGCATTAAACGCAAAACTTGGATCGAAAAGAAAGGTATTAACTCGACCTTTGTATGTTTCGAATCAAACATTACAAAAGTTCCTTCTAACACTTGGTGGATTGATTCTAGTGCTTCAACTCATGTTACAAATAACATGCAGGGATTTCTTTCAATTCGGAAACCAAAAGAACATGAAAGATTCATCATTATGGGAAATCGTCTTAAAGCGAAAGTGATATCAATGGGAACTTATCGTCTGCGCTTAGAGACGGGTCACTTGATGGATCTTGTTGACACATGTTATGTCCCTATAATTTCTAGAAATTTAATTTCTCTTTCTAGAATTGATGAGTTAGGATATTATCTTTCTTTTGGTAGTGGCAAACTCAGCATATTTTATGATTCAATAAAAGTTGGTTCTGGAATTCTGTGTGATGGTTTGTACAGAATTAATTTGGATCTTGAGTTTGCAAAGACATTAATGACCCTGTAATCAAGTGTTGGATTGAAACATAGTTTCAATAATAAAAGATTTTCTATATTATGGCATAGACGATTGGGGCATATCTCTAAGGAAAGAATTGAAAGATTAGTGAATGATAATATTTTGGAACATTTAGACTTTACTGATTTTGATATTTGTATAGATTGCATTAAGGGAAAGCAAACTAAATATATAAAGAAAAATGTCATAAGAAGTAAAAAACTCCTTGAGATCATTCATACTGATATTTGTGGACCATTCCATATTCCTTGTTTTAATGTAGAAAAATATTTCATCACATTTATAGATGATCTGTCCAGATATGGTTATGTTTATCTAATACATGAAAAGTCTCAAGTCGTTGATACTCTTGAAATGTACATAAATGAGATTGAGAGACAATTAGATATAAAAGTTAAAATTGTCAGATCTGACAGAGGTGATGAATTTTATGACAGATATGATAGATCTGGTTAGAATATTTGTCCTTTTGTTAGATTCCTAGAATAACGAGGTATTTATGCTCAATATGCATTACCAAGTGTGCCACAGCAGAATGGTGTTGCTGAAAGGCAAAATCGTACTCTAATGGACATGGTTAGGAGCATGATGAGTTATTCTTCTGTACCTGAGTCGATGTGGGGTGAAGCTCTTAGGACAGCTATGTATATCTTGAATAGGGTTCCTAGTAAATCAGTTTCATCGACTCCATTTGAGTTATGGACTGGCAGGATGCCCGATCTAAGACATTTACATATTTGGGGGTGTCTTGTAGAGATAAGAGTATTCAATCCACATGAAAAGAAATTGGATCCAAGAACTATTTCAGGATATTTTATTGGTTATCCAGAAAAATCCAAGGGATATAGATTTTATTGCCCTAATCATAATATGAGAATAGTAGAATCTGGTAATGCAAAATTCTTAGAAAATGACGAAATCAGTGGGAGTGAAAAATCTCGAAGGATTAATTTTGATATTGAGGAGATTCAGGTTAATTCTCCCATATCATCTCCTATTTGAGAAATTATTGTTCCTCAAATCAATGAGAGTATTGATGAGGGTGAACAACAAAATAACATCGAAGAACTCTCACATAATGTTGATGTCTCCGCTAATGATCTTGTAGAACAATCACAGTTGACAGATTTGAGAAGATCTCAAAGGAAAATGAAACATGTCATTTTTGATGATTATATGGTATATCTAAAAGAATCAGATTATGATATAGGAATAAAAGAGACCCTTTATCGTTTTCACAAGCCATAGAAAGTAACGATTCTAAAAAATGATATGATATAATGAAAGAAGAGTTAAAATCAATGGTCCAGAATGGTGTTTGAGATCTCATTGAATTGTCCAATGATTGTAAAAGAGTCGATTGTAAATGGGTCTTTAAGACAAAACGCGACTCAATGGGCAATATTGAATGATATAAAGTCAGACTTGTGGTCAAAAGTTTTTCTCAAAAGGAAGGTATTGACTATAATGAGACTTTTTCTCTAGTTTCTAAAAATGACTCATTAAGAATCGTCATGGCATTAGTAGCTCATTATGATCTTGAGTTACATCAGATGGATATGAAAACAACATTTCTGAATGGAGATTTAAATGAAGAAATTTATATGGAACAACCTGAAAGATTCATTGAAAAGAGAAAAGAAAGTTGGGCTTGTAAACTTAAGAAATCCATTTATGGCTTTAAACAAGCTTTCAAATAATGGTATATAAAGTTTCATAATATCATTACTTCCTTCGGATTTAAGGAAAACATTGTTGATCAGTGTATATACTTGAAGGTAAGTGGGAGTAAGTTTATCATATTGGTCTTATATGTGGATGATATTTTACTTGCCAAAAGTGATCTTGGTTTATTGCACAAAATCAAGATATTTCTCAACAAGAACTTTAAGATGGTTGATATGAATGAGACAATCTATATTATTGGCATTGAGATATTCAGGAATAGATATCAAAGATTATTAGGATTGTCTCAAAAATGATATATTGATCGTATCTTGAAAAGATTTAATATACAGTTTTGCTCAACCAATAATGTACATATTACTAGAGGTAAAAAATTCAATCAAAACCAATGCCTAAGAAATGACTTAGAAAAGAATCAAATGAAGAATATTTCTTATGGATGCGTAGTTGGAATATGCTCAAACCTGTACAAGACCATATATCAATTTTGCAATTGTAATGTTGGAAAGATACCAAAGCAACCCAGGAATAGAACATTGGAAAACTGCAAAGAAAATAACGAGATATCTACAAGGGACGAAAGATTATATGCTTTTGCAAATTGCCTCGACAGAAGCAAGTCCACCTCGGGATTTATATTTATGTTAGCTGATGGGGCAATTTCTTGGAAAATTGCAAAGCAATCACTTATTGCATCATCAACAATAGAAGTTGAATTTGTGGCATGCTTTGAGGCCACAAATCAAACTTTGTAGCTGCGAAATTTCATCTCAGGACTTGGTGTGGTCGACTCAATTGCCAGACCACTGAAGATATTTTGTAATAATACCGCAACAGTTTTCTTCTCTAAGAATGGCAAGTACTCTAGTGGTTCCAAGCACATTGAGATAAAATACTTGATGGTTAGAGAAAGAGTCCAAAAATAACAAGTGTCAATTGAGAACTTGAGCACCACTATGATGATTGCTGATTCATTGACAAAAGCTTTACAGTGTAAAATATTCAAAAAACATGTTCTTAGAATGGAGCTTGTGAGCAAGTCATAAAGGATATGGTGATACATGTTTATGTGGATGCTATTATTGACATTCTTTTTACTTAATTAAAATTATTTGTTTCTGCTATTCTGTTTACATTTATGTTTATGCATATAATGGTTGAATGTAATAACAGGATTATTTTGACAAGACAAACTACAAGGATCATTATGAACTACATTAGGAAAGACTAACAATGTTGTGGTGGAATATGACATTGATAAAATACAACCGCTATAACTCGTATTGATAGTTGAACTTAATATAGTATTATTGTATTTATTGGACTTATTGACTTATTTTAAATCATGACCATGTATAAAATACTTTTCAAAATTTTTTGAAATCCAATTAGGTAAAATTGTTTTCAAATAATTTTTGTTTTTATTTATTTTGGTTTTAAATATCTCTTTTATATAAGTGAGAGAATGTTAGATATTATGATCTTTTTATAATTGGATAAGATATATAATATAACTAATTTAGTATATTACTAATTGGGTTACGCATCCATGGATTTCAGTTTTTCTCTACTTCTGATCTACTCATTAGATCTATACATTTGATTTCAATCCTAACATAAAAATTATTTTCATATTTTTGATATAGTATAATTACAGATTTTATACTTACACTTTTTACTCCTCTACCGTATCTTCTTCCATTCTCTTCCTTCTTCCTCTTCTCCCCCCTAGCAGCACGTACCAGTAAACCTATATCAATCTGACCAGATCACTGAAACGGGTTAACGATCCTTCGTAGTAGCTAGGCAGCTCATCACTTTTTAATTTTTCATGCAAATAAATAAAGCAGATGACAGATCCAATTCATTGATACATTAAAAAGACAAGCATAAATAGTAAAAATGCCCAACATTTAATGGCAATACACCGTCGGACATCAAAGATGTTCAAAGTTGAGCAGATGAGTCTCCGAATGTTTTGAAAAGACCAGTCTCTGAATGGCAATATTAGATATTATCAATAATCAAATATGAAAAGAAAAAAACTCAATGACAAATTGCAACTCACGCGAAGCTTTGACCGAGCCTTTCATTTGATTCAACCGAAGCAGGATGGTAGCCCACCTAATCAGAACAGTAAACAATAGAAGTCCACCTGAGACCAAGCACCTTATTATTAATATAAAGCAAAATAATCTCATTTCATTTAAATTTCCCTAAAAATTTAAACATCTTTCTCCAAATGAACATGCAATTAAAGAAATATTAGAATGAACATAACAGAGATTATCTCGGACAACAGATACTCATGGAGATAATTTGACTACATTTCCCATATGTTGACTGTACTAACCAGATATCTGATGGACTGATCAAAAGCACAAAGTCAAAGAGACTACAAGTTTCAATCCATCTATAACCCATCTCATCTTCTGTAAGTGTTGACGTATATTGAGGGAGCATATGATTTACAGTGAACCTGAATTGTCTTCAAATGATTACAATTTTCATGATTCCTATAACAAATCCGGATTGGCCACCACTAACAACAGACTTCTGCACTATCATTGATCAAGAAATGGAGAATGAAGTAATTGCCTTCTTGATAGTTTCATTATTATGGTATTAACAGTGGTTCCTCATGACAAGGCTGCACCCATTTAACAAGTACTTGGGGTTTATTGAATAAGTGAAATTTCCCAATCTGCTAGCATTCTGATTACATAATTCGCATTCATTGTTTCTCTTCATATTACATATTGGTTATACAACCAACAAGTATTTCATGAATTGAACATATCAAAATTGTTCATTCATAAATCGACTATCCATGTTAACTACTGCCTAAACATCCAGATCTTTGCTTAAACTTTTATACAAGTAGACCAAAGGACTGATTGAATTTTAACTATGTAATTACTCAAATTGAGGAATGGTTAAAATGCTTTTTAAGGAACACTAGGAAGCATTGCTCTTCAACAAAATCTTTTGTAAATTCATTTCCAGATGATGTACATAAAAGTATAAAACTATCCTTGAGAAAAATGATAGACCATTAATACAACTTGAATCTGTGGTGTTCCTTAAAAGATTATTAATCAAATACTCATTAAGCAGGGTCTTTTGCTTCCAAATACCGAAGTTCTCTAACCATGGACTCATCTGGTATGGTAACATGGATAAAGCACTTGCACTATTTAGGAATTTAACTAGTTGTTTTCTCATGTAATAACACATATTTCTTTTATAGAAGGATAATATCAACCGATACTTTAAATTAAAAAGTGTGATTATGGCACAAGTAAGAAAAATCATACATGCACATCAACATAGGAAATAATTTACAGAAACATTCTTAGCATTGGAATCTTTTTTATGCACTTCAGGGGAAATAAAAATATGAATTTTTACAAATAGAGTAAATGCAGATATGTATATAGAATCATAGGACAATCATGTAAGATTTATATGGCAGTCTCCTGGTATAATGATCAAGAAACCTAGCAATATTTTCATATATATTTTTCATCTGATAACAGGAGTAGACAAAGAAATACTCGTGGAGTCAATTTCTAAGGATAGGGTAAATGCATAAGATATGTATTTAGAAATCATAGGACGATCATGTAAGATTTATATGGCAGTCAGTTGGTAAGATGATCAAGAAACTTAGCAAGATTGTCATATATTAAAAGGAGTAGAAAAATAAATACTTGTGGAGTCGATTTCTCGAGATTTTTTCAATTCAAAGCATTTTTCTGTACCAGTGTCTCGATCCTATTCTTCAATTTATTATTTATTTTAACATATTTACGAAACTTTGACAAGAATATCACGAAACAATTTCTTGGAATTTGACTGCAACCATTGAAAGAACAAAGGAAGGTTCTCTATTCATGGACGATGATTTTTCATCATTGCAGAAGTTTAGAGATCTAGGGAAACATCAAGAACAAAATCGAAGGTTCCTTGCCGTCGAAGATTTTTGGGCTCACCTGCGCTTGGGTCCACGTCATCTTCCTTCTTTGAATTCTTGCAGTCCTCCCCTCCCGCTGCTGCATCTTCTTGGCTGCATCGAAGTCCCATAATCAAGATGAAATCGTCTTTTCTTGGTTGAACCAGACTCTCATGATCAAGATGGAAATCGATAGCCAGAACCAAAGAAGCCCCAGAAAAACTGAATCAACGAACACAGAAAAGAATCCAAGAAGAAGACTCACCAAACCCAATCAAGAACCAAAACAGAAGGGAAGCTAGAAAAAAAAATCCGAACGATAAATTAGGGTAAGAAATAAAATTATCCTAGCTGCTCACAATATCTCCTCCATCAGCTTGAGCTGGCGATCAGGAGTGCCGTCCTCTTCCAGAAACCGGCGTTGCTGAGCCTCCAGTTTCTCCGAGGAGATGGTCGTTCAAGGATCGGGAGGGACGTCAATGGATCAACGAATGAGAATCTTGGGAACCCCAGAGAGGTCAAGAGGGCTGAGAAAAGCGAAAGAGGGTAAAAAGAAGAGAACTCCGAACAAAGCAGCGAGAGAGAGAGAGAGAGAGAGAGAGAGAGAGAGAGGGAGGGAGGGAGGAGGGAAAGATGGGAGGAGCACTTTCAAATGGACGGCGAGAGAGAGAGAGAGAAAGAGAGGAGATGAGAAAGGGAGGGAGGAGGGAAAGATGGGAGGAGAACTTCAAATGGACGGAGAGGGAGAGAGAGAGAGAGAGAGAGAGAGAGATGGGAGGAGCACTTCCAAATGGACGGCGGACCAACAAACTCTGGGTTTCTGTGACGGCCATCAGCGTTCTTCGGCCCAATAAAACTGACGTAATACTCACGTGACGTGGGAATGTAGCTGATGCCAGACGGTTCCAAACCCAAAACCAAATGCCCCGCGTGCTCACTGATATGGTCACCAGCTCCAGCGAAAGGAATCACGTGACAACAGAAAACGACGGTGAAGATTCGTCCGAAGAACACCCTAACTAAATGTGACATCATAAATTACCGAAGAATGATGAACATTTCCCCATCATAAACATTAGTGATATGCTGCAATGTTCGGTTGGAGATTATGAATGCTTGCTCTCGATCCACTGAAGACGTGACAAGACTCTTTCTCCTCGATTCCTTGTTGGCTTTCTTCCAATGCGTCTCTCTTTTTATCTTCATCTTTTCCTTTACTTTTGGGAATCAGGTTATCTCTGTTCGCCGTCGTCTTCGTCCCACGTAGGGGTCCCACATGGACGAGGAAGAAAAAAAAAATCTTTGGGACACGTAGCAACAGACTCCTAGATATTTCCTCTCTCTCTCCCCCTCAAGAGGCACGAGGGGGGAAATTAAAAGACAAGTCGCGCCACCGCCACGCCTTACAGTTCCCGAGCGAGCGAGAGAGAGCTGCAATCTCTGGCGTCCGATCTATGGACCTCAAGGAGATGATGGACAGCTGCGGCGGGCCGTGGACGGAAGAGCGCCACTCCGCCTTCCTCGACTGGGTAGAGGAGTCCTTCGTCCGCCGGGTGCTTGCCGCCCCCGGCAACGACCCTAGCCCCCACCTGGACCTCGACGTCGAGTTCGGGGCCTCCAGTTGGCTCCCGACGCCGCTCCCGCTCGACCGCTCCCTCCCCGACAGCGCCACCGAGTCCAACCGCAACCCTTGGAGGCCCGCCAAGCCGGCCCGGACACGGCGATCGGCGACGATGGCCGTGGAGGCGGAGGAGCCAGGTAGGGTTTCTGACCATTCTCATCGTCCCATTCGGGCACATGTCTGCCTGTTCTTCGCTTCCGTGGTTTCGGTACGGCGATCGGAGGCGTTGCGATCGCGTCATTTTTCCGGTGGGCGGGTCTACGAGGATGGTCGCTGTCGGTGATGAAATGACGAAATTACCCTTAGATATTTTTGACGTTGTTGCGATGCTTGCCTTTATTGGAAAGGGTTGTTGGGGATGGAGTTTGTTGGGATAAGTCGTATATTTTGCTGCTCTTGCCCGTTACGGTCGTTGCACTAACCTGTTCGGTAGCTGCACAGTATGGCGCAAGAAATAGAAGCACGAGGACTCTTTAATATATTAAATTTATTTTTAACTCATTTAATATTATTTAAATTGGTCGTGTGTGATCGTTCTTCGTGTTTCTTTTTTTTTTTTCTCCTCAGAAGAAGAAGAAGAAGAGGAATCAGTCGTGACAAGTCGTCACAAGAAAAGGAAGCCACATCCACTTCTCTCAGAGCACAAGTGCCTGAAGGATCAGGTAAATTTCATTTCATTTGTATGTATTTCAGTCTATCTTATTTGTTTTCATGAATAATATCATTTTTCTCATCTGTTAGTTTTCCATTACTGTTGTTACTTTCTTTATATATATATATATATATATATATATATATATATATATATATGCCTAAATTTGAAGAAAATTTTGTCCTTGTTATTTTTCTTTACATAGAAACAATAAGAGTGAAAACATAAACCATTAAATTGAGAAGGACATAATTGTAATTCTAGTTTTTCAAATGGCAGGTGAGCAGTTGGAGATGGATTTAAAAATAGATGAATTGTTTTTTGGCTTTCTTTTATTTATTAGTCTTACATTTCTATGGATGAGTTACGTACGGAAAACACATCGTCGAGGCATAGATTAGTGAAACTCGTTATAACAGCTACACAACGCTTTCATGCATTAATATGCTGCTGTATAAATCGATTTAGGCACATGCATTAATTTATAGCGTTCTGATATCATGTGCATGATGGCCGGTATCTTAAGCATTCTCAAGTTCTTTCATGGTCCTGCAACACATTAGCTTGGTGTGAGGTACAACCCGGTGCGCCAACTGGCAAGGCAAGAAGGGGAAGCGGTAGCAGGAGTAGGAAGCTATAAAATGCCGTAAAACCTGGCACAAAATGATAAAAAATACTGCATGAAAAGTGCTCGATGGAGAACTCTGTCGAGGGTCTTTATGCCCACTAAATTGGTATGCGACTGTGGATTTCTTGTACGGAACCGTAGTTGCCTCGGATTGCCCTTTAGGATGTGTAATCTCGTTACTCTCGTCTTCCACCCGTCGTTATGGCAGAAAGGAACGAGTTTCGAGAGGACCCAAGTCTGTCCACCGAAGGTGATTAGGTAGGTACGCATAAAGCAGATTGTGGCTGTGTTGCCAACACTGCAAGTACTGGGCAGATTTTTAAGTATACTGCTAGTTTCAACGCTGCTTTCAAGTGGTTCGTGTCACGACTGTGCATGATGCGGTGCACGTATGGCGGAGAACCGGTGGGGTCGGGGGTGGTACGCTACCGCAAGTACTTTTGTCGGTAAGTTTTTGTTTTTATGTTTTTTTGTGTGGACAGGAGGCATCGAACCCTCGAAGATATTAAGCATCGTTAGACGTTTTTAATAAATACCGCCAATATTGGTTTCAGATTCGAAGGAAAAAAGATCGAATTGTGTTAGGTAAATTCACAGTCAGCATAAAACTATATCGAAAATTATGAGTGTGTAATTGAATTCACCTGAGAAATTTTAGGTCGAGGCTTTCGTGTCTTGTTGCACGTACAGGGGTACGGGGCACAAAATTTCCATTATTATGGCCTTTCTTTCTTCCTAGTTCGAGATTATCCGAGCTTACAAGAAGTTATGGACAATCTTGAAAACGAAGACTCGTCGATATCTGCAGCAGATATTAGAACATCTCCGGGGTCATGGTCGTCGTCACCTTCAAAAGCTTCACGTCATCTAATTGGATAAAGGAATGCGACGATTGCCATCAATGCTTTTAAGAGACTTGGTTTCTCGAGTAGTCGACACATGGAAAATATGAGAGGTACATCGACCTAAATCTTGAGTCGATCTAAAGCACATTCTTTTTCTCTCTCTTTTTTTTCACGTAAAGAACTGTGTCATTCGGTGTTATCCGGCGACGAGGAAATCTGTGACGTGAAGTCACATCACGATTTACCCGTGGCCATGCCGTGACCTGTATTGTCTGATAATAAATGGGTTTGTCCTGTAGCGTGGAGCCAACCAGGGGACAGCAGCAGCTCGGTGGAAAAGCTCTGGTTTAGTAAATTTCCAAATTTTGGTTTTTTTAATTAAATACTTTTGATATTTCAAATTTCCCCCCTCTAAATTTTATCTTCCGGATGTCACAGTTTGA
>CM017192.1:34416774-34451774 GCA_004837865.1 Musa balbisiana | reverse complement strand
ACTGGCAGAGACGATATGCTGCCCGTCTGCGGTGAAAGATGCATACATCTGACTTCCAGCACCACAAAAACCTGAAATAAGATTGTCAAAGTAAGATCTGTGAGGACAGATGGATGATGAGCATTAATGGATGAGATCAAGAAGATAAGGTGAGTGCATACCCTTGTATCTGGAGACCACATTAGTCCCATCAAAAATTTGAATTTGTGAGTCAGCAGAGGTGACCATCAATTTTTTAGGGTCCACTGGGCAAAACTGGATGTCAAAGTCACATTACAAAGTAAGAAAAGAAATCACACGAAGCACATAAAAATATATGCCAATCATGAAAGATCGATATCCCTTGCAAGCTACCTGAAATCCAGTTATCTGCTTGTTACCAGACTTCTTTTTGCCATGCAAAAAGACCTGAGCTTCTCTCTGCAGATGATTATCTGTCGAACAGAAAATGGAAGCACTAAGTTATTCACATGCAAAGCTAGATATAAATTGTGTCTCCATGTATCACCTGTGGTGGCATTAGCACAGGTTTCAAACCACACAGGAAATTACAGAAGAAATCTATTCCAGAGTAAAAATTTCTATTTGCTCAATCCACGCAAGAAATTACAGAAATATATTCCAGAATCAATGGTAGTTATTTTATGGCATCATAAAGAAACTGTTGCAATACTCTAAGAGAGATCATATTAAAGAAAAAGCTCCAAACTCATAAATTTGTCTTTGTAAGATTTTACTGTTGCATCTTCAGGTTCATAGACATCTTCAGAAGATATGTTGTTATGCCAAATATAGATGTGCGGCCACCGGGACAAATATTTTCAATGATAATGGTTTCAATGGCAACCATAAAAACATATTGGGCATAGCCTATAAAAGGATAGCTTGTAAGTAAAGGTTGCCAAAAAAACTACTCAAAAAAAATTCTGCAGATATACAGATGGTTTTTGAAGTACTCATCTACCTTTAGAACAATAGTATAACCATCAAGGTGAAAAATTCTTAAGTTACGACGAGGAATCCGTAGGGCAGGTCCAATAATCAGTCATGCAATGATGTGCAAAATGCAAACAAATGTATTTGTAAATTTGATAGGAGTCGTTATGTTTATATTTACCCGATGCATCATAAAAGCGACAATTGCCTTTCAAGGTGCCAATGGCCAGTCTCTACAAGGACCAAAAAAAAAATCACTTTTCAAAATGGATTTTCTTAAGCATTGATCCTTAGAAACAATCACAAAGTAACTGATATACCTTTCCTTTGGGATGGTAACCAATTGCGGTGACTATTTCTCTAATATAAACCCAA
Source organism: Musa balbisiana (assembly GCA_004837865.1). NCBI lineage: Eukaryota > Viridiplantae > Streptophyta > Magnoliopsida > Zingiberales > Musaceae > Musa > Musa balbisiana. Next base: position 34,450,463 of record CM017192.1, on the reverse strand, counting down.
TCCACAACTTGACATCCTGAAATATCCCAGATACGAATTTTTCCATCTATAGATCCGCTGACAAAGTAATTCTCATTCATGGGATTAAATTGAACACATGTCACTGCATTATATACCAGACAATATAGGAATACGTCAGAATTACTGAAGCAAAAAGGATTGGCAAAACATAACATAAGCACATTACAACAAGAAACAACCATAGTTGGTATGGGAGAAAACTTTGAGGCAGCGATCAGATCCAATTTGCCACAGGCGAACAGTTTTGTCCTTGGAAGATGACAATAGAAGCTGAATGCAAATAAAAGTGTTGGTTCTTGGAAATAATAGTGAGAAGTATGAGAATAAAATTGAGCTGTTAAAGAAGGCACGAACCTGATTCATTGACCATGAAAGGTCCAATACATCTGCATCATGCCCACGGAATTCGTGCACTGGTTTTTCTGATAACTGGAAAACATGAGGAGGAATTACAACACAAGCTGAATCTGCAGTTCTCCTTGTACGCCTAGACTTGGGCTTTTTCTCCTTATCAGCACGAACAGGAGTTAATTCGGCGTTATGATTCACTGTGAAGTATAAACACGAAGGATCATCATCAGGAATGCTAAATTCATCTTTCCTCTCACATTCCATGGCATGCCACACACGTACAATGCCATCGACGCCACCAGTAGCTAAATACCGGCCATCAGGGCTAAACTTCATGGTCAAGATTGCACCATCATGTGCTTTGATGTCTTGCCCCTTGTAGACTGCAGACAGTTCCTTTGACTGCTTTCTGTGTTGCCTGACTTCCACTCTCCCAGACTTAGCAATCCCATTTTTACAGGAATGTCTATCTACGATGCAAGCCACAGCACTCAGTCTCTGTAGACACCGTTTCCACTTCCTCCTCACTGAATTGCCAGATTTCTTTGATGTGTTATCTTCTTGCTGCATATGCCGTGGGATCGAAGACGATGGACCCAAACTTTTCTCAGGCTCCTTGAGCGTTGCCAGCTGATTCGAACCTGCTTTGCGAAGGCTTCTCAAGCTACCATCTTTTCCCAACTCATCCACCGTGAAAACAGCACCATCATCCGAATTCTTGATTCTGTACACCATGTTCTCTTCCAAGGCCTCGTTGCAAGATGTGCTCGCATCCTGGCTAGACCAGCTGCACATCGGACACTTGTTCCCCGCATCACAACAGTTTGACGTGCTCCTGTTGATCCCTGGCAGGATGTCGTCGTCGATCTGAACCTGTCCATCCAAACCAGAGGAGCTGGGAAGGGAGCAGTTCATGAGATCCTTGCCCAGCCATCGCATGAACTTATCTCGGCGTTCCCTCACGCCGTGAGGACTCTTGAGCCAAAACTCGAACTGGGGACCGGTGAATTGTTCTTCCGGGAACGAATCATTCTTTGCGGGGCTGCCAGGACACGAGTCGAACACTGACGAGACGTCTTCACGCGAGTCGAAGAACAGATCCTCCTCTTCTTCCTGAAACATGCAACTCTGAGCCATAATTCCTCACATCAAAACCTTCAAACAGAAACCCATCTCAGGAAAAGCATAAAAAGGATTCCAATGCACTTGCAGGTCGGCAAGAAAGCCCCTCAGTTTCCGCTCCGGGAAAAGAGACGAGGAGAGATCAAACTAAGCACACAAAAGCTTCACGAGAACAGCAATTGGGATTGCCTTGGATTGCAAGTCAGGTCTCATGTCGAACCAGAGGAAACGATCCTCGATTCAAAGGCAGTCGGATTGCATTTGAATAGGAAACAATTGTTTAATAAGGGGGGAAAAGTCCATGAGAAGGCCTCGATCTCCGACGCTAATCAAGGAGTCTCCGAGCCCAAATCTCGACAGGGATCAAAATTCGATTTTGATGAAAAGGAACAGCAAATCAGACGAAGCGAACAACTTTTGTTTCTTCTCATGAAGGCAAAAAGAATAGACTCTGACGAATAAAAAGAAATAATCCACCACAAATTCTGTACCCAAAAGTGGAGAATGGAACAGGAGCAGGCTCACCTGGACTCCCATCAGCAGCGGCTAATCTTCCACGGCAATCCACAGCACTCCGTTCTCCTCCCTCCCTCCCTCCCTCGGCCAATCCGAAGAACGGAGCAAGCAAAAGCCTCTGCTCCCCGGAAATAAAAAATCGATCTTTGGAATAAAAAAGCAGAGGGCACAAACCTCGAGTTGCGAGACTACGAGGATTTTGGCTGTGTGCGTCTCTTCTCTCTCTCTCTCTCTCTCTCTCTCTCTCTCTCAGATAATATCAATTCCCCGCGTGAGTACTACTGATTTTTATTGCACCGTTCTCTCCTTCTCACGCCGCCGCCGCCGCCGTCGCTGCTCGCTCTCTCCCATCCTCTGCTTCCGCTGTTGATGCCAACTTGTCGATCAGATTTCTACCACAAAAGACCGAAATCGCCTGCTGAATGCCAATACGACATTTCTACGAGACCCATTCCGGACGCGCCGAGCCCAAGTCAAACGAGGCAGGTAGCGGAATTATGGCTCATTTGACGTTTGCGCCCTGCATTAGCTACGTTGACTGATGGGTATACCCTTTTGAAAGTACGTCGACAAATAATAATATGATTAATTTAAATATAGAAACATTTTGGCGTCAACCAAATGTAGGCATAATAACAACTTAATTGGCACTCGTTGCATACAAACATATGTTCCAACGTAAGCATTATTTATTTATTTATTTATCTATTATTTATTTTATTTATTTTTGCAGTAATGTTCCAACGTAAGCGATTTAAGAGAATCGGGTCCATTTTCCGAGAATAATACGTGGAAAATCCCGAAGAAGATTTACTCTCGGTTGCATCCAAATAATATCTTTTTCCACGTAAAACAAGCAACAGTTTGTAGTTTTTTGTGGTTGGTAGTTTTTTCAACTTAGCAGCAAAAATGTTAAGGGAATTGAGAATGATATGTGCAAAATCTTGAAAAATGATTTTCTTAGAGATAAAATCTTTAGTTATGTGATAAAAAAATACATTGTCGGTTAATCGTCTGACACATTAGCACAAGGATAAGATGAAACATTTTTCTTGATGAGAAAGATAATCGTAAGCTTCCTTCTAAAAAACAATCACAAATTTCTTGTTCTTTACGATCAAATATAAAAGCTTGTCTTCAGGGAGATTTTATTTGACTACGAGACTTCCTTTGACTATTCATGTTCATATTTATAAATCTTGAGTTATTAATTTGAGCGTCAAATGGACTAAATCGAGAAACCTCTTTTGACCTTGATATTTGTGTAGGTGATATATAAGGGGCTCGATGTTTTCATCACAGAGATATCTCCGATAATCCTGCGTTAACATTATGTAAAGCAAACAACAAATCTTCTTCATATATATATATATATAACTTCTTTAGAAGAATAATAAGTATAATTGCTAAGATGTAATGGAAAATCGTAAATCCAATTTAAGAATCTAAATTGATTGAGAAAAAATAACACATAATTAAAGAAGGGCAAGGAAATAGATTTAAAAATAATAAAAATAAAAAAGAGAAAGTAAAAAAAAGAAATCGAGGTTTTCGTTTTTAAAATCAAAGTTGTAACAACACAAAGCTCAAAATTTCTAAACAAACAAAATGAAAGATGCTGCTCAATGTTTATACGATCAGTTGGATGAAGTATAACTTAGATCAAACCCTAACATAGTGCATATGAGGCTGATACCAAATATTATGGCTCAGGCTTCATGGCCTAATTGGTCTATTAACTTCGTCTGATCTAAACCACTAGCCAAAATGGTCAAGCTGAAGATGATAATAATACACTCATCAGATCTTTATAAGCCAATCTTAATCTTGCCCACTTTCGATATGGGACTAATCGAGGATATTACATGAATTATCTTTATAAGATTCACTATGTTACTTTAATCCAGATTTAAGTTATTGTCAACAAAGCATAGAATAATCATTCACATGATTACATGTTTATCATCTTAGGTGATGTCCTAATTATTTAACGATTACCCAAGTTTCTTATCGCGGTCAAATATAAATAGTAAGAGCTTCTACCAAGGATTGTAGGGTCAATTTCATTTCAGAAAATATTAAGATCTTAGATATGAATCTTACCGAAAATATCATTTCAGATCTAATTCAAAGTTGCGTCCTTCTTATCCCTCTACACATGAAAACTATTCACCATAGGTAAGAGTATGGAGTGAAACTAGTTATTATATAATTGTGCTAATATGCTAAGCGTGTTATTGACTAACCAATCAATTTATGATTAGTATATTGAACATCATTTAAATGACCTTTTATCATCCAGGTTGAGTTCTCACCATTGAAGCTTTCGATAAGGCTAATACTTCTCCCGTTGATAATATTAGAATAATTATCCTTAATGTCTACCATATTATCATTAGTTTTGTACGATTAAAACCAATGGAATGCCCCTATAATTCCATTAAAATGAGCATTACGGAGTAAACATTTTGCATGACAAACTTTAGTAGCTGATAGGAGGAATGTTTGCTTTGATACGGAGCACATGACAACTACAACGTCGATGAACGCTCTGATCTCGACCGATCAAAGCAAGGAGCCTTTTAATGCTCGATATGATGCCTCTAACGCCATATGGTAGCCACTTGAGCATTATGGAGGAATGTTTCCTCGACCAAGACTGTCGCAATGGGGCACCCAATGTGATCCTCTAACGTTTAATCTAGACTTTATAATGGACTTAGTGGAGAGAGAAAGTCTGATATCTGAAATCATATTTTATATTTATATTTTATAGTCGAATCTCTGCAAACTACTTAGAATTCGATCCCTCTTCCTAATATTTTAAAGGGGATGAATATAGTTTAAGAGTATTAACTAAGCATCTTAGTATAAACATGATTTAAGAGTTTATTAATAAGCAAGGTTCATCATATTATAACGTATCGTTTGATATCAACGATATATACTAATACCATATTATCATTAGTTTTGTACGATTAAAACCAATGGAATGCCCCTATAATTCCATTAAATGAGCATTACGGAGTAAACATTTTGCATGACAAACTTTAGTAGCTGATAGGAGGAATGTTTGCTTTGATACGGAGCACATGACAACTACAACGTCGATGAACGCTCTGATCTCGACCGATCAAAGCAAGGAGCCTTTTAATGCTCGATATGATGCCTCTAACGCATATGGTAGCCACTTGAGCATTATGGAGGAATGTTTCCTCGACCAAGACTGTCGCAATGGGGCACCCAATGTGATCCTCTAACGTTTAATCTAGACTTTATAAATGGACTTAGTGGAGAGAGAAAGTATATCTGAAATCATATTTTATATTATTTTATAGTCGAATCTCTGCAAACTACTTAGAATTCGATCCCTCTTCCTAATATTTTAAAGGGGATGAATATAGTTTTAAGAGTATTAACTAAGCATCTTAGTATAAACATGAATTTAAGAGTTTATTAATAAGCAAGGTTCATCATATTATAACGTATCGTTTGATATCAACGATATATACTAATAATACGAGCGATACATATCAATTTATCTATACATATCAGTACAATTTGATGCATATCATATTATTAATTAGTCTGCAGTACATAAGGATAGATTAATAACACAAACTATGTTAATAAATATATAATTATTTATTAAAATATTAGGTTTTGAGTTTTAATCCAATAGGAATTTTTTTGCTAATTTATCTAGAAATATTTTTTGTAATTAATATTTTTACTACAAGGAAGAGGGGAATGGGTTAGTAGTGGAAGTTGAAGGTTGTGATATTGAGGTTAGAGTTAAGATTGTTAATAGATGAGATAGAAAAGAGGAAAAATGAGAAGAGCAAAGTATGATCAAACCAAAGGGGGAGGACACGAGTGCAATCGACATCATCAGCAAAGAAGGAAGAGATAGACGAAGAATGGATGTTCCCATATTTCTCTTATAAAGGTTCAAAACTTGGATTTTTCTTTGGTAAATTATTCGATTATATACATTCTTTTAAATCAATGATTTCTCTCTCTCTCTCTCTCTCTATATATATATATATACATATATATATATATATACATATATATATATATATACATACATATATATATATATATACATACATATATATATATACATATATATATATACATATATATATATATATACATATATATATATATATATATATATATATATATCTCACCGCGCGATTTATATCGCGTTTGTGGTGGACGACAGCAAATTGCTAGCGTATGATATACACCTCGACAACGTTCATCAAGATCATGCGCGGATCTCAAATCACTCGTCCTCTCCCACCACCCGTGCGTGGTGTTGACTTCCGAATCCCGTGCGTCGACGGGCGGTCGTAAGTTATTTAGCTTGAAGAACACGCGAACTTAACAGGACCAGTCTCCGCGACCTTCTTTTCCCATCTGGGGATGGTGGGTCCGCCGTCAGTGCACGACTGGGGAAGGTTGTCACGGAGTCAACGCGTTTGACTTCATTAAAGTTAATTATAATGGGAACTTTTCATTGCACAAAAATAACGTTCAGAATATTATTATCATATCACGGAAAATAACTTCTTTTTTTAGCTATTCTATTGGCTCACTCTATTTGATTGATTCAGATACCTGTTCAATGAATCCCCGACAAATGGAAACATTTGTTCTTCGGTGATCGGATCGATCCCTCTGTCATTGCCCCAGAGTCATACCCTCCTTCGACAACGCATATTCACCGTTCGATATATGGCCCCCACCACGGCATGTGTCGTTTCTAAGACAGCTGATTGATGGTGTGAGCCAAGTGGCTTGGCGGAGCGTAACTCAAGCGGCTCACGCGGTAGCCGAGCGGGTGTTATTACATCGTTGTGGGGGCCTTCGGACGACTTGAGTGATCGCGGATCGCCGTCCGTTAGCAGATCGATGGCGAAGATATGAGATCACGAGCGGCGGAAAAGGCGTCGATGGTGGTGAAAGAGCCGACTGGGTGTTTCTTTGGTAGTAACAAATCTCTTTTGAATTATTTAGCAATTAAAGATATCGTTACAAAAAATCATGATTTAAAGGATTAAATTAAATATATTTTTCTGTCAATTTGGTTGTATTAATGCTACATCCTCTCAGAAAGAACAATTTTAACAGTCCTGTAATTTTATTTGGGTTCTCAAACAAATACGTCTCTTACGATTTTCCCAGACAAAAGAGAAATCACGGGAGGCACGCATAATTAGGTGTTCCATTGACTTTGATTCCACGGTCAAAGTATCATTCGATCTTTCCGGTCCATTTCCTTGTCTCCCGATCTAATCAACTATTGTTGGGTAAACGTCGTGCCTCTTTTCCACAAAAAGTCCCATCTGATGCAACGTCGCACCTTCCTCGTTTCCTCACACTTCGTTCAAAGCTTCATCTTTCTTAGTGCATGTCCTGAAACATCCTTGCACGGTTCGAATAATAACAAATAAACCTCCTACATTTGGACTTAATACACAGTACATGATGATTATGCCACTCGAGAGCAAAGTTGGTGGCAGAAAATAATGGAGAAAAATGTATTTATGCATAATGGAGACGAGCATTTCATGTTCGTAATGACTGTGACTAGCAATATTTTAAGACTCGGGGATTTAGCAATAGCCAAGAATTGAAGCCAAGAGCTTGTCGAACCACAGTACGTGGGCATGTTGCTGCCCATATGCATGATTCCCTCGTTCACTCGTTACGTTGACGAACGTCCCAGGACTCTCGATCCTTCAATAACAAAATAGGTAGAGGTCGCGGTTATGATATGTGGATCTGTCGATCTCTTCCGTTTCTTGTTCTGCATGTAAGAGAGAGAGAGAGAGAGAGAGAGAGAGAGAGAGAGAGAGAGAGAGAGAGAGAGAGATTTGTGTCGGGTATTATAATACTATAAGACAGATCCAGTAGCGGAGGAAGAAAGAAAAGATATGGAGGTGCAATGAACAGTAAGTACATCGATCTGAGGAGAGGAACCTTGTCCAGGATCGTTCCCCCAGGATCTCCTAAACAATGAGGCCATTTTGACGGTGGACACCCACACGCATTTAATTGGGTTCCAATCAATAGGAGATCAAACCTAGAATTTTGTGCCATGTAAACTCTTACTGATTCCACGGCAATTCTTAGAAAAGTTAGACGGAAGCTTGAAGTTATTGGTTATGATCCTCGAGAAACGTTTGGTGCTTACCAGGTGCTCGGATATGGATGTCTTAGAGGATGTCATTCCTCCATAAGATTGAGTCTCTACCTTTCCGGCTAGTGGTTCGGCCTTCATGACAATAACAAAAAATTTTGTCACTCTAACTTTTGACACAAGAATAGATTAGTTTTATATATATATAGAAAAGGAGGGGTAGATTGATAAAAGACAACTTGTTCGCGTGGGTAAGCTTCAAACGCTCGCATTATGTGACCAAAACACAAGTCAAAGTCAAAGTAGTGACTTGTTGACCGGTTCTCCAACTTCTTTGTGTTCCTACGACATTAGCTCTCCCATTAGGTGAACTGGATCTTAGGAATGTGAAGCTTATCATCAAGTATTTAGGTGAGTTTGTTGTACCATTTTGAACTGCTTCTGTGGTATCTTAACACCAAACATATCCTTCACAGGTCTTCTGTTTCTTTCCAGATGATGGCAAGATTAGAACATTCAAATCTTGAGCTGATGGACTTGTCGTGGGATTACTTGACGTAGACGATTACATATCTGACAGCATAGAGCCTGAGAGAGTATATGCCACGCCTTGTCATCAGTCCTATCGTAGTAATGACTACTACCACGCCGATGATTTGTTTTCCAATAAACTATGAGTTTGATTACTCAACGTACGAACATTCACATAGGGAAAAGCTGGTGACTGAGGCTGAACTCTGCACTTACGTGGCAATTTCCTGTAACCTTCTGACAAATCCTCCATTAGATCTCATTCTTTGTATCAGATAACTTAATACAATAATAAATATTTTGATTGAATAATCATACATCTCAAAGATTCAAGAGATCCAATATGTTTTAGATTGGAACACACGACGTTGGTGTCACCAGCCCAATACTTTTTGGGCTTTAATGGACCGACTGGGTTAAGTAACAACCAATTAATCATGTGGTGGTCCCACCAACTTCTTGCGACCCGAGCTGGGTCGTAGATAAGAGCCCGGCGCCATTAACACGAAACGATCCGGTCCGGACGCGATGGAGCCGTTCCAACCCGAGCGACCGCCTCCGCCGATGATGGAGATCCACGTGGTGGCAGCCGCGGACTCGCCCGAGTTTGCGCTCCTCTGCTGGGCCCTCCGCAGCTCCCCCGTCGTCGGCCTCGACGCCGAGTGGAAGCCCAACCGGACGATCCGGCTCCACCACCAGGACACCGTTGGCGGCGGGGACGGAGTCCCCGCCGCCGACCTCCCCGCTCGGTCGTTCCCCACCGTGTCCCTCCTCCAAATCGCCTGCCGTGTCCGTCGGCGCCCGTCGGATCCGGTGGTCGGAGACTCGCCGGTTTTCTTGGTGGACCTACTCTCCGTCCCGCTCGTTGCCCTGTGGGGTCCGCTAAGGGATATGTTCGAGTCGTCGTCGGTAATCAAGCTTGGTTTTAAGTTCAAACAGGATCTCGTATACCTCTCCTCCACCTTCTCCGCCAACGGATGCGATCCTGGCTTCGACAGAGTAATCTTCCTCCGCATACTCTGTAAACGTTGTGCTCTTTGGTGTTGCATTGTTTTAGGACTTTTAATTTCGATATATATTGAAAATTGGGCCAAACATTGTGCGGATTATTGGATGCACGGCCGCCTTTTTGGTCATCTTTCCATTTTACATGCAGCGGACAGCATGAAGTTAAAGGAGATCTATCTACAATGACTACAAGATCCATCGAATAAGATTGAAAACAGTATAAGGTTTTGCTTAGGTCGTCGGTGGCACTCTCAGCAGACTTGCCTTTCTCCCCATATGTTAAGTTACAGTCTCTGATCAATTCAAATTTTTTCGATGGACTTGTTGATCTATGGAAAATGATGACAACAGTGTCAATTGGGAAAGATATGGAATGTTTGTTTTATGTTCTCATATAATTGGTGGCCTACAAGTAGAAACTACAATGGAATGTTGAAGTTCGTAATGCTAGTTTTTCTTTGAATCTGGGACCTTTTCTTTAATGTTAATTTAATGGTTCTCACTTCTTTGAAATGATAACTATGTCTTTCTGGGACAGGTGGAGCCTTTTATGGATATCACCAGCATTTACCATCACCTAAAGAATCCAACCATGGGTAAAAAACATCCAAAGGATACTAAAAGCTTAGCAGCTATCTGCAAGGAAGTTCTTAATGTCTCTTTATCAAAGGTTGGTTGTTGCATGAGGTTTCTTATAGACTTCTGGATTTCTTTTTCATGTTAATATGTAATATATCTAATGGATAGTGGCTTTCGTTGGCTTTCATTAAAGGCCTTAGTACTCCATCAAGATACCACAAATGGCTCCATATCATGTGTTCTTCCATTTCTGCAAGTACCCTTCCTATTTTGTATATCCTTTTCTATTCTTCCTTTTGTACGAGTTGCCTAAAGTAGAATTTAAAAATGACCTGAAGTATCATATAATTTTCTATATTGGACTTCAAACATCACCTGGAGTTATTGCTCAACAATTTCTTTATACAGGAACTCCAATGCAGTGACTGGTCATGCCGTCCTCTAAGTGAACAGCAGATATTATATGCTGCAGCTGATGCATATTACTTGCTTGAAATATTTGATGTCTTCCAACAAAAAATAATTACCAAAGGTTTATACTCTGTAAGCTTGGAACTATTATTATATGTATATGTCCTGATCAAATTTCCATAGTACATTCTTTTTGTTGAACTTGTGTTGTATTACCTTACTTTTCAGTGTGATGGACAATGACAAAATTTTCCATATCAATTTTTTTTGTTGGTAATGTGACAAGTTTTAAAGTCTGGGGACTTAGCAGTCTTGTGTATCAATGCCTATGGCTTCGCCTAGTGTCTTCTGAGCTAGTGATATTGGTTTAGCCATCATTCTTTTGCCTCTCTATTCCCCAAATTCACTAAGCTGATATTCATTTCACAGCTCACAAGTATAGTAGCAAAGCCAAATTCAGGATTTTGATACAAAATATACTCTCTCTTACATTTGCGGTGACTGCCTTAATCAAATAGGTATTTAGAAAAAAAAAATCTTTTGATGCTGATAAGAACAGAAAATAAAAAAGAACAAAGAAAATAGATGTAAAAGTGACAGTGGTGACGGGAATATTCTTGAAGTGCTTCTGCCTTCTTTTTCTAATTTTTCACTGGCCTTCTCATATGGTCAATATAATAGCCTATACGAATGGACTTCTGATGCATTATAAATCCTATAGTTCATGAGGTTCAAAGGTTATATTTTAACATGAAAGTGAAAGTTAAGATCATTAGGAGCTGATGGACAATTGCATGAGGTTATTATCCTGCCTCATGATGATCCATTCAAGAAATAATCGGTACTAAAATTATTAAAGTATTGGACTTATTATAATAGCCACTGATTTCAGTACCCTAAAAACAACTCTCTTTGGAGACCTCAAATTCACTTTATAGTCTTATCAAGCCTTCTGCTTGGGTCGAGCCAACTTCACCAATACCAATAGCTACAAAATTTTGGTAGCCTTTAATCTCATCACACAATGTTTTTCCATTGTTAGATCTGACTTTTGTTCTAAGCAATTATTGCATCCCACCAGTCTTCTATTTTCATTTGCAGAGCCTTCTGTAATTGGATGCCTCTTTAAAGTAATGCTTAGTTGCCCTGGTCTTATCATACTGGAATTATGTGAACACACTTGTTGAGTCCCAGGTGTAATAATTGGGAGAACACATGCCTTGGCACCTGCTATGCTGTACAATGGTAGCATGTCATGATTATATGATACTGAAATTCTTGGCTGTAATTTTGTAAGTTATATCTAGCATGACAACTCCATCAGGATTTCCTACCTTCATATAATCTTTCTGATTCATTTTCTTTTCTTGGTAATTTTCTATCTTATAAAAATCTTTTGGGTTTTATCACTAGATTTTTTGTCAGATAATGATTAGTTAGGATTTTTATTTCTTAAATTTTCTTGCAGAACAAATCCTTTGAAATGCTGTTCAATTTCTTTTGTTAACTTTGAATGATTGTAGCAGCAGCCAAATCACAACCTAGTCCTCCTGGACAGAATTTCATTGCCACTGTTACAGAAAAGGAAATCATCTCAGAATCAGGCTCCAACAAATTGTTTACTGAATGTTGTGAATCATCTGATATGGTCAGATCACGTGATTTAAAAATTTTCTCTTTTGAGCCATTTTGCAGTTATACCCACCTTATGGCCTTCTTGTTGATATATATATTTCAGCTTGATGATTGTCTCTCGAACAATGTCAGGAGACATGGCGAAAAAATTATGTTGAAGGAATCAGACAAAAAACCTCGGACCTCAAGACGAAAAGAGAAAAAGCAGTCATCTGGAAATGCAAAGAACAAAGAGAAATTGACTTGTGATGAAGATTGGCAAGGCCCTCCACCATGGGATGTATCCTTTGGTGGGGATGGAAGCCCAAAGTTTTTATGTGATGTGATGGTATGAGACTTTTCTTTGTGCACTGCTTTATATTTGTATCGCTGCTGCTGGTTTTGATTGCTTATGGTTATTGACTTTGTAGTGAGGCTTTCTCGTGTGTTCTTATTACTTTTTATGTCATTAGGGAAAATAGACATCCCTAAAGTGAACCTAGTCCATAAGGCTTCCGTCTATATGGGATCTCTCTTCAGCATCAGTTGAGGTGTTGAATCATTTAGCGTGCATCGAGATTGGGGGTTTGATATTCAAAAGTTCAGGCCATAGAACTAATTCAAAAGGGGGCTAAAGCTGACAAGTGACAGAAAAGTTAGGCAGGCACACAGTCCTACCTCTACAAGCAGAGAGCTTATTTTTGCGAGTTGAATTATAGTCATCTAGGTCATGAAGTAAGATTCTTATCATTTGTATCAAGGCTTGCCCACCCGAAATACTGCCCAAAATAGGCATCACTGTATTCGACGAACGTGTGCTTGTTAATTCATGACCTCAAAATTACATTTATCAGATTTTTAACTAAAAACTCAAACTAATAGTGGTATTATTCTATATAACTGATTATGAACTGATTTCATCCCAACAATGTTAAAATAAGCATTTACTTTCCTAAGCAGAATCTTGCTCATTCTAGATTGATAAGATTCAGATTGACCTCAATCCGATCCAAATTTAGTCAATTTATGAACCAATTCAGTCAAATATTCTTTGGTTTGTGGGATGTTAATTTTACTATGAGTACCACCTTCATTTACATTTGAATCTTAAATCTAATGGTTGCAAGATAGTATCCAAAAACATAATGTTAGAATAAAATCATGATAGTCAGGGCCTGAAATCTGAACTAACATTATGAAGTTTGACTATAATTGGATTTGCTCGGATCAGGTTATATAAACTATAACTTTGATTTTTACAAACTTCAGGCTTCCAAAATGAAGGTTTGATTTTCCCCTAGATAATGAACTTGTAATTCAACTATTGGATTGGATCGGATCAAGTCATATTGTTTATAATTGGTTGGTCATGATTTGGAAGCAACCAATTGCTCTTGGAGTATTCTCCAATTTGAAAGAATAGGCCTCCTAAAGATTGCTACTAGAGATTACTTTACTTAATTAACTAATTTTACAGGATAAATAAGGAATAATATAATGAAGCTTGTTTCGTAGGAGACAACGAAATAATGTATGGTATGTTGAGTATCATGAAATAATGTATTCACTATCAGATGAGTTTAGAACTGTATTTAATGATGGTTTACATATGATGTATATAAATTATATAATCACATTTGGCTTTCAATTCAGAGCTTGATCTAAAATTGGATCACATATGAATTCAACAAATATAGCGGGAAGTCCAGTACTAGGTCCTTATGATATTGTCCTGAAAACTTATATTTTCTTATTAATTGTTTTCTTGATCTTTAACAGATGGTCTATATAGATTTTCTTATATGTTTTTATACTATTTTTAGCACAATTAGTATAAACGTTTATCCAAAACTTTTGTTTTACTTTCTATATTTGACCTATATTTCATGCATCACTCAGGCTTTTGTTAGTGTTATTTGATTGTGTATTTTCTTTAATTTATCATGTGCATTTTGAAAATTCTACTAAATCTAACTAGATACAATTTTGGATCCATAGATAGAGGGGTTAGCAAAACGTCTACGATGTGTTGGCATCGATGCTGCTATTCCTTTTTTAAGAAAGCCTGATCCAAGGTTAGTTTGTGAAAACACATTTGGACTTTGAGTACCTCTTCTTAACTATGTGTATGTCACATTCTTTTTAACAGAAACATATGATTCTTGTCCAACCTCTATTTTCTGTAGGCAGCTACTGAATCAAGCATACAAAGAGAAAAGGGTCCTGTTAACACGAGATGCCAAGCTTTTGAGATATCAATATTTGGTGAGGAATCAAGTATACAAGGTGAAGAGTTCACTCAAGAATGACCAACTACTTGAGGTAATTGCATGGAATATTTGTTCAGTATATATCAGACATCTCTTATTAAGATTATCTCCAGTTCACTCGCTACCTTGTTGTCATGGATAGCATGAAGGTTGCTCAGTGGATTTGTTGCGAGTTGTAAACTGCTGTTATTGGTTGTATTCCATTGATTACAATTGAAACCACTGTTAGATTGTTAGCCTCTGGTAGAGCGCACCATTTGATGATTGTGGACCACTGGCAGATTACAAGCTGGCCATCGCTAACAAACTGCTAATCAATGACCATGCACATCTTGTCAATCAGTCCTCTTACTATTTAGCGATTGCTCATAGTTGTCTTTCCCTTCTTTAGGGACAAACAATTGAGGATCTTTAATCAATCAACATTTTTAGAGAGCCAATTTTTAGTCAATCAATACACCATATTAGTTTATCAGTGATTGCAGGCAAATTGTTAGCCCATTGTAGACCCCAATTTCATTTGCTGACAGATTGTTGCCTTTGTTAGGACATTGGAGGGTGATCACTCATCATTTAACATAGTTGGTATTACCGTCTGTTATTAGATTGTAAACAATCCGTAGAGCCGCAGTTGGTCATCATAGGTTGCTCTCGACAAATCTTGATTGCTGATTCATTGCCATTGCTAGCTACTTGATGGTCAGCAAAAATAACTAGTAGCCTGTGGTTGGGTTCACAATCAACTAACTTGCAGGCTAAAAATATCTAGTGGAATGCACTTCAGATGACCTAGGACTTCTGTGGTTCAGGCTCAAGGTGAAATTAGCTATATAAAATCTTAACTACATACTTAAGGGGGAAGTGAGCTCTGATTTTGTTTTCCCCAGCAACCAAACAAATCTGAAATCAATCACTCACAAGTAGTATTTGGTTATCTGAAAAGCACCAAAATTGAGTTCTAAAAATTCAAATGAAATAACGAAATCTCCTGTTCCCATTTCCCCTAAAATGATTCTGGAGCTCTTTGCACAAAAGACCACCTTCTCCAATTTTTTTGGCCTTTTGGAACTTCACTTCAGAATTGCATCTTATTTTTGGCGAATTAACACAAGAACTCAGATCACTTTGACTATAAATTCACTTCAGTGGTTTACTTATAGTAATATAAATGTGCTCTTAGTGTAATTAAATGGTGCAGTTGTTTACTAATTCAACTGTGTCATCTTGGTATCCAAAATCACTTGAACAACCAAGCTACAACATGTAAGTCAATTTTTAGAACTTCTAGATTTCTATTTTGCTACTTTATATGAAGCATTAAACATTTCCATTAAATCACCCATATTAGGTGCAGTATGCACTTCATTCCACTTATTATTATTAAATATCTTATATCTTATATCTTAAGTATCAAGAGTGAAATTCGAACCCATTCTCTTTCATATCAGTACCTCAAATTGGTGCTCTGGTTCATCTTGGCCACTTGACCTTTTCCTTTTCATTTTCATCTTCTTGATGTGTCAGTCAGTAAGACCTGATTCTTTTGAGAAAAGTTCTTTTTGTTATGTTATTTTGCCTGTGTTGTTTAATGAGTTATAACATCTCAAAGAAGCAATTTCGGTTGTGTGTAGTTTTCACAAAATTAGATCTACAAAACAAATCCGACTAGGAAATCATGTTCTCGAACTATCAAGATACACTGGTCAATGGTCGTAACATTTATGTTCACTAAAAGAATTATTATGACTATTACATTCTGTGCCAGTTTTGATTTGTTTAGTTCTGACAGGTCATTGAGACCTTCCAGTTGAAAATTTCCGAGGAACAACTCATGTCAAGATGTACAAAATGCAACGGAAACTTCATTCAGAAGCCTCTGACAATTGAAGAAGCTATTATAGCTTCTAGGGGATTCCAGGTCATTCCTGACTGCCTTTTTGACCGAAATCTTGAGTTCTGGCAATGCACCGACTGCAAACAACTCTACTGGGAGGTAATGTCTCAACCTGCTGACTGGCGTTGTTGTCTTGGTTCCATTAGATGTTAAACTGGCCTGATGATATCTTTGTTTTCGGACAGACTAATGTTTTCTTTTCTCAATATATGACCATGTCCTAGTTTTAATCCAAAGCTATTTTAATATTGACCAGCAGACAAAGTTGAAAAGCCATATATCCACTATGATCATTGTAGCTGTGTACTTCAATATTCTGAAAGATAGATTAGTTTTGGATAAATTATCCTCTTCAAACCCTCAATAATTTAGCCCATATTGTTACAAATTGTGATAATAATTTGATTCAGCTTGGTACCCTACCAAATATTCGGTTCATAGAAACCAAATTGTTTCAAATTAAACGTCTTATCCCAGATTATTTTACAGTGTTGTCTCCACTTTACAGGGAACCCAATATCACAATGCAGTACAGAAATTTGTGGCAGTTTGCAAGTTGAATGACTGAACCTTCTCACCTTCCAACTTCATGTCTTCTGGTACAACTTCATCAAACCAAGAAAACCTACTGTTCGTTTCAGGCTTTCTGCATGGCTTCCACCTTGATTCTGTTGTTGTAAGAATATTTGAAGATATCTTTTGTAACCCAATCTGGCCTTTGGTGAGGGAAAAATGAATGCGTTCATGGCCTACCATCTGCAGAGAAGACAGAGAAGACTGAACTTTCTCACCTTCCAACTTCATGTCTTCTGGTACAACTTCTCCAACCAAGAAAACATACTGTGCGTTTCATTTGAAGATATCTTTGGTAAGCTAATCTGGCCTTAGTGAGGGAAAAATGAATGCGTTTATGGCCTCCCATCTGCAGAGAAGACAGAGGGCTGAGATTGACCTTTATGCCCATTCTTTTTCCATTTTGTCAACTATTCTCTTAGTAGAGCAGACACAGATGCTTTTAACATGTTAGCCTATGTACTTTTACTTTGTTGTTGGTTTAGTAGAGAAATCTGTCATAGCCTTGTTCGATCAATGCATTTCGTCTCAACAGTGTAAACTGTCAATTTCTTGAGAGAGAAAAGGGGCATGTTGGGTGACAGGTTCATAGTGGCTGTAATCTCGAGCTTCACATGTTCTATTATAATCCTTGTTGTGATGTTTTGTGCATCAATTACTTTGTCGATGTGAGGTCTGCCCGTAATGAAAAAAATGAAAGACATCAATCATTAAAACCAATCTGCCGAAATTAGTGGTTCTGTCTTGAGATATTAAATACATATAACGTGGAAACTTGTTTCAGATGCGAACCCATCAGCTTAACTCAGATCGTCATCATTCATTGCACTGCAGCTTTCTGCGCACGAGAATAAATTCCGCCGTCCATCCTTTTCTGCAAGTGGAGAAGACTGGGAAAGGACCAGCGAATAGTTCCCACAAGAGACATGACTCTCAACCAATACATACCCATTTAGATTTGATGAGTGAATGACCGCCTTAAGCCATACACCAGTAATAGAAAGGCAAATTGTCTGCTTAACCATCTGTGTTGCCTGCGGACAAAAGGGAACAGCAAGAGCATCAAAGCACAGCAACGCAGCTTGTCGTTTAGTGTAAAATGGTAGGACGACGAAGCCAGTGGAAGACAAAGAGGAACATCACAAGAGCACTTCAATATTTTGTATCCTATTAAATCCATCGACAGCGGCAGCAGATCCCACCAGGACGGCATCGTGGAGTGCTCATGGAGTCCACAGCCATTCTTTGCTTGCCTTGGGAGCTAAAGTGCACGCACAACGATCGACTTGACGAGGCGGGGAGAGAGAGAGAGAGAGAGGGGAAGAAGAGGGCACAGCGGACATGGATGGTCGACACTCGGAATCGTTCTCCAGTTCTTTTGATCCGATACGCCCTGTATGCGTTTCGAGCTTTACCCAACATCCGCGAACACCCTCGGAGTTCAGTACGTGGCTTGTCAGCCGAGGGCGTCGCTTTCACCAGACAACACATGCTCGCCTGGGCCCGACTCGTGACATGTCTCGTGGTGCCCGGTGGCATAGGGCCTTCGGACCATGATGTTATCGAGCGGCATCATAATGAGCAATTATAGCCGTGCCAACCGCTCGCAGCCGATTCAGTCACGACTCGCGTCACCACCGTAATGCGTCCGTACAAAACGAATCCTACGTATTTGAGTTGACAACGCCGCTTTGAGATTCGTGTGCGTCCTTGATTGTTGCTTCGAACGGTGGTCATTGTTTCGGGGGCGTTATTTGGATGTAAAGTCATCGTACGGTACGAATTAACTTTCGTGTTTTAAGTTCATAACGTCATCCTACGGTATGCATAAGCATAAAGCTCGTTCAAATCAACTGCACCCATAAGATCATCAATTGGATGGAGACTTTTAACCTGTCCACGTGTCGGACGCGGATCCACGTAAATCTCAATCCGAAAACTTAAATCGACTCAACCCAACCCGTCGACTATGCCGATCCGATCCCGATCGGGTCAAAACTCCTCCTTTCCCCCGCCACCAACAGCGGATTCATCAAAAAGCCCCAAAAATGCATCATCCGATCTATCTTCCGATCGCAAGACACGGTACTGCAAGGTCTCGTTGGTTTTGCACCCGCAATTCTCCTCCCATCGGCACGAGAAGTGGGCCCCGCTTGGCGGAGTGCCGTATGTGGACAACTCATGTCGCCGGCCCCACACAACAGCTCTCCATCGCAGGAACGTACCACGTCAGCGTCCGCACTCTTGCGTGACGGCCCCACCTTGCCGTCTCGCTCGTGCACTCGAATCACACACGGCGAACGGGCAGCAATGGACAAGACCGCCCGCACAAATGGTAAGCTTTGGAGGACTCGCGTCCTCTCGCCACAACCATCTCATTCTTACTTTGTCGATGCCATGAGAGGCACCACCGCACCGCGATTCCACCGTCGTCCGTAAGCGTTCCTTCTCCAGGGGCAGCTGCCGTTTTCTCTTCCTCTTCATCTTCTTCTCTCAGCTTCATCCGGATCGCATGGATGCTGCTCAGTGGCGTCAGGTAAATGGTCTGTGGATATGGGAGGGAGGGCATGGCGCTTTGTTGGGTCTTTTCATTCTTTGTGTTGGATCTCTTCTGGTACATCATCTCTTATGATACTGTCATGCTTTCCTCTTTAATCCTTGAAAGAAGCAAATCACTTTCTTTTTCTACCTTCTTTTCTTCTCCCTTTCTCTTTCTCTTCCTTTTTAGCTTGTGAGGTAAAGCAAAGGCATGAACAGGTTGGTGTACCAAGTGAGTCTGATTTCTCTTTCATCTTTTCTGCTTTCCCTCGGATCATCCTTTTCATGTAATCGTGGATATCTACAGCTCTCCAACATATATAGATGTTTGCTAATGTTTTGTATGTCTAATTATTGGTCCGCATGGGGTTGCGGTTTTGTTGCTCTTCAGGAGATAGGGCTGGCGAAGCCCATGCAGCTGGTGCCCTCTGCATCCTCCTCCTCCTCCACCACCACCACCACCACCACCACTGCGAGCAATACTTGCTCCACAGCCATGTCGCAGGTGGTGACGGAGCGCAGGACTAGGCCGCAGAAGGAGCAGGCCCTCAATTGCCCCCGGTGCAACTCCACCAACACCAAGTTCTGCTACTACAACAACTACAGCCTCACTCAGCCCAGGTACTTCTGCAAGACCTGCAGGAGGTATTGGACCGAGGGTGGATCCCTCAGAAATGTTCCCGTCGGTGGTGGCTCAAGGAAGAACAAGAAGTCTTTCCTTTCCACCGCCGCCACCACCGCCACCTCTTCCACCGCCACAGCGGCATCAGCGTTAGTGTCAAATCCTAAGAAGCTTCCAACCGAGCACGTCTCCCCTCCCTTCTCCCTCTCTACTTCTCGTAAGTTCCATGAGGGACAAGACCTCAACCTGGCCTTCCCCCACCCGGGACTCCCCGAGTACAACGACTTCCCCAACTTGGAGAGCAGTACCGTCAACAACAATAGCAGCACCAGTAGTAGAAGCATCCCATGCAATGCACTTGGTGCTCTCTCAGCCATGGAGCTGCTGAGTAGTGGAATGACAGCGAGAGAGATCGGGACATTCGTGCCGGTGCCACTGCCGGAATACCCAACTGGATTTGGGTTGCAGGAATTCAGGGCTCCTGCATTCAACTTCCCGATAGAGGGAATTGGTGGAGGAGGAGGAGGAGGAGGAGGAGGACGAGGCGGGAGTAGCGGCGGGTACGGGGCTCTGCAGGGGATGCAGGAGAGTGCTCATGGAAGGCTTGTGTTCCCGTTCGAAGACGTAAAGCCAGGAGTGGCTGATACAAGCACGACTCCCGAGTTAGAGAATAGCAGGGAGGAAGGTGTGGCCACTCCAGGTTTTTGGACTGGTATGTTCGGTGGAGGAGGCTCATGGTAGGAATCAATACACTAAGCTTATCCATTAGGTCTCGGTTGGCTCAGCACTAACAAAAGACAGAAGCTACATGAAGTTCCTTCTTCATATCTCTCCATCACTCCCTTCTTCTCTTCTTTTGCAGCCTTCATTTTTCAGCAGCCTGAAGCTTCTTTTTAGGTCGGCTTCAAAATGATATCTTACCATGCAAAAGTAGACTTTGGTTAGGCCAGAGAGCCCACATTTTTTCTTCCTTTGTTTCTGTGCAGTGATGACAAAGGGAGGTGATACACCTCCTTGCTAGTAGTGGTCCATCGCCTGGTTCTCTGGAGATGGAGAAGAAGAACGGGTAGCGTTTGTGATAGTGTTTGGTTGGGTTAGGCAACAGAGTCGTAGTGTGGCGACAGTGCGGACTTTGCATCAGATTTGTATTGGCCAAAAAGGGGGGCAGATGGGAAAACCACAGTTGTACTGCTCTACTTTGTAACTCGAGAAACAGGGATTTTGTGTACGTCAATTCACGTTGGCATGCATGTTCTTCTTGTCGTTTGTGTCGCCCTCTTGCATCAGTCTGAGATGTCACGTCTCATCATTCCAGCGAGATTCTCCCAACTATGAAAGCACCACGAGAAGCTTAAGATAGAACGGAATAGGTTGGCATGCCCACACACTCCCTGTCGAGGAACTTTTTCCTTCGAATTAATTAATTATATATATATATAGTACCAGCATTAAACAGGTTCCTTAGAAGTTGCAGTGCAAGTTGGATGAGGAAGAAAGCTTGGGTCGTGAGGCATGGAAATTGCAGACGACTTCACCTGCCTCATCACAAGTCTTGCGGCTAATGATTCCTGCACCCACTCACCACCACCCTCCTCTCCCATGCCTTTCTACTTGGAAACAAGGAGACCACTTTACTTCCTCGGAAACATTTAATTGATTTCCCGGATGTGGGCTCCCTGCAAACATTCTCCTTGGGATGTGGGCAGAAGAATGACCCACACCATTGGCTTCATCCTGACACCGATATCTTACTCGCTTGGATGATACTCTCTGGAGGAAGGTGTGGCTCTCTTTTGCTTTGGTTGCCATCACATTTGGAAGGCAAGAAGCCGGTACTCCTCCGACGTAAGCCACATCTAATGTTTCGGTGGAGGGGTCATTGGCTTAGCGATGGAAAAGGTATTCTGCCGCTGCTGCATTGAATGCTTTGCCGATGGTCAGATTTGGTGGCAGCAACACTTCAGAGGGCTCTGGGAGACTGATGTACGTCGACTAGGATCGACACGTGAACTTGTCGGCCTCAGGCCGATGGGGATGAAATGCTACGTGGGAGCCACTCCTCGAGACCACCACCTGCAGAGCCATGCGACCACCGACCGAGTCCGTTTTGCTCGTGTCACCCTAAAACGCCAAGACTGGGACGACATGCACGAAGGAGTCGTCTCTCGTGATGGGAACGCAATTCCACGAACCTTCCGGTGATATCTAAGACATCGGAGTTAATGGCTCGAGGGCCATCGCCGGTCCTCGGCTCCGCTTGGTAGAACACGTGGGCACGAGGATGCTTCTCTCTCCCTGATTCGTAATGGGGAGTTGGGGGGTCCCAGTTCGCGAATCACAGCCATCCATCGTGGTATTCGCAGTGGGTTATATGTACCCTATGATCTGCTCAGGAATTCTTTTATCCTTCCACCATTTCCTTCTCAAGCAATGCTTAATTGTTAAGCAAGCATTTCCCACTCTCCGGCATATTAAACAAGAAAAGTGATCCTCCATTTTTTCGGACATCTAACCTGATTACATATTTAAATTGATATGTAAAGATTTGATGATCCTATCAATTTGGATTATGGCACATTATATTCAGGTCGACTTAAGCTTATTTGAGGATAAAGTTAGAGATATATTACAAACATGTATAAGTATAAAAAATATAATATATTATTATTATGTGAAGAAACCTTAATACCAATATTGAAATTAGATAACAATACATTAGATTTACAATATGTATTTTTCGATGTCATAAAAAAAAATCTTTATTTGATCTATGACATTGTCCTCAGATCTAAAAATCACAGTAATATCGATCTATAAGAAAAACTAGATTCATCACTATGATGGATTAGGTATAAGAGAGGATGAGAGAATAGTTGTAATCTTTACTGACTATGTGACTAAGAAGAGATAAGAGAAGATTTATAATGTATCAATAACAGTATCTACCTAAACATGTATTACCATATCTTTTATGGTTTTCTCACAAGCCCTATTCTAAGACTATTTCTTTTAATATTTTAGACTATAAAGCTTTAATAAATGAATCAGCAATTATCAAGGTGGTGCTCAAGTTCTCAATTGATATGTATTATTTGTGGACTCTTTCTCTAACTACCAAATAACTTATCTCGATGTGTTTGGAACTACTATAGTACTTACTATTCTTAGAGAAAAAAATTAATATGATATTATCACAAGATATCTTCAACAACTTAACAATTCAGTCGATCATACCAAGTCTTGTGATGAAATTTCACGGTCATAAAGTTTGATTACAATAAGCGATTGTTTTATACTTTTTTAATAAATGTCTCCTTTAGCTAACGTGAATATAAATCCTAAAGTAAGCTTCCTATTATCGAGACAATTTACAAAATCAACATCTGAATATCGCGTCACTTCAAGTTGATCCGATCTCTTGTATATGAGCATGTAATCTTTTGTCCCTTGTAGATATCTCATTACTTTTTTTGCAACAATCTAATGTTCCATTCGTGGGCTGCCATGATATCTACCAAGTATTACAACCACAAAACTAATATATGGTCTTGTATAGATTTGAGTATACTTCCAAGTACGCATATATAAAGAATATTCTTCATTTGATTCATTTCTAAGTAATTTTTTGGACACTGGCTTTGACTAAATCTTTCACCTCTAGTAATAGGTGTATCATTAACAAAACAAAACTGCATACTAAATCTCTCTAAGACTTGATCAATATATCCTTTATGAGATATTCCTAACAATCCTTAATATCTATCTCTGAATATCTCAATATCAATAACATAGGTTGCCTCATTTATATCAACAATCTGAAAATTTTTGTTGAGAAATATCTTAATTTTATGTAATAAACAATATCTTAGTTACTAGGCAATTGTTTCCAAACATTATTATAATCCATTGATTTTAACTTTTCTTTTATCACATCATACCACTTTTTAAAATTGCTATTTTTATGACTTGTGAAAATGATAATGGGTCCCATTTTATCCCTATATTATGATTTGATTCTTGTAAATATATCACATAATTATCTACAATAATATGTTTATTTTTTCTTTTAAGATATTATCAAAATTACTGATTATGATTGCTCTAAAAGATTAGTAGTAGCGATATCAATATCATATGAGAGTTTATTAATGTTATTTTATTGTTCAACCTCATCAATTTTCTTAATGATTTGAGGAATAATAATCTCTCGAATAGGAGATGACAAAGAAGAATTAACTTGTATCTCTTCGATATCAAAATTAATTCTTCGAGATTCTTCACTCCCATTAATTTTATTTTCTTAGAATCTTGTATTACTAGATTATACTATCCTCATACTATGATTAGGGTAATAAAATTTATATTCTTTGAATTTTTCTAGATAACTAATAAAATATTTAAAAATAGTTCTTGGATTTATTTTTTTTTCATAAGGATTAAAGACTCTTGTCTCTACAAAACACCCCAAATACATAAATATCTTAAACTAGATTTTCTTCGGTTAATAACTAAAATGGAGTTGATAGAACCGACTTATTAAGAACGCTGTTCAAGATATACATAATTGTTCTAAGAGTTTTACTTCATATTAATTCGGGGACAGAGAAATAACTCATAATACTTCTAATCATATCCATAAAAGTATAATTTTACCTTTCAGCAATGTTATTCTATTGTGGCATATTTGGTAAGATATATGGAGCACAAATATCCTATTTTTCTAGGAATCTAATAAAAGAATCAACTTTCTGATTGGATTTATCATATCCGTCATAAAATTCACCACATTATTAGATTTGACAATTTTAATTTTTCTATCTATTTGTCTATTGATTTCACTATGTACATTTTAAGAGTGTCAATGGCTTGAGACTTTTCATGTATTAGATACATATAATCATATATGTATAGATCATCTATAAACGTGATGAAATACATTTCTTCACTTAAATAAGGAATATTGAATGGTTTGTAAATATCAGTATGAATAATCTTAAGGAGTTCTTTATTTCTTATGACATTTTTCTTTGTATACTTAGCCTGCTTTTCCTTAATGCAATATATGTAAATATCAAAATTAGTGAAGTCTAAATCTTTCAAAATATTATCCTTCATTAATCTTCCAATTCCTTCCTTGGAGATATGTCTCAATCATCTATACTATAATATAAAAGATCTTTCATTATTATAACTACATTTTAATCCAACATTTGGTTGTTACTAATATCTTTGCAAATCCAATATTCAAATTAATTTAGGCTAATTGCATATTATCCCATGTAGTTAGCTGTCTTTAATGTCCTGATCCCTATACTTTAAAAAGTTATATTGGCATCCTTATAGTTACTAAAGTAAAATAATTAGGTCCATTTACCCTAACGACATCAGTTTTATCAACAAAAACATAAAAATAAAGGGTAAAAAGATAATTTTAATGTTCAGTGGTAGACGATGATGATGGTGTAGCTGACATTGGTGGTGGTGGACTCCTCTCCCTTTGCATTTACGTCGGTGTCGATGTAAATGTTGAGCGACCATCGCCTTTCAATCCATGCTCCCTTGGCAAGTTTTACACCATCTCCGACTTCTTCATTAGTTAAACCCACCACCTCATCGTCGACCTTGACATTCCCTGTGGCATCTTCTACTCCTTCAATGTTTCCGTCCTTGACCATGTCTAGTGATAGATGCCCCCGACCCCCCTTTCTAGCACCATCACTTTCTGTACTTCCATCACCTTTGCCTCTCTCACATCCACCCATTCCTTCCCTTACCCCCACCTATCTTCCGTCTATCACTACTATAAGGTTGACAACTTAGATTGGGAGTTCACTAGGGACTCCTTATAAGGAAACCTTGGAGAGCATCATACAGTGAAAAAATAAAAACAAAATTGATTTCTCAAAAGAATCAATCATCGTGCAATAATTATGAGCGTAAAACTCATGAAACCGAAAACTGCGTAAGATATATGAGATGTAGGAGAGATCATATATCTCCTAATCTGCAGATCCTAATTCGTAGATGAAGGAGCTCTCATAAACTCATGTCTAGCGGTGATCCACATGATGTATGAAGTTGCGACGCACCTCATCTCGTGGCATGTTCTTTCCTCACTTTTCCACACCACCATGCATCAGCAAAGCAAAAAGGGGCCGACCCTTCTTACTATCCTTATACCAAAGTAGGGGTTGGTGGTAAGGGAAGAAAGGGAAGGAGATAATAGGAGGTGGGCGGCCAAAAGAAATCTAGCCTACGACCCTTTGGTCCCTCTTCTATTTATAAAGAGCCCTCTCAACTTAACCTTAATGGATCATTCTCTTTGGGTATTGGATCTCTATCTAATAACTCCTGGCTTAATGGATATTGGATCCTTATCCAATAACCATTCTAAACCTTATTATGTATCACCCAAGAATCCATTAAAATATGAGCTTATTGGATATTACATATCAGATCCTCTATTCGTCACATCATCCACCTTATGTGTGTGACCCTCTAGGCCCCATACCGAGCTGGTCGTGAGTTACACCTGTTAGAACTCCTTCTGACTTAGTGAATTATTATCCTCATAATAATTCACTCAACTCATCGACTACGAATATACTATGCCACTACATCATAGTCCCTAGATGATATAGGAGAATCTAATCCGTTAGATATATCTATCTTCAATTACTATGTATCTATAGTCTCTCATTCATCTAATATCCTAGAGATTGTATATTTGGCATAGCGCTATTAGACCCATACGAAATCTATCAAAGTCTCACTCTAATCGGACTCTCCTAAAGAATTCTTTCTCTCTAAATTTGAATATTATGTTTATTAGATTCATCATAATCCGATTAACCTTGGCTAGAGATTTGCTTGAGTGAGAAGACATAAGATATTCTTCTCATGATATTAAGAGTGGATGATCTATATTGACACCCAATTACTCTTGTAAGATTGGTTATCACTCCCAATGACTAGCTGTGCTAGGTTTGAAACTTTTAAACCTATAAATCTGATATCAAAGAGTAGAGCACTCATACAGGACATCCTTGGTGTCTCAAGTCTGAGGACTAGACATATAATTGGAACTACAAAATTACTATCTAAATATGAGGTATCATTAGCCAATCAGTATTCTATAAGTGGATCATTCAATGATCTCATTCTCCAATGAGCACCTACACTATATTCATAGTATTCTCATACAATCAACTATAAGACCAGCTACCTCTATCATATGGACGAGTATATAGTACATCGACATGTCTGATTATCTTGATGTCTCTCTCAAGTAACCTATGACCGGGAACATTTTACTATCTGTGCTTATAAGTGAATTAATGTCACTATCATGACCTTATCATTAACCAATTCTCATTGTATAGATCTAAGGACATCACGATATATATTAATCATATAATATAAAGTGAAAAATATAATAATAATAATAATAATAAAGATTATACAACATGTCACATATGCCATCACCTACGTGATTGGCTTGTAGGGCACTGGTAACTAGCAATCTCTTACTTGACCTAAAGTCAATCACCTATATGATTGATCCCCATCAAACCCTTGTAATGCTAAAAAATAATCTAAGACAATGATTTTGTCAATGGATATACAATGTTATCTTCAGATAGAATTCTTTCCACTACTATATCACCACGAGCTATAATCTCTCTGATTAAGTGGAATCTCCTTAAAACATACTTGGATATGAAGCTTGCTTCAGTTCTTTCCTACACACATAAGGTTTATCTTTGTCTTTAATAAAATTAATATCTGATTGTCTCATCAAATCTTATATTCTAACTTCGGAAAGCTTGCTTCAGTTTATAAATAGACCTAAGCAATCTGCATATTTTATCTTGACTATCCTTGTATATGAATCCCTTTAGCCATATCATATACACATTCTCCTCGAGGTTGCCATTGAGGGATGTGGATTTCACGTTCATTTGTCAAATCTCATAATCAAAGTGTGCTATAATAGCTAACAGAATTTAGATTGATTTCAACATGACTATAGGTGAGAAGGTTTCGTCATAGTCAACACCTTGCCTTATATATCTCCACTTTTCCATCTACTCCAATCTTCTTCTTGAAGATTCATTTGCAACCAATAGGTACGATACCCTTAGGTGTATCAACTAGATTTCAAACTTTATTGGAGTACATATAATCCATCTCAGAATTCATAGCTTCTTGTTACTTCCTAGAGTCTATGCTCATAATAGCCTTCATATAGATCTGATGATCAATATTCTTATTGTTGTCACCGTTGATATGTCCTAGATATCTCTCATGAGGGTTAGATGCTCTACTAGACCTACATAAAGTCAGAACTTATCTGCTAGGTATATGAATAGACTTGTCCTACGGAATGGTGCTCAAGTTATATTTTTCAACCTTTCTCAGCTCTATCATGCTACCATTATTTCTACCAAGAATGTGTTTCTTCTTAAGGAATATTGCCCTCTTCATAACAAAGATATTTTGGTCCTCGGGGTGATAGAAATTACCCATAAGTCTCCTTGGGGTATTATATGAATTTGCATCATTCCATCATTGATTCCAACTTGTCAAGATTGTGTCTCCTAATATGGGTAGGACAACATCAAATCTTAACAACCTTAAGATCATATTTCTTCCATTTTCATATCTTATATTGTTAGAAAAATTGGGTAAATCATTATATGTGCAGTGGAAGAACAGAAAGAAAAATTCATATTTCCCAAAAAAAATATTTATTCATCATATGAAGATTAGTGCATGGAAACTTCAAAACCAAAAACTATGCGTCGTATATCCTTGAAAAATCTCAAATCCATAGGAGCGGATGGAGGTCAATTATCCTCCTCTTTAGTAGTGATTCATATAACAGATAGGGCGACGATGCTCCTCAAATCACAGCATTATCTTCCTCTCCACACACACCATAAGGCTGCACTATGATCAAGAAGGGGCTGACCCTTTTTGTTGCCCACACACCTCAAACAGGAGCTACGGTTGAGGGGGTGAGGAGAGATAGGAGAACAGGAGGGGCAGTCAAAAGGAGACTAGCCAATGCCACCTTTTGGCCTCTTCTATTTATGGAGGTTTCTCCCACTTAACCTTAATGGATCCTATCATATTGGGTACTGGATTTCTATCAAATTACCCAAGTCTCTTAGATTAGTGGATTTTTATCCAATAATCTTCACTAGATCTAATAATTGAAGGGCTTATTAGATATCCAATAAGATAGGGAGTTGGTAGATATCTTATATTCAAACCTCTACTCATCATAACACCTACCACAAATGTATGACCCTCTAGTCCTAATATTAAACTGACTATGAGTCATACCTATCAGAACTCCTGATTCAGTGAATTATTATATTCATAATGCTAGTCATATGTGCCCTACATGCCAATCACATGAGTGATGACACGTGTGACTTAACATAGTTTTTTTACTTATTATATTTTGACATTTATCACTTTATATATATATATATGTATATATATATATATAGTGATATCCTTGGATTTGTGCAATGAGAATCGGATCATGATGAGATCACAATAATGAGACCAATTCACCTTTAAACACAAATCCTAAATAATCTCAGTCATAGGTTACTCGAGAGGTTCATCGAGATAACCGGACAGATTGGTGTGTTGTATACCCATCTATATGATGGATGTAGCTGATCACATAGTTGCTCATGTGGGGATACTAGGGATATAGTACAGGTACTCATTAAAGAATGAGTTCACTAATTGATCCGCTTATGGAATGCTAGATGGTTGATGATGCCTTATTGTCAGATAGTGATTCCGTAGTCCCAATGGTGTATCTGGTCTTTAGACTTGAGACATAAAGGATGTTTTGTATGAGTGCTCCACTCTTTGATACCAGACTTATAGGTTTAGATGTCCCAGATCTAGTACAAGCGGTCATTAGGAGTGGTAGCCAACCTTACAAGGGTTATTGAGTGTCGATAGATGATCATCCACTATCTGTGTCATAAGATGAATATCTTATATGTTCTTACTCAGACAAATCGCTGGCCAGGGTCATTCGGATTGAGAAAGAAAGAGTTCTCCGAAAGAATCCGATTAAAGTGAGACTTGAGTAGAAACCATATGGGTCTAACAACACCATGCCTGGTATACGGTCTCTAAGATATTAGATAAATAAGAGACTATAAGTACATGGTAACCGAGGACAGACAGGTCCAATGGATTGGATTCCCTTGTATCATCTAGGGACTGCGGCATAGTGGCCTGGTACGTCCACAGTCGATGAGTCAAATGAATTATTATGGAGATAATAATACACTGAGCCAGAAGGTGTTCTGATAGGTATGACTCACGGCTAGTTTAATATTTGGCATATAGGGTCACACATATATGGTAGGTATTGCGATGAGTAGAGGTTCAGATATGAGATATCTACCGGAGCTCCTATCTTATTGGATATTCAATAAGCCCCTGAATTATTGGATCCTATGAATTAGATATAATAAGAGCCCATGAGAGATTATTGTATAGAGATCCACTAATCTAAGAGGCTTGGGTAGTTGGATGGAGATCTAATACCCAATAGGGAAGGATCCATGTGGGTTAAGTTGACATGGGACCTCTATAAATAGGAGGGATTCAGTGGTTCATAGGCTAGAGCCTTTGCTTGCCTCTCCTATTCTCCTCTCCCTCTCAGTCTCAGAGTAGGCCTGGAGTTTTAAGGAGCATCATCGCAGCCCTACTATGTGGATCATTGCTAGAGAGGAGAGCGCTTGACCTCCTTCACCCTCTCCTAGAGATCTGCAGGAATTTAGGGTTATACGATCTCCCTAGGTAACACAATTTATCTTATACGCAGTTTTAAGTTTCGCGGATTTTGCTTACGAATCTTCGCATGACGACGAACATCTTTTTGGGAAATTGGAAATTTCGTTTTTCTTTTCCTCTACTGTGCATGTGATGTCACCCCTAAGATTTCCCAACACATAATAATTCACTCGACTTATCGACTACAGATGTACTATGCCACTATGTCATAGTCCCCAGATGATATTAGGGGATCCAATCTATTGGACCTATTTATCCTTAATTACCATGTATCTATAGTCTCTCATCCATCTAATATCCCAAAGATTGTATACCGAGTATGGTGTTGTCAAGCCCATACAAAATCTACTCGAGTTTCGCTCTAATCAGATTCTCCTAGAGAATTCCTTTCTCTCTCAATTTGAATGACCCCGACCAAGGATTTGCTTAAGCAAGAATACATAAAATATTTCTTTTATAATACCGAGAGTGGATAATCATCTATCAATACTCAATTGCCCTCGTAAGGTTGACTATCACTCCCGATGACCGATTGTGCTGGATCTGAAACTTTCATACCTACAAGTCCAGTATCAAAGAGTGGAGTACACATACAGGACATTCTTAGTGTCTCAAGTCTAAGGACCAAACATACAGACCATAGAATCGTCTAACAATGAGATATCATCAATAATCCAACATTCCGTGAGGGAATCATTTAGTAAACTCATTCTCCAACGAGCACATGCACTATATCCCTAGTGTCCCCACAAAAACAACCGCCTCTATTATATGGACATGTATCATACTAGTTTGTCCGGCTATCTCAATGTTCCTCTTGAGTAACCTATGACCGAGAATATTTAGAGTATGTTTATAGGCGAATTGGTCTTATTATCATGATCTCATCATGATCCAATTCTCATTATACAGATCGAAGGACATCACAATATATGCAACAGACAACATAAAGTGAGAAAATATCAATAATAATAATAATAATAATAATAATAATAATAAGTAAAAACACTACGCAGCATGTTACATATGTCATCGCTCACATGATTTGCTTGTAGGGCACATATGACTAGCACATATGGTGTAGACACTACTTTTTTAGATGAAACTCTATTCAAAAGGTAAGCTGCAGACTCTAGGGCGTATCCCCAGAATGAGATGGGTAGGTCAGCGAAACTCATCATGGATCGTATTATATTCAATAGTATTCATTCCTCCTTTCGGATACGCCATTGATCTGAGGTGTATAGGTGAACTCTATACTCAAGTATTATCCTCCTCGATCTGTTCGAAGAGTCTTGATACTCTTTCTAGTCTGATTTTCTATCTCATTCTTATATTCCTTGAATTCTTGTAATCATTCTTGTATTCCGTACCTAGAGAAATTATCAGTAAATATAAGAAAGTGCGAATAACCACTAATGACCTGAGTTGACATGAGACCACATACATCAGTATGTACAAGTTACTAGTCATAGGTGCCCTACAAGCCAACCACATGAGTAATGACATGTGTGACTTAACACACATTCTTTTTTCTTATTATTATTTAGTATTTTATTACTTCGTATTGCTTATTGTATGAATATATTGTGATGTCCATGGTTCTGTGCAATGAGAATTGAATCATGTTATGATTACGATAATGAGACCAATTCGCCTTTAAACATAGATCCTAAATAATCTCGGTTATAGGTTACTCGAGAGGGACATCGAGATAACCGAACAGACTGGTGTGCTATATACTCATCTATATGATGGATGCAGCTGGTCTCATAGTTGCTCGTGTAAGGATACTAGGGATACAATGCATGTGCTCATTGGAGAATGAGTTTACTGATTGATCCGCTTACGAAATGCTGGATGGTTAATGACACTTCATTGTCAGACATCGATTTTGTTGTTCTAGTGGTGTACCTAGTCTTTAAAGTTGAGACACTAAGGATGCCATGTATGAGTACTCTATTATTTGATACTAGACTTATAGACTTGGAAGTTCCAGATCTAGCACAACCGGTCATCGGAAGTAGTAGTTAACCTTACAAGGACTATTTAGTGTCGATAGAGGATCATCCACTCTCGGTGTCATAAGAGGAATATCTCATGTGTTCTTACTCAGATAAATTCCTAGCTAGGGTCATTCGGATTGAGAGAGAAAGAGTTCTCCCGGAAAATCCGATTAAAGCAAGACTCGTGTAGAAACTGTATGGGCATAACAGCACCATGCCCAGCATACAGTTTTTGGGATATTAGATAGATGAGAGACTATAGGTACACGATAATTGATGACAGATAAGTCCAATAGATTGGATTCCCCTATATCGTTTGGGGACTGCGGTGTAGTGGCCTAGTACGTCCGTAGTCGATAACTTGAGTGAATTATTGTGGAGATAATAATTCACTGAGCCAAAAGGAGTTCTGATATATATAACTCACAACTAGCTCGATATTGGGCCTAAAGAGTCAAACACATATGATAAGCATTACAACGAGTAGAGGTTCGGATATGAGATATCTGCCGGAGCCCCTATCTTATTAAATATCAAATAAGCCCATGAATTATGGGATATCTAATAAGCTAATGAATTATTGGATCCTATGGATGATAGATTATTGAATAGAGATCTACTAATCTAAGAGGCTTGGATA
>CM017192.1:34391774-34411774 GCA_004837865.1 Musa balbisiana | reverse complement strand
AACAAAAGCTTCTACCAAGCATAACTCCAAAAATGCCATTCCATTTCCGTCGGCGTCATGGGAGAGCCACGCCGAGGAGCAGCGCGGCCGAGACGACGGATCCCATGGCCGTGACGGCCGCTGCCGGATTGCCGCTGGGTCCCTGAGACGGAGCAGGGCCGAAGACGGTCAGGTAGGACTGCGACCCCGCCGGCGGGGCGGCGAAGTCTACGGCGGGCGGGAAGAAGGTCCCGTTGTTTAGCGAGGGGACGGCAACCGCCAGCTTCTGGTTCTTCTCGCAGTGGCCGGGGGCACCGCTGATGAAGTAGTAATTCCCCGGGGTCGTCAGGTTAAAGAGGGAGTTGCCGTCGTCCAGCTTCCGTATGGGGTCGGCCAAGCTGCAGCTGTTAAACGCCCGCTCCGTCACCTGCATCACCGAGTCCTGGCTCGGCGGGTACAAGAATACTGGCCACAGCAGACCACGACACGGTGTCTGCAGCAGGTTAAGAAGACAACGACAGCAATGATACAGCCGAAACAATACTTACGAAGGGAGTCACCGAGGCGGAAGCGGTGGTTCTGAGACCAGGAGGAGTAGAGGAGGGGGTCGGACGGAGAGGGCAGCCCCCAGCAGTCGAGGTCTCCAACCTTGTACTGGTAGCACCAGCAGTCATCCCCTTGGAGAAGCAACAGCAGCAGCAGTAGTGCTGCGACGACGTGGAACGATGCCCGAAAGATCACCTGCTGCATTCTTGGGAGAACGGAGAGAAGATGATCATGTAGAGCGTTCAGGTAAAAATGATGCCTGTGAGAGGGGGAAGAAAGGAGGAGGAAACAAAAGAGACAAAGATAGCGCAATGATGAGGGCGGTAGCCGTACAGGCAGGCAAGAAGCGTTTTATGGATCCATGAAGTCGCTGACGAGTTGCTTTTCTGGGACATTTGGACGAATAGAACACGCTGTCTGCCACTGCAGTGCCCGTCTACGGTGCTCGGCGGGCACTAGTGTTTCTTCTCGCAACAAATGGGTTAAGAGTTTCACAAAAGATACTCTTCTTAAACTTCATCGTCACTTGAGAATCTCGAGTGCAGATTGAGATGGAGAGCAAAAATCCTGGTAATAAATTCACTATTGTAAATGCCACATGATCGACAACGCCAGAAGCACCTTGAACCTAACAACAAATCAGTACGAAGTTAGAAGATGTTTGTCATTAAAAATCAAGGGGAAGATCTGGATACCCAGGTTCAACACTGATGTATATGACGACACCTAAAACATGATATCTGGATCACAAAAAATAAACCATTCCACATCTGTACAGGTAAACTACTTGTCGTTAAACGTAGGCAAACATCAGTTGTTTGTGATCTTACCACAAATCCATAATAATAATTACCAAAATTTTGGAACCCCCAAAAAACTGATACTGTAAACCCACACATCATGGCAGAAGTTGCAAAAGCACCTGGTCATTCAGATGAAGAAATAGCATTAGCAAGGAAAAGGATCCTTCACCTTTAGAATCATAGTGCATTTTGTTTACCATACAAGGGCAAACCACATGAAAATACAACATACTGAAAATTCTTATGGCCCTCGCTGGGATGGCCTGGTCCAATTAATGGGCAGTCAGCCGCCGTAGTGGACAGTGCCAGTCCAATTTCACATTACAACTAGGTTGGGTTAGGTTGAAGATATCAAATCAATTAATCGGCTGTCAGCTCACTGCTCTTAAATGATTTGTTTTTAGGTATTCGATTAAAATAAGCCAAAAATACATTTTTTTTCAATGGTTAAAGTAGGGTTTAAAAGAAGCAAGGTTTTCGTGCCAGCCAGAATGGGTCAACACGTGTTGAGCCATGCCGGCTGAGACATAATCAAGCCAATTTCTAATGTTGATCTAACATCCATGTATATTACTAGCGAATTCTGTCAGGAATAGGCAGCTAAATTTCTGATGATTAAGTTCAAAGACTGAAGTTGCTTGAAACCCCTGAAGTAGTTCAAGGAGAATTTTATACTGGAAACTCTTCGGAGAAAGCGAAAGGCTCAAATAATACTTTCCATAAAAGAAGCTTAATCATGTAAAATCTGTGTTCAAGTACATGGAATTAATTCATTATCAACTATGATGATAAAGCTAAAAGTTCATTGATTCAATATCCAAGGAACACATCAAATTTAATTATCCTAACATTTAAAGATGCATTATGTCAGGAGGAAGGATTTATAAGTAATTTTCAGAAAGACCAAATAGCAGAAATAAGCTAGGTGCAAGACAAAGAAAACTTGTTCAAATCAAAATTTTAATTTCAACTAATAATTCTCAAAGCGACTGGAGTCTGACATCATTGAAAATTGCTACTACAGATACATTACCAGAACTTTTCTTGGTTCAGGAGAGGCGGATGTTAGTTGTGGACATGTCGGCGGTCTTCAAAAGCAGACCATCAATGTCAACAGGAAGGAGAAACTTTTGCACAAGGCAGTCTGTAGAAATAGTTTCAGGTAGTGGGACAATCACAAGTACACCATTCTTTCTGCTCAACATTCCCATCACAGTCAAACAGGTTCCCTCCATAACGTACCTGCGTTATGCAAATTTGAATAATCGAAGTGCTAAGATAACTCTGTGACAATAACAAAGGCCGATGCTTTCAGCAAAATAATTTAGATACCCTTCCTCAAGTCGTAGTAGACGCGCTTCACAGGAAAGCCGTCTTCCTTGTAACCATTTCTTCAAGGTGGAAGATAATTCTCTATTTAGGCTTGTGATGTTCACAAGAATGTTTTCTTCAATCAGCGGAATCACTTTGGAACCCTGACCAGCTTTCACCAAAGCTCTTAGACCAGATTTGACATCTGTTATGTAAAAGTCTGTAGCCATCCTCTGCCAAAGTTTCAAAGATAAGAATGAACATCAGAATGAGCACAGATGGAAGATTATGTTGTAGTGAAGAGATATAAAGAGTTTATGAGGATGCATCAGAATGAACAATTGAGTTGCATAGTCAAAGATTCTTAATTTCTTTGTCTTCTACAAACTAGGTAAATAATGGATTGGACCCATGATCTTATGGTTTTATGGACAAGTGTAACCTGAACAATCATTTTGCTAGAAAATACAAGTACTAACGGTTCCCAGTTTTCAATGTTAAACAAACTAGTAGCTGTCAAGATCGATGACTAAGTTCTCAGATTTATCCAAAACAGTGCTCAAAATGAAAGCTCGGACATCTATAAGAGACAAAACCTGCAGAGTTGCAATTCACATCATTAAACAGAGTTCCAACAGCCAGCCACACTATGTTAGCATTCAGCAACATAGAATGCACATAATACTGGAGCATAAGAAGTATGCTACGGCGGGCTTGAAGACAATCCTAGCTCATCAATCAAGTTTGGCACCTCAAAGTCTTGGCATGAGCTCATTTATGTATCAATGAAATTATGCATAAACTGATTCTTGATGCTTTTGGCTGATAGTTAAACACCAGCATTGCATGGATATGGACATGAAAAATATGATTTAGATATTCGTTAAAAAAAGATGCAGTAAGATGACAAAAAGGGATATAAGATGCCAAAGAAATGCAAATTCAATGAATTGTACACGATATCAGGCTTCAACTTGATGAATTTTTCAAATGTAAAAACAAAAATTCATGGTAAGCCTTATAAATAAGAAGCCTCCACTTCTGTCATTTAGTGTTCAGATATCTTCAATCAAATTTCTTGATGATGAATTTGAGATTTAAAGAAACAGTTGAAAGCATATGACTGTGATTCTATCAAATTTAATACAAGAACACAGAATATAATATACAAGGCAGATGACTGGTCATTTTCCTTGATAGATTAAGTAAATCTGATTCATAGGTTACATGGTCAATACAGACTTTACAGGACTTCTTTATTCTGCCCATAATAAATTTGGCATAACAGGGGTCTTAAAGAACTTCATGCAACTAAGGAGTCTCTCTCATAACTCTCTACTTTAAAGAGAGTGCAGATAAATTCCATAAATGATAAAAGGTAAGACATTTTTTTAATGTGAAACAAAGAATGAATTGAGACATTATTCCTGGATGTTTCCTTTTATATAGAAAATACCTATAGTGAATAGAATTCTTCTTGGTAAATAGTGAAAATAATACAATAAACAAATCAGGCAACAAGTTGCTCTTTATTATAGAATTAAGGAAATCTGATTGGTAGGTCCTCATAGTTGACACAGAGCCGTCAACTTCAGCTTATTTTAGCCAAGAAAATTTTGGTTATAACAGAAGCTTCAAAGAACATATCAGTCACCCAATAGCTAGATAAATTTGGAGAAGCATATACGTAAGAAAATTATTTGTTTTCAATGTAAATCAATGAATGAATTGAAACTCTATATAAAGTTCTTTACCTCAAAGCACATGTATATAGTTTGTGACTTAGCCCTAACACCTTACTAGATAAGTTTGGAAAGCATCTATAACTACCAACTGAGAGACTATACTATCCAACAATTATAATACATCCTTCTTCTACAGACAATAGAAAGAAAGCTTCATGATGGCCATTTGTAGATGATTTGGCTGCGAAACTGAGCCACCGAGGGTTTAGGTCATTCCAAGCAAGAACACTAAAAATAGCTAAGCATCAAATGGTAATGAAGGAAACAAACAGGAGAAGAACAAGTCCTGAAAGCTACTTAGCTAAAAGCCAAATAGTGCCAGGTATATAATGATGAAGAAAGAGATGCAGATCTTTCGTTACAAATCAAGGGAGTACCATAAAAGTGCTAAATCCAACTACAACATGTCTAGTCATCCTTCAGAGAAATGACTCTTAAATATTTAATTAAGCTATTATGTTATACCCATCTATGTATCAATGCAGTTGCCACTAATAATACAAAACAATTATAAAGTAAGAACTTTTCAATAACTCAAATTAAGGAATCCAATTAGTCATATTCCCCTATGCCTCCAAAGTAATAAGAACAAAACTTATCAGCTCATCTCTATCAATCAAATAAAATGAAATAAAATGAAAGAAACTAAGCTCTATTAACAAACACCATGACAACTTTATTCTCTTTTCGCAAATAAAAGATGGAAGGAGAAGATGTGATGAGGAACACAAGTTCATCAAATTTACTGAACACAGGTTGTACCTCCACGAAAGCTAAATTCCACTGGAAGCACTGATGGCTAACATGGGCTTGCTTTGGGTGGCATCCACAACATTCATACAAGAGGGTTGACGTATAGACACATCTTCCAGCCTTCTCATATGAGGATTCAAGAGAAAGATCTCCACACGAAGCAAACTATGGCAATTAAAGAAAAAAAGAACAATCAGAGGTAACTATGACTTTCACAGTTTGATAAAATAAACAAAACAACATCCTAATGTGGAGAGGAATAACTAATGAAATCTGTAATTAGTGATCCACAAGAAAAGATGATTTTTTATATCAAACATAAAATCAAAGGCCAATACTTTTGATTTGCAACCTAATATTATCACAACAAAGATTGAGCCAATAGAATCCCTAGTAAAAATAAATGAGGTGGTTCAAGGCTGTGACGATGTAAAATATTTTTCATGAATACAAAATGATGCTAAATTAGTTCCAACCCAAGCTAAATGAATAATATTCCAATAGCTCTGCGATTACAGCTCTGATCAAGAAAAAAAAATAATCAAGCAGGCCTAAAAAAAAAATGGATCAAGTATTTTAATGGCAACTAAGATGGTTAAAGAGCAAGTAAATAAGTTAATAAGCTTCACTAATTGATTCAACAGCTAAAAGGATTCCCAAAATGGGCTAAAATGGTTGTAGTGATGCTTAAATGCCTTAGGTTGGACACATGATGTTCCACATTGTTATGCCAAAACAGAACAGGTAGCGATGCTAAAAGTTGTTGCGCTTCAACAACTTGGAAGCACATTCATAACATCTCTAGTCTCCGCGGAAGATGATCCCAAGCTTCGCAAACCATAGATCGAACAAGCGATGACCAAATAGCGAAGGTTGGACATCTCCATAAGATCTCAAAAAGGGAAAACAACTAATCCATCCACATCCACAGATTATTCGTTTGCCAGAAAGAAATGAGATAGGAGGAACGTAACCGGCCAAATCGCAAGCGATTCAACGAAGAAAGGTAAAAAACCGTCAATCAAGAGGCATTACCCCGGTGACCTTGACGAGCTGGCTGTCCTCGGCGGAGAGGAGATCGGTGTCGGGGAAGCGGTCGAGGAAGAGGTCGAGCGACAACTTCCTCCTGTAGGCAGCGGCGTTCCAGAGAAAGAAAGCGAGGATGAGGGCGGAGAGGACGAGGACGGAGACGAGGAGGACGGCGTTGTGGACGACGACGAGAATGAAGACGGCGAAGGCCAGGGCGGCAAGGAGCAGGGGGACGACGACGCGAATCACGACGGCCGGGACCGGGCCGAACCACCTCCGTCGATCGGAAGCCACGGCGAAGGAAAGGTCGTTCATCCGTCGTCCCCCTCCTCCTCCGCCGGAACAATCTCGTTCCGGGGTATCCACCACCGGCGTCGGGGGAGAGAGGTGGTAAGGAGCGGACGGGTTCTATTTAGGATCGCCATCATTTTCGTTGACGTGAGGTTTAAGAAAAGCAAGAAGGAATAGCTGCGAGCATTAATTAAAGACTAAATTACACTTTTTCCCTAATCTTAATTTACCTTTCGTACTTACCCCTCGAGAAACAACAGTGATAGGGGTGAATAGGGTATTTCATAGAGGAGTGTGAGTGCCGGTATCTCGGTTTCGGTGACAGGCGGCCACCACGTGAAGCGACAGAAAAGCTGTGACATTAATGTGGCTGTGCGAAGGGTGGGGTTTACATCCGTGCCTCGGCCCAGCGACAAAACAGCGAAGGACGTCTACCCATTGGCCAGAACTCATGGGTCCCACAGTTTGATATCAAAATTCGCCTTTGACGATCCTTCCGATTCGAACGTAGCTGCGACCGCATGAGGACGATGGGTGAGATGGGCACGTTTCATTTCTATTTGGTTGATATTCGATTCGTGTGCATGCGCAGTGGCACGTGTCCACATGAACAAGAGGAGCGGTTGAGAGCGCGGTGGTATAGAGAACATCCACTTGATCGTGGAATTGAGCGGGCTTCATTGCTTGAATAGGTAGCAGTATTACAGGGAGTATGGGAATTTACCGGCTCATGAGCATGACTTATCTCATACACAGCAGTATTTGCTCCCAGGTTTGGATCGGATGGCCGAGTCCAGAGTGAGGACGCGGTGATCTCTTGCACGTTTTAGAATTTGCTTTTGATGGTTGCTAGAAGATAATCTGATCTGATTCGTATATTTGAATCCTGCTATACTCGGAGAACCAATTTGGCAGTGCGAATCTTCAAGTGTGTAATCAATGGAATAATGCTCCGACGCTTCTCTCTCGCAAGGGGAAGGCCAATGCTAGGAGCATAGGCTCGAGTCAAATCATGAGAGAACCATATTTGTGGACGCGAATCCGTAGTCACTTGATGGAGTCATCGGCAGAAAAGAACGATAGTTTCGAAAGATGAAAGCTAGAACACAATGGAATGGGACCGAGACATTCTTATCTTAGAAATCCGGCCCATATTGTATACGAAACGGTTTTACTCTGTTCTGATAGGACTCGATGGAAATCTTAATACTATTTCATCGATTCAGTACACATCAGTTCACGAGACAATTTTACATCGATGTTGGTGGATTATTTATGAACAATTCTCAAAAAATATATATATATATAAATTTAGGTGCCATTTTTTATTTTTACATCAATCCTCGTCCTCTTATGACATCCTAAAGCGGTCTTCTATCCTTTATATTTGACCGATCTATAAGTTGAAATAGTCCAATCACAATACTTTTGCATAGGCCTAATTCTATGAACATTCTTTTGAATAGGCCTATAATGTTTCCATCAAGTTTTTATTTATTTTTGCATATTTTTATTCTTAAATCAATAATGATACCCCTTTAGAATCTCAGTAAAAATGATAAGCTGACTTGTATTGTATTTCAAGTAGATGTTTTATCATCAATGTTTCTTGCTCAATTAGCATTGATAAAAGCATGAAGATAAAATAATAAATGTTTACGAAGAATAAGTCTAGAATCTCTTTGAGATATCGTGACTCATTTTACTATAAACCAATCAATATATAGTGGATGGTTACTGTATAAATTGTGATAATTTATTTACGACAAACAAGATGTTTGAACGTATAAGAGATAAGTACTATAGAGTTAAGTACTTGTCAGTATTGTACATGATATGTAGTAAAACTACTATCATATAATTTGAGAGATTCAATAGTAAAGAGTGGAGTAGCAATTTCATTGGCGTTCTTCATATTCATCTTTGATAGTAGATCTTGAACGTACTTCTTTTAAGATAAAAAGAGTCTGTATAGTCGATCTGCCAATTGCTTGAGGAATTCCTTGATCTATATAGGATTATTGCTTGTAACGATAATATCATCCACATGCATAAGTAGATATATTATACTTTCATTTTATTATCGTAGAAATAATGAAGTATCAGACTTAGTGTTAATAAAGATAGTAAATGTAAAAAGTAGGCCAAGTTCAGTGTACTAGGCCCTTGGAACTTAACGATGTCTATAAATAACTTTTTAGAGTTTACAAACATATCTTGGATATTGATGATAGATGAAACTAGAAGGTTGTTGCATAAAAATATCTTTAGTTAGAGTCCCCCTGTAAGAAAGCATTGTTAACATCCAATTATCGTACATGCTAGCCTTTTTGATAGCCAAACTCAGAATAAGTCGAATTATTATCGATTTAACAATGGGACTGAATATTTTTTTAAAGTCAACATCAGGTCGTTGATGAAACCTTTTAGCCATTACACATGCTTTATATCTAGCAACAGATCCATCTGGGTTCCTCTTAATTTGAAAGATCTACTTATACCCGATAATATTTTGTGTGTGATGAAATAGTACAAGGGTACATATAGAATTATGGAGTAGGATATCATATTCTTTTCACATAGCTTTGCACAAATGTGGAGATTTATGCACTTGAGAAGGTGATAGCGCTCTCACTTACCTTCCAGATACACAAGACTTATCTTTATTTTTAACAAAGACATAAGATCTGATTACTTCATCAAATCTTATATTCCAACTTCAAAAAGCTTGCTTTAGTCCATAAATAGACCTAAGCAACCTATACACCTTATATGGACTGTCCTTGGACATGAATCCCTCAAGCTATATCATGTACACCTCCTCCTCGATATTGTAATTGAGGGACATGATTTTTACGTTCATCTGTCAAATCTCATAATCATAGTATACTGTAATAGCCAACAGAATTTAGATGGATTTTAGTATGGTTACGAGTGAGAAGATTTTGTCATAGTCAACAACTTACCTTTAATGATACCCTTTAGCCACTAGCTTTGCTTTATAAATCTTCATCTTTCCATCTACTCTGATCTTCTTCATAAAGATCTACTTACAACCAATGGGTAAAATATTCTTTGGTGTATAAACTAGGTTCCAAATATTATTAGAGTACATGGAATCCATCTCAAAATTCATTACTTTTTGCCATTTCATGAAGTCTATACTCGTAATAGCCTCCTCATAGATTTGAGGATCAATATCCTCAACATCATCTCTTCTAATATGTCCCATATATATCTCAGGAGGATGTGATACTTTATCGGACCCACGTAAAGTTAGAACTTATGTGCTAGGTAACTGAACAGACTCGGGCTGTGGAGTGGTACTTAAGCTAGATTCTTTAACCTTGTTCAACTCTATTACACTCTCACTGTCTCTACCAAAATATATTCCTTCCCAAGGAATACCGCTCTCTTAGCTACAAAGACCTTTTGATCCTCGGGGTGATAAAAATAATACCCATAATTTTCCTTAGGGTATCCCACATATTGAATTTTGGATTTTGATGATAAAAACAATTGATAATGTTATGATATAATCTACATTTTGAGTGACGCAGGATTAGCTTCGATCAAGAGAGGCAAATTGATTAAAGCAGGAATAATAAGAAGTTGGGTCGGAATTGAATATGTCAGAAGATTGGATGTCAAACCGGAGGAATGAACGATGTGTTAGTAGAAGGCTTCCTGCCATGTGTTTAGGTATCAGGCCAAGAAGATCGGACATTGCGCCAATGAAATTGGATGTTGTGAGAAGGAAAAATATCAATTGGGCAATACGCTGAAGGAGATGACGATTCACCAAAGGGTCGGACGAAGCGTCAGATAAACCAATGACAAACCAGACAAATTAGTATTCTTGCTTGTAATAATTTGTCTAGATCGAAATAGTTTTAGTTATAATATAATTGGGTTGGTTTAGAATGTAATTAGGCCAACTCAATTATGGGCCAACTGGGCTTGAATTGAGGCTATTTTGGGCCAAGAAAAAGGCCCATTCAGTGACCCAAAAGTTGGGTCAGGTAGTGGCACCGCTAGTGGCTCAGTGTCCGAGACACAATCTCCAAGACTATGTCAGGCGATAGTACCGCCAAAATGGATGGTGGTACAACCCAGACACGGTGGTACCACCCAAACATAGTCTCCTAAACTATGTTAGGCAGTAGTACCGCCTAGTGTCAATGCTACAAGCGGTAGCACCACCATGACTCGGGAAACCCAGGATAAGACCTTTTTTTTCTTCAATTTTGAAGTCATTTGAGGTCTATAAATACCCCAACTATTCCTATGTGGAAGAACATGAATTAAAGCATAAAGTGGTTTTTATTCTGGGTTGTAAAATTGCTAAAGTCTTTGCTTTCTAATTTTGAGATCATTCA
The DNA here is from genome assembly GCA_004837865.1 of Musa balbisiana. Lineage (NCBI taxonomy): Eukaryota > Viridiplantae > Streptophyta > Magnoliopsida > Zingiberales > Musaceae > Musa > Musa balbisiana. The sequence goes on along the minus strand of CM017192.1, from coordinate 34,400,938 downwards.
AGAGAGGTATGAAACTTATAATCCTTTCAGATATACCATTGAGCTGAGATGTATAAGAAAGTGTCCATTGAGATAAAATCCCATGGTCCTTGAGGAACTAAATGAACCCTGTACTCAAGTACTCACCTCCTCGATCTGATTGAAGAGTCTTGATGCTCTCTCTAGTCTTGTTCTCCACTTCATTCTTATACTCTCTGAATTTCTCGAAGGCCTCAGACTTGTACTTCATGAAGTACACATGTTCATACCTTATAAAATTGTCAGTAAAATTAATGAAATAAGAGTAACTACCTATGGCATGAGTTATAATATAATTGGGTTGGTTTAGAATGTAATTAGGCCAACTCAATTATGGGCCAACTGGGCTTGAATTGAGGCTATTTTGGGCCAAGAAAAAGGCCCATTCAGTGACCCAAAAGTTGGGTCAGGTAGTGGCACCGCTAGTGGCTCAGTGTCCGAGACACAATCTCCAAGACTATGTCAGGCGATAGTACCGCCAAAATGGATGGTGGTACAACCCAGACACGGTGGTACCACCCAAACATAGTCTCCTAAACTATGTTAGGCAGTAGTACCGCCTAGTGTCAATGCTACAAGCGGTAGCACCACCATGACTCGGGAAACCCAGGATAAGACCTTTTTTTTCTTCAATTTTGAAGTCATTTGAGGTCTATAAATACCCAACTATTCCTATGTGGAAGAACATGAATTAAAGCATAAAGTGGTTTTTATTCTGGGTTGTAAAATTGCTAAAGTCTTTGCTTTCTAATTTTGAGATCATTCAAGAGAGGTATGAAACTTATAAAGGTTGTCTCCTAAACCTGTGAAAAGTAGAAAGAGTGTAAAAATTTAGTTGGTTTTCGCCCATTTAAGAAGACTATTAGTGGATTCTAGTGGCCTCGACGAAAGAGGAATCGAGAGTGGACGTAGGTCACGATGACTGAACCACTATAGATCCGGTGTGGTTCTTTCATTTTATCGTACGAAGATTTTTGAATCGATGTATTGTTTATGTATATACTAATTCACCCCCCCCCCCCCCCCCCCCCCCCCCCCCCCCCCCCCCCCAAGTGCCAACTTGATCCTAACACCACGAACTTGCACCGCTCCATCTTTATTTCAAATTTATCAGTGTTGTGTCTTTTAACATGGACATGACAGACCCAAATCTTAATAACCTTAAGATCGGGCTTCTTTTCTCTTCATATCTCATATGGTGTAGACACTACCGACTTAGTTGAAAAAATGTTCAGAAGGTAAGCTGTAGTCTCTAGAACGTATCCCCAAAATGAGACGAGTAGATCGGTGAAACTTATAATGGACCCATCATGTCTAATGATATATGATTCCTCCTTTCAGATATACCATTGAGCTGAGATGTATAAGAAAGTGTCCATTGAGATAAAATCCCATGGTCCTTGAGGAACTAAATGAACCCTGTACTCAAGTACTCACCTCCTCGATCTGATTGAAGAGTCTTGATGCTCTCTCTAGTCTTGTTCTCCACTTCATTCTTATACTCTCTGAATTTCTCGAAGGCCTCAGACTTGTACTTCATGAAGTACACATGTTCATACCTTATAAAATTGTCAGTAAAATTAATGAAATAAGAGTAACTACCTATGGCATGAGTTATATTGGACCATATACGCCACTATATATGAGTTCCAACAGCTCAGTGACTCTATCTCCAGTTCCACTAAATGGAGAGTTGGTTAGTTTTCTACAAAGGCAAGACTCGCAAATTGCATATGACTCATAGTTGAATGGATATAGATATTCATCATTTAGCAACTTTTGAATCCTTCCCTTGTGAATATTACCTAGCATATAATGTCACAAATATGTATTGTTCACCTCATCTTGTTTTCTCTTGGACATACTTACATTAATGATATGTAGAGTAGTGTCTAGCATAAATAAACCATTATGCAATGTTCCTCTCATGATAATCTTATCATCTAATAACATTGAACAATCATTGTTCTAAAAAACTAATTTATATTCACTAATTTTCAAACACGAAATGAAATTAATATTTTTGATAATAAAAGGAACAAAATAACATGCATCCAATGCAATAATAGCTCAACTAGGTAGAAGTAAGGTGACTTCGCCAACAACTACTATAGTAACTTTTGCTTCATTGCCCATCTTGAGGTCTATCTCGCCTCTCGCCAATCTTCTAGGTCTTTCTAGAACCTACAATGAATTATAGATGTGATAAGTACTCTCGGTATCCAATACTCATATGTTATCATAAGAGTTTAACAAATAAAGACTGACTATGAATGTACATGAAGCTACTCCAAGCTTTTGTTTCGCCCTCTCTACAAGATACTCTTTGCAGTTCCCTTTTCAGTACCCATCTTTGCCATAGTGGAAGCACTGGCCTTTGTCCTTCACGTGGTCCTTCTTAGCAACATTTGCTTTACCCAATCTACCCTTGCCCTTGACCTTCTTAAGGGACTTTTCTACCTTTCTTTTCTTTCTTGTCTCACTGGTATAGAGAACTGGTCTCTCTTTCTTGATGGTGATCTCTACCTCCCTTAACATATTAAGGAGCTTAGTGAGAGTCATCTTATGCTTGTTCATTTTAAAATTCATTATGAATTGAGAAAATGAATCTGGTAAGGACTGAATCACAAGATCCACACACAAGTTATTCTCTAGAACCATTTCTAGACTTGTGAGTTTCTCTATCCACTCAATCATCATTAGGATATGGTTCTGAATCGAGGTCCCCTCAGCCATCTTGGCACAAAAGAGGCTCTTGGATATCTCATATCATTGAGTCATTCCCTCTTCCTCAAATAGTTTGCAGACATATAGGAGAATGGATCTAATATCCATGTTTTCATGTTGTCTCCATAACTCGGGAGTCATGGAGCCCAATATGTAACACTAAGCAAGAGTGGACTCATCTCTGTACTTCACGTAGCGAGCAATCTCATCCTCGCTTGCCTCTTCCTCAAGTGTAAGTATCACTATATCAAGGACGTACACGATTTTCTCTACCGTGAGAACGATTCTTAAATTGCGAAGCCAATTTATATAGTTTGGACCAGTGAGGTGGTTAATATCAAGTATGTCACGTAATGGATTGAAAAGCGACATTTTTTGAAAATAAACATGTAGCAGAAATAAATAATATGCAGACTTTGTAATAAGTAAACAACTAAGATATGATCTTCTATCTTAATCTACTTCCACTATTTTCTAGCGAAGTACACAACTCCCTCCGGTATGTGAATCGGAGATCTTTGGTGGATCTCTAGTGGGGATCAGAATCCAATTGACGTCTCAACGTAACCTCAAGGGACTCGATCAATTACGCTAAGCCCAAAAGGTAGGCAACTCTTACTGATCACAACTCCTTGTGACTCCTGTCCTATTCGACCTTTGAACCATCATGGTCTCGAGGGACTCGACTAACTATAATGTCCAATTAAGTCATCACCATCATTACAAAATTAGTCTGATTCGATGATATGCCCTTAAGGGACTCGATCAACATACCATATCTTCATGTCACTAGTAACATCTCTATATCATAGGTAAGATCTCAAATAGTAATATAGGTGAGCCTTGAGGGACTCGATCAACTTAACCTATGTCAGGAATCGATTTCTTCCTATAATGATGGAAGGCCACGTTGGTCAATCTAATTATCTTACATTTATCGACTTAATATTATCAAGAGAGGGGATTTTGTTTCGATCTCCTAATATGAAGTGTCACACATATACATATTAATATATATCTATTAGAATCAATATGACACTAAGAGAGGGGGTGAATTAGTGCTTTTACAAAGATTACATCGGTTTGGAAAATCTCGTTCGATGTAGAAAAATCATTTCAATAAAGCTTGTATCGGAAAGTGTTTAAGCTTTACTTAGAGTAAATGTGAAGTAAAGTGAGCAGCTAAGTAAGTAATAATAATAAACAACAAAAGAAATGAGTCAATTGGATTTATAGTGGTTCAATTGTCGTGACCTACGTTCACTCCTGATTCCTCCTCCGTTGATGCCACTGGTATCCACTAATGGTCTTCCTTTAATGGGTGAAGATCAACTACCCTCTTATAATACTTTCTCCTTTTTACATGTTTAGGAGATAACCTTTACAAGTCACTTTTTTATAAGTATTCCCTCACACACCTCCTTTAGAACTAACTCTAAGCACTATGAGGAGGGAATTCAAGGTTTTGGCATAGTTTACTCAGTATTTTTGTCAAGAATTCTTGCTCCTTTCTTGTTGCCTAAGTGGGGTATTTATAAGCCCCAAATAGTTTCAAAAATAAAGCCAAAAATTTAAATTTCCGGGTCTTTTGGGTACGGGCGGTACCACCGCCTATAGCTTGACATTGGGCGGTACCACCGCCCAGTCTGGCAGTACCATTGCCTGACATACTGTCATTGGGCGGTACCACTGCCCAGTCTAGCGATACCACCTACTGATAGCCTCAGAGATCTGGTTTTTTGAGTTTTCCAACTCACAGGCGATTCTACCACATGTTCTAGCGATGCCACCGCTTGACCCAACATTTGAGTCACTGAATATGCCTTATAATAAGCCCAAATCACTCCTAATTTAGGCTCAATCGGCCCTTAATTGAGTTGACATTGTTTCATCTCAATACCGACTCAATTAGACCTAAACTAACCCAATCTAGGTAAATTGTTACAAAGCACTTAATCATATATTTTTCGGCATGTCATTGGTTCTTCCGACGCTTTGTTTGATCCTTTAGCACATCGTCCTCTCCTTCGGTGTATTGCTCAATTGGCATATTGACTCTCATAACTTTCAATCTCCTTGGTGCAATGTCTGATCCTTCGTCTCGATGCCCGAATTCACGGCACGAAGCCTTCTGCCTACACGTTGACCGATCCTTTAGCCCGACGTCCAATCTTCTAACATGTTCACTCCGGCCCAACATCCGATTTTTCCTACTTTAATCAATTTGTCTTTTTTTTTTATCGAAGTTAGCGCTGTGTCACTCAAAATGTAGATTAGATTGAAAATCATCAATTGATTTCATCATCAAAATCTGAGATTCAATAATAACTACATCGTATACAAATATATATACATACCTAGTATGTGTATAAATAATCATACATCGTATGAGCAACCATACCAGATGATCATAGACCACAACCTAATATGATTAGGCCTAAGCCAGTGAACCCAATCACTCACATTAAGATTTATGTGTGCAATAGTACATCTTCATGCTCTGTGATCATCCATCTCATCCTTGTCAATTTCGTCGATATTTTGACGTATTTCCATGCGTCGCAATCGTTCGTCTCGACCTTGTGGGTTTCATTGTTGCCTCCATGCTCTCGCTGTACCTCCTCATTTTATTACAACTTAATCATAGGCATGCAAGCCTAACAATAAATAAGAATAAAATTGGAGGCTCGTAGGCTCCAATAATAATAATAATCACATCACATGTACACACATATCACATGATCCATGATCATCCGTCCACATCATATATCATATGTACGCATCGTCATCATATAGGACTATTAAATAATTATTATAATAATTAATTAAATTATTTAATTAATTATTCTGTAGTATTTTGGGAACCTTACTATAGCGTGCCCCAAAATGATAGGTAATTAATTCCTTAAGTGACTAGAAAATCTCAACCACTATGGCCTCCCTTATGATTAGGAATCTTTGGCCACAAGATTGGCTTGTGTGACTAGGAATCCTAGGCCACAATACTGCCTTGTGTGGCTAGGAAATCCTAGTCACCAAGGAATCTATTACAGCTAAAAAACCCTAGTTGCAAGGTAGTCTTGGGCGGTCAAGAAGACTAGTCGCCTGTTTGCCCCATGCGGTCAGGAGTCTTAGCTACCAGGGGCACTTGGGTGGTTAGAAAATCTTAACCGCCTGTGGTGCCCCCTACAGCCGAAACCTGGCTACAGGGTCTGCCATGCAGCAGGTTGAGAGCTTTTGTTCCTACTTCTTTTGGACAAGCCGAGAGCAACAAATTAAAGCTCTCCACCAAAGTTGCAAACAACCTTCAGCCAATCCAAGGGGCAGCAGCTTATTAGTCTGTTAAAAAAGATTTTCTCAATCAAAATCTTATCTTCTATCAACTATTTCTCAACTTTAATAATTATATATATATATATATATATATATATATATATATATATATATATATATATATATATATATATATATATAAGTGAGAGAAATCGTTATAACCCTTTTTAAGACTTCCATCCTGCATCAATCAATGAGCATCAAACTTGATTCATACATCATATCGGTTTTGCTAAGCCTCATGAAATTGCACATATTACTCCCTTCAGATAATTTTCTTCCAGCCTCAGACACAACTCCAATCGGGGGATCTCACCATCAGCCTTTTGACGAAGCAATACGTGATGCGTGTAGGAGGTGGCCATCAATTGGGCTACGAGCTGTAGAACCTTCTGTGGAATAGAAAGGGCACGAGCAACTTGGAAACAGCATCGCCCGACATGCTTTGTGCTTCAACAAAAGCCACATGATCCCATATTCCTTTGGGTCTACAAGGTTGCAAGTTGGAATTCTTCTTTGATGTTTCTTCGGTTAAATAACTTGACAATTGATATGAGAAATATTTCGATTTAATTTTATTATCATCACGTCGATCGATTTTATTATGATTAAGTAAAATATTTATTGTTGGGAAAGTGGATCAGACTCGATATTTTATGCAGATAATTATATTTGATGGTTTAAAAGGTGTTTAGGATTAATTATATATCACAATCATTTGAACGTACTATATAATGAGATTATGGTCCAAATGAGTGACACATCGGCTTGATTCATTCGTGGGCTTAAGCATCTTGCTGTGAGGTCTTATGTATGTATACCTGCAAATGTCGGCACTTTGATTTGAGTCTATCCCTTTCGCTTTCTCTTTCATTTTCATGGGGGCTGTATATTTTTTTGACAACTAATGCATCCAACACACATAAAGTCCTCTTTGTTCCCACTGTCTCCTTCAATCCTCAAGATCTACCATTCTCATTATAGATCTTGCTCACATTTCCAAATAAAAGCATTCTATATCAAGCTTTCTTTTTCTCTTAATCTTTTCAGTCGAATCTAGTAAATTAATTTATTGAAACAAATCGAGTAGTACTCATGTGAGTTTCATCTTTTTTTTTTCTAACCTAAATTAGAAAAGATAGTTTTCCCGTTCTGCTCTCAATTCATGATGTATGATCGATCCTACTATAACTTATTGAGTTCCAGAAGAATTTATATGAGACGAACCTCCGAAATAATTTTTTTTCCATGTGATCAATATTGAAATAAAAATATTTTAATTTATGAATAAATAGAATATTTATCCGGACTGATGCTAATATTGATGTGAAATATTTACGGGATTGTTAGTAGAACATATTCGATTGAGATTTGATGCTAATATAGAGATTATGTGGACTGACGAGAACAGATTTGGATGGCTTGAGAGTCATGCATTGATGTGAAAACTCTGCATGTGAGTCAGAATGGTTGTATAGAGTACAATGCAGGACAGTTTTCACAGGGCATATGAGTTGGATGGATCGTCTAATCCCGCAGTGATGGCGGTGGCAGTAGCGGCTTAAATCTGTTCCGGTGATTGGACTATGATTGGCCACGTCCACAGCAGCGTAAGTCTGTTTCAGTGATTGATTGGCGTATGATTGGCCACGTCCGATTCCATCTCCATCTCCGTTCCTACACGATCACGCTACCCGTATGGTGACACACACTTTGAGAACTGGGGTCATGTCCCGGTCGACTTTCACCACTCTCCTCTTAAACCCACAAAAATAAAAAAAAAATCATACCTTTTTTTTATCATATTTTATGGTACGATTTTTTAATAAAAATATTCATATTTTAAGTCTTTCTCAATCTATGCTTTTTATTTTTAAATAATATTTTTTAAAAAAAATTAAATAATATTTTAAGTATTTTAAATAATATTTTAAATTTAAAATTATTTAAAATAATTTAAAAAATTTTCTCATCTAGTTTTAAACTGTAATATTATTTTTATTTGATTCATTTATAATATTTTTAATAATATTTATAATATTTTTTTATTAAGATATTAAAAATACTTTGAGTCACATTATACTATACATCTTTTGTTGATTGAGGTTAAGGGTTCATTTGGATCATTTATAATATTTTTTATTATTATGATCAAAATATTATAATAAACTAATTTTATTTTTATTCGTATTATTTTTAAATTATTATAAATATCTATTGAATCAAGATGTGATATATTTGATGGTTTCCGATGTGCTCTAATTCCATTTGATTCATCTATAATATTTTTGTTATGGTAAGCAAAAATACTATAATAGGTCAAAAATATTATAACAAACAAAAAAATGAAGGATAATTTAAATATTTTTATAATATTTTTTAAAAAAAATTAAATAATATTTTAAGTATTTTAAATAATATTTTAAGTATTTTAAATAATATTTTAAGTATTTTAAATAATATTTTAAGTATTTTAAATAATATTTTAAGTATTTTAAATAATATTTTAAGTATTTTAAATAATATTTTAAGTATTTTAAATAATATTTTAAGTATTTTAAATAATATTTTAAGTATTTTAAATAATATTTTAAGTATTTTAAATAATATTTTAAGTATTTTAAATAATATTTTAAGTATTTTAAATAATATTTTAAGTATTTTAAATAATATTTTAAGTATTTTAAATAATATTTTAAGTATTTTAAATAATATTTTAAGTATTTTAAATAATATTTTAAGTATTTTAAATAATATTTTAAGTATTTTAAATAATATTTTAAGTATTTTAAATAATATTTTAAGTATTTTAAATAATATTTTAAGTATTTTAAATAATATTTTAAGTATTTTAAATAATATTTTAAGTATTTGTTTTTGCACTTCCATGCTTTGTTTGTGAACTTTATACACAACAAATACCTTTTTCGTGGTAGCACGGCATGAATTAGTTAGTGAGCAAGATTTAAGTATCGGTACAAGACTTTATTTGTATTTTATAAATATTTAAAATTTTGTAATCTTAATCTTCATCTTCACATGATAGCTAAGAGGTTAATATATATATTATAGATATATATCTTCTT
>CM017192.1:34234274-34386774 GCA_004837865.1 Musa balbisiana | reverse complement strand
TTATCGATAAAGAATATATAATCAGTGAGTTATCGTTCGTCATGCAAGCGTCACATAAAATCCACGAGAAAAAAATATCTAGACAACCCATCACACACTTGTCGTATGGATAAAAGTCCAAGGGGCAACTCGTGATATGTATAAATCATCTCCCCTACGGAATATTTATAATAATTTTTTATCTCTTTAATATTTGATATAAAAATAGACCCTCAACTTTAGATAAAAACGTATTAAAATCAATAATATAGATCTACAAAAATTAATCGGAGGAATCGACTCGAAAAGTTTCTCTCGATTTTAGTTTTATGTAGGTAACATCTTCGGAAACATAGTATTTTTACCTCAAGAGCATAATATTTTTATTTCACGAGGAGATGCTTTCTGCCTCGAATGACTCTATACATATGAAACAAAATCATGTGGGAGATGTCAACGATATTTTTCATCAACACTAATGATGTACCATATTGGTAATATACCTGACTCATTTAACTCGATTGATGATCCATACTATAAATAAAAAAAAATCAACTTAGTAAAAACCTTGATCAGATCTCATCTTCGTCTCTTAAAATTAGAAGAAAAAAAAAAAGAAGAAATATCTCACATGCCAATCCAGCCAAGACAGCAATAGTGAAGGTTTGGGACCATTAGCCACGCACGGGTGGAAGAATCCCGAGCCGGCCTCGTCTCACTGCCCTACCCACACACCGACGCATCGCTTCTGGCTCACATTTCCGTGCCCGAAGGCCACCGAAATCCAAACGCAGGACTTCAGCTCGTGGTCCCCGAACACCACTACCCACATCCCCACCCCACCCCCCCGGCCCACTCCCCACATGGTAGGTCCCCCACCATCCCGACACCGGGTTAAAGTTGGTTCCCCTCCCCACCCCGTGCCACTGGCCCACCGTTTTCCAAGCTTCCCAACCATCTGATCTATTTTAATCGGAGGATTAGGATGTCTATCGATCGGGTTCTATTTAAGATGGATTCGAACTACAATATATGACTCATTCATTGTCCATATAATCTCCGTGATCCGTTTTAACTCACATTATAATATTAATAATCGAATTTATAATCCAAATAGTATTGGACTAAGTTTGTCGAACATTATGACCAGTTAAATCGAATCAGAATATCCATCAATTTCATTTCGATCCGATTCGAGTGATGGAATTTAATACTGACAAATTTACATTCAAAAATTTTCTTTGATGACCTCTTTTTGATTAAGATTCGACCGTGGTTAATCGTCTCTATCGGTATCATACGACCACATTTAATAGCTATGAATTACAGAGTCAATGAATCTATCTAAATTTGAATATAATATTTTCTTAAGATGATTGTTTGGTTGGATTTATTTTTATATTCTCATTAAAGATAATATAATACAATATTAATATATATATTTTAAAAAGTTTATTCATACTTGATTTGCTTTGACTTGATCTAAAATTTCAAAGCAAAATAATCATTCTGTATTTTGATCCATAGAGGATTTAAGGAGGATTGATGAAACATCATATTTTACCTTTTAAGCAAAACGATAATTTTGATGACTCAATCTTCGTCGTCAAATCGTGGAGCAACAAAGATTATTCTTGGTTTTATAATAATTATTATTATGATTATAAATGTTTCAGGATGAATCCAATTTGTTAAACTCGAATTGAACTACGTGATTAACATACTATCAAATTGGACAATGGCTAATCCCACTGGTGAGAACACTTTGTTTGACATATATGGAAAGAACAATTCAAGCAAAAAATAAATCCAATTGGTACTGAACATAATATTATATGGGTTAGACATTTATTATCTAGTCTTATAGAAAATTAAATTCTTCACACAACAAATTTTCTAAAATCTCTTATTCTCTCTCTCATCGAAATTTGAGATACACAAGATTTTATATATATATATATATTACTTGGCAAAATGAGACTTCAAAACTAAAAAAAAAACAATCAAAGAAATCTCATAGATAATATACTAAAAAGTCATTTGATATTTCTTATTATTAACTAAGATTAACATTTTGATCATATGAGATCAATTATAAGTATCATCGAGTTAATCACAACTTAAGGATATATTTCTTTATACATCCTTTCATTTAAGCTTCAAAAATTTTCATTCATGCATTTTCTTAACTCTTTCTTAACCCATTAAACAGAAACTCAGGAATATCAATAATTTTTTTTTACCTGAATTGCTCTCCTAACAAAACACATATAGCTAAGAATAATCAGATCCTAATTTTTCATGAATTTTATAAAAAAAAATCATTTCCATATCAAGAATTCTTATTCCCCAAAAATACTGCCTCCAAAAATCAAAAGATACTCATAAGCAATTCAAAAGCGGAATGCATATGAATCGGTCCCTTCCATGCTTTCCGAGATCTCTCCTTTGTGCGGGAGGAAGTAATTAATGTAAGACTTGCATTTGAATTCCTCAACCTTGGAGTTCATATCGGGGGATCGATCGATCATATGGGAGGGATCGGTGTCGCGCATGAACCATAGATTCCTCTCTTTCGGATATAAACTCCATCTTATGGGCACACTTCTCTCTCTCTTTCTCTCTCTCTCTCTCTCTAACTTTAGCATAAAGAATGGCTTGGCTGATTCATGGCGAGAGCAGTGGGCGAGAGAGAGAGAGAGAGTCGTAACGTGACATGATGCCATAATTGCCCGGCACGTTCTAAGCTCCCTTGTGGGTCCCATGTACAGCTGTGGCGATGTGTGCCCATATGCCTTGCCTACTCTCCACTTCGTCCTAGCACCTCATGTAATTACCAAAGCCCCTTATTATAACCTTCCTCGCATAAAGATGACAGTACAACGTAATGTGGTCTCTATCAACTATCAATCCCATCCATTTCAAGCTCTGTGGCTAATTAGTATATTGTTACCGATGTGCTATACTAATAGTTCATAAAGCCTGCAAATCTTGTCTTACAACTCTCCTCCTCTCCCTCGCTGCCTCAAGTCGCACCACCTTTGGGTTTTAACTATTGTTAGGCAGCAAAGCAAAGTAAGCCTCTGACAGCGCAGCATCTCATTATGTTTTGTCATTTCCCATCACCATCGTCATCATCATCATCCATCTTCTCTTCTGCTACCTCCACCCTGACCTCGTTTCTTTACTATTCCTTCCTTGTTACATATCATCTGTGCATCTCATATATATGGTGTTTTAGCAGTCTTTTTCTTGGTTTTTTTTTTTTTTGTTTTGCTTTGCCTACACCCTCCCTTTGCCTCTTCTCTCGACCTTTCTTTCTCTTCTGCAAGCTCTCGTTTTTATTGTTTTCGCTCCATGTACTGATTCCTGCAATCCCCACCGCCAGTACCTCCTCTTCTCTATCTCTTGCCCCACTGAGGGAGGGGCAGAGAGGAAGAGGGAGTTCAGTTGGCAACACTAGTAATAGAAGAACTTGTAGTAACTGCCCAAAAAGGCGTTGTCGAGAGCTGAAAGGGGAAACAATTTGCAGCGCCATGCAGCAGCAACCACAGCAACAGCAGCAGCAGCCGCCGCCGCAGCTGCAGCAGCAGGGCGGGTCCCAGTTCGGTGCCGATATGGCCCCATTCGCGTCCTCGGGGGCCAGCCCCCCGGCTCACGTGCTCCAAATCCCCGGCGCCGGCCCCCTCCATCCGCCGCCGCAGCCGTCGTCGCAGCTGGTGGAGTCCGCGCCGGCGCCGGTCAGTCGTCGGCCCCCGGCACCCACGGATGCAGCCAATTTCGATGAGCTGGCCCCCGCCGTGGCCGGGGGCTTTCACGACGATGAGGCTCGCACCGTCGGCTACGAGGCCGAGCGCGGTGGCACGCCCGGTAGCCGCTGGCCGCGGCAGGAGACGCTCGCGCTGCTCAAGATCCGCTCCGAGATGGACGCCGCCTTTCGAGACGCCACCTTTAAGGGCCCTCTCTGGGAAGAAGTCTCCAGGTAAAAGCCACATTCAATTCACACCGCTGCGTACCTTCCTTCAAAATACGGTGTCTTAAATTCCTCCCTCCTCCTCCTCCTCCTCCTCGTGTGATGCTGCCCGTGTCCCGTGAAAAGAGAGATCACTGACCTCCGGAGAGTCTTCGACGGTTTTCTTGGGATCTAGTTCACCAGCTTCGGGTGCAGAATTCTTGGAGACAGCTCTCAGTTTAGTACCACGGATTCCACTGTAGCACTGATGTAAGGCTTCAGGTTTTGCCTCAGAAGGAATCTGAGAGAGAGAGAGAGAGAGAGAGAGAGAGAGAGAGAGAGAGAGAGAGAGAGAAGGTGGGTGGTGGGGAAGCGGGGGCGCGGTGTTTTCCCCAACTCATGCCTTCTCTCTTTCTCGTTCATGTGTCTGAGTACTATGGGGAGGAACCACCCCTGCATCGATCCCGAGCTAACTTGTGAGAGCAGGTTTAGAACACCGGCCGATGACGACTAAATGCAAAACGCATGCACTCCGATCAGCTCAGTGCAGCCATCGAGGCGCATCTATTGTTTGTTTTAGTTTTTGTTCTCCCCACCTATTCCTTGCAGCTCTTTTCTTCTTATCTAATTCGTTGATTGAAGTCATGATGGTCAAAATCTTTGGGTGTTAACGCATAGCCTCTTCTAGCTGTTCTTGAGTACTCCTTTCTCATTTTATCCTCCTCTTGCTGTGGGTTTTGGTTGGCAGGAAGCTAGCGGAGTTGGGCTACAAGAGGAGCGCGAAGAAGTGCAAGGAGAAGTTCGAGAACGTACATAAGTACTACAAGCGCACCAAGGACGGCCGAGCCGGCCGCCAGGACGGCAAGACCTACCGCTTCTTTAATCAGCTCGAGGCTCTCCACAGCAGCGGCGGAGGCGGCGCCACCACGCCCACCGTGACACCTGCCATGCTTCTCACTACCACCTCCCCAGCCCAGATTAGCTTCACCACCGCCCCGGCGGGCCCCCCAGCTACTAGAGTCCAAGCTTCGTCTGTCTCCGCCGCGGCCCCACCGCCCGTCGCGACGCCATCTTGGGTCGTACCTGACCTTGGACCACAAGCGAACTCGAGCTTGGCTGCAGCGGGGATCAGCTTCTCGTCAGATTCGACCTCCTCCTCGTCGTCGGAGTCCGACGACGAGGAGACGGAAGATGCCGGCGAGAGTCGGGAAGGACGGAAGAGGAAGCGCCGTGGGGGGTCGAGGGCCAGACAGCAGATGATGACCTTCTTCCAGGGCCTGATGCGGCAGGTGATGGAGCGGCAGGAGGCCATGCAGCAACGATTCTTGGAGGCGATCGAGAAAAGAGAGCAGGACCGGTTGATCCGAGAGGACGCGTGGCGGCTGCAGGAGATGGCGCGACTCAGCCGAGAGCAGGAGTTGCTTTCCCAAGAGCGCGCCATGGCGGCGTCCCGAGACACTGCGGTCATTTCCTACCTTCAAAAGATCAGCGGCCAACCTGTCACATCATCGTCTGCCTTTCCGGCCAGTGCCGCTGCCATCTCCCTCACACCACTCCCTCTGCCGCCGTCGCACGCTCCGCCCCCGCCACAGCCACCACCTCAGCAGCAACAGGAACACCAGCAGAAGCAAGGGGATCGGCATCACACGCCAAAAACCGACGTCACGGCGACGCAGCGGGTGACCGTCAGCTCGGAGCCCGAAGAGGGTCATTGCTTCGAGCCAGTGTCGTCCTCTAGGTGGCCCAAGGAGGAGGTACATGCGTTAATTAAGCTTCGGAGCGGGCTCGGGTCGAGGTACCAGGAGGCTGGGCCCAAGGGTCCGCTTTGGGAGGATATCTCCGCCGGAATGCAGCGGCTAGGGTACAACCGTAGCGCCAAGAGATGCAAGGAGAAGTGGGAAAACATCAACAAGTACTTCAAGAAGGTGAAGGACAGCAACAAGAAGCGGCCGGAGGACTCGAAGTCCTGCCCTTACTTCCACGAACTTGAGGCACTCTATCGTAAGAAAATGCTAGGTAGTGACATCGCCGCAGGCGATCCTGGTGGCGGCAGCAGTGCGGTCGGTCAACAGAAACAGGAGCAAGACACCGATCCCAGCCCACTAGAACAGCAGCAGCAGCGGCATCCGGCTGTGGCCGAAGGCCAGAATGGCGACAACAACAAGAACAACAGAAGTGATGGGAATCCTGAGGCTGGAGGAGGGTCCACAGTTGTACAAGTGCAAACGAGAAATGGCTTCCCTGATCAGGAAGGAACGATGAAGGTAAGAAAGGCTTCATTCCTATTACTAATCATACACGATTCAGTAATAATTTCAGATACCATTGCGTTTGAAGCCAGAAGACGTTGTGAAGGTACCGACGGAGCAAAGGCAGCCGCCGGCCGTGATGGATGAACACTACAAGATGGACAAGCCCAGCAGCGATAACCTGGACCAAGATGACGACTACGAGGACGAGGACGACGAGGATGAGGTGCAGTACAAATTACAGTTCCAGCGGCAGATACCCAGCGGCGACACCGCGATTGCAACGACAGCGGCAGCTACAGCGACTGCATCAGGCACCTTCTTGGCCATGGTTCAGTAGCCTTTGGTCAAGTACCGCATGCACGTCCACACCTTGCCATCTGCATCTTAACATCACAAGTACTACCTCCTCAGTGGTTCGATATATCAGAGTTCTACAGTCCTTAGCTATTCATTGATTTGTTGTGGAATAAGAATCCTTTCTCCCGGCCGAGCGCAGTAATAAGCTTAAGCAAGCAGCTCTTACAAGAACACAGTCAGCGAATTCGGCACTTGGGGGCGAGGAGTGCTGAAGAAACTGGTTGTACATCCACACACACTGCCTCTGCATGCATCTCGATCTCCCTTTCTGTACTCTCTTCCACAACTACAGAAGAGGTTTTCTAATGGTAGTTTGCACTCTTAAGATGTATATTTCCTTTTTCTTCCTGTCATTATTGTTCAGTCTGGATTGTCTCTGTAATCCCCTCGGCATACTTTATGAATAAAGTCATTTTTTAAAGCTTTTCCCCTTAAATATCATTCATGTAATCACCTTACAGTGTGAGTTAAACAAGTTACGGTGGTTGCAGCAGACCCCAGGAATGCTTATGTGGCTACCCAAGCTAGCCTTAATTCACCAAGAATCGAGCTTAGTCAATGAGGTCCGAGTCCGAGAACGCAGCTCCGAGTTACGACTCATGTCGTGTTGGGTCGACCCGTCCGCCACTGAGTTGTGGCCCAGCATGAGACAGGCCTTGTATGCAAAGCACACCGAAGGATAAGTAGAAGTTGGTGCTTCGAAGGATCCAATTTGGCTCTTATTATGTTTGAATTCAATTCTATACTTACCGTTGCCTAAAAAAAAACCCGATTCGATTTAGAACTGCCCAACAAATAAACATAAGCTTCCGATCTTGGCCCCCTTCTCTTCCTCCTCGTCTTCCTCCGCCTCTGCATCCGTGGTGAAGATTTCGATCGACTTCCGGGCCATTTCTTGGGCGCTCGCCTCCCTGGTGTTGGATGGAGGCTATTAGGAAGCAGGCCTCCAAATTCAGGGAGCAGGTCGCCAGGCAGCAGCAGGTAATCCACGCTTCCTGGATCTTTCTTCATCTCCCCCTCTCGTTGTTGCCGTCTGGCGTTCTGGCTTTGGTTCGTCTCGCTTGCGTTTCGATTCAAGCTGATTTGCTATATCTAGGGCGCCGATTGGCGAATCTCGAGAAGGCTACTTTTTGGGGATTGATTTGTTCTTCACCAAATTGTTTACATTGCATGGTTAACGCGCTCAAATACAATTGAAGGATGGCCGTTTTTGTTGAGCTTTTTGGCGTTAGATTCTCGTAGTCTTTTTTGAATTTGACGGGAGCCGTGATCACGATCAAGGGACGTTCCGGTTGATGTTTCTTGCTGCCCATCCTGTTGTGTTTTGCTTGATATGGACAATGATTTCTCTGACTTCAAAATTACAAGAAAATGGCAGCTCGTTAATTGTTTTGATGATAACCCTAAATGAGAATAGCGGATGATTCCAAGACCCCCAAGTATGGAAATCTGATTGGATCTGGAAAATTCATGTTTGAATTAATTTTGTGCTCTGCAGGGATTCTAAATCTTATAAGAATGAGACATATATCTGTTTTACCTTGATCTTATGATGTCACTAGGATCGTAAATGAGAATAGCCAACGATACTTTGTTGCTTTGTTGCTATTTCCACGCAGGAGCCCGGAGACCAACAAAAACTTTCCTATTGTCTGTGCTATATTGCAAAATTCACCTTAGCAATTATGCTTGTGCATTTATTTAGACTTGTCTAGGACCTGTTTATGCTGATGATCCATCAACCTAGCTGCCTTCTTTTTTAGATATTGACATTTTCTCAAGGGCTCGGCAATTGATGACATTATTTGTTCTCTTTTTGTAGCTTTTCATCATTCCATAAGTTTTCCTTTGTGTACCTTCATTTCCTATTAGGTTTTCCTTTTCTTTTGGAGACTCATGACTGTGTCCCTGATTTATCTCCTTATTTGCAAATACCCGTTTCTCTTCTTAGATCACTAAAACTCCGTGTAAATTATCTATAGTTGGTTATTGTGTTACACTGGATGTTAGAAGAATCATATGTTTTTTTTTAACTTACAAACATAAGGAAAGTCTCGCATTCTGTTATTGTAGCCAAGTTCATCACAGATTAGAGAAGCATACACCTTTAGCAAAGTATGATGTACACGAACTCATGGTCACTGCATCATTTATTTGGACTTCTCTATGGTCTAGTTCATAAGTTGAACATATGCGTCACCTTTCTTCCATGTCGCAACAATAAGCAATTTACCTGCTTGCATGAATTGGGAATGTTTGCTGAAAGTATCATATCATATTTGTGGATATAAGCAACATCTTAATTCCAGTTGTTGCATCTACAGGCTGTTTTCAAGCAATTTGGAGGTGGTGGATATGGAAGTTCTGATAGTGTATTTTCAGATGCAGCGGAATATCAGCAGCACCAAAAATTAGAAAAGCTTTACATATCAACTCGAGCTGCCAAGGTTGAAGGCCCTCTACTTTTTTTTTCTTCTTCTCCATTGTCTTTTCTTACCTTTTTGTGTAAAAGCTTCTTGATCATTTTCTTCCAGCATTTTCAAAGGGATATAGTGCGTGGTGTGGAAGGATATATCGTCACAGGATCTAAACAAGTTGAAATAGGTAGCCTTCTTAATTATGTGTTTGTTTTGCCTTCTGCTTGTTCATCTATTGTTATTTTTCATGAAAGCCAAAGTTCATTTTTCACAATAGTCATACTACTTTTTTTGCTAAAGTAATACATCTTGTTTCTAATCAAGTCCACGTTGTATAGGCAATAAATTATCTGATGATAGTAGGAAATATGGTGTTGAGAACACCTGCACTAGTGGGAATACACTATCGAAAGCTGCTTTATGTTATGCGAGAGCTCGTGCACAAATGGAGAATGAACACGGCAATCTACTGAAAGCTCTTGGTACCCAGGTTTTGTTATTCACTTGTTCTCCATGTTATACAATACTTTCATGCTGTTCTAGTAATCTAGTCGGAATTATTGGGTCATAGAATTGATACAGTTCTGTCCAAAAATATTTGCTTTTCTTGTTTAAAGTTGTAATGCTTTTTACCTTTTTTCTTTATGTGGTGGATGTAAAGGTGACTGTCAATTTGCATCCTATATTGTGCAAACTGGCTGATGATTATTCATCTGACTTGTTATCACTAGCCATTCTAATAACTACTTTTGCCTTCTTCGTTTCTTGCACATAGTTGGTTTCTACTTGCATAAATTATCCCTGCTCACATGTTGCAACTTTTATAGAGCACATTTGACATGTTGCCAAATATGGTTACCGTATTAATTTATTATTGGTTTTTGACTTCAGGTTATTCCAAAAGCCTTTTAATTTACTTGTGCCTAGTAAATCCTTATTGTAATCACTTTAACTCCATAGTATTTACAATTATGACCAATTGGTCTCTTGTCCATCATGCCCTTTTAACATGAGCAAGGCCTTGGTTCAATTTGGATTTCATATATTTAACTCTTGTTGAACATAAATTTCAATTTGTAGCTCTAATTCACCTAATGGATTGTACTTCTTGATTATGTACATGCTGTAGTTTTGGATGCAATTCACTTTTATTTTTTCTCTCACTCTCTTTCTCTCTCTTCCTCAATGCCTTTGAAAAACTGTAAATGACAAATAGCCAAATAGATGCAAGACGGCTGTTTAGCAACCAAAGCTGTTCAAAAGGTAATTAAAAGTATATAAATATCATATATACTAAAGATTCAGGACAACGAATAGTTTGAATTTATATTAAACTTTAGGTGAGACAACAGAACATGGAAAATATCTGAATTTCCTGCTTCTGTGCACGTTAATGGTCTCTTCCTTGAGTGCCAAATGAGTGACAAGTAAAAAGAAGCCGAGAATTTGGAAGATGGAGACTGATAGAAAATTCATATTTACCATGAACATGTGACTTAATGCTTATTGTTGGAGCCATTAGGGAGTTGGCTACTTAGCATCCGTCTTTTATAGCTGGTATTTCCTTTTTACTTCATTTGCCAATTAGTTCTCATTTTCTGTAGTTGTGCACATATGTAAGTTCTGCAGATCTTTCTATATTGGAGTTCCTGAGAATTAGTGATGGTTATATGAATTCAATGCTGTCTGACGCTATTTGTGCATTGCTAGATGCTTCCAGTCAGCTGATCTTATGCTGGAATGAAACTTTCCTTTCCAGGTTGCAGAGCCACTAAGAGCCATGGTAATGGGTGCTCCATTGGAAGATGCTCGACACCTTGCCCAAAGATATGATAGGGTGCGCCAGGAAGCTGAAGCTCAGGTAATCCTGTTACAAACCGGTGATTATGCTTCTATTGGATGTTTTCTGTAGACACCTGTGAATTTATCACTATTGATCAACCTTGGTTTCTTTAGTTACTTGTATTGTTTTTATGAATTGTAACTTGTATCTCCAATTTTTTCACTTTTCAATTGGATTTATTTTCATACATATACTACAAAAATATGAAATTACATAACTTATTGAAAGAGATGGAAATATTATGCATTTACTTTGATTAAATTACTTTATCCTCCATAACTTTTTGAAAGGTCTAGCATGCAATCACTCATACCTCTTGAATAGTCATACTATATGATTTAACTTCATCTACATAGTATTTCTATCTTTTAACAGTTCAATATTCAATTACAGAGATGTCATGGGGGTATTTATGCACTGCTTGAATCCTAAACGAAGCACCATGGAATTTAGTGATGCAATGGTGAATAATAGATACTGTATCTATACATGTACATTTCCTCTTTCCAACTGGACTTCGAAGTAGACACAGTCACAGAACATGTATCTATGCAATCAACCTCTACATTTGGAGACTCTTGAAATCCATAACGCATGGATGGATGGCATATATATATATATATAATGTATATTGTAATCCATATTGTATATTGTATATGTGAGCCTCTTCTACTGTTTGTAGAATGGATATGCAATTTACTTACCTAGTAATACAAAAATCTTACCACTAGGTTTTTTAAATGGATATGAAAATGGTATGCTTAACAATTGCCAAAATACCCATCCTACCCAATTTCATGATTTTTTCTCGATGTATGTAAGATAAGTGGCTAAAAGAATTTGTGAACTTGCAACTTGCAGCCAAGATTCTAGGGTACGAATTTGATGTCCGTGGTTGTGTATTGCATATTCCACATGCAATTTCTTAACTGTTGTGGCCACCTTGGCAGGATAAGCCTCTTAGGTGATTAGGAGAAAAGCATATTAACAGGAAGGCATCGAATAGGCAAATGTTGGTTTTTTAGGCACACAGAGTCTCCCTATGGATGCGATTTTAGTGCTGAATTTTTCATTGAATATACCTTGTCTCAAGACCTTTTCCTTCATTCGGTGCTGTAATTCTCCATCTTAATATGGACAAACTTCAAGCTCTAAGTATTTTAATGAACTTAAAGCTATAGTTATTTTAAGCGGAAAGTTTATTTTTTTGTAACACCAGAAAGTCTATCTACAAAACTCCCTTGTTTGAAGATATACTTGATTCCCAACAGGCAATTGAAGTTTCAAAGCGCCAAATTAAAGTAAGAGAAACTGTTGGCAGTGGTGATAACATTTCAAAGCTAGAAGCTGCTGAAGCCAAGTTACAGGAACTAAAATCTAATATGGCAGTATTGGGTAAGGAAGCTGTTGCAGCAATGACTGCTGTGGAAGCCCAACAACAAAGATTAACCTTACAGCGGCTTATTGCTATGGTATTATCTTTATTTCTGCCTCCAGTTATCTAGATTTCATGTTGCTATTCTTTGCTTCATGTCTAACTTGCAAATTTTTTCTTCCACAGGTCGAATCAGAGCGCACTTACCATCAGAAGGTCCTACAAATTCTCGAACAACTTGAAGCAGAGGTACACTAGAAAGCCACTGCTGTTTAGTCAAATCAGTATATTCTTTCTCTTGCCAAATTTACATTATACATGCATTAGCTGTATATAGAAATTTTCTAGGTGGAGAAACAAACTAACTTGTTTGACTCTGCTGATGGATTTGATTCATAGATGCTATCTGAGCGTCAAAGAATTGAAGCATCTCCAAGTCCAGCCTCAGAAAACTTTATGCCGCCTCCACCATCATATGAAGAAGCCAATGGCATCTTTACAAACTCAACTGTCGATGGATTAACAGAATCTGTGGAATACTTTTTAGCTGAGGTAATTAAAATGACATATATGCCCATTTCTTATGAAGTTGTGTTATAACAGTCATTAGGTAGTTTGAAAACCTTTGCTCTCCTGACTTATGTGCATATATGTATATTCTTTGTACTGCAAGGTAATTCATTCATATCAGGCTGAGACAGATGTGGAGCTTAATCTTTCTGTTGGCGACTATGTCGTTGTACGTAAGGTACAGAAGTTCTTCAAATGCTTTCTACTTCCATGTTATACATTGACTTCGCGGGGTCTCTCTCTCTCTCTCTTCTTCCCTCCTGTCTCTCTAGTTTTTACCTATGCAAATTGTGCAAAAAGGATATGGTATTTCGATGGTTCGTGGAAAGTTCATTGGGATTAAAGATTTCCATGATGAATAGAAAGTACTCAAATTAAGTTTTCTTAACTAATGGTCTTGTTCCAGCATAATTTTATTTGAAATGAGAATCTTTAATTTGTGAGCTCAGATTATCTGGAAGCTTACCATCGGCTCATTGACTTATTTGTATCTTTAATATGAATTACATTTTTCCTTGAGCATAGGTTGTCAATTTCTGGTTTTCTTTTCTTATAAATTGTTCCCAAGGACAAAAGTGTTGGCTGCAGGAGCTCAAGTTGTACTCAAAAGAGTAGACCTCCCAAATTGGCCTCCTAAATTTGATCCAATCCATAAATCATTGCTTTGTTGAGTTTAGGAGAAAGAGCGAAATTATGACTGAAAAAGAGTTTGAGAAAGTTTAAGAGATTGTGAGAGTAAAATCAATTGAAAGAGGGGGGAAGGAAAGGGTTTAAAAACCCTTTAGGTTGCCTCCAACAGTCAATTGACCGTTTGAAACCCGATACAGGTCGATTAGGTCAGTTTCGACCGTGTACCACTCGGTACAAGTCGATAACGGTCAGATTTTGACTGTTACTAGCCCAATACAGTCCCATATTGCCCGATACGGGATCAAGCTTGGTATCGCCTAGTAGCGGCAGTCCGTGTGCCAAGAAGCTCTCAGACCGATACATACCACGCCCATACTGGGCAGTACACATCAAATTAAAAGCCTTGGTATTCGATTGTTCGTGGAAAGTTCTTGGGATTAAAGATGAATCAATTGAAAGATGGGGGGAAGGGAAGGGTTTAAAACCCTTTAGGTTGCCTCCAACAGTCAAATTGACCGTTTGAAACCCGATACAGGTCGATTATGGTCAGTTTCGACCGTTACCACTCGGTACAAGTCGATAACGGTCAGATTTTGACTGTTACTGCCCAATACAGTCCCATATTGCCCGATACGGGATCAAAGCTTTGGTATCGCCTAGTAGCGGGCAGTCCGTGTGCCAAGAAGCTCTCAGACCGATACATACCGCCCATACTGGGCAGTACACATCAAAATTAAAAGCCTTGGTATTTCGATGGTTCGTGGAAAGTTCATTGGGATTAAAGATTTCCATGATGAATAGAAAGTCCTCAAATTAACTTATCTTAACTAATGGTCTTGTTGCAGCATAATTTTATTTGAAATGAGAATCCTTAATTTGTGAGCTCAGATTATCTGGAAGCTTACCATCGGCTCATTGACATATTTGTATCTTTAAGATGAATTGTATTTTTCCTTGAGCATAGATTGTCAGTTTCTGGCTTTCTTTTCTTATAAATTCTTCCCAAGCACAAAAGTTTTGGCTGTAGGAGCTTAAGTTGTACCCAAAAGAGTAGACCTTTTAGCTAACTTTACATTTAAAAATTTATTTAAAAAAATTTCCCGTTCATAGTTTAACCCGTATGAGAATTTGGCTGGAGGTCTAAAACATTGACATCATGTTGACAGCTGAATTTTGAATCTTGTCAACTTGTCTCATGTAGCCTCCTTGTTCTTAAGTTTTGCTTTATAATTGATCCCATTATAAGTTTTTGATGATTTGTCTGTTGATTTTCATATGAAACAAGTATATGAAGTTTACATAAGAGTGACATCGATCAACTATTAGCACAGATATAACTAGTATCTGTATTGATACTGTCTGCATGCTTGTATCAGTCAATGCCAATGTGTGCCAGCTAAAACTAACTGCTTGTGGGTGAATCTCAAAGGTATACCGTTAGATTCCTACAGATTTTCCGTTTTTGTTCCTTTTTTTCTATTTTTGTTCCTCAAATTTTGTGGTGGAAAGTTGTTCCTCCCAAAAATTTTAGAAAATTGGACTTAGTCTTTAACAGACAAAACACTGGAACATTGTTACCAAACATGTTCCGTGTCATCATATGAAAACTCAGATTTTCATTCTTTCCGACAACAAAACAGTAGTTGGCTAGTCGACGGAGAGTGCAATATGCACATCTGCCTTTGTTTCATGTTCTTGTTGTTTAAACATAGATACCGTAGTGAATGTGTTTCATTTATTACCATCAGATTTATCTGTTTATTTATTCACAGCTATCAAACAATGGTTGGGCGGAAGGTGAATGCAAAGGAAAAGCAGGTTGGTTCCCTTCTGTATACATTGAAAGGCGGGAGCGTGTGCTCGCAAGTAAGATCGTTCAAATTCTGTAAAATATTGCTCAGGGATGTCGGTCTATCCATCTGGGTGTTGTAAGGTGTTGCAATGTTTGGGCTTCCATAAGCTGAAACCTAGTCATATTTGCATCTTCAGTTCATTATTTTGTTCTTCCCCTCTTACGTTTCATCTGTCAATTTTGATGCCCAATTTTGTCAACTGATTACATGATTATGTATTGTGTATCTGTCCAAAGTCAGGTGGATTATGCAGGGAAACAAGGTTGTTTGTTTATCTATAAGTTGAGTTGGCAGGACCGTCTTTGCTTCGCAAGACATTTCTACTATGGATAATGTTGCGATGCGCCCAATAGAGTTTTAATTTTTTGCACCTTTTTTCATGAGTTATGACCATTCTCAGCTTTTGATTCTCCCAACAGTGTATGATGTATATTGGCACATGATGAAACAGTTAAACTCTATGATCGATTCTTGTCTTCTACCAAGATAAAGATTTGAGTTCTCAAATTGTCAAACCATGTCTCTTTCTTGACCTCTCCCCGTCTCTGTGTTTCATTTGTTTCTGATAAAAAGGATTGTTATAATAATAATAATAATAATAATAATAATAATAATAATAGTAGTAGTAGCAGTAGCAGTACTGGTAGTAAACAGATCACTAAAGACAACCGATTCCATAGAATGACTTGGAAATGCAAACGCGAAATATCTCAAGGCAAACTCGATGATGCTTATTATATTCTACGACTTTGGTCTGGTGCAGCAATTATTACGGCACGCCAGCATCCATCTTTACGAAAGCTTTAACGAAAGCAGAACACTGTTTCCTCAAACAGAAGAGAACACTCTGCAATTATTATTATTATTCATCAGTTGATGAGGATGAAATTAAAGCCACAAAGATACCAAAAGGCGGTTTCACGCATCACGTCTATGAAATGAAACAGTAATGCTTATCCCTTCTCCGAGGTAGCTACATCATTGACTCAATGGACGGTCAAGATCACATGCAGCCCATGATGAACCGGTTGTACTTCATATTTATTATTTTTAAAAAATAAAATATAGTTAGTTATATATTTTAAAATATAGAATACGTAAATAACATTATGAATAAAATTTATAATATAGTAAGGATGGTCTCAAACGCACTTTAACTTTGTCTTCGGACATTGTTGTCCTAACTATTCCGCAAAGCCAGTTGGGCCTAAAAAAAGAAGATCAATTAAATAAAAAGTAAAAAATGAAAAAAAAAATCAACAGTGGCAAAATTAGGAGAAAAATAAAAAAGAATAACTCTTAAATTCCACCAAATGATTGAGGAGGTGGAGGTGTCCGGATCACATGTTAGTAGTGGGAATTGGTGCGTTTCTATTCATCTCATTATTTTCACAGTGGGACGATGTGATCGGTTGTTGCCTTGGGCTCCACCCACCACATTTCTCCATATAGCAAACCCACTAAGACCAGGAGGCATCCATCCTTCCACAGACCCATCGATCACATTCTAATCGTCAAATAAGCTCTAAAAAGGTTATATATATATATATTTCTTTTTTTTGCAAAATTAAGTCATGAAAATAATAAATATTTTTCTAAAAATGGTCCAACGAAATTTTGAGCCCTCAGATTAAAGAAAACTCAATCAACAGAACATCGGTGTCCTGTGACGGGTCACCTCCTTTCTGAGTATGAGCTGAGAAGTTGCGTCATGGGATCAACGTGATGCTTGGAACGGGCAGCAGGAGACGCATGTTGTACACTTGTACACGTAAAACAAGTACGTGCTGCTGCTGTGGCAGCCGAACCCACGCACCCATTACAAGCCAAAACAAGAAGCACTTCCTTCAACACCACCAGAACAAGCAGATGCAGCAGTAACGGAGCCAATCACATTAGCAAGCATCTCTGCTCAATCCGCAACAGGGTGCGGTATAGAAGCCACTGCATACGAACAGAGATGATATCTATCGATCTACCACTCTACCTATCCATATCTAAATCTCCATTTCGCCCTCACAAGAAAGCAGTTGCAGTCTTGCAGAGATGCCTTCCCCACCTCTGCTTAAAGACAAACAAAGCTAAACCGCTAGCTGAGTAGAAGAAGCGTTACACGAGAAGGATAGCACTACATAACGTATAAGTCAACCGGCTCAGCCGGGCCAGTGGAACGGGTCGAGAAGGAGGTGACAGGCGGAGCCGCCGCTGCCTGCTTTTTCCGGCGCATCTCGAGGACCTTGCGGTGGCAGTTAGAGTGGACGTGGCTGACGAACGTGGGGCTGCAGGCCGGGCGGTACTCCGGGAGGAGGCGGCCGGACTTGAACCGGACGCCGCAGGCGTTGCAGAGGGTCTTGGGGCCCAGCGGGCCGGCCCTCCACTGCGGCGTCTTCTGGGCGCCGCAGTGGGTGCAGCGACGCTCGTTGGAGGTAGCTGCGGACGGCGGTGACTTGGGCTTTCGGCCGCGCTTGTTGGGTTTCTGCAGCTTGTCCGGTGGCAGGCTGCCGCAAAGGAGGATGCTTCTCTCGCCCGCGGCCGAAAGGTGGTGGGTTACTCGGTGGAAAGATAGAGCGGGAGACGAGAAAGAGGATGCGCAAGAGGAGGAGGTTGTGGTGGTGATGGAGTCGGAGGAAGATTCTGCGAAAGGGAGCGGCCTTGACACGGACCAGCAGCCTGCGGCTGTCCGGGAGCGCTTGCTCCGCTTGGCCCTGACCGGCACCAGGGCTTCGGTGGAGAGGACGCAGACGGTTGGGCTCACAGACGAGTCACCTTCGGTGGTGTGCGCGCGGCGGCTCTCGGCCTGGGTCTCCGTTTCGTCTGGGCTTCGAGGAGCCAAAGGCAACGGGACGACGCCCGGGCACGACGAGAACTCCGGGAGGGAGTCGTCGATGATGAGAGAAACCCATTCCAACTCTTCCGCGTCGTGCGCCTGAACACATCAAAGCACAAGAAATGATCACAAAAAATCGATCTTTCTTTCTTCTGTTGGTGGGGGCATGGAGAACAGGACCCACCGGGAGACTGATTTCGGAGAGAGGCTGGAAAGAAAGCGACGAAGAGGAGGAAGGAGAAGGCGAGCCGGAGTTGGAGTCCTCGGTTCCCTTGTGCTCCGCTTCCTCCCCCTCCTCCTCTGCTCCCTTCTCGTTCTCGATGAACTCGAGGTTAAGGAGGTCGTCAACGGAGAACTCCTCCCCCCAAAAGTTCCCATTTCCCACAGCCCAAGCCACATCCTCGTCCAAAACCCCGTGACTCCCCTGCTGCTGCGGCTGCTGCTGCTGCTGTAGCAAAGAAGTCTTCGGGGCCTCCATGCCAACGTCCGGAGAAAGGGAAGACCGAAGGGGGCAAAGGGGAAGAGAGGAAGAAAGGCAGGAAGAGGGAGTAGAAAAAGGAAGAGATGGTGAGCGTTTGGTGGAGCATCGAATGGCCGCCCCAAGCCCGTGAGCGTTACAAACAAGCGCGCTGTCGTTTGTACATCCCTTCCGGCCTCATCCCTGCCACTACTACCAGCAGCAGCAATTACTACATCTCTTCCGCATTTCCCGTTCGCCTGTCCTCTGTTCGATGCTTTGCCTCTACGCCTGACAACAAAAGGAACGGGTGCCGCCCCATCAATTCCCAACAGTCCGTCTTTTTTGACGCTACTCTTTATTGATCGATCGTTGCCAAAAGAACTCGAGTCAGCTGATTTGGTTTTAAATACAATGCGGTCTTCAAAGCGTTGTTAGACTATAATTACTGATTGATTGAATAAGTAGATCAAGTAAATGTAAATTATGCATCAACTATATATATATATATATATATATATATATATATATATATATATATATATATATATATATATATATATATATATATATATATATTAAAAAGTAAATGTTGGTATCAAAACGATTCATTACTCCCATAGGGTAAAAATCATCCGACCTCGTTTATTCTCTGAAGTACGTCATGTCAGATGGTTCCGTGGAAATGTTTGAGTTGACATCACTTCAAATCCCATCTCGATAAGAATATATATTCCTTTTGAATAAAAGGATATTATATAATTATTATATATATATATATTTTAAATAAAAGAATATTATATGATTATGTTATTAGTATACTCGTTAAAACTTATTAGCAAAGAGTTAAAAAATAGAGATATTAATTATGCTTATGGTAATAGGGAGGGGATAAGGGGAATAAATAGGGATAGGATCCGAGATCGTTACATTAAGAATTATTTATTTATTATTTTTTACTTATATATTTATTTGATAGCATATTTAATCTTATTTTTTATATATTTTTGCTTAAAAAATATAAATATGAATAATTTTCAGTAAAGTGATCGTTCACTAAATGGATAAAACTATCTCAAATTGATCTAGTTTTTACGTACATTTGTAGGTTAAGATATGATATGAAACATCAATCATCTTAACATATTAAAATCTCTATAATGTCATAGGATTGGATAGATGTTTCGGATAGTGTCGAGCATTAATTGTATTCATAAATTTACGTGTAAAGCTTATGAGTACTTGCTAATGTGCTCGACACCCACCGCATAGTTGTTTGTGGATTTGTAAATATTTGTTTACCTTCTAAAGTCTTAGTTTTTTCTTTTTTTTCTTTTCTCTCTTACGAACTAAGTGTTTGTTGAATTACTTGTAAAGTTTTCATTTTTTACGAGACATTAGGACTTGTCTACTATTTATTTTTAAAACTAATCAATTTATTATTTTATAGGTCTTTTGAGTGTTGAGTGAAGTTACATCTAGGTTGACCCTTTGTAGACAAATAATGTAAGGCTATCCCACGAGTTAGGTAATTTCAACTAAATCTATGATATTTAGTATCAAAGTAGACAAACGATTGATCAAACAATGAAAGTTCATAATCTCACCATGGTGAAGCATCGTGGTAAATTAAATAAGATGGGGGGAAACTAGACAATTACCCCAAGCAACCATAAGTGGCTACAAGTGTAAAGTCGCTCTCAAGTTGTTGGAGCCATTGAGTGTGACAATGAGAATGACATGAGAAGTTGGCAGAGGAATTACAATTTGGAGCACTAATTAGAAAGCACAAGAGTCACAAGGAGAGACTTATTGATATAGAAATCAGTCTGATGTTCTTAAAGTGAGCTTAGAGGAACTATAACAAAGCCAACGAAGGCTCTTTAAGGTAAAAAACTTGCAAGAGAAGATGAAATCTAAGATCGATATGGTCAATGCAACACCTACAAGATGTCATAGCAGACATCATGACAGGGATTGCACTACTCATAAGGGCTCTTTATATAGGGGGAAACAACACCCACATTATTTTGTCACAAAACTTGAGAGCACTCGAGCCACATTGCTATGGTAGTGCTAAGAATATAAAAGAGCTCAAGAACTTTTTATTCGACATGGAACAATACTTTCTAGTAATAAGACATGATTTTGAATAATCGAAGTTTCGTTAACAATCATACATTTGAATGGGGATAAAAAAAAAAAAAACTCTAATGGCAGACTTAATGGAAAGAGATATAACAAGATTGATATTAGGTGAAAGACTTGAAGCGAGAGTTAAGAACTAAGTTCTTACACGAGAACACTAAGCTCGTGGCATAAAGAAAACTGAGACAACGCTGTTAGAACACTTTCATCTGAGACTTTTTATTCGACATGGAACAATACATTCTAGCAATAAGGCATGATTTTGAATAATCGAAGTTTCGTTAACAATTATACATTTGAATGGGGATTAAAAAAAAAACTCTAATGATAGACTTAATGGAAAGAGATCTAACAAGGTTGGTATTAGGTAAAAGATTTGAAGCGAGAGTTAAGAACTAAGTTCTTACACGAGAACACTAAGTTCGTGGCATAAAGAAAACCGAGACAATGCTGCTAAAATACTTTCATCTGAGACTATATGAAGTAGTTCTTGACACTGATACTGGACATACATGACATGTCCGAGAAAGATAAGTTGTTTAGCTTGAAGTCTGTTAAGATTCCTTAATTTTATGAGTCCTTAATTTTAGAAATTTATTATTAATCTTTATTTTTCTATT
Source organism: Musa balbisiana (assembly GCA_004837865.1). Taxonomy (NCBI): domain Eukaryota; kingdom Viridiplantae; phylum Streptophyta; class Magnoliopsida; order Zingiberales; family Musaceae; genus Musa; species Musa balbisiana. The sequence continues at coordinate 34,365,494 of CM017192.1, read as the reverse complement.
TTGTTTTTCCTATTTATGGTAGGAGTTTTTGAGTTTCTTCTAATTATGTTGGGAGTCCTTTGATACTAAATTAGGAATTAATATTTTTTATTTTTGTTAGAAATCCTAGTCCTAGTTGGCTAAGGATTAATAACTTTATATATATGTAATGTCTTTGGTTATTTTTCTCAACCAATCAAAGACAACTCAAAGCCTTTGACCATCTTAGAGGTTGATTCTCTCGAAGTGATCAAATTCCTATCTATTTTCTTAGATAAAACCCTAGAGTTTTATCATTTGGTATCATAGCAGTTTTTCTAAAATTCTTACAATGTTTCCTCATCATTCCTAAAGTTCTTATGGTGTTTCCTCGACATTCCCTCAATCTCTTCTTTTACGCTATCACAGGCCCGACACTCAAGTTGCTAACGACGATTTCACCATTAACTCTTAAGCAATGCTTATGCCCTTGACCAAAAATCAAAAGTAAAATTTAGGAATTGTAGATCTATAATCATTCATAATGACTATTGATAATTCTATGAAAGCCCAATTTGAAGCCTTGGAAGCAAAAAATTGAGAGTAGGCTGCAAGAAACTTTAAAGAGTTTTAGTAAAAATCAACAAAATGAAAGTTTGACTTCTATAAGTAAAAAACTTGACTAATCTGAAGTCACAGGAAATGGTTACCAAGAGCACGATAATGGCTACCATCGCATGAAAGTAGAATTTTCTAGATAGGAAGATGGAGATCCGACCGATTGGATTTCTAGAGCAGAGAAATTTTTTTCACTTTTATAAAACTCTAGAAGATTCTAAAGTAAAAATAACTTCAATCTAATTAGATGAGGATACTATTCAATAGTATGATTGGTATAGAACCTATCATAAAGTTTCCTTATGGGAGCAGTTCAAGAAAGAGCTCTTTGTTCGTTTTGGACTATCTGATTTAAATGACTATCAAATCAGGTTAAAGGTTAGTCTGAAAGATAATTGGTGGGAACATTCAATAAAGGTCTTAATTCAGATATTCATTGTGAAATTAAGGTTTGCCAACCTCGTATTATGATAATTACAATTTCTTTTACAGGATTGCATGAAGAAAAAATTAACATAAAAAATCATCGAATCAGAAGTGTTAATAAATAGGTGACTAGCAAATCAACTACTTCAACCATTCCTAATCGAAATCCTAATACTAGAAGACTAACCTAAGAGTAACTCAAAAAATGATTAGCAAAGGGATTATACTAGTATTGTGATGAAAAGTGGAGTAAGGAACATTGGTGTAAGGAAAACTTTTGATGATTGAACCAATTGAGGAGGAACTAGAGATTGAGGCTATAGACTTTGATCATGAAGGTACTAATAATGATGAGATTATTGAACTTGTCACACATACCATTAGCTGGCTATTTTAATTTTTAAACTAAAAAGTTAAAGGGCTTTTGAAATGTCAATTTGTTACTATTATGATTGATACTAGTAGCACCAACAATTTTATGGATAGAAAGGTTGCTGTGCAATTGACCTATCGCATTGAACGTTATAATAAGTTTAAGGTAAAGGTTGCTAATAGGTGAATTTTAATTTATGATAGTGTTACAAAGTAAAGTTTATTATGCATAACCAAGAATTATTTGTGGATTTTTTTCTTACTACCATTAGAGAACTATGAGATTATACTTGGAATCGAGTGGTTATTAACTCTAGGCGATATCTCGTGGAATTTTTTAAATTAATTATAAATTTTTTTATCAACAGAAAGCAAATGATTTTAAAGGGAAAGCATGACAGTAAAGTCACAACTATATATATTTTTTAGATAAAGCCCTAAGGTTTTATCAAAGTCATGAACACAACAAAAATTACATCGATGTAATGTTACTAATTTAGATAGGTCAATTATAGTTGTGGAAAGGCTCTTGACTTTATTTCCTCAAGAGACTCAGGAAAGTAGAAACAATCTTTAAAAAATTATCTATTTAAGTATTTCTCAGGGAAGGAGTATGTAACCAAGCAAAAGAAGAGTTCTCACAAGGGATTGAGTTTAAAAGGTAAGTCCTAAAGGCTGACGAATGCTTCTTGTACAAAAAATTACACGGTGAGAGAGTATCCACAAAAGTAAGTATTCAATGTATTGATAACATTAATCTATCCCCCAATACTGGAGAAGGACAAGGTAATTATCCTTAGTTTGAGTAATTATAAATCCAATAACAATGATGAAGAGTTATAATGGCCCTCAATTGGAGCAATACATTTGCTAAATGTAAAGCAAGGTTAAGTGGGGGAGACTATAAAAGCAAAGCAATATAAAGCAAGGAGCAACAAACTAATGTATATAGACATCAAACATAATGGTCAAACAACTCATGCAATGATGGACACGGTGCTACCCATAATTTTATCATCGTTTATAAAGTAAGACAACTAGGGTTGAATTTGAAGAAGAGCCTAAGTCAAATTAAGATGGTGAACCTAGAGACAAAGTATATCTCTAGGTTGACGAAAGGGATCCCTATCAAAATTGGGATATGGAGCAAAGCATAAATATAATGATAGTGTTGTTGGATGACTTCTAGGTAATTCTTAGAATGAAGTTTATGTATGTGACTAAGATAGTGTCGATGTCATTCATAAACTTCTTATGTCTAATAAAAGGTGAAGACCTCTGTGTGGTTTTAGTTTCCCAAAAATGGACTAAGAACCTACAACAACTATTAACATTGCAATTGAAGAAAGGGTTGTGCAAAGGTGAACTAATTTTTGTGGCTATAGTAAAACTAGACTCAATTGATATAGAACGTACTTGAGAACCTACTATAGTGGCAAATATTTTTAAGAAGTTTGTGGATGTTATGCTACTCAAGTTACTGAAAACTCCACGTCCATGCAGAGGCATGGATCATCATATCGAACTAGCCTCTAGTAAGACCTCCATACCATATGTCCTCTCCTAAGTTAGTACAACTTATGAAGTAGTTAGATGAACTACTAAGTAGTGGTCTTATTCGTAATTCTAAAGAACCATTTAAAGCTTTATTTTGGAAGTTCTAAAACACCATTTGAAGCTCCAGTTTTCTTCCAAAAGAAACAAGACGAGAGTATTCAATTATGCATCGACTATCAAATCCTAAATAAGATAACGATGAGGAACAAATATCCCATCTTTGGATTATTTGACCAATTGGATAAGAAAAAATACTTCAAATTTGACCTTAAATCGAGGTACTAGTAGACGTTGATAGTTGAAGGCAACTAAGCAAAAACTACTTGTGCAACCAAGTATAGAACATTCAACTTCTTAGTGATGCCTTTTAGCTTGACTAGTGCTTTGGTCATATTATATAGACTAATAAATAAATTATTCAAGGAGTATCTAGATGAGTTCGTAGTCATCTACATAGATAATATCGTCATCTATAACTAAATACTCGAGGAGTATATAGAGTACCTTCAAACAATCTTTAAGATTATCAAGAAGAATACTCTATTCATGAAAAGGGAGAAATTGTCCTTTTCCTAAATGAAAATTCTATTCTTGAGGTACTGAGTTAAAGGTACAGACTATGGTTGAGTGGAAAATACTAAAGAATGTGTTGGTGCAAGTTATGGTGGAGTGACAAACACCAAAGAAAGTGTCAGAGCTGAAATCTTTCCTTGGTTTCATCAACTATTATTGACACTTCATATCTGGGTACTCGAAGCATGCAACTCCATTAATAGAGCTACTAAAGATGGAGTAGCCTTAGTGATATTCAAATAAATGTAAAGTGATATTTCAAGACCTAAAGGCTATTATATTGGAAGAATCAATGCTCAAAATATCAAACTAAAGGAAGCATTTCAAAGTTCATATAGATGCTTTAGACTTTGTTATTAGAGTTCTTATACAAGAGGGTCACTCAGTGGCTTATAAGAGCCTCAATCTTAAAAAGATTGAGTGATGAAACTTGATGCACGAGAAGGAGATGACAATGGTGGTCTACTATCTACGAATATTGCAACACTATCTTCTTGAAATGTAATTTGTGCTAAGGACAAATAACATCATGCTAAGTTACTTCTAAATTTAGAAGTTCTCTCTAAAGCAAGCACAATTATAAGATTTCTTGGTTGAATTTGATATGACAATGGAGTATAAGCCTAAAGGAGCAAATACTATAGCTGATGCATTAAGCAGGAAAGTGGAGCTAGTGAATGCTATGCAATTGGAAGACGAGGACCAAAAAAGTCAATTACAATCTAATTCTCTTTCCAGAATCATGGATGGGTTATATAATGATCCCTATGTAGTAACCCTGCTGTAATTGATTAAAGAAGACAAGACATAATGATTTTAGGTCCAGGAGAGACTCATTTACACCAAATGAAATAGAGTTTATACTCTACAAGAGGATAATTTTGAGATCTGAACTCTTAAAAAAGTGTCATGATTTCTTTTAGATAGGACATTTGGAAATTCATCGTACTTTGGCTCTTATAGAGAGAGCTTTCTATTGGAAAATGAGGATTGATGTTAAGAAACCTAAGTAAAGTTATATTTGTACCTCTACTCGTCGTAACACCTACCATATGTGTGTGACTCTCTAAGTCACACATATTAGAACTCTTTCTGACTTAGTGAATTATCATCTCTTATAATAATTCACTTGACTTATCAACTATAGACGTACTAGGACATTACATCGCAGTCCTTAGTCGATACAAGGGGAATATAATCCATTAGACATATTTGTCATTAGTTACTATATCTCTATAGTCCCTTATCTATCTGATATCTCAAAGACCGTATATTAGGCATGGTGCTGTCAGGCCCATATATAATCTACTCGAGTCTCGCTCTAATCGAATTTTCTTGGAGAACTATTTCTCTCTCAATTCGAATAATCCTGGCTAGGAATTTGCCTAAATAAGAACATATAAGATATTCCTCTTATAACACAAAGAGTGGATGATCCTTTATCGATACTCAATTGCCCTTGTAAGGTTGGCTGTCACTCTTGATGACTGGTTGTGCTAGATTTAAAACTTTCAAACTTATAAGTCTGGTATCAAAGAGTGAAGTACTCATACAGGATATCCTTGGTATCTCAAGTCTAAGGACCACATGCACAATTGAGATGACAGAATCACTATCTAACAATGAGGTATTATCAATCATCTAACATTTTATGAGCGGATCAATTAATGAATTCATTATCTAATAAGCACCTACATTATATCCCTAGTGTCCCTACACGAGCAGTTATGAGACCAACCGCCTTTATCATATGGATGAGTATATAGAATACGAGTTTGGCAGGTTATCTCGATGTTCTTATTGAGTAACCTATGATCAAAATTTTTAGGGTCTGTATTTAAAGACGAATTGGTCTCATTATCATGATCTCATCACGTGATTAGCTTGTAGGGCACATATGATTAGCAATCTCTCACTTGGCCTAAAGTTAATCACCTATGTGTATGATCCTCATCAGACTTATATGACGCTTAAAGATAATATGAGACAACGGCTTTGTTAGTGGATCTGTGATTTTATCTTCAGATGGAACTCTTTCTACTACTATATCTCTTCAGGCCATGATATCTCTAATAAGTTGGAACCTCCTTAGAACATTTCTGATAAAACCCGAGTTTATTTATTTGAGCAATCGCCCTGTTGTTATCGTATTATAAGGTAATCAACTCCTCCCTACCCAACATAACTCCTAGATTTGTGATGAACTTCATTATCCATACTCTCTCCTTTGCTATCTCTGCCACAGCAATGTACTCTGCCTCTATGGTCGAGTCAATAGTAGTATATTGTTTGAACTCTTCCAATATATTGTTCCTCCATTTAAGGTGTACACATATCCTAAATTAGACTTGCTATTATCGATATCGGACTAGAAGCTTGAGTTCATGTAGCCCTTAACCCTGAGGCTATCTCCTTCATATACTAGTAAAATATTCTTAGTTATTCTCAAGTACTTAAGGATACACTATTGTTTTTCAGTGTTCCAAGCCTAGATCCACTTGATACCTGTTCGTGACACTCAAAGCATGTGTTATATCAGACCTAGTATATAGCATGATATATATGATAGACTATATTATTGAAGCATAGAGTATCTTATCTATGTCTGCTATTTCTTTAAAAGTCTTTGGGGACATAGTCCTAAAAAGTGATATCTCATATCTCATCGATATAAGACATCTCTTAAAATTTTCCATACCAAACCTTTTAATAATGGTGTTTATATACCTAAACTAGGACAAGCCAAGTATCATCTTGGATTTATCTCTATAGATCTGAATCCTAATATGTAGGATGCTTCCTCTAAGTTCTTCATAGAGAAGTGTCTAGATAGTCAAGTCTTTACTGTGAAGAGCATTCCTACATCATTCCCAATGATTAGAATATCATCCGCATATAACACTAAGAAGGTGATAGCACTCTTACTTACTTTCCTGTACACACAAGCTCATCTTTGTTCTTAATGAAGTCATAAGATCTGATCGTCTCATCAAATCTTATATTCCAACTTCAGGAAGCTTGTTTCAGTCCATAGATGGATCTAAGCAACCTGCACATCTTATCTAGACTAACCTTGGACACGAATCCCGCAAGCTATATCATATACACCTCCTCATCAAGGTTACCGTTGATGAACGTGATTTTCACGTCCATTTGTCAGATCTCATAATCACGATGTATTGCAATAGTCAATAGAATTCGGATGAATTTTAGCATTGCTACGGGTGAGAAGGTTTCGTTATTGTCAACACCTTATCTTTGATGATACTCCTTAGCTACTAACCTTGCTTTATATGTCTCCATCTTTTCATCTACTCCGATCTTCTTTTTGAAGATCCACTTGCAACCAATGGGTACAATACTCTCAGGTGCATCAACAAGGTTCTAAACTTCATTGGAATATATGAAATTCATCTCAAAATTTATGACCTCTTACCACTTCCCGAAGTCTATACTCGTAATAGCCTTCTCGTAGGTTTGAGGATCAATATCCTCAATATTCTCTCCTTTTATGTGTCCCACATATCTCTCAAGAAGATAGAAAATTCTACTGAACATACGTAAAGTCAGAACCTACGTGCTAGATACCTAAACAGACTTAAGCGATGGAGTACTACCTGAGCTAGGTTCTCCAACCTCGCTCAACTCCATCATACTCCCACTACCTCCATCAAGAATATGTTCCTTCTCATGGAATGCTATTCTCTTGTCTACAAAGACTTTTTGGTCCTTTAGGTAATAGAAATAATACCCACAAATTTCCTTGGGGTATCCCACGAACTTATATTGCTCCGTCCTGGATTCTAACTTGTTAGGGTTGTGTCTCTTAATGTGGGTAAGGCAGCTTCAAATCTTGACAATCTTAAGATTAGGTTTCTTCTCTTTCCATATCTCATATAGAGTTGACACTACCGATTTAATTGGAATTTTATTTAGAAAGTAAGCTGCGGTCTCTATGGTGTATCCCCATAATGAGATGGGTAGGTCATAGGATACCCTTGGGTCATAGGATACAGCTAAGAATCCTAGGTCATAGGATACCCTTGGGTGACCAAGAAACACTAGCCCCCAAGGTCCCCTCTGTAGCAAGGAAACCTAGCTACAGGGTGTTCATGTGCGTCTAGGAAACCTTGGTCATCAGCTTGCCCCATGCAACCAAGAATTCTTGGCTACAGGGACACCTAGGCAACTAGGAAACCCTAGCTGCCAAGGGTTCCCCATGTAGCCATGATTGCTAGTTACATCGGAGTCCTCAACCATAGCTAAGAGCTTGTTGCTCTTGACCAAGCAACTTTTGGTGAGGCTATGAGCAACAAGTTAAGCTCTTGGCCAAGGTTACAAGCAACCTTTAGCCAATCTATAGGGCCCTTTTTTCCTCTTTTACGTTAATAATTTTGACGTTAAAAAATCTCTCTAAAACACCTCTCAACTACGAGATAGGGTATTATCTAGATATGAAAATTATGATAAAAATCATAGTAATCATGCATAAAATAATTCTACGTGATTCATCAACACATGTAATTTAAAAACTAATCATCATACAAATCAACCTAATTTTGATTCCACCACTAGGAATTCTAGATAGAGCATGACATGCATAGTGGAAAAATAAAAAAATAAAAAGCTAAAAAAATTTAAAAAATATTTTGTTGTCGTGCAATGATTGGTGCGCAAAACGTAAAACCAAAAAATCATATGTATCACGTGAGATATATTACCTAGGGATATCATATATCCTTGCAAAAGCTTTAATTTATAAGAGAGAATGAAAGAGATCAACTGTCCTTCTCTCTAGCGGTGATCCACATGATAGATGAGGCGATAATATTTTTCAAATCGCTATACGATCTTTCTCTCTACATACACCACAAGGCTACACTATGATCAAGAAGAGGTCAACCCTTCTTGCTGTCCATACACCCCAAATTAGGGTTGTCAACTAAGGAGGAGAGGAAAGGGAGGAGAATAGGAGGGGCGGCCAAAAGGAGACTTGCCTATACCACTTAACCTTAATAGATTTTAACTTATTAGGTATTGAATCTCTACTCAATTACTTAAGCTTTTTAAATTAGTGTATCTCTACCCAATAATCTCTTATTGGCTCTTATCCACAAAATCCAATAATTCAAGTGCTTATTGGATATTTAATAAGATAGGGGCTCGAACGAATATCTTATATCCGAATCTCTACTCGTCATAACACCTACCATATATGTGTGATCCTCTAGGCTCAATATCGAGCTGGCCATAAGTCATATTTGTCAGAACTCATTTGGACCTAGTAAATTATTATCTTTATAATAATTCACTTAACTAATCGACTACAGATATACTTGGTAACTACGCCATAGTCCTCAAATGATACAGATAAATTCAATATATATATATATATATATATATATATATATATATATATATATATATATATATATATATATATATATATATATATATATATATCTTCATGCACACACTTCCCCTGATAAACAGTGAATCTTTCTACAATTGAAAGCACACAAATAGAACAAAGAAATGTGTTCATTGGCACAAACATCAAAATAAAGAATTTACAGTCAATCGAAAGGATTCGAAGTTATGAAGTAGTGTGCATTTCTTAATCCAAGTTAGGCTTCAACAACATCAAAATCTGCACTCACTTGTCGTTCTCCTTGCTGCTGACATGAGCTGCCGCAGCTAAAACGACAGATGAGAAGCCCAAAGCCACACCTTAAGAGTGGACTTGTCAATAGTATCTTCTTCCTTGTCTGTATCTTAGGAGTACAGTGACCGGAGCAAGACAGCTTGCCATCAAGCAGGGGCCTCTTCTCAAGGTTCGTCTGCTCCAAGAGGCAACGAGATCTCGATGTTTCTTTGTCCATCACAATAATTAAGGAGTAGCTCGGAGATATGTATCGGAAACACGGGAAATTTTGTTCACCTCAGACTGGTAGCCTAAAGTTTCCAAACCACTGGAAATGGACTCCTTACACTCTCTGCACCGTCGGTGTTTTTTCTGGTGCAGAGAGCAGTCGCAGCAGGAGGAATTGAAGGAGGAAACAACACGACCTGCCATTGACACTTAGAGCTCTTGATTCAAGCAGCTGAAAGAAGAAGCCGATTGATTAGCATTAGTTGCATAAATGGGTCCAAAAACCTAGGCAGAATTGAATTCAAGCCGTCCATTTGATATCACAAAGGACAAACGTCAGGCTTCACTCAATCGGCCATTTCTGGTTTAGATTTTTAGAACTTGGTGAAAGAACGAGACCCACACGTTCATCTCATCCTCCATGGCGACTTTGCATTGGCCACTACATCTCAGCCTCAGATGACCCATCTCTTGCCACACCCTCCCAAGTATAAATCAAGAAGAGCAGCCCAAACTGCGACCATGCCCTGAGTTTTCATTGCACAAAGAGAGAGTCTCTCTGTACTTCCATGGCATCGGCCTCCCTCCTCAAGTCCTCCCCGATCATCGAGAAGTCCGAGTGGGTGAAGGGCGCTGCTCTTCGCCACCCTTCCGCATCCGTCGCCGCCCGCTCTCACCCTGCAACCTCGCTAGCAGTCCGCGCCGCCAGCTCCTACGCGGATGAGCTCGTCAAGACAGCGGTACGAACAATGTCGACCATAACCTTTGCCTGCTACTGGTAGAGACGCTGAACGGAATCGCCTGCAGAAAACCATCGCCTCTCCCGGGCGTGGCATCCTGGCCATGGATGAGTCGAACGCGACGTGTGGGAAGAGGCTGGCTTCGATCGGGCTGGAGAACACCGAGGCTAACAGGCAAGCCTACCGCACCCTGCTCGTTACTGCCCCGGGCCTAGGCAACTACGTCTCCGGTGCTATCCTCTTCGAGGAGACGCTTTACCAGTCCACAACGGATGGCAGGAAGATGGTAGACGTTCTCCTCACTCAGAACATCGTTCCTGGAATCAAGGTTGACAAGGTGGGCAGGACCAATCCATCAGTTCATACACTGACGCACTCTTTATGTCGCGATCTAAACAGCTTCCAACTGTTTGGTTTAATGACTTGCCATTGCTGCGAGCAGGGCCTCGTACCTCTTGCTGGCTCAAACGACGAATCATGGTGCCAAGGCCTTGATGGGCTCGCTTCTCGCTCTGCGGCTTACTACCAGCAAGGTGCTCGCTTTGCCAAATGGTATAAACTCCGTCCGTCATATTTCTCAATGTTATAAGAACAGGTACGAATTATTCTTGACGTAAACGGATGACAGGCGTACTGTTGTGAGCATTCCCAATGGTCCCTCTGCCCTTGCGGTGAAGGAAGCCGCCTGGGGTCTTGCTCGCTATGCTGCTATTTCTCAGGTTTGAATTCTGTGAATAGATTGGTGATTCATGGAGCAACGTAGCTTTGGTAGGAGAACTGATATCGTCTGCAGGACAATGGTCTCGTCCCGATCGTGGAGCCTGAAATCCTTCTCGACGGCGATCACGGGATCGAGCGGACCTTCGAGGTGGCGCAGAAAGTCTGGGGTGAGGTCTTCTTCTACCTCGAGGAGAACAATGTGATGTTCGAAGGGATCCTCCTCAAGCCCAGCATGGTGACTCCAGGAGCCGAGAGCAAGGAGAAGGCCACACCGGAGCAGGTGGCAGAGTACACCCTCAAGCTCCTTCACAGGAGGATTCCTCCCGCCGTGCCTGGAATCATGGCAAGTCCCATCACCTGTTCGAAAAATGATTGGTTGCGAACAGGGTATTAGTACTTCTCAACTCATGGTTGAAATGGATGGCAGTTCCTGTCCGGCGGGCAATCGGAGGTGGAGGCGACCTTGAACCTGAACGCCATGAACCAGGGGCCGAACCCGTGGCACGTCTCGTTCTCGTACGCGAGAGCCCTGCAGAACACCTGCCTGAAGACCTGGGGAGGACGGCCGGAGAAGGTGAAGGAAGCACAGGAGGCTCTGCTGGTGCGCGCCAAGGCTAACTCCCTCGCTCAGCTGGGGAAGTACACCGGCGAAGGCGAGTCGGAGGAATCCAAGCAAGGAATGTTCGTCAAAGGCTATACCTACTGAGCTCCGCACCATTCCCATTTTCCTACACACACACATGCAGGAATAATACACTCCCTCTCCCTCTCTCATGCCATCTTCCTCTATATAAGCAGTGACGACTTATGTTTTCCTCTTCTATAGCTATTAATAATGGCAACGACTTCCATTACGTGTATGTCTGACTAGTTTGACTCAAACCCAATCTATGATCTTAATCCAAGGTTCCAGGTAATGTTCTGGGTTTGACCCATGATCTAATAAGTTTAAGCTTATTAATCTTGATCAATTTAACTCAAACTCATCGTGAATTGAAAATGTCAACGGAAGGACAGAGTAAAACATTTGATGAGCAAATTTAGTATTCCAACTTATGTGGCTTCTTCACTGATCAACATCAGATCATAGTTTCCGATTACAACCTAATTGGTTGACTCAGATGGTGGGTTGACTTTGCATCTGGAAAATTGGATGGGTCAAACATGTGAACAGCATTCTAACGCAAGAACTCCGAGTCCAAATTGCTCATCGATGGAGTGCTGGTAATGAATTTGAATTCGCATCGTCTGTGACATCTTCCGTGCTCATGGAATAAAGGATCGACGTGCATCCGTTCTATATTCTGCCCACGTATACGATCGTGCAAGTTAAATGATATTCTATAATACCTACCACAAGATAATATTCTCCATGGCACACGCGATTCTGATTCTGTTGCCCACTAAGTGGATTCTATATCATCAATGCTGATTCTAATGACAAGTTTACGCCTAAAGAGCGAGCCTATTGGAATAATTGTCTCAGCAAATTGGAGAATCGAGGAATCTCATGATGGCATGTCTCCTTTGTGGATTGGTGACCTAATGGCATTACTGACCTTTGTGTCCAAAGATTCTTGCGGGAATGTATATTGCAAAGTCTTCAGCTGTCCTTCGACTTTCGCCTATTAATCGCCACCACTAAACAAAAAATAATGAGAAATCAACACTAATTAAGTAGCTCCTGATTATGATATCATAGGCAATGAGAAATTGCTATCAACTCCTTCCCGTTTTAATCTCAACAGTCATCATCATCGTCAGGTATGAAGACGACAAGATTTGATGGTTAGAAGCACGTGTTCCTTTCCCTTCACAATCCCAAGATGACGACAGAGCAGTTACGTTCAAGTGTCCTTATCGCCATTTTAGCAACGGGGATCAGATTGATGCGTCATGGTGGCCACTTTCGACGGTGCAGAGCAGATGAGGCAATGCGTTCTGCCACCACCAAAAGCTCATGTTTTCTGGCCAGACAAGTCAGTCCGCTGGCCACTTAACTGCGCCTCGGTTTCGTGTACGAAGAAGTCGCCGGTCCTCTCATGGCGGCCATACGCAACTCCACTTAGGTGACGTTCCATGGCCACCTTTCCTCTCTCTTCCGAAGTAAAAAGGTGTTTAGCCACTTTACCTATAAATTGGAGCTCAATGGCGTGTGTCCAACACGCTTCCCCATCCCTCCCTCGTCTCCGTCGAACACTTGGGAACTACGACGATGTCGTCCCGTCTTAGCTCTCAAGTTCATGCAAACGCCTTGCCGGAAGCTTCCAAGGACCCATGCGTGCGGATCAGCATCCCGTTGCAACCCCAGGAGCCGGAACCGACGCGAGGCGCCGATGGATCCGTGGACTACATGGCCCGGACTCAGTGGCTCCGCGCCGCCGTGCTCGGCGCCAACGACGGCCTCGTGTCGATCGCTTCCTTGATGGTCGGCGTGGGCGCGGTGAACCAGAGCGCTAAGGCTATGCTCGTGTCCGGCCTCGCCGGCCTCGTCGCGGGCGCGTGCAGCATGGCCATCGGCGAGTTCGTCTCGGTGCACGCGCAGTACGACATCGAGGTGGCCGAGATGGAGAGACGACGCCGGGGGAGCGGGAGCGGGAGCGAGGAGGGGGTCCGGGGGGAGGAGAACCTGCCGAGTCCGATGCTGGCGGCGGGGGCGTCGGCGCTGGCGTTCGCGCTGGGAGCGGTGCTGCCGCTGTTGGCGGGCGGGTTCATCATGTCATGGAGCGTCAGAGTGGGGGCGGTCTGCGCCGTGAGCAGCCTGGGCTTGGCTGGGTTTGGTGCAGCAGGAGCAGTCTTGGGTGGTGCTGATATCTGGAAGCCTGCTCTTCGGGTTTTGGGGGGAGGTTGGCTGGCCATGTTGGTCACTTACTGTGTGCTTAGAATCTTTGGGCTTCTCTTCAACATGCAGGTCTCCTCAGCTTAGAGTGGCAAGGAAAACAAGGAACGAATAATGTCTTTTGGAGGGTGAAAGCTATCCATGAATCCATGAAATATGACCTATAGTTCTCTCTTCTCTTCATCTTCTTCTTCCCGATTAGTAATGTTTTGGTGGGGTTTAATTAGCATCATGCAGGCAGCTGCTGTACCTTCTGTAGTGGAAGTTTGGATTTACACTGCAGAAGCTTATCTTTCCTGGCTTTGCTTAATGAAGTAAGTATCACAACTAGAACAAAAGCAAATAAAGATTTATATGCGCTTATGTTTCGATCAATAGTTGGAGAACAGATGTAGCCACATATCCTTTTCATTGAGGAGTTTTCCTGAACCTGACAAATGTGTCTTCTCCATGTTGAGGATAAAGCATACGATTAATCACAAAGAACCTTTACAAAAAGGGAAAAAAATAAATGCAATTATTCATATGAACATACAAAATTAAATAGAATGATCAAAAAGCAAGTTGCAGATATATACTATATTCTTGTGATGACAAATTAGGATATTCTCGATGGTATTATGTCTAATATTTTGGAGCTTAAGAGTAGGAGTCTCCCAATTGATGATTATTGTAAACTTTAACGTTACCAATTTAAAAATGGTCATAATATAAAACTTTTATTTTTTTTATTTTAAGGCAGGAAAATAATTGAAAAACTGAAATGATTTTCTTTGTTCATGTGGGAACATAATGATTAACTAAAACATTTTCATTGTTGAACAAAGTTTAATAAGAAAACTGAATTAAAATATATATTGATGATCTTTATATATATATATATATATATATATATATATATATATATATATATATATATATATATATATATATATATATTACATTAAATGATGCTCACATGTAGAATCAAAAGTCAAACCTATCACTTTGTGCGATAATATACTAACTAATCCAAATATCTCAAATAGAGGTTATATATTTATGAGTTAAAACAATTGAAATGTGTTTTCCTAACTAGATAATTCAGTACGTAAAAAAAAATCAGTTGATCAAAATAAATATCAGTTGACTTTTGTCTAGTCAATAGAAATCATGAATCACGAACAACTGGCTTACACTTTTAGATGCAATAATATTAATAAAAATAAATTAAGATGATATATGATAGACATAAAATATATATATTTATGATTATTATATGTTCACATGATCCTTCTTCAAGGACCATAATTTCGTTTCACAAAGTCAACTGATATGGCATACCTTCCTTGAAGTCATATTATGGCACCTCTTTCTAGCAAACCACACGTTCATCTTCATATTCCAAAATCAACTATCATTTCGTGAACCATTTTGCACCGTTGACCACGCACCGTACGTATAAGCCAACTCACATGCGTTTAAGGTGTTGACTTTCGATGAGCATCTCCAAGTTAAATCGTCTCTCCAAACAAATGGAGGCATCGAGCAATAGATGATGGAAGGGTAAGATAATATGTTATTATTAAGTGAAAGATTTTAATGTCAAAATTTTGAAATTATATAATAATAGATCTAAAGATTATGATACTGTTAAGAAAATATTTTATTTGATATGTTGTTAAGAAAATATTTTATTTGATATGCGAATGCATTATGATATTGATTTGAAAGAAGAATCAAACTCAACGTCATATGACCACCATAATCAATGGATTTAGGGACAAAAAGAATATAAAAAAAGATAGGTTAATATATCAAGGTCTAGCATAAATAATTAAGAGAGTTCCTCCTATCAAAGTCATTTCCTGAGGAATTCTATCATAATTGAACTTTTTTTCTATTGGTCGATTATCGTAATCAGAATCCAATCATGTTTATAATATATCTTACCTAATTAGATAAAGTCACATAATCTAATACCATCTCAGTTGGCCTAAGATACAAAAAGATTCAAAATTAGAAATAAATAAAAATAAAAATTATTTAAAAATAATTTTATCTAATTAGATTCTAAATTTTAAAAATCATTTATACTCGCACAAATTTAAAAAATATAGGCTAATATATCCAATAAATATAATGATACTATATTAAGTTTGTACCACAATATTGTTAGGATCGGAGTGGCACTAAAAGGGGGGGGTGAATTAGTGCAGCGGATTAAAACGTCGGTTTTGGAAACTTTTTCGTACGATAAAAACCGAACTCGGAAATGCTTAACTTGAAAGCATGTTCGTAAATGTGTGCAGCAAAAGTAATAAGGAAGTAAAGCAGGTATGAAGGTTTGCAGTAAGGTAAAGTGCAATAAATAAATGCAAACCAGTGAACACGCCAATTTTAAAGTGGTTCGGTCAAAATGACCTACATCCACTTGCGAAGCCTTCTTCGATGAGGCTCCCAACTTTCACTAGCAAATCACTTTGAAGGGGAAGGACAAATACCCCTCTTACAACTTTTTACAAGTGGTTCACACTCTTACAAAGTTTCAACGAGAAAGGAGGTGAACACTCAAGCAATTGAAAACTAGACTTGCTAAGGCTTTTATCTCAATCTATTGCATCTCAAAAGTTGTTATCTCTGCTGAGAATTGAGGAGTATTTATAGGCCTCAAGAGGATTCAAATTTGGGCTCCAAAATTTGAATTCTCTTCGGTTCCCGAAGCTAGCGGTGCCACCGCCTGTCAGTGGCGGTGCCACCGCCTGTCAGTTTTGACACTGACAGTGTACTGGGCGGTGCCATCGCCTGGCTATTTCGGCTCACTGGTTGGGCTCCAAACTTGGTCCAAACCAGTTCAAACTCGGGCCCAATTAGCCCCTACTTGGGTTATAAGATTAACACCTAATCCTAACCCTAATTAATGTGCTAACTATGAATTTAAAGACATTTCCTAAGCTATTACAAAGTCCGCAAGTCAAGACTTCTTCCGGCGAGCTTCCGGCGAACTTCCGGCGGTCTTCTGAAAAACTCTCGGAAACTATTATGCGGACTCCCGATAAGCTCCGAGACTTCACGATTTGATCTTGGCGAGTTTCGACGAGCTTCTTCGGCAAGCTACGATCTTTCTTGGTGAGCTCCGTGAACTTCCGACGAACCTTTCTGCGAGCTTCCGAAAAACCCTTCGGCAAGCTCCCTACTCATTCTCGGCTAGTTCCGACAGCATTCCCGATGAACCTTCGGACTTCCGTCGAACTCTCGAACTCCCAACGAATCCTTCGCGCTTGACTCCGGCACTTTGTTTCGCTTTATGTCTTCATCGTTATCGTAGTTAATCCTGCACACACAAGCCAAAACTCCACTCTGATCTAGACAATTATTACAACGCGAATTGACATTCTGTTGCCCGGCACGTCATTAGTTGGCGCTTCGTCCGATTCTTCAGCGCATCATCCACTCTTGCGGCTTGTTGCCCAATCGGTGGTTGACCTCCGCAACTTCGATATCCTTGGTGCAATTCCGCTCTCCTTGGCCCGATGCCCGACGTCCGAAGCGTTCTACCGTCCAATATCCTAACGTGATCTCCTCCGGCGCAACGTCAATTCCTTCTGCGTCAATTGTCTAATCCTGATCGAGTAGACCTGCATCACTCAAAATGCAGTTAAACATCTAAACATAATCAATTAGTTTCATCATCAAAATCTGAGATTCAACAATCTCCCCCTTTTTGATGATGACAACTAATTGATGACTACCGGAGTTAACCTTAACTCCCCGGAGTTTAACCAAACTCCCCCTATCAATATGCCATTGATAGAACACTTGGATTATCCCAAATCCAAGCAACATTCATCACATGTTATGAAAAACATTTAAACCATCATGCAAATATATAAAATATTCAATTCAATGCATGAAGTCATCAATATACTTCTCCCCCTATGTCATCAACAAAAAGGAGAAGTAGCTCTAGCTATTTTAAAATATATTCAAGTTTTTGTAACGTGAAGCTAGATTTTCATCACAACATATAAGCACAAAAGCATAGTAAGATTCTTAAGTTCAATCATGGCAATTCAACACTTGCTTCTTGTGCAAGATTGCACTTTGCTTTTCTTTGCATGTTCTAACTAGCAAAAGCTTTCTCTCCTTTGTTTTTGTCGAAAAGTAGAGAAGAGTACAAGCTAGCCAACATTTGCCTTGAGCTAGCAATCTTTCTCCCCCCATGTCATTGCCGAAAAGAAGGAGAGGAACCAATGATTTAGACTTTTACATAAATTATGAATTTGCATCAATCAATATTTCAATCATCACATGATACATACAAGACAAAAATGCAAAGAAATCATGTCATGAAAGACATCAATTGTTAAACATGATATGATAATAGTCTCAAAATTTTCAATTTATGATACATGTGATACATTGCGATGCAAAAAAAAAAATTAATGTGATGATTTTAAGAATATCAACCTATTTTTGATACAAAGCATGGCAAGAGCAATTATATTGCAAGTTTTCTAGGTTTTGCATTTTTTGCTTCTTTTGAGATAGCAATTCTTTGCTTCTCTTTATATTGCAAGATTTGCAATTCATTGGTAGCGTTCATGATAGCAAGTTCTTTCAATGAAATGATTGAGCTAGCAAATTTTCCTTCCTTTGAAATATGTAGGCTAGTAAACTGACTCCCCCTTTATCATTATCAAAAAGAAGGGAAGACCCTTTACATCAATTATGACAAGGGTAAGTATCAATCTTATTTGTGCATCATTATATTTTTCAAATTAGAATATGCATATTTTTAAAAACCTTATATTTCATTCATGCATGATATTGAATAAATCGATCAACATTATGAGGATATCATACATGATACTAAAATTTTTTAACTATTTATAAACATTTTGTCATGATACCAAACATTCATCATTTAGAGCATTCATGACACAAAACATTAAATCAACATTTATAATACATCATTTTAGCAACAATTCATAGTATTTTAAATCATGATTTACATCATATGCAATACATCATATCATAATTAGAAAGCACAAGTATTGCATGGATCATTGTAAATCATAAATGTTTCATATCATGATGGTATCAACTTGTCAAATTATATCCTACCATGCATGATCAAAACTTTTCATTTGTATGCATCAAAATAATATCAAGAGTATTTCATGCATATTATCAAATCATCATTTATAATTACATCAATATTCCAATCATTATTTCAGTTTACACATTATGAGATCAATAAATTTACATTATAGACAATCTCATGTTTTATCATTCATATTATTTCAATCATTGTTTCAATCATTACTATAACTCATCATGCACAAAATATAAAATCATCTAACATGATTCAAACATTTATTTTCAAAATATTTATCACTATTTTCATGTATGATAATAAAGTATTCATGATACCGAACATTAAATCAACATTTTAAGTATTAATCTCTTCATGATTGTTGGTACCAAACATTTATCATTTAAAGCATTCATGATACACAGCATATGCAATACATCACATACATCATCATAATAAAAAGCATATGCATCATTTCAAATCATAAACATTTCAAATCATCATGGTATTAATCTGTCAAATTGCATCTTGCCATGTATGATCATAACTTTTTCAAATGATAGTATCTAAATGTCAATATTCATTACATCCTATCATGCATGATAATTAACTTCTCATTTGTATTTCATGCATAATTTCATTCATCACATTAGGAATATCAAGAAGAATTAATTGGGTGATGAGATGAATATTTTCATGAATACAAGCAATTGCATAAAAATCATATCATGAAGGATTAGAATATGTGTATACCAAAAGGCATGATTTCTTTTGAAAAACCTCCTCTTAAATAATCAAAAGAAAATCTTAGGAGATCAAGTAATAAAAGATATTCAAAAGAAATTTCAAGTCATGAATTTCGAAAAAGATATTCTCTTTAGTAAATCGTAAAAGAACCTTAGGAGAAAAATATTTCAATTCAAGCATATAAAATCTTGACTTAAGCATAAGAAATCTCAATTTACAAATTTGAGAAATCAAGATAAAGCTCATTTAAATTTAAATCATCAAATCAAGATCATTTTCAAGAGATTCACAAAAGTGATACAAATAGATTCATGATTTAATTCCCATGATAATATAGTTTCCTTTTAAAGTGTTTCTATTCATGTGATTTATTTCATTTATGCCAAATAAAAAATATACATCAATGTTCAAAAACCGAAAAAGCCATTTTCATTACTGTAAAAATCGATAATCCATAAGTCTCAAGAATCATCATGCATAATTTCGAAATCAATTAAGCATGATCATTATGCATGACATCAAGACATGGTTTCAAAATATTAATATTTTCATTACATAATTACATCAATCATAAACATTTCAATCATAAACATTTCAATCATAAACATTTCAATCATAAACATTTCAATCATAAACATTTCAATCATAAACATTTCAATCATAAACATTTCAATCATAAACATTTCAATCATAAACATTTCAATCATAAACATTTCAATCATAAACATTTCAATCATAAACATTTCAATCATAAACATTTCAATCATAAACATTTCAATCATAAACATTTCAATCATAAACATTTCAATCATAAACATTTCAATCATAAACATTTCAATCATAAACATTTCAATCATAAACATTTCAATCATAAACATTTCAATCATAAACATTTCAATCATAAACATTTCAATCATAAACATTTCAATCATAAACATTTCAATCATAAACATTTCAATCATAAACATTTCAATCATAAACATTTCAATCATAAACATTTCAATCATAAACATTTCAATCATAAACATTTCAATCATAAACATTTCAATCATAAACATTTCAATCATACATAATTACATCATTATGCATTATCGAAATTGATTTCATAAAGTATTTTCCATCAAGATCATTTTGTTTGTTGTAGTCATGCATTTTTCTTTTTAGGTGAATCTAACTTTTCAAGCTTAGTTTTTGATACAAAATCCATATATCATCATTAAGCATGATATCAAACTTCTTTATATTTTCATTAAGACATCAAGCATGGTTTCAATCAAAAATGGAAATCATCAAAATACACATTATTTCTTCTTGAAAAACATTTATCATCATTTAAACCAAAAAACAGCTTTCATTATGGTAAATATTAATAATTCATAAATCACAAAAATTATCATGTATAACTTTAAAATCTCATGCATAAAATCGTCAATCAATGTATCAAAACATTTAATATTTTCATTACATCATTATGCATTACTTCAAATCAAACATGATTTCATTTAATCAAAATCGAGAAATAACAATGGAAATCAACATGATACACATTATTACTTCTTAACCACATATAGCATAATTTCATAAGGCATTTTTAATCAAAATCATTTTGTTTATCATAAACATGCAATTTTCATGATTATTTTTAAAATTACTAGAATCATAAGCATGATTCCTAATTTTTACATTTTCATTATTAAATTATTAGACATGCAATTTTCAAGAAAATTAATTCTAAACTAAATAAAAGAGGAAAATGCATCATAAAAAGCATCACGTAATTTCAAAATAAATTAAGGGAGTTGAGTTACTTACCTTGTAGTCGAAGCCCGTCAAAGCCCAATTCGCCGTTTCACCTTTAGAAGTTCTTGATTCATCCTTGGTTACCTTCCTCTTCATTGGCCTCTTCCTCCGTTCAAGTTCATTGTTTATTTTAGATTTTTGTTTAATGAACTTATTAAGATTTAGTGTTCGAAGTTCAAGTTCATCATTGTCCTCATCACTTGAGTCATCGCTCAAGTGGTATTTATTTGTCCGGAGTTTCAAATCCTTCCTATTCTTTGGAAGGTGGTTCAAGTGCTCATCACGTTCAAAATGTTCCAAGAGTGTCATTTCATAGGTCATTAATGACCCGATTAATTCTTCTAATGAAAAATCATTTAAATTTTTTGTCTCTTGTATTGCGGTTATTTTAGGATCCCACCTTTTTGGAAGGGATCTTAAGATCTTACATTCGAGGTCAAAATTTGAAAAAGATTTACCAAGAACTCTTAGATTATTGACATCATCCGTGAAACGAGTGTACATGTCGCCTATAGTCTCGCTTGGTTGCATTCGAAAAAGCTCAAAATCATGCAATAAACTGTTAACTTTCGAGTCTTTGACTCTACTAGTTCCCTCGTGTGTGATTTCAAGTGTTCGCCAACTATCAAAAGTCGTTTCGCACATAGAAATCCGATTGAACTCATTTTTGTCCAAAGCGCAAAATAAGGCATTCATAGCCTTTGCGTTTAAAGAAAAATACTTCTTCTCCAAATCCGACCATTCGTTCATCGGTTTAGAGGGAGGTTTAAAACCGTTTTCAACAATATTCCATAAATCCAAATTCATAGAAATCAAGAAAACTCTCATTCGAGTTTTCCAATAACTGTAGTCCAATCCATTAAACAACGGTGGATGAAAAACCGAAAAGCCCTCTTGAAAGCCATGAAGAGCCATTTCTCTCGGGTGTAAATCCGAAATGAGAAATACCAGGCTCTGATACCAATTGTTAGGATCGGAGCAGCACTAAGAGGGGGGGGTGAATTAGTGCAGCGGATTAAAACGTCGGTTTTGGAAACTTTTTCGTACGATAAAAACCGAACTCGGAAGTGCTTAACTTGAAAGCATGTTCGTAAATGTGTGCAGCAAAAGTAATAAGGAAGTAAAGCAGGTATGAAGGTTTGCAGTAAGGTAAAGTGCAATAAATAAATGCAAACCAGTGAACACGCCAATTTTAAAGTGGTTCGGTCAAAATGACCTACATCCACTTGCGAAGCCTTCTTCGATGAGGCTCCCAACTTCCACTAGCAAATCACTTTGAAGGGGAAGGACAAATACCCCTCTTACAACTTTTTACAAGTGATTCACACTCTTACAAAGTTTCAACGAGAAAGAAGGAAGTGAACACTCAAGCAATTGAAAACTAGACTTGCTAAGGCTTTTATCTCAATCTATTGCATCTCAAAAGTTGTTATCTCTGCTGAGAATTGAGGGGTATTTATAGGCCTCAAGAGGATTCAAATTTGGGCTCCAAAATTTGAATTCTCTTCGGTTCCCGAAGCTAGCGGTGCCACCGCCTGTCAGTTTCGACACTGACAGTGTACTGGGCGGTGCCACCGCCCAATCCAGCAGTGCCACCGCCTGGCTATTTCGGCTCACTGGTTGGGCTCCAAACTTGGCCCAAACCAGTTCGAACTCGGGCCCAATTAGCCCCTACTTGGGTTATAAGATTAACACCTAATCCTAACCCTAATTAATGTGCTAACTACGAATTTAAAGACATTTCCTAAGCTATTACAAAGTCCGCAAGTCAAGACTTCTTCCGGCGAGCTTCCAGCGAACTTCCGGTGGTCTTCCGAAAAACTCTCGGAAACCATTCTGTGGACTCCCGATAAGCTCCGAGACTTCACGATTTGATCTTGGCGAGTTTCGACGAGCTTCTTCGGCAAGCTACGATCTTTCTTGGTGAGCTCCGCGAACTTCCGACGAACCTTTCTGCGAGCTTCCGAAAAACCCTTCAGCAAGCTCCCTACTCATTCTCGGCTAGTTCCGACAGCATTCCCGATGAACCTTCGGACTTCCGTCGAACTCTCGAACTCCCAACGAATCCTTCGCGCTTGACTCTGGCACTTTGTTTCGCTTTATGTCTTCATCGTTATCGTAATTAATCCTGCACACACAAGCCAAAACTCTACTCTGATCTAGACAATTATTACAACGCGAATTGACATTCTGTTGCCCGGCACGTCATTGGTTGGCGCTTCATCCGATTCTTCAGCGCATCGTCCACTCTTGCGGCTTGTTGCCCAATCGGCGGTTGACCTCCGCAACTCCGATATCCTTGGTGCAATTCCGCTCTCCTTGGCCCGATGCCCGACGTCCGAAGCGTTCTACCGTCCAATATCCTAACGTGATCTCCTCCGGCGCAACGTCAATTCCTTCTGCGTCAATTGTCTAATTCTGATCGAGTAGACCTGCATCACTCAAAATGCAGTTAAACATCTAAACACAATCAATTAGTTTCATCATCAAAATCCGAGATTCAACAAATACTTCATTCTATATACTACAATACTATTATTATAGATATGACCACTATAATTGATGAATTTAGGGACAAAAAGAATATGAAAGAAGATATGTAATCTCTCAATCACGTATCCATATTCACGTACCAATGTATCCATGTACCTACATATTTAATTATTATATATTTATATTATGTTGAATCCCTATGAGGACCAATCTATTTATAGATGAGAATAGATAATCTAAGATAAGTAATTATGAGAGTTCCTCCTGTCAAGGTCATCTGTTAAGGAATCTTATCATAATTGGGTATTTTTCTGTTGGTCAATGACCATAATCAAAATCCAATCATATTCATAATATATATTATCAAATTAGATAAGATTATATAATCTGACATTATCTCACTTGGCCTGAGATACAAAAAGGTTCAAAATTAAAAATTAATAAAAATAAAATTTATTTAAAAATAATTTTATCTAATTAAATTTTAAAAATCATTTATGCACACACAAATTTAGAAAAGATAAGCTAATATGTTCAATAAATATAATAATACTATATTAAGTTTGACTAGCAATATAAGTCATATCGATTATATGTCATTAATGTCATACTTTCTTTTATGTTTAGTTTTTCCTAATATAGTCCAAAATATCTTCTATAATTTATCTTATCAAGACAATCATATCATTACATGCAACTATAATATGTAGATACATAAATACAGATAGTAAAAATAAATAATTTTAAGTACTTAAGCAAAAATATCAATTATAATATCTACTTAAATATGTATCATCATATCTTTTATGGGTTGCTCATAAACATAATTGTTCTTGCAAACATTTTAGGATATAAGTTTTAAGTGAATGGATCAACAATCAGTATAGTGAAACTTAAGTTATTAATTGACATTAGTTATTTATGAACTTTTTTTTCTCTAATCATCAAGTACTTTATACCACAATGCATAGAGCTATAATAGTACTTATCATTCATAGAGAAAAAACTACTATGATATATTACAAAATATCTTTAGCGACTTAACAATTGAGTCTAACCACATTAAGTCGTAGATAAAATTTTGTAATCATAAAACTTGATTAGTGGTCTCAGAGCATGTCACAAAATCAATTTCTATTAATAATAATATAATATTATGCTACCTTATTTTTTTTCTTGTAAATTGCCTCTCGAACTAATATAGATATAAACCGTAAAGTGAACTTTTTATTATCGAGGAAATTTACATAATCAGCACTTGAAAAATACCATTATTTCAAGCTAATCTAATTTCATATAGGTGAGCATATAATTTTTCATCCTTTTCAAACATCTTATTGCGTTCTTTATAGTCTTTTAGTATTTTTATTCCTTGGTAACTCTAGTATTTACTCAGTATTTCAACTATAAAATTGATATATGATCTAGTATAGGCTTGAGTATATAATAGATTTTAAATTATATATATACTATTTTTTGATTTGATTATTTATAAAGTTATTTTTAAAAAATACTTGTTTTGATCGAAACTTTTACTTTTATCATTTGTTGAACAAACTTGTATACTAAATCATTGTAAGACTTGGTCAATATATCCTTTCTAACATAGTCTTAACAATCCTTGAGATTTATACTTGAATATCTTAATGCTAATAACATAAGATACCTTATTCATATCAACCATCTTAAAATTTTTTGTGCAAAATTTTTTAGTTCAGTATAATAAATCATGATCATTATTGGCAAGTAAAATATTGTCCATATATAAGACTAATATAATAAACTTACTCTCACTGATCTTCAGATATAAATAATAATCAATAGTATTTTTCTTAGATCTAAAGAAACTTATTGAATCTCTTTAATTATGAAATCAATTGATGAGTTTATGAACTAATATGCTTTTGAGATAAGTGATATAAGAAATACTTTGATCACAGACTCGAACTATCAAAGGGTATATTGTCGTAGTAGGAGAATCGGATATTGTGCCGAAAAAAGTATCATGCAAAAAATTAGACATCGAGCTGGAGGATTGGTCGATGTGCTGAAGATTGGATTTTATACTATAAGTTCGAGCATCATGCCAGAAGGATTGTGTATTACAACAAAAAATTAGATGTCATGAGAAAGTCGACATACCGATAGATCGAGCGATATGCCGAAGGAAAGAACAATATGCTAGAAGTTCAGACGAAGTATTGAAAGAGTAGATGATATGTCGAAATGGCGTACAATGTGTTAAAAGCTTTGTAATTGTGTCAAATATGTGATTGGATTGTTAAAGTCTTGATCGAGTTTTTTTACTCAAATTGAGTTATCAAGAAACCCATTAGTCTTCAACCATGATCGAGTTGAGCCTGTTAGAAGGCCAATGGCCTAAACTAGGCTTGGGTGGTGGTACCACTAAGCCTAAGCGGTAACACCGCCTGAGTCAACCAAAAAGTACTATTTATGCTTTTTTGGCATTTCCATGATTTGTGGTGGTGGTAGTATTGCTAAAGCCATGATTTGTGGCCTCATTACTATGGTAGTATCGCCTAGTGCTAGCGATAGTATCGCTAGTAACCCGAGATTTTGGGATTTAAATTTTTTCTCTATTATTGAAGTCTTTTGGAGTCTATAAATACCACACCTAAGCTTAATTAATGGAGCACCTACTCCTGAGCACAAAACTATTATAAACTCTCTCTTTCAGGATTATTTAAATTTCTTCTTCCTTCTTGAGTTTAGAGATAATTCTAAGTTGTAGGAAGTGATAGGTCTTGTAAAAGAGTGAGTATGGAGGTTCTTTCCTAAGCCTGTTAAAAGAAAAAAAAATTATAATAAGAGTAGTTGATCTTCGTTCATCAAAAAAAAGATCGATAGTGAAAACCAATGACCTTGAAGGAAAAGGAATTGGGAGTCAAAATAAGTTGGGAAGACCGAACCACCACTATAAATTGATTTTATTCCTTCTCTTGTTTTTGATTTATTATTGCTTACTCGTTTACTTTACTTGCAATCCTTACTCACATTTTTTTTATTAATTGCATTTCTAATATTGATTTATTAATTAAACTTTAAAATTAGATAAATTTGCTATATTACTAATTTACCCCCTTATTACCATTATATATATATATATATATATATATATATATATATATATATATATATATACCATTGTCTAAAAGCTTATTTAAGGTCATAAATAGATTTCTTAAATTTGCATGTCAAAATTTTATATTTCTTTTATTTTCTTTACAAATTTTTTAGGTTAACACATATAAATCTAGATCTCTAATCATAAAACTTATTTTTACATCCTTATAATATAGCTCAAACTCAAAATGAGTCCATAATATCATGATAATTCTTAACTGTTTATTTAAAAATATAAAAAAATCTCATTATAATCTATGTATTCTTTATTAGTAAAATCTATGATCATAAGTTTAACTTTATATCATTCGATATTATTCTTTAAATCATGTTTATGTAATAGACTCTTTTATAGTTATTGGACAATTTGATAAATTCTCAAACACCATTCTGGCCTATTGATTTTATTTTTTTATTATATTATACTATTTTTTAGAATTATTATTTTATGAAAATAACAAGGGATCATTTTGATTCCTATATCATAATCCGATTCTGGTAGATATATCACATAATAATAAAAAATGACAAATCTCCTTTTCCTTTAAGATATTCTTAAAATTATATAATGTGATTGTTTAAAAAATCATTAGTAGTGATATCAATATTATATGAGAGTTTACTAATGTTATTTTGTTATTTGTCTTTATCAAATTATTTAATTATTTGAGTAACAACAATATCTCAAATGATAAAAGAGTATCAATATATATCTCCTCAATATCAAGATTAAATTTTGAGATTTTTATTTTCATTGATTCACTATTTTCTAAGAATCTTACATTACCATATTCAACTATCCTTGTACTATGATTAGGACAATAAGATATGTACTCTTTTGAACTTTTCTGAATAAATAATAAAATATTTAAAAATAATTCTTGAATCTAATTTCTATTCATATGAATTAAAGATCCTTAACTCTATAGAATAATCCTAAATATGTAAATATTTTAAGTTAGGTTTCCTATCAGTCCATAACCCAAAATAAATTAGATAAAATTAACTTACTAGAAACCCTATTCAAGATATATATAATCGTCCTTAGAGTTTCTCGAATAACCCATCATACTCCTAACAATATTTATAATATTACAATTTCACTTTACGGTAATCTTACTCTATTGTGACACATCTAGTAAATCATACAAAGCACATATACCTTACTTTTTCAGGAATTTAGCAAAAGAACTAGAATTATGATTGAGTTCATCATAACTACCATAAGATTTATCACCCCTATTATATTTGATAATTTTAATTTTTTTTATCTAATTATCTTTCAACCTCATTTATATACACCTAAATATGTCAATAGCCTAAGACCTTACATAAATTTTATATATATATATATATATATATATATATATATATATATATATATATATATATATATCTCAACATGTTATCTATAAAGGTGATAAAATGTCTCTTAGAAATATGGAATGACCTGTAGATATAAGCATATATAATCTCAAGGAGTTTATAAATCTATATTTCATCCCAATATTTGATTACAATATTGTTGTAAACTCAATATTCACATTAATTTCGCATAGATTATCATACATAATTTAAAGGTTATGAATCATACTAAGTTTACAACCACCAAGGGAGAAATAATATTCTGAAAATTCTAAATAAAGAATCTAAATTTTTAGAATGGTAAGAATATAGCTTCTATCATTAAGATCCATCAAATGAATCATCTATAGGCATAGGCGATAAATACCAACTACTATCGTTTTTGCTTTAAGATGATTCCTTGTAACGATAAATATTTCATTCTTTTTTAGTTTTCATATTAAAATGAATCTATATTATTGGTAAGATATATTGAAGTATCAAAATCAATCCATCAAGTATTGGAAAAGAATTTCTATAATATTTGATTTGAAACATACAAATGTCAAACTTATGCCTTTTATTTTCAAACCAAACCTTATAGTTCTTTTTTCTCATGACCTTACTTGCCACATAAGTAGTATTTTACTATGAAGATTTTTCTATTATGAGTTTATACAGTATTTATAAACTTAAGTGATGTATACTTCAACTTTCTTATATTGTTACTCACTTCTTGAGTAATATCCAAAATATTATGAGTCTTTCTTACTTTATTTTTAATTCTTTCTAAATACATATACTAGTTAGCTCATTTAAATTTTATTTATCTTTAATTTTATTATAGAAAATTTTAAATTAGTTAAATTTTAAAAAAGGATTAAGAATAAATTATATGAGAAAGTACTAAATTACATTCATGCTCAATATTTTTGAACTTACAACTTTGTATGCTATATTGAGGATATAATCTTGAATTTCTCAAACACTATCACTCTAAATTTTAATCAGTTCTTTCATCAATGTGTCAACTAATGACTTATCAGTAAATTTAAATTGATCTTTAAATATTCCAATGTATTGATTGTAGATTGTAATGAGGTCTAAATATTATTAGTAATTATTATAAAATTGAGTCTTTTAGACATTTCTTGATCAATATCTTAATTATTTATTCTATAGAATTTTTAGTAGTTAAGTCTGTGATCCTTTCAACTAATCTGGTCAAGATCTAATACACATAATGAAAATTACATATACTCAAACCATTTAATCCAGAAAATATAGAGATATTTATAAAAATATAATAAAAGAAGTACCATTGTGATAATATAGTATTAATATTTTAAGTTCTTCAATAAATATTGAAATATTAATATCATCTTTATTTAGGTGAAATATTGATATATCTAATATTCACACAATTTTTTTTTTATAAAGGATTAATATCATCCACGTAGAATAGAGTTGCTACATTTGGATATACAACCCTAGACTACAATGATATCCAAAACACCATCATCTTATCCTATCACATAATTATTTGAAATGGATTCTTATTTCGTATTATCTAAACTCTTAATCATGTGCATCATTTTGAATATTATTTTTCTTAATATCATTTAAGACTAATTCTTTAATGAAATTTTATAAGTTAATAGTCTAGGCCATTGACTATAAGACTAATATAATAATATAAAATATAGTTTAAAATATTCTATAAATGATAAAACTTTTATTATAAATTATATCTCATAAGCCTACCATCCTCGGCCACTTTTATAGCTATCGGTTAGATAAAACTTAGAGATATAAGTTACAAATAATATTTATCAAAAATCTTTTAATCTAATTTATGTTGAAATAATTCAATAATAAAGTAATAGTTGTAATAATTATTGATTATTGATCAGCATAAAGAAAAACACATATGATAACTATAATCATGATGAAAAATTAATATTGTTTCTTAATTTCAAATATGTATATATGAATAATCAAATAAATATCCAAAAATAATAATTAGATTTTTATTTATCACATAAAAAATTTAATCAATAAGCCATATAAGAAAAACATAAAAGAATATCATAATTTATATTTTTTTTATTTATTTAAATTTCGCTTAGAACCCTTATACTAGTCAACCTTATTTAATTGGGCAAATCTAGAAGTGAGCTAAATATCTACCTAATCAAACAATAAAATTAATCAAATCAAAAATTAAATTTTCTTAAATTCGATTAAGACTTGATTGATCGAATCTAAATCTAATTAAATAATAAAAATATTATTATAATCAAGTTCAATCAAAGTATATGATTAAAATAAATTAAATTAGTTAATTTTATAATTAGAACATAAATAAAAAATTTTAAACTTCATAAAGGTAAAACTATAATTTTGACATAGGATATATAATGAAAATTTATAATTTCTAAAGAGCATGAACGGAAGATAAAAAAATTAAGGATAGATAGAAATTTCTCCATTTATGAAGGGTAAAAATGTCTATTTTAAGATAAAACCCTCATTCTCTATTTCTTCTTACAATTATTGTGCGAGATGCAGTCGCTGCTTGGCGGGGTGCGATCGTCACTCGGCGTGTGACGCAACTATCGTGGTGCACAACCATCACTTGTGCAAGGTGTTGTAGTTGTTGTGTGAGGCGCCTCCTATATGCAGCCTCTGGCATCCAATTAACGTTGACGGTTGGTAGCGATGTTATTGCAATCGTCATTGGCAGCGATGCTATACTGCTGCTACCCATGATTGGGCGGGTGACCAGCGGAGGCCGTCACCCTCAATAATATTATCGTTTATAGTAAGCTATCGATAATAGTTCGTCGATCAAATACAAGAAACCTTACATCGCTTGCAAGCAAGCAATATGATATACTAGATAGAAAGGCATATCGACAATACCAACAAATCGTTCATGTAATGTAAATAAAAATGATTAATACCTTTTCATAAGCGAAATGTGCTAACAAATAGATTTAAAGTATTTGATTTTAAAATCATAGTTCTGATACCAATTATAAACATGAAAACCATAATATGTTATTATTAAGCGGAAGACTTTAAGGCTAAAAATCTGAAATCAAATAATAATATATCTAAAGATTACGATACGTACATTTCAATGTTGTTCAAAAAATCTTTTCTCTGATTTGTGAGCATACCATCGTCAGATCCAAGATCCGTAGTAATTTCGATATGTAAGGAATTTAAGGATAAAAAGAATATGGGAGAAGATATATAATCTCTCATTAATTAGTTCACATGACTAGTGGAGATAAGAGAAATTCTATAATCTCTCAATCATATATCCACACATTTACATAACTGCATATCCTATCTATTTATTGGCAATAACAAAGAGTCTAGAATAAGTAATTAGCAGAATTCTCTAATCAAAGTTATCTCTTAATGAATCATATCATAATTGAAGGTTTTTTTAATTGAACATTAATCGTTATCTGAATTCAATCATATGCATGTGGATAAAGGTGGAAGAAATCGATTAGGTGAACAAGCATCAGTGGAGAATGATAAAAAGAGGGTGATACTTATGAAGATTGATTAAGAAAACCACTAAAATTAGTTGAATACTTTTATTTTTCTTTTATTATGTCTCTAGATACGTATGACTTAATTTTCCCTTACTACTCGGCTTTACTATATCACACAATATGTGGTTGATTCAAAAACTAATATTTGTATTCCTTTTATACCATTGATTTTACTTGAATGCTTTTAATTTTCTTTTATTATATCTCGAGATACGTATGACTTAATTACTCGGCTTTACCACGTCACAATTGTGGTTGATCCAAAAACTAATATTTGTATTCCTTTTATATCATTGATTTTACTTGAATACTTTTATTTTCTTTTATTATGTCTCTAGATACGTATGACTTAATTTTCCCTTGCTACTCGGCTTTACCACGTCACAATTTGTGGTTGATCCAAAAACTAATATTCATATTCCTTTTATACCATTAATTTATTATTTCCCACCTTCCAAGCTTTTGTTATTTATTTTTTTTGTTTTTACGATGGGAGTTGAAACATTCCTTTATTTTTCTCCTAAGTATCATGTAAGTTTTACTAAAAGCTTTCACGAGACAAAGTTATAGGAAAATTATATTTATCTTCGATAAAAGAATCGACATGTAACATCTTAATTAGTAGAAGAAGACAAAGGTCTTCAATGGTTGACCCAACTACATCTGCATCAGTTAAACATAAAATATTAAAGAAAATATTTTTTTATTGCATAAAATATTCCTTCTAATCAAATTAGGGGGATCATATATATAAAGTTAATTATGATTATTGAGGTTTAAACAATTCTCACCCTCATCTTCACCTATTTCACTTGGAGAGCTCGACTTAGGTGTTAGAGGGACTACAAAGATAATCCCATTAGACATTTATCTTAATAGAAATCAATTTCGCATCAGATATCCAGAGACACATGGAGCAAATTCTAAAACTCCTAATGCAAGTTGGATTGGGATAAGGAGGCCAAGTCAAATACTCCTAGTCTACTATTAATATATTTTCCTATCACTAACAAATATACTTTATACAATATTTATACGAGTTCATATTATATTTTCATGAACTCATATTTAAATTTATAATATTTTTTACTTAATTATATTTTAATTTGATGTTAGATTTTTTACTCATGTTTTAAGCACAAAAATGAGTAGAAACAATTAGATGTGTAGATTACATCCAATAGCAAAAATATCTTTGTCCAACCTTTAAATTTACCCAAAATCATCTTATATATTATTTAATATATTTTTATAAAAAATTATTTATAAGCCCCAAGTATGTAATTTGATTTAACCCAACGACAATTATGTAGTGGACCAAATCTAATAAGGTCAATTTCATACCTTTACCTGTTGGGCCGACTCTCATGCCATCTCCATCTTTTGTTTGGATCTCATTTTTCTATTTTTATTATACTCACACGGAGTCTTTTTTTGTTTTTTGTTTTTTTGTAAAAGTGATTTCTATAGAAAACCCAGCATTTTGGTGATCTCTAAAATAACACCTCCCTTTTAATATGTTATATAGACTACTCTTAATTATAGAGGCAAATGCACTTGAAAAGCATCCTATATTTATTTTCCTGAATTGGACCGATTCATGAGCAAATAAAAGTTTGGGTCTATGTTTCAATGAAATTATATAGTGTGATCTTATTCCAAACAATATTATCTAACAATTATCGAAAGTTATTAATAAGTATTCCTATGATAATAAAACACACAAAAAATAACGTTATGGATAGGTAAATCAAGTTTCTTATTTTGGATAATTAAATAAGAATAGTGTGACTTCCAACAAAATCAGCATCATTCTAATTATTTTACAGGGTGGGGCAAGTGCCTTATTTTTTATGGTTTAATGGATTTTCATGACATATTTCAACAAAAAATGAAAAATATATATATTTGGATTCATGACATATTTCAACAAAAATGAAAATATATATATTTATTGTCATAGGAGTACTTTTTTTAATAACTATTTGTAGCTATTAAAATGTTTCGAATTCATATAAAGTTAAGTCATACATGAATAAACTGATTTTGAAAGGAATTATATTATTTTAAATAAATAAATAAATAAGAATAGTAGAACCCCATTCTAACATAGTATTATTAGATATTAAAGACTTCAAATCCTGAAATCTACCTGAACCCTAATTGTTTTGTAGATTACATTAGTGTTTTATTCTGAAATCTTTTATGGTTTTTCATGGATTTCATGGAATTTTATGGCATAGTATTTGCAGCTTATTTTTTTATAAATTCCCATAGATTTCTGTGAGGTTCTAAATTCACACTTATATTATCTTAAATAATTGAACGAAAATAATCTAAGTTCAAGGATTTAATATTGTCTCTACCATACTTACATGGGCTGATTTAGTGTTATTTTCTAGATTTTATCAATGTTTTATTTTGGTAACTTTTAACTTTATTTATTTATTATTATATAAAATACTTCACATAGTTATTGAATTCATAAAAGTTCAAGTCATATACTATTACATTATTTTAAAAAAAAACAAGATTAAATTATCTTGATTTGAAATCCCGATATCGATCGATCGAGAAAAGACGTAATCTGTCGATAGATTTTACAATTTTGTTATTGTTGTATATTATTTTGATTTGATTATCCAAATCACTATATGATCATCTAAATGTAATCTATTTCGTAATTATTTTTGTTATTCTGTTCTATTTTCTTTTAAACATATTGTAACGTGACAAAGGGTTAGATGTAACATCAAATCTCAATATCTCAAAAAGATTCTTTACAGCTTTGTATTGTCGTATACTATGCTGATTTCGCTATCCCAGTCATAAGATTATTGAAATATAATCTCTTTTAGTTGGATTCGGCAATCCGTTCTATTTGCTTTTAGACCCACAGTAATGTGACGAAGGATCGGATGTGACATCAAGTCTTGTGACCCACACGCATGCAATGCAAACACAGAATCCATCCATCGGCGTCAGCTCCAAGCAGTAGCCGTCGACTGTGCACAAGCAGTAGCCGTGCTTGGACGCAACGATCGAGTGGGACGATGGCCGACCCAACCTAATCCTTCCCGCTCCAATAATTGAATGCAGCTCCCCCCCCTCTGGATGCCATATCCGGCAACAAGCCTCCCATTTGTCACAAAGAAAGAGTAAAGCTTTCGATTCTTAGGGAGTGAAATATGGCGAGCCTCTCATTTGTCTTCTTGCCTTTGTCACAAAGTTGGAGAAAAGCTTTTGGCAGATGACCAACTTTTAGGGAGTGAAATAAGGCAAGCCTCCCATTTGTCACCAACAAAAGGTAAAAAAGCCTTTGGAAGACAAAATGATCATTTTTTTTAATGACGATATATCATATCCATCATTCAAAAAAATTATCCAATAACTTTTTTAATTTAAAATATTAGTCCAATTATAAAGTGATCAAACTCATTATAGTTCGAGGATGGATCCATCAAATTATTAATACACCTCAAACTTAGGTTTTATAGTAGTATATCGAATTCACTTACGATAAAATTTTTTTCGAAAATATCGTCTAGCATAGTTAGCAAATAATTTTCGATGGACCTTTTATAATTTTCTTATGCAATAATATATGGAGTAGGGTACCAAACTAAATTATTTTTCTGATCTAATGCAAATATCATGTAGGATATCATAGAAGTGACTCCATTAGCACTCTAATCCATCATCATTATTATCATCTAATCAGATTGTTATGAGATGAGCAATTTTAGATGGACACGCGAGTGACTTTTCAATCCATCACTCCCCTCTTGCCATTTATCCAATATTATGTGAGCTATAAATATTTACCTACGATCGCCCTTCGCAATCAAATTAACATAGTTATTTTCCCACCTGCATGTGCACATATCACCATCACGCATGTTTTGGTTTATTCTATGGGAGAATGATTTTTATCTAAATTTCGTAATACCGAAAGTTAATTCCCTAGTAACAAAAAAAAAAAAAAAGCAAATGATGTGCCCAATTTTACTACTATTTGATTAGATTCAAGTAACTAAAAAAAAAATTGTGATAGAAAATATCAGTCGGGGTCACTTTCCATCCATCTGTCAACATGGATAAGATTTCAAAAATTATTTTATAAAATATTTTTTATCTTAAAGTATTTCATAACAATCAAGTATAAAAGCATATCCTACTTAACGAGAGAAGACTTATATTATTTGACTAGTCAAGTTCGCATTGAAAGACTTAAAAGTTACTAATTTGAGCATTCAAATTTTTTTTTTACCTTAATCTTCATACAAATAATACAGTTTAATATTACGTCGGACAAATAAAGACGTTAATAATATTTTTCCTCATCAGATTAGAACGAACAAAATATCAACTAAGCAAGTTGGAATCACTAGTAAGTAAAATTCAATAAATGAATTTGATGCTAAAACTAACTCATAGAAATATTACAGAATCCTAAAAATGAAAAGCTGACTTTGGTATTTATCGTTTGTTAAGTAAATAGGAAGACAATAAACAAATAGTAATTTCTTTTAATTATTTAGTTATGCAAAAGAATTTTCCGGATAGATCTCCTTTTTGACAATTACATATTACTATACTATTTTTATTATTTAATACTTATAAATTTCCATTGTATTATTCTATTATTTTTATATATAAAAATATAATGCAACGGGAGATTTAATACTATAGAATGGGAAGATTAAAGATGAGCAAAAGTCGTCCCCGTTACGACAGACGGGAACGGTTGGTGAGACGGGTGGACGGATATGCTGATAACTATCGAGCCACTTAAGGCACGATTGGAGTTGCGAACCAGAGGTGTACATTTAGAAGGTCACCCCGCGGTACGTCCAGTCGCTGCTTATTGCGTGACCCAAGTGGCTGGACGGAGGGCTTCGGTTCATTGAATCCGGACGCGACCTCGGCTATAAAGAGGACGGGACGCCAAAATCCTCCCAAAGCATTGGACACCACTCCGGCCGACAACAGCAGCACGTACTGTTCGCCCGACGACACCTGCTGCACAGTCGAACTCCACGGCCTTTTCCCCTCTTCGGAGGAGATCCACCCCATGGCGGCGCTGGAGGTGGCGGAGCTGAGGCGGCGGAACGAGGAGCTGGAGAGGGCGGCGAGGGAGGGGAGGGAGCGGGAGGAGGCGCTGCGTGGCGAGCTGGAGCGCACCCGGGAGCGGCTGCTGGCGATCGAGGAAGCCGAGGAGCGACTCTGCGTTGAGCTGGGGGAGCTCGAGGCCGAGGCGGTGGCGCAGGCCCGGGAGGACCTCCTCCGCATCGAGACTCTCTCCCACCAGCTCTCCGCCGCCCGTGCCATCCTCTCCTCTGCCGGCCTCCGCCTCGATCTCCCGGCCTCTAATTGATACATCCTTCCCTGCTTGATCTCTCTGTATTCTGTATGATTACGTGAAGCTTTCTATGATTGCGATGCAAATAGCGAAACCGATTGCACCTAAGACTCGATTCTTCCTTCCTTAGGTTTATTCTTGAGCTTTATCCGTCTATAAAACAAAAGGAGAGAAGTTAGCGCTATTAGCACTCAAGCCCTTTGACACTCGTTAATGGTGAACTTGAGGAATAGCTTATCAGTTGTTTTTTATGTTGGCAAAAAAATTTATGAAGTTTGTCTGTTGAATTACTCTTTTTTTTTCTATTTTTCTTTGACGATTGTTGGTCACCCTTTTGATTAAGAGTTTTGTTTTCTATTTTCATAGACTAATATCATAAGGGTGTCGTAGGATTTTAGATAATGTCATTCGAATCACTAATTAAGAATTAAAGTTAAAAAGTAATTATATAAATTTATAATATACTTGGCTCATTAATTATTGAGCATCCAAAATCTTATTAGATAAATACATGGATTGAAGGAACTTAATCCCAAGTCTAAATCTAGACGCAAAGATCAAATTTCTCTTCCACGAGGCCGTGAGGTAACGTGACGATGAGTATGACTTGTTCATTTGGAGGATTGGCTAAAGGATGCAACTTCTGAGAGTCGTATATAGACTGTCGCATGGGTTGCGTGTCCTTTAACTGACGTAACGATGAGGAAAATTACATCTTGTCGGCCATATTGTAAGACGAAAGAGTGGACAAGACACCATGATTTATTATTTAGACGGGGTTACGTGAATTATTGAACCAAACCTGTAGGTTTGTAGATGGGATCATTTGAACAGTTACATGTAAAGTGGCTTTCTTGTGTTTTCTGACTTTTGACATGTTTGGTACGCCCTTCACCCAATGGTGAGATTTGGCGTAATAACGAGGGATAACTCTTGATAATAATCTCTTTATAAATATATACCTAAAGTTAATAGGAGCCTCATGAGTTTGGTTGATCGATCATCAGTATAAAGCTATATCAGATATGATGATTTAGTATTACCATTCTATTTTATTATGTGAAATGTAAAGTAATTTTAAATTTTATATATATATATATATATATAAACCAACTCACAATAAAATAATATAATATTTTAGATTATAAGAATATCCGACCATAACAGTGAAGGATGTGTTAAAAGGAGAATAAAAGACATAAATTACTGAATAAGTTATTTTACTTGTTCTCTCTTATTTATAGGGGGAGGATTTCTCTCAAAGATTTTCTCATACAGAAAATCTTATCTACTATCATGCCCCTGTAAGATTGTGCTTTTATCAAGGATATCAATCTTGGATCGATGCAATGTAAATAGTTTACGAGTGAGAGACTTCGTGAGTGAGTCGGTTAATTGATCAGCCGTATGTACATGGGAAACACGAAGTTGACGGCGGACAACTTGATCTCACACAATGTGAAAGTCGATAGCGATATGTTTCATGCGAGAGTGGAACATCAAATTAGCACATAGATAGGTAGCTCCGATATTATCACAATATATTGTAGGAGAGGAACCGATGTTGAGTTCCTTGAGCAGATTTGTGACCCAATTAAGGTCTACAGTGACAACGGCGATGACACGATATTCAGCTTCAATGGTAGATCGTGCAATTGTCTTTTACTTCTTAGAACTCTATCTGATTGGATTAGCACCAAGAAAGATAATATACCCTGATGTGGAAGTTCGATCATCAAAGTTGTCTGCCCAATCAGCGTTAGCAAAAACATGAAGATGAAAGGAGAGTGTTTATAAAGAAAGAGACCATAATCGAGGGTCCCCGTAAGATATTGCAGGATTTGTTTGACCCCGATATGCTGATTTAGTATTAATCGATGTATAGGATGTAAAGTATTTTAAATTTATATATATAGATATATATATAACCAACTCACAATAAAATAATATAATATTTAGATTATAAGAATATCCGACCATAACAGTGAGGATGTGTTAAAAGGAGAATAAAAGACATAAATTACTGAATAAGTTATTTTACTGTTCTCTCTTATTTATAGGGGGAGGATTTCTCTCGAAGATTTTCCTCATACAGAAAATCTTATCTACTATCATGCCCCTGTAAGATTCGTGCTTTTATCAAGGATATCAATCTTGGAATCGATGCAATGTAAATAGTTTACGAGTGAGAGACTTCGTGAGTGAGTCGGTTAATTGATCAGCCGTATGTACATGGGAAACACGAAGTTGACGGCGGACAACTTGATCTCACACAATGTGAAAGTCGATAGCGATATGTTTCATGCGAGAGTGGAACATCAAATTAGCACATAGATAGGTAGCTCCGATATTATCACAATATATTGTAGGAGAGGAACCGATGTTGAGTTCCTTGAGCAGATTTGTGACCCAATTAAGGTCTACAGTGACAACGGCGATGACACGATATTCAGCTTCAATGGTAGATCGTGCAATTGTCTTTTACTTCTTAGAACTCTATCTGATTGGATTAGCACCAAGAAAGATAATATACCCTGATGTGGAAGTTCGATCATCAAAGTTGTCTGCCCAATCAGCGTTAGCAAAAACATGAAGATGAAATGGAGAGTGTTTATAAAGAAAGAGACCATAATCGAGGGTCCCCTTAAGATATTGCAGGATTTGTTTGACCGCAGATCAGTGTATAGTAGACGACCTTTGCATAAACTGTGATAATTTGTTGACTGCAAAGGAGATATCTGAACGGGTGAGAGCTAAGTACTGCAAGGAGCCAACGACTTGTTAGTATTGAGTGGGCTCCGTAACAGGACTTCTATCAGACAATTTGAGAGAGCCACTAGCAGAGAGAAGAGTTGTAACCGTATTTATGTCTTACATGTTTGTTTTTTATAATAAATCTTAAATATACTTTCTTTATTATAGAAAAAGATCGAAAGATGTGAATATTGCTTCTACGCTCATAAAGTAGTTCAAAGGTCTTAGATCTTTAAGGAGAATCGATTTATCAATTGTTTAATGAATATTATGTCACGATGTTGTCGGAGAATTAAAATCTCGATTCACGAGGCAATAGGAGAAGAGGCCGAGATAATATATAGCACCAATCATATATCGATGTCTCAATCTCAGCCTTCTCAAAACAGTATCGTTATCTCTTGCACCATGATTTCTTAGTAAAGTGGAGCACATACTCGTGTGACGGACTTGATTCCATCGCCAAGATAACGACGAAACCATGCAAATCCGACTTTTGATGTCAATAGATGGTGATCATAGTTTTGCTCCATTGCTACAACCACCTTAGGCTCAGATGATGCTGTGCTATAAGAAGATATCTCCTGTCATTATAAGATTTGTTAGGCTCCTGTCACTATAATGACAATCACCTTTATAGATTTGCTAGAGGATTCCCACTCCTTTTTTCTCTAGTACTTGGACAAAGCATCTATACCTCTTTCTTTCTTAACAACGTCCATTAAGGAGAACCTAAAGGATTCCTTCTCATCCACGAGGATGAAACGACCTCTAGACGAAGTGAACATGAAGAATTATTGTGTTTGCTTTACTATGAATCCTACTCTTTTGCTTTTTATTTCAAGCTCATGAAGCTCGAACGGCATACAATATCCTTTGACTCAGAATCGAAGGGGAGTTAATAGCATCATAACGGGTCCAGTTGATTTTATCCACAGTCAGGTGCAGGAATCATAAGAGTACCAGAAACTCCAGAGATCAATTTTATGAGATTCTAATACTAATCCCTTTTCATAAGAACAAGTGGAGCAACATGCTAAATCATGAGATGAGAATATGGGAGAAAGAATTAGATCCGAACCCTTAACGTGCATCTCACAATTGAGTGTTGACACAAGGCAACATTGAGTATTGGTGATGAGATGACGAACTTTTGGATGGATCCAATAAAATCATCCACATAT
This sequence comes from Musa balbisiana, assembly GCA_004837865.1. Classification (NCBI taxonomy): domain Eukaryota; kingdom Viridiplantae; phylum Streptophyta; class Magnoliopsida; order Zingiberales; family Musaceae; genus Musa; species Musa balbisiana. The sequence goes on along the minus strand of CM017192.1, from coordinate 34,324,339 downwards.
AGCGGATGAACCCACTTTTTATTATTTTTAGAATTATATATAATATTTGTGTAAACCTTTGTGGGTTTTTATTGATCACAAGGGATTTACCATTTACACAAAGTTCACCAATAATTGACTTTTGGAAAAGATCACAAACGTTCTACCACTAATCTAAGAAGGTCACCAAAAGTTGACTTTGGGAAAAGAAGACACCTATAACAAATAGGAACAAAAACACATATGGATGATTTTACTTTTTATAACAAATAGGAACAAAAACACAAACTTTAAAGGTTAATCCTCTTTCTGATATAAGAAGTCAACCATTGAGACGTGAGTGAGTCAATACCTCTATCACCTTTTGCGAAATATGTGGATGATTTTAACTTGCCAAAAGGAAAATAAAAAAGTATTACGGACAATACTAAAAAGTTCTTCAAGATGGAGCAATTTGAACCTTGAATGGAAATCCTTATTAATCACCAACGCCACTAAGGACACTAATTCTCCTTTGATTATTTAAATTGTTGAATGCCTAAAGCAGCAATTATCCCACAACCACACCAATTAATTAATTAATTAATGTAAATGTGCCTTCTTCTTGGAGATGTATTTGCATCATTTTATTGTGATGCATTACACGTAAGAGAGAGCAATTTGTAAAAATAAAATCTGTAATATACTATATTAAATATGAAAACAATCTTTTATGTCTCGATTGAAATCAAATAATTATATCTGGTTTAAAGATGCGTACATTTTAATATCATATGAAAAAAGATATTTGTTTGATCGTCAAAGACATCATCTTTAATCCAAGATTATTGTTCTGCAAAAAGGAACTAAACATTCTCCTCACTTTCTATCTTTTCATAGGACCACTTAGATTGATGGTTAGGAAGAAAAGTTGAGAGAGAGACTTTAATTCCTCAACTATAATCTCTGTTCCTCTCTGATCCATTAATTGATAAAATATAAAAAGATATTCAAAATCAAAATAAATAAAATAAAATTTGTTTAAAATAATTTTACCTAATTGGATTCCAAAGAATTTTGAAAAATATTTTATACATGTCTATGAATTTAAAAATCAGCCAATAAGTCCAATAAACATAATAATACTATATTAAGTTTAACTATGAATGTGAGTCAAAGCGGTTGTATATCATCAATGTCGTACTCTCTTCTATGTACCGCAATATTATTAGTCTTTCATACTATAGTCAATAATAACCCCTATAATTTATTTTGTTAAGATAATTCTGTTATTATATTCAATTATAATATACATAAATATAAATGTAAACAGGATAATAGAAATAAATAACTTTAACTAAGTAAAAAAAAATCAATAATAACATCCACCTAAACATGCATCACCATATCTTTTATAACTTGCTCACTAGTCTCATTCTAAGAATATGTTCTTTAAATATTTTACGTTGCAAAGCTTTTGTCAATGGATCAGCAATCATCATAGTGGTGCTTAGGTTATCAATTGACACTTGTTATTCTAGACTCTTTATCTAACTACCGAGTACTTTATCTCGATGTGCTTGGAACCACTAGAGTATTTGACATTCTTAGAGAAGAAAACTGCTACGGTGTTATCATAAAATATCTTCAACAGCTTGGTAATTGAGTCGACCACACCAAGTCTTGAGATGAAATTTTATAGTCATAAAGCTTGATTTGTGGTCTCAAAGCATGCTATAAATTTAGCTTCCATTGTTGATAATGCAATAAGCGATTACTTTACACTTTTCCAAGAAATTGCCCTACCAGCTAACATGAATACAAATCATGAAGTGAACTTCCTATTACCGAGGTAATTTACAAAATCAGCATCTGAATATCCGTCACTTCAAGCTTATCTAATCTTCTATATATAAGCATATAATCTTTCGTCCTCTACCGATATCTCATTATTTTCTTTGCAGCTTTCTAATGTTTCATTCCTGGGTTGCTTTGATATCTTCTCAACAATGCAACAGCAAAATTAATACCTGGTCTTGTACAAGTTTGAGCATATAATAAACTTCCAACTACGTATCCATAAGGAATATTCTTCATTTGATTCTTTTCTATTTCATTTTTTAAGCACTGGTTTTAACTGAATTTTTCACCTCTAGTAATATGTATATCATTAGCTGAGCAAAGCTGTATATTAAATCTCTCCAAGATACGATTAATATATTATTTCTAAGACAATGTTAATAATCCTTGATATCTATCCATGAATATCTCAATGTCAGTAACATAGATTGTCTCATCTATATCAACCATATTAAAGTTCTTGTTGAGAAATTTCTTGATTTCGTGCAATAAACCAAGATCACTACTATCAAGTAAAATATCATCAATATATAAGACTAATATAATAAACTTGCTCCCACTTACCTTCAGATATATGCACTGATCAATAGTGTTTTCCTTAAATCCAAAAGAAGTAATGGTATTATGAAACTTTATATACCATTATCTAGAAGCTTGTTTAAGGCCATAAATGGATTTCTTAAGTTTACAAGCCTAACTTTCTTTTTCCTTTTCTATGAGTCCTTCAGGTTGTTCCATATAGATTTCCACATCTAGATCTCCATTCAGAAATGTTATTTTCATATTATCTAATATAACTCAAGATCATAATGAACTACTAATGTCATAATGATTCTCATCGAGTCCTTTTTAGAAACGAGAGAAAATGTCATATTATAGTCGATGCCTTTTTTCTAAGAAAAACCTTTGGCTACAAGCCTAGCTTTATATCATTCGATATTACCCGTTAAGTCATGTTTTGTCTTAAAGACTCATTTACATTCAACTTTTTTATAATTATTAAACAATTTAATGAGTTTCTAAATATCATTCTGGACCATTTTAACTCTTCTTTCATTGTATCATATTATTTTTCAGAATCGTTACTTTTTATGGCTTGTGAAAACAATAAGGGGTCTCTTTTTATTCCTATATCATAATCTGATTCTTGTACATATACAATATAATCATCAGAAATTACATGTTTCATTTTCCTTTGAGATCTTCTCAAAGCTACCGATTATAATTGTTCTACAAGATCATCAACGGTGACATCAACATCATGTGAGAGTTCTTCGATGTTATTTTGTTGTTAACCCTCGTCAATGCTCTCATTAATTTGAATAATAATAATTTCTCGAATAAGAGATGATATGAGAGAATTAACCTGAATCTCCTCAATATTAAAATTAATTCTTTGAGAGTTTTCACTCCCACTTATTTCATCATTTTCTAGGAATTTTGCATTACTAGATTTTTCGTACTATGATTAAGACAATAAAATCTGTATCCCTTGGATTTTTCTGGATAACCAATAAAATATCTTGAAATAGTTCTTAGATCCAATTTCTTTTCATGTGGATCGAATACTCTTATCTCTACAAGACACCCCCAAATATATAAATATCTTAAACTAAGCCTCCTACCAGTCCATAACTTAAATGGAGTTAATGGAACTAGCTTATTAGGAACCTTGTTCAAGATATACATAATTATCCTAAGAGCTTCACCCTACATTGACTTAGGTATAAAGAAAAACTCATCATGCTCCTAACTATATCCTTAAGAGTATGATTTCACCTTTCAGCAACACTGTTCTATTGTGGCATACCTGGTAATGCATATTGAGCACAAATGCCCTGTTGTTCTAGGAATCTAACAAAAGGACTAATGTTCTCATCGTATCTATCATAAAATTCATCACCCCTATCAGATCTAACAATTTTAACTTTTCTATCTAATTGACCCTCGATCTTATTTATGTACACTTCGAGAGTATCAACGACTTGAGACTTTTTATGTATTAGATAAATATAGCCATATAGATCATATATAAATATGATAAAATATCTTTCTCCACTAAAATAAGGAATATGAAGTGGTCCGCAGATATCAGTATGAATAATCTCAAGGAGTTTTTTATTAATTGTAGTAATTTTTCTTTGTATGTTTAGTTTGCTTTCTCTTAATACAATCTATACAAGCATAAAAATTAGTGAAGTCTAAATGTTCTAAAATACTTTCCTTCACTAATCTTTCAATTCTTTCCTTGGAGATATGCCCCAATCGTCTATGCCACAATATAGAAGATATTTCATTATTGAAACTATATTTCAATCTAGCACTTGATTACAGGGTCAATAATGTCTTTGTAAACTCAAGATCCAAATTAATTTTGTACAAACAATCACATAGAATTCCAAAAGCAACTTTCATTGAATCATAAAATATACTGAGTTTACCATTACTAAAAGAAAGATAATATCCTAACTCATCAATTCTAGATAAAGAAACTAAATTTCTAGAAATAGTAGGAACACAACATGTATCAACAAGATCCATCAGATGACCGGTCTCTAAGTGTAGACGATAAGTCCCCACTGATATCACTTTCACTTTAAGACGATTTCCCTTAATGATGAATCTTTCATGTTTTTTTGGTTTTTGGATTGAAAGAAATCCCTACATATTATTGGTAACATGAGTTGAAGCACCAGAATCAATCCACCAAGTATTAGAAGGAACTTCTGTAATGTTTGATTTGAAATATACAAAGGTCAAGTTAATACATTTCTTTCCGAATCAAGTCTTGTGTTTAATGTAGTCCTTCTTCACGTGTCCTTTATTGCCACAAAAGTACTTTACTATAAAAACTTTCTTTTCATTAATCTGTTTAACATTTCTATATCCGTCAAATTTCTTTGATGGATGATACTTAAATTTTCTTTTCTTATTATCAACTTCTTGAGTAACAGTCATGACATTATATGAGCTTTCCTACTTTAATCTCAATTCTTCCTGAACAAACATACTAGTTAACTCATTCAAATCTCACTTATCCTTATTTGGATTATAGTGAGTCTTAAATGAACCAAATTGAGAAGGAATGGAATTGAGAATGAATTACACGAGGAAAGACTCATCAACATTCATACATAATGCTTTAACTTTTGCAACTTTGTTAGCTATATTGAGGATGTGATCCTGAATTCCTCAAGTGTCATCATATTGAGCCATAGTCAGTTCTTTTATTAGTGTGTCAGCCAATAACTTATCAGCAAATTTAAATGTCTCCAATAACCTTTAAATATTCCTATGTGCTAATTGCAATCGATAATGAAGTCTTTATATTATTTATAATTATTATTTTTATAAACATTAAACTAAGTCTATCAGATCTTTCTCAAGCCTTCGTTTCATTAACTTGTTCTATAGTACTATCATCAGTCAAGTTTGTAAGCTTTTTAATAAGTAATGCTAGATTAAGATCTAATACTCCCAATTTGAATTATACATGCTCTAACTATTCTAAATAATTTGATCTAGAGAGTACAGGGATACTATAAGCATAAGAATATATGGACGGAAGTACCACTACAAAATATAAAATAATATTAATGCTTTGAGTTTGTAAAAAATTTGATAAACTATTGTATCATCTATATTACACATATGGGTGAAATATTGACATATCTAGTGTTCATTCAAGATCATCTATAGAGGATTGATACTATCATTGTGGAATAGTATTATTACATTTGGGTATACAACCTTCCCCATCACATAATTATTTGAAGTAGATTCTCCTCTCGGATTATCTAAATCTCCTAATTATATGTGTCATTGTGAATATTATTTCCTTAATATCATTTAGGACTAATTCGTTAATATTATTTTATAAGTTATTGGTCCAAGTCACTTTGGTGGCTATAAGACCAATACAATAATATAAAATATAATTTAAAATATCTTATAAATGATAAAACTTTTATTATAATTCACATCACAAAAGTCAATCATCTTATGCCACTTTAATAACTATAAGTCAGATAAAACTTAGGGAGATAAGTTACAAATAATATTAATCAAATTTCTTTAATTTAATTTATTCTAAGCAGTTCAATAATAGAATACCAACCATAATAATTATTGAATATTAATCAGTAAAAGAAAACTTATATAATAATCATAATAACATAGAAATCATATCTTCACGTGAAAGATAAATATTATTTTATAATTTTAAATATATACATGTGAATAACCAAATGAATATCCAAGAACAATAATTAGATTTTATTTACCACATGTAAAAATATAATCAATAATTTATATGAGAAAACTATAAAAATATAATCAATAACTCAATAATTAAAATTAAATCTAATCAAATAATCAAAATATAATAATGATTAAATTCAATCATAATTATAATAAATCATATTTATCAATTTTATAATTAAGAATATAAATTAGAAATTCTTAATTTCATAAAGGTAAAATTATAAATATTTGACTGGATATAAATTAGAATTATGAGATTTATAAAGGGTAGAACTGTCAAAAGAATTAAAAGATATTTAGAAAATACATAAGCTCGCGTATGGTTGTCGCTTGCTGCGTTGAGGCATGCACGTTGCCCGGCGCAACCTTTGCCTCCAACAGATTCACAGCTTCACGATCATTAGAGAATAGGGATCATTCATGCATCGTAAATAAAAAAGATAGATATAATGTATTTGATCTCAAGAACCTAGGTTCTGATACTAATTGTAAGTATAGAATCTTATATTAAATACGGAAATAATCTTTTATGTTAGGATTGAAATCAAATAATTAGATCTGGTTTTATAATACATACTTTTTAATGCAATATGAAAAGAAATCGTTATTTGATCGGTAAAGGTATTATCTTTAATCTAAGATCGCTGTCAATCTATAAATGGAAACTAGATCCATCGTCTTTAATTCAAGATCGATGTTAATCTGCAAAAGGAAATTAGATCCACCGTTTATAATCCAAGATCACTATCAATCTTCAAAAGAGAACTAGATCCTTCTCCTTTCTTCCTATTCTTTCACGGACCACTTAGATTGATTATTACGAAGAAGAATTGAGAGAGACTTTAATCCCTCAACTATAATCTATATTATTCTTCTTTCTTAGGTTCAATTCCTAGAAGTCCTATCTATTTATAGGCAAGTTGCTTCCATAAAAATTATCTCCTAAGGAATCCTACTAAGTAGATTTTTTTTCTATTGATCAATATATTGGCATCAAAATTCAATTAGTTATGTTATATGTATCTTAACCGATTATAAAGGGCCGCAAAATGCTAAAACGTTAAAAGGATTTATATATATTTTTTTAATCTTTGGTATACTTTTTTTCTGGAGTCAAATGAACTAATTTTATCTAGATTTTTTGGATGAATAATATATGTAAAGAATTCTAACATTTGGAGGGATGTATAATATTAAAATTTTATAATGATAAATACGTTGTTTCCGCACTTTGCACTCATACGTGCTACCCTAAAAACTCAACGTTTCAGCTCAAAAAAATCAATGTACGTAAATATATATTCATTATGTATTTGTACTTTTCTCTATATCTTACTTTTAACTATACTATATTTAGATATTTTTGTTATTTCACTACGGGAATATACATATAATTAAGTTATCTACATTAATCTAATAATCCTTTTTATTTTAATAAACATATATAATTGCAGAACTCATCGAATATAATCTTTTCTCCTGACATCCAATTCGTTCTCATGATCCCTGGACATGACAACATTTTGTATATATATATATATATATATATATATATTCAAACCAAGTCATACTATTTGTCTTTCGCAGCAAACCATATGTGCTCCCTAATTGGCATCAAGGGCGGGAGATGGAGGCGGCCAGCCCGTTGACGAGGGCGAGCGCGTTGCTCGACAGCTGCGCCACGTACACGACGTGGCTTCTCACCATGTTCTTGACATCGCCGTCCATGGGGCCGCTGGCGAACCCGTCGACGCAGGTGTCCTCGTCAGTGAGCGCCGCGCTCACCCACGTCTGGATGCTGTTGATCTGGTACGCCGCATTGCGCCCCGCCACGTGCCCCATGGCCGCCAGCGACTCTCGGAGCTCGTCCACCGAGTCTCCCATGGTCTCCAGGCAGTCCTTCACGGCGGCCGCCACGCGCGGCGCCATGCCCCGGCCGGCGACCGACCTCGACATTGCGGCCGAGGCGGAGCGGGCGCCGGCGAGGCTGACGGAGAGGGCGACGTCGGCGAGCTGCACGGGGCTGGTCCGGATGGTGCTGGCGTAGGACGAGAGGGAGCTGAAGCAGAGGTCCGGGTACATGGTGGCGGCACAAGAGGCTCTTATGAACTCTGTGCTCTTTGAGTCTTGAGGAGCCACTCTTGCTCCATTGCAGGCTTTCAAATGGACGCTAAACAGCAGGAGCACACACAGGCAGCTCAAGGAACCAGTTGTGGTGGCAGAGTTTCTGTGGCACTCCATACTTGCCTAGGGAGGAAGAGGTGATGGCGCGTGGACAGGTAGAGACTGCTGCTTTATATAGCTGAAGAGGAGGCGACTGGTGCTGTTTATACAGCAGTCTTAACTGAACGAGTTGCTTCGAGAAATTAGCTAGTTCTCAACTTGTTACGGCGATGAATGCGACAGCGAAAAGGAGGAGAAAGCCATGGGATGAGACGTCGCGTGAGCGGGCTTCACGCCTGGCCTCGTGCACGCGATTGACCTCGCGCGCGAGACTTGCGCCTGATGCCGGTGGAGCAGGTAGCCGATTCCCAAGCGCCTGGGCCCCTGCTCGCGCGGCCTCTCTCGGTGGACAGCGTGCGCGAGAGCAGCACCCGGATCGTGAGCACGCCGCCTCAACTGACTCGTTGTGTAACGGTGTGGGTAGGGTAGGCTTCGTTGACGTCTCGCTGGCTACGTTATCCATTGCCCATCACATATTAATTTAGGACGAGGAACCATGATTATTTTAAAAAATAATAATTAAAAAATAATAGAATAAAGATTCTTATTTTATCTGACTAGAGTAAACTCTTGGGACGAAGGTATCGTACCTCTGTCTGACGATGAAATTATACCATCGAAAATATAATTATGATCTCACATTACTCACATATAAGATGAAAAAAAAAAAACTTAATTCACTGCCGTATAATGGCACTTATCTCTTTTTATAGGTCCAAATATAAGAATAAGATCTGATGCACACAACTGAGCTCTATTTTCTGTGACAGGAGTTCCTCTGTCCCATGTTCATCGCGATTTCCTTGGATATACAGAGGATCTCTGTCTGCCGTGTGTCGATTGCCTCGTCCACTCTAATGAGTAGAATCAGTTAATATTGCTGGTGTGCGAGAGGCCTAATTAGCAGATGGTAGTTCTCGATACTGTCTTGAGTTTTTGAGCCTGTAATTGCAGAAGCAAGATGAACTCTGACAAAATTTCCCAACCATCAAGCACAATAACTAATAGCCAAATGGTATCAGGCGCCATCTCTGAGCAGTTCATCGTTTTTTAACTTGGAAGATTTAGGCAGCAGCTCTCTCTGGAGACAGATTACAACAAAGATCTGCAGCACAACACTTGGACCATCAACATGTCAGGCAAAAAGAGTTCATTTGTTAAACACGTTCATCTGGACTTCCAGCTGAGAATCTACTAAAATGGAGTCAACTTACCGATTAAAGTGCATCCAAACTCAACAAGCTCGTAGTACGCTATATCTGAGATGTTCTGGTAAAACCTATAGAACAAAATACACTTGATGAGGAGATGAATGTGGGCCAAAATATTTCCATGTATACGCTATATCTTTAAGCACAAGTCATGGCAGTGAAGGCAAGTTCCAGGAACACAGAGTATAACAACATTTGTCAAAAGCGATAGTGAAGATTGCCTACTAGTTAGATGGATTATAAAATGCAGAAATAAACTAAACCAAGTAACAGAAAATGCAGAAGCAGAATGAATAGGAAGAAATTGAAAGACACTTTTAATATTACCGGAGTTGAAATTAGTTTAGGTTCTCCTTTCAGAGAATTAGTCAGAAGATGTGGTCCCACAGACGTGAAACACATGATATAGTGAACACAGAGAAAACAACTTCATAAACATTAATATGAAAATAACACAAACATCTTTAAGGCATGTGTTAGTTCAAGGCTAAGTGCCAATTTATCTAATAAAGTCAAGAACAAATTTATTGGCTCAGCAATGATAACTAGTTCACAATAAATTATTGGAGAAAGCTACAAGATCCAAATAGGGTGTTCATTGATATCTGCCATTTATCGAATAGGTACTTCATGTATCGTGCACAGAAATTGATAAGTCAGGTATCAAATTCAGTAACACAAATAATCATACATAACAATCCAGTTATCAAGATGCAGTTGGGAACTAAAATGCCACAAAAGAGGAAGCACTAAGACAAGTATCCATGTAGAAGCAGTTGCAGAAATGACAACCAACAAAATCCTATTCAATACGACATAGTTGAGATGCTCAATCACTAACATGCAGTACAAACAGCAAAGAGAAGGTTGACCACCAGATTTCTTAATCGAATAAAAAAATTCCACAAACTAGCAGATGCTCATTAGGAGATATCTATACAACCTCATTAGTTCTCAGATACAAAGGAAATGGAACTTAATTACCTTTATGTATATATCAGTCCTAACAGTACAAGAAACTGATACTGCAGTTGCAATTGATGAAATGATAATGCAGAATCCCAACAGAAATATGTTGCTGCGCCTCTGACCTATCAAACCATATAAAACCAGAGGAATCTACTTTTACAAACTTACAGAAAAATACTGTTCTTAAGCATTTTAAGAAGCATATATTGGAGCATAACAGACCTAATTTTCCAATTACAAGAGAAATGAATCCAACTGAATCCGAAACGCAGGAAAGCTCTCAAACTTCTTGCGTAATGCAGATAATAACACCACACAATTCCAAACCACTTGACTGATAGTCTGCATGTAAACTGGTCAGAAACAGCTCATATAAATAATTGAAAACAAAATATTCTGTAAAGTAACTCTTTGAGCTAAGTGCATTATACAGGACAATTAAGTGTGAAGGTGTTTTAGTATTTCAATTACCAATTGTTACTCCTTGTGCTAAATGCATAATAATAATGATACTACAAAATAACAAAAAAATTATTGCATCTGCCCAACAATGTAACAGCTATAATTAAGTTCAAAGCATTTGATGAACAGAACAAAATAAAAAATACAGCCTTATCAAAATTACTTGGAGCTACAGCATGAAATCAGTTGTGTAAATGAGCATAGTCATCATAGATCAAGCTATCACTTAATGAATCTATGGCAAAGAAGAGATTTAAACCAAGGTTTACAATTTAACTCATGCTGATCCCTACTGGCTAGGAAATCAGCACAAAACATATCAATGATGTATTGGTATCTAGGGGCTTGCATTTGAATTGATCTGGGTGTAAGATACTGAATATGAATTTTTGTATGGTCTAAAGGTCTAACAATTATTTGGACTAGACCCATTTGACCATATAAGAATCTCCTGGTTCCCCCACAACGACTGCCTCCCTTTCATTTTCCTTGATATCATATGAGATTTATCTAATCAAAGTTAATTGGGTTAAATTTTTGTTTCTTCTATGTTTTTGTTTTATCTCCCCTTTTCTGGCTGTTGGCGGTGCCTGGCTCAGTGACGAAAGTCCCATTCCAACCATCTGGCGTTTATTGCCCTCTAATTTGAGATGGGTTTCAGAAACATACTAATAGCATTAAGTAAATGTCAACAACAGATCATGCTTGTTTTGAATCAGCAAACCTAAAGCTTCTTTCATCAGACAAACCCTATATCATGCAGGTAGCAATTATGAAATCAAATAAATGCTGAGTAGTGAAGAAAACCGATCAACAAAGGAAAAAAAAGACTGAAAAAGTGATCAGTGAAGAATTCAGATTTTTTTTTTCCTTTGAAAAAGTTCGCAATCCAATGAAGAGACCATCAAATTATTTACAACCCCAAGAACGTGTCTCAACTGTGTGATCTTTTTTCCAAGGATTGAACTTGTGTGTCTAACAAACTAATGTTATGATCAAAGATAAAGAAGAAAAATAGAATTCCAAGTAAAACAAGAAAGCACCAAAAATTGCTAAAATGACAGGTTGCTAGGTGAGCTAGCAGATCTATAGGCGACGCAACTTTTTTGGCATACATTTCCATGTTACACATGTTATGACATCCAAACAATCAAAAGAACAAATTACTTCTTTACCACCCTTTATCAAAATGGACACTTGACCTGATAAAGAGACACATGCTCAATCTTGATCAGCAGAGTGTCCACATAACGAATTGAGAATTGCACCTACCCTGGCATTCTAACAAATACCTGATGTGCAGCCAACACAAACTAAACTAAATAGATGTGGAAAACCCTTCCCGTCGTAAAAAAAATGTGGCACTTCAAGTAAAATGAAGGTGAAGCTTCGATACCTGGGGGGCGAGCGGAACTCCAAGCCTGGATATATCCTTAGCTACCAAGGTGTACCCTGCGATCGCAACCGAAGAATGAAACAGACGGCCGTGACAACCATCAGATCCGGTTTGAAGAGAGATCGCGGCAACATAAACGTACTGAAATCGACAACCATGCAGCAGGAGAAATCCGAGCCATCCGTCCCCGACCGCCGCGCTCCGCTGTTGCATGGGCTTCGTTCTCTCCTCATCCGGTGCCGTCAAATGGGCTTTTCCTCCGCCTAACTCGATCTCTTACATTAAGCAGGCTTTTCTTTTACCTCGCTTTTATCCTTCCTGGGACCCACAAAAGGCCGAAGTCGATTCCAACTACGAAGCAGGCAGAAGAGTGAAATTTTTATTTTATTTAAAGGGAAAAATGGCTGTTTTTTATTTTTTAGATAAATTATGGAAAAAATGAAACTTACGAGAAGGAAATGAAATGTTTTTATTTCTTCTCACATCATCGATTTTGTTGATGGAAAGATTACAGTAATAAATCGAAGTAAGACAAAATCAATATGTGCTCAGTGATAAATCATATTATATTAAAAATAATTAATTATAAAAATAATATATAATTAACCTGTTTATGATATATACCAATATATTAAATCCGTTGTGTATAAGATTTACATGTTATAATATTTCTGAATATGTTTATAATATTCTTACTAAGATACTGTATGCACAAATGGACTTAAAAATCAATAGAAACTAACTTAACTTACCTATAAAAATATAATTTCAAATAAATATTTTTTTTGGTTTAGATAAAACTTCTATATTGGTTATAGTGTATTTGCTAGGCTTATAATGCATTTAAATTTCCACCAAAACACTAAAGTTTATTCATAAATATTACAACTGATATATCGAACTGATTCGCTTATGGACCAATTCATAGGATGTAACAAGACACTTGATAGAGTTTTCAAAAAATCATCTAAAATAAAATAACAAAAGAAAATTTACCTGTGTTATGTAAATGGGGTGTTTTATCTTTCAATTTAAATTTTTTTAGAGAAAATAAGTTAATCACATATCCTAATCACAAATCCAACCACTAGCTAGCTAGTTTAGTACAAAAAGAAAAGAAAAAAGCAGCTAAATAATTGGATTTATATGGGTAAAATTAAGTGGCAAAGATAAGATTCAATGCCTTGGTTTAATTAGCAGACACATTTTAAAAAAAATATATTAGGATAAAAATTTGAACTCTATAAATTAATCCGATATACCAGTGGGCTACAAATTTTTAGAACAAGGATTCAAATCCATAATCTAAAATATAAATTTGGTGGTGTAACTACTTTGCACTCTCACAAAATCAGATAACAAATTAATAATATCATTAGCTTCTCTGTGATCATTTCATTAGATTTGGAGGAAACCATAAGCTAAATATTGGGTAGGGGAAATAGTCTCAGAAATGAGAGTAGCAGCAAAATACAATTACAAGTGCTTAAGAAACAGTGCATAAATCTAGACACAAAGAATGGTTTTGTCCTCCTCCCAGAACCCAAAACTGAAAACAAATGGGTACAGTCCAGGAACACAGACACACACAACAAAAAAGAGAAAGATAAAAGATCAAATGGATATCAACAACAAACGATTCCCTACTACTACCCACAGGCCACAACAACATGTGAATCAAGCAAGTCTCCCTACACACAGCTGGAATCCTTATGGCAATGTGGCAGCTGCAACCATGAGCACCATCAACACCAATACCCTGTAAACTTGATGTGTCAATGGAGCAGATGAAGTTGCCTTGTGGTGAGGAGTCTGCTCACTGAAACAAGTTCACAACGCATCCAACCATCAGCTTTTTGTAAACCAAAGTTATAAGAAGAGGAAGGAGGAGAAGAAGAAGAAGAAGAAGAAGAAGAAGAAGAAGAATACTTTTGATACTTCTGGAGGAGGCCACAGTAGAGGGCATTGTCAGGAACAGGCAGCTCCGTTTTGTTGGTGTCTTCTGGGTTGACCACTCTGATGTAGGTTTCCTGTCCGAGGTACCATGTATCAAGATTTTGTGCACGCACGTTCCAGATTCCAACATTGTCCAGAGAAACTAAGATTGCAGTCCATCCTCCGGGGAAAACCTGTGCATCATGTCCATTCATTTAACAGCAAACCATGTCAAAATAAGTTCTTAGTCTACAACTTTTTATGTCTTATTTTGTGAGATTGATTCATGTTAGTTATGTTAAGTTAGGGTTGGTAGATGTATTTTTTTTAATTGAAACCTAATTACTTAGAAAATCGAATTATTAGAAGGACAAAGAATCAAGAATGGATTTTTTTTAAAAAAATAATGTTTGATTATTTTATAAATATCTCATGGACCTTAAGTTTTTAATGAGAAAAAAATGTTAAAAATATTCCTAGAATTATTTTTTTATTAGATACAAATAGGTCGAGGAAAAAAAACTTCCAAGTTTTATGTAAAAATGTGTACAAGAGGTTTCGGACTTAGATCTTAGCTGATTTAAATGGGAATTTTGGATGACGTAGATATGGAATGTTAAATCTATTTTAAGTTTATGTTTTATGTTTAATTCTCTTAATTATTCTTCTGGTGTCAAGATTTTCTTCCACTGCATCTTATTACCATAGTATTTAGTACAAGAAGTTCTTTCATTTCCTGCTTATTATGATTACTGAACTAATCAATTCAATCTATTTCTATTAATTCGAGTAGCATGAGTTTTACCAATTTTTCAATATGTTAATGCAAGACTGCATATAATCACTGGGCAGAAAAGAAGGTTATGTTGGATTTTTCCAGAGTTATTTTTGTAGTTCTCAAGTTAGAGTAAAAATCTATGAATGTTGCGAAGCTAATATGATGATGACCAAGAAGAATTACCAAATATTATCAAACAAGAAATTAAATTACCTTCAAAGTGGCTAAAGATATGCAAAGCAAATAGAACAGAAGTAGAGCTTCCCAAAGAGATCCCAGCCATCTTCTTTTTTTTTCATATATATATATATATATATATATATATATACACTTCTTTCAATAGAAACAGGTAAATTTATTTACAGAATTTTTTTCAAATAAGACTAAGAAAAAAATAAATTTTAACTAAGAGATCCTCCAAGAAAATATATAGTTTTTCTAGATAATTTCAAGATGTCAACAAATCAAATACTTACAAAAGATGAGGTTGCGAACTCTTAATCTTTAGTATATCAGGTTAAATCAATATTTGATATGTCAAAGAATTTTCAAAAGGAGGTTCGGATCTAAAATACTACCACTAGACCAATGTTTTAACAGATCATAATTTAAAATGGCAATTTGAATAGAAAAATCATAATAAAAATAATGGATATTACTCTAAATGACTGATATAATGGTTCGATAACATCATGAAAGATACTGTGCAATTACGTGGATGAGGTGAAGTTCCATGACAAAACCTGAGTGGAGCAGCGGGCAACACCATCGCCTTTATTATAAGTTCCTCTGCTTTCCTCTGTCCACTCCCCATAGTCCATCCTGCCACAGAGCACCCTCGTTACCAAAGGAAGAGAGACGCAATACTTGAATGTGTAACCAAAACAATTTGGCTTACCCAACAACAAAAAATGCATATCCATCCACATGATATGTCTGAACTTTAGTGTCATTGTTCTGAAATATGATCTCCATGAATCCTCTGTATGTGCCATTGATCAAGGATCTTCCAACCTTTGGTGCTCCCTTGAGAGGCCTAGTGGGGAAATCAAGCGTGTAAACTCCCTTGAGTTTGTACTCATCAGCAAGCCTCAGTGGCGTTGCAGGAGGAGTGTAGGAGATTCCATTAAGTGTAGCTCGGTGTGTTCCCTTGATGACAACTGGTGGCTTGTTTCTCAACACATACACCTGAGACACATTGATCGAGCCGTATCTGAAGGAACCTTGAGGATTGGGACGCGCAGCACCGGCACTCAGATTCCACCTGGCATGTGTTGGACGAAATTCTTAGCTCCCACGGCATATTGTAAGACAACTTCGCAGTTCAGACTTTAGGCGTGCAGACAAACCTGATGGATCTTGCTTGATTCATTGAGAAGGTCTTGTCGTAGACATCATTAGGTGGATCTGGAAGAGGGCCAGAAGCTTTGCCTTTGGAGTTGGAGTAGTGAAGAATGGCAACACCGGTGACTCTGGCCCAGCGAGACTCGTTGACGAACCGAGCGCTCGCCACCATGTAGTAGTCGCTGCTTGCGTTCTGATCCATGGTGACCAAGAACGAGTAGGACTGCCCTACATGTATGTCCAAGTTGGTGTAGTTTTGTTGGACAGTGTATGAGCCTTCTGTCTCTACCAGCAGCATGTTGTGGTTCTGAATCCGGAAATTTAAGCTGGTAGAGATGCCCACATTGTGTACTCGAAACCGATATGTTTTCCCTGCTCCAGAACAATGGCATGATCATGATTATGATCATTCTTTGACGCCAACCAGAGAAGAAATCTATTACCTGGATGAACATGTACTGTCTCATAGTCAATGCCGTCAGGTACAAGTGTCTTGTTGTATCTATAGGGGCCCTTCCCATTCATCAACACGCCATCAGGCATCCCGAGTTGCTTTCCGTTATCAAGGGCCTTCCTTAGATCCTACACAAAATAACAAAGCGGTGTTTCTCATAGGAGATGCTAATGTGAGGGTTATGCTGTCTTTGATTGATTGCATGTACCTTGTAGTCCTTGTTGTACCAGTCTCCGATGAAAAGGGTGATGTCGCCATCAGGCTTATCGAAGGGCACTGCGATCACGTCGCGGTTATTGACTGTGAATCCTCCATAGCCACCGGCGGCGCGTTGGAAGTTGATCGAGGGGAAGTAGAAGAAGCTGCCGATCTGATCCTTCACCTGGAACTGGTACGTCCAGTTCCAACCGGAGGGGATGGGGCAGTTTGTGCCTTGCACACCATCTTGCCACGAGTTCTTGCGATGCTGGATGCCATTCCTTCAACCAAACAGCAAGAATAAGCGAACCCAACCTGAAACATGAGTCCCCAAAGTATCAGGATCCAAAACCAAGAACGGGCTGTACCATGTCAACAGAAGAGGCTCGTCCAAATCGTTGAGAACATTCACCACCACATTCCAATTCGTGGTCACGTTGACAATGGGACCAGGAAACTGGCCATTGATCGCGATTACCTGACACCAACCGGCACAGGGAGAGGCAGACAAGTCAACAGAACTGAAGGAAATCCTAACCAAGAAATAAGCAATTTTTTCATGTGTAATGTGGACAGAGAAGGAAGTCCTGATTCCTGAAATGCTTAGTAGAAAATGGTATTTGTTGGATTACGAGTACTGTCGTCTACCTACCTTTCTTGTTTCGTCAAACAGTAGACTGTGGTCGTGTTGGATCTAAGATTCTTGACAGGGAACACTCGAAGAGAAAAGCAAAAGAGCAGATATAAGCGGCAAGAAGAGAGCAGAGAAGACCTGCTGCTTGACGCCCAGAGGGGCGGCGGTGATGAAGGACACGTCCCAATCGAAGTAAGCGTAAGGATCTCCGGCGAAGCAGGGAGCCGCCAGTGCCGCCGCTAGTAACGCCAATGCCAGTGCCATTAGTGACCGACGCTCCACCATCTTCCAGTCTCGTGAAGAGCTCAGGGAAAACAGAAAGGTGCTGAAAGAGCTAGGAAAAGAAGCCTTCAGCTGTCTCTCTTTCTACATTAGCAGAAGAGATGGCAGAAAGAGTGGGAGTGGGGAAAGAGGAAGAAGATTAAAGCAGGTTAAAGGTAAAACCAAGGACCTGAAGAAGAAGAAGAAGGAAGAGTAGAGTCACGGTGGCAGCTGTGCGCCCACCACTGCCTTTGCTCGTCGCCTTTCTCCTGCGATCAAGTTGGCCAACACCGCAGAGCGAGCACAACAGTGATTAGGCCAAGGCAACGGCGTCGAGTTGATGATGTGGCGTTATGTGGTTGGAGAGTTGGAACGGATGCTGTTGTATCTCATGTATTCGAGCCGCCAGATGCAGCACGCTGGGGACCGGTCGAATAGATTAGCCTCGTCGGAGGACGACGACGCCAGCGAATCGCCAGTCGAAGACAGGAATCGGTGGGGGGCATAGTTGGATCGGCTGCGCCGCTCATCCACGCAACAAAGAAAGAACGGTAACGTTTCGTGCTTTAATTGGTGGATACGGTGTTTTATGCCTTTCCGGAGAGAGCAGAGCTGCTTGTTCCCAGGGAGCCACGTGCTGCTGCGGAGAGAGCCCGGCCCACCAAGTCCGTATCTAAGGGTGGTGAACAGAACGCGGTATGCTCACTGGCGGTGCGCCGACGATGGGCGCGACGGAAATGATCGACATGCTTTTGCCGTCCATTGTCGATCGAACGGTTAACGTTTCAGAGTCTGAATCACATGTTAAACCGGTGACTTCACCGTGTGGAGGACAACATTAGAAGAGACCGAGGAATGATGATGTACCTACCAGCATCATGTTTGAGTGATGATGTTGCTATATTTTCCTTGAGCATTAAAGGGAAACTTGTTATGATGGCTCGTGGCTAACTCTGCAGGGATGAAGCCACGAGTTGTTGGCAAAAAAGTGAGACAGATTCAACTTAAATCCAAGGTGAGAAAAAAAAAACAAAAATGATGCACTTTCAATTTTAAGAAAATAAATATAGAAAATAATTCTTTTTTGTTTATCTTCACCGTAATCTAGATCACGAAAATCTTATATATATATCTGTGTGTGTACTTTGATTGTTGATTATAAGATCACAAGGATAAATATGGTTTCAGTATGTAAAAAACAGTTTATAATTTCTTTCAGAAATCAATATGGCAGAATACAAAATACAAAAAAAACTGATGAGATTACATCCATCTCGAATTGCTAAATATTAATTCATAGGCCAATGTATGGCATACGTACATCTTATTATGCCCAATGAATTAATTTAACTTCTTCAAAAAAATATATAAAGTAAGAATGAAATAAAATTATAGCCCCGCAGTTACGTAGCACCCTCTTCCCGCAACAGCAAATTACACACACACACACACACACACCATGTGTTCACAACCTTTTCCACCGAGTCCATCAATTAATGGAACTGTAGACGATGGAGTTCGATGCAACTTTAGTTGTTTGAAGTGCGAATAGATGAGGCCGAGTCACGCTCATAGAATGGCCTGATGAATGCCGAGTTCATCTGCCAGATCTTAACCGACGTGGCGGTGACATCGACACCGGTGGCATTGTTTAAGAGGAAGAGCCGCGCCCTGCTGAATATTGCCTTGGTTGGGTACACTCGCGATGTGATGCATGTTCTTCCTCCTTGAGCAAAGCTCTCCACGATGGAGTGATCCACCTGAAACGATCATATCACCACCATCCCAAGTCATGATCATAATAAGCTTTTCAAAATGCTACAGTATTTAAACTTACGATTATCCGCAGTGATAAGGTTTCACCATCGAGCACTGGAACTAAGCTTCCATACACCCTCTTCACAAGGTCATTTGCCTCCGACGACCTGCGTTATAGGTTTCGCAGACTTAGTGGTTGTGCAGTTCATGAATCATGAAGCTAAGATACGAGAAGAGAGACGCGTGCATGCCTGAGCTCGTCATGGCAGAAGTGAGTGCTGAGGCTGCCGTCGGTTGCTCTTGCGACGTAGAAGTACACAGCAGTCTGCTCCGACAGGTCCTCGTCGGCCAACACAAGCAAGCCGAACGGCCCGATCACGCCTCGTTGGGCGGCGCCTCTGCTGGTGCTGCAATTGTACCCAACGTCGGCGCCGATCGCACCGGCTAACGCCGCCTCGTCCACCGAGAACTCGGCCACGATGTCCAACTGCATCATTTATTAGGTCACAAACAGCACCAGTAAACAACTCCGTGGATCGACCGAGTTTAAGCTGCGTACTTGCGTGGCTTTGCCGACGTCCAGTGGAACGACTGATCCGGCGCTGATGCTGATGTTGCTGAACTCTTGGATGCTTAACCTCAAGCTCTCCACCTCCTCCACTGGCCATTGGAGAAGGTTGCTTCCTGTTTTCTGGTCAAAGAGCACGGTCCTCGGAACGGTCTACAGAATTAACATCAAACACATGTTGAACAAAGCACCTTATGAGGATTGATATGTGGAGCTACAGTGGAGCCCATACTGCGATTGTTGTTCTCAGCCCAATCCAAGTTTCATTATCTCAAAGAAAAAGCAGGTGTTCGCTTTTCTACTGTTGTTTTTTGCAGATGACATGCGACACATGCAAAAGGCTACTGCGTAAGAAGAAGACATGAAAAGTTGGAACAAGAAAAGCATGACTAGTAGTGGGGTCAAATCTAGCATCCACCGGCACGTCATGAACTTGGACTAAGACCGTGAGGTCTCCTTATGGTCGGTGTTCACGGCGTCTCTTCCTTCATTATCATCATATTTTTCATGTGACTTTGTAGGTGGCAGTTGACGGTTTGTTGCTGTCCGTCAATCTAATCATTATTTAAATTGATAAATATATCTTGATTTCTAAAATCATGATTCTTGAAATAAAATTATTTCTTAATAAATATTTAATATATCCAGGTTTTTAGAGATAAAAATATAAAAAAATTTAATGCTCCTAGAACTACACCCTAATATTGATAGTGAAACAAAGAGCAAAAATAAACAAAGAGGATATAGAAAGATATATGAGGTTGGATCAAATTTAATTCAATAAAATTATAATTTAATTTATGATTTTTTTATTTACAAAAAAATATTATATGGAATAATAATTTGAGACATATCACTTGTGTAATAATACATTAATCAATTTTGATATCTTTATGAAAATTTTGATTTATCTCCCTGTCCATACAAGATTCTTAATAAAAAAAATCCCTAGGTTAATCTAATTAGATAATCTGTTGTCCTCACTCTTCATTGATTCACTGGATTGTTGCTATCATCTCCAAATCTATCATATCTGTGTTTTTAATGGGGTAGAGCCCACTTTTCTCTCATCATCTTCTTGTTTCCCCACTTGTCTTCATTCAGAACAGGGATTGGGGCCAGTGAAGTGACCTTATGATCCACCAATAAGCACCCCTAGTTAAAACCCCATTTCCGTTTCCTCAACTTCTCTCTCTCCCAATCCTGACCTGTGGACGCCACTGGCGAGGTGGCAGAACATTCTCAACTGAGATGGATCTTTCATTTCGCCTGAACTTCGGGACACTGCATTCTCCTTCTATGTCTGCTCTAAGTTTACTATTATTTCTCTCTCTCTCTCTCTCTCTCTCTCTCTCTCTCTCTCTCCTGTGAAAGGACCATCTCATCTGCAATGCTGATTGACGTCATTGTCCTCTAATAATGCGGGCTAAATAAAAGACCGCAACATTTTACTGTGTGCCAATATCTTTCAGATACCTTCTTCTCCTTCCTTATTGTTCCAGGTGACGCAGAGGACCATTACTGTGTTTCATGCTTCAAACAGCATCACTGTACCATCCTTCCATCCACTATCAGTTGAGATGCTAGATAAGAGAGCGTGAAGGTCGTGCGATGAGGAAAACTGGACAATCCAGTTTTCATCAGGAACTCAAGACGATACTTGCAAACAAGTGCCGTATGTGCATTCCATTGTTGCATTTAAGATATGCAGAGTTAGGTGATGCGTGTGAGGTAATTCAACACTTTTTAGGAAGGAAGCTATTGACTAACATCTTCCTCATCCAGTGTGGCACAGATTGTCAGATTCAGATCGATGGAACAGGACCTTCAATGCTCTATCTCTCTCTGTGTTCTAGGATTAAATGAAGAAGGAGCAGTAAATTCTTTGGGGGTTGGGGAAGGGGGAGAGAGTACTGTTTGATTACCTGAAGGGAAGCCCAGCCTTTCCGGAGATCGGTGCGCTCGCTGTCCGTCTCGCCAATCCAACCCCACAGGACCCGCCGTTCCTTCACCGGGTCGTAGAACGTCTTGGAGGCGTAGTACTTGCCGTAATCGTAACGCAGTCCGATCCCCACGTCCTTCTCTGGGTCGTCCGGCACCCACGAGTTGCTTGCCGCCACGTACGTGCCGATGGCGTAGTAGTCGTGCTTGTTGTCATCCATGCTCGCCTTCAGCACGTGCTTCACCCCCGGTCCCGATGCCGCCGACGTGTCCAGCCCCACCGCCGACTCGGTCGACACCGGGTAAAAGTCCACGCACTCCCACATCCCTGTCCCGGTCACCGAGTGGAGCACGCCCGGGAGGAGATCGTAGCTCACGAAATCCGTCGTCCGGTACACCAGCACGATCCCGGCGTGGTGCTGCGAGTCGTTCTTCGACCCGATGGCGACACGCCAGGCTGAGTCGGCGGGGACATACCAGGCCGTGGTGGGATCTCGGAAGTCCTTGAGGCCGATCCCCGACGGGGGCACGATCACCGGGTTGCAGTCGGACTTGACCCAGTGGACCAGCAGCGGGTCGTCCGGGTCGGCCGGGAACGCGAGGTTCTGCACCTGCACCGACTCCATGGTCGCCCCGGTGTAGATCATGACGAGGCGGCCGTCGGGAAGGGTGGTGGCGGAGCCGGTCCAGACGCCGTTGGCGTCGTACCAGCGGTCGGGGACCATGGCAAGGGGGAGGTAGAACCAGTGCACGAGGTCGCGCGACACGGCGTGGCCCCACGTGATGTTGCCCCACACCGCCGAGTCGGGGTTGTATTGGTAGAACAGATGGTACCATCCCTTGTAGTACGTCGGACCTGACATCACGAATCAACCATTTGGCTTCCGGCGAACACTACTCCCGAAGGATTACAATCAAACAGATTATTATTAGCTCTCTCTGCTCTCTTACCGTCAGGATCTGATGACGAGTCACGACGAGTTGCCCACAAGAACCAATCACAACAGCAAGAGAAAACACATACGTCAGGAAAAATCTTTATGATCCGAAGAAGAAAACTATTTTGTTGTCAGGTTCATATGCGAGGACATGGCTGACCATTCATCCAATTCTTTTGAGGTTGGAAGTGGAAGGCGGTGCGCTGCCAAAGGAGCATGGAGTTGGTCCAAGGGTAGGACGGAGACGAGCGGAGCATCGCCGCCGAGGATTTCTCCGACACGCCCTCCGCCAGGCCCCTGGAGTCTCCCCGCTTCGTCCCCGTGTCTCCGTTCCCATCCAAACCGGTCCTTGACGCGCTGTTCGATCCATAAGACACGATCGCGACGACGCACAGGATCAACACGCCCGAGCCGGCCGCAAACGAGAGCAGCTGCAAGCACTTCTTCCTCTTCGGCGAAGGAGTCGTGGCGGAATGGTCAGGGTGGAGAAGAGGGGGGTATGAGCACGGGATGGAGGGCGAGGAGGCGGAAGAAGAGGAGGAGGAGAAAGACCACGACTTAAGATTCTTCACACCCATGGCTTGGAAGGTGGAGGGAGGGGAAGCAGATGGAATCGAAGGAACAGATGAATAAAGATGGGTGTAGAACGAACAGAAGAGCTTGTGTGCACGTATTCATAATGAGAAGCCATGATAGAACCACATTCCAAAAAATAATGGAAGGCCGGCAGAGATGGAAGGGTGGGTCGAAAGAGATTGGTTTGCAGGGAAACAAATCGAGGGAGGGAGTACGGGTTGTCTGCGTCTTCAACTCTCTACTCTCGTCAACCATTTGTGTGGTGGATGTTCTTCCAAGCGGTGATCGCACCCCACGTTTCTAGTCACGGATGATGCAAACATGGGGATTAGTTTAAGCAAAGCCAACAATGGAAGTAATCCGGTTTGCACCCTCGTTTACGTCTCACCTGAATCACTTCTCCAACCATTAATTCCACCTTCTACAATTTTGAACTTGTGATTCTTTGCATATAGGTCAACATGTTGTTGTTTGTGCCGTAACACAAAGTTCCGCAGGTGTTGTGTACATATTTGACAACATTTAGAAGTCAAACCAATAGAAGAGTTGCTTCCAAGAAACTCACCAAGTAATCATGTCTTGTACATCAAGTTCCAACATTAGGTTATGATATTTGGCTTTGTAATTACATTATCTTGGTCGAGAATTCAATAATAATAGCTATAATTTTATGGAAAGGCGTCACGTGAGATCATCAAACCTCATTAAATTTTCTTGTTTGTAGTATGTGTTGTTAACTAAGTTATATCCAACATGAAATCTTTCCTTAGAACATTCCATGTGCTATCCTATCCGCACATCTACCTTCCTATTTGTGACTATTTATTTTAGTGCATCAGGACCATTGGATGCAATCATTAAATGTAAAACAATCTTCAGAAGTACTATAAATACTTCAAACGTAGCATCCTATTTTGAAATCTATAGAACAAATTTACAATATGATTAAATGTTTTTTTCGATTCTAATTTATTTGATGTTACTTCAAGATTATCGAAATTGACTTGTATCATGCATAATTTTACGTCAATATTCTATTCTCATCCACATGAATAGAAGAAAAAAAAAAAAAAGGATTTAGGACAAGTCTCCGTTATATATATATATATATATATATATATATATATATATATATATATATATATATATATATATATATATATATATATATATATATATATATATATATATATATATATATATATATATATATATATATATATATATATATATATATATATATATATATATATATATATATATATATATATATATATATATATATATATATATATATATATATATATATATATATATATATATATATATATATATATATATATATATATATATATATATATATATATATATATATATATATATATATATATATATATATATATATATATATATATATATATATATATATATATATATATATATATATATATATATATATATATATATATATATATATATATATATATATATATATATATATATATATATATATATATATATATATATATATATATATATATATATATATATATATATATATATATATATATATATATATATATATATATATATATATATATATATATATATATATATATATATATATATATATATATATATATATATATATATATATATATATATATATATATATATATATATATATATATATATATATATATATATATATATATATATATATATATATATATATATATATATATATATATATATATATATATATATATATATATATATATATATATATATATATATATATATATATATATATATATATATATATATATATATATATATATATATATATATATATATATATATATATATATATATATATATATATATATATATATATATATATATATATATATATATATATATATATATATATATATATATATATATATATATATATATATATATATATATATATATATATATATATATATATATATATATATATATATATATATATATATATATATATATATATATATATATATATATATATATATATATATATATATATATATATATATATATATATATATATATATATATATATATATATATATATATATATATATATATATATATATATATATATATATATATATATATATATATATATATATATATATATATATATATATATATATATATATATATATATATATATATATATATATATATATATATATATATATATATATATATATATATATATATATATATATATATATATATATATATATATATATATATATATATATATATATATATATATATATATATATATATATATATATATATATATATATATATATATATATATATATATATATATATATATATATATATATATATATATATATATATATATATATATATATATATATATATATATATATATATATATATATATATATATATATATATATATATATATATATATATATATATATATATATATATATATATATATATATATATATATATATATATATATATATATATATATATATATATATATATATATATATATATATATACTCCGATGCATTCGATGGAAGTTAAAATCAAATCTATCTTAATAATACGAGAGAATCCTTGTTCTTCAACATGATTAGTGTCGGCATCAATGGCATGGTTGTCTCAAGAGTTCTCGAGACGCCGGTGATCAAATGATGCAAGTCAACATTAGTAACACCATGTGCTGACATAAATCCAACACGATTCAATTATTGGCAATAATGCACCAACCAGGAAATGGATTCCGTACTAAAATAAAGAGAATAGGTTCTTTCGGCCACAAAGAGATCTGAGAGACTCCAAGAAGAAAGAGGAATGACATGACACTGAAGAACTTTGCAGCAAAGTTTCCTTCCTATGGTGTGTTGACAGCGAGAGAGATGGTCCACGGTGTAACGTGGAGACATGTCTTCCGTGTATGCATTCAGTGTCTGAAGGTACAGAAAAGAGGAGAGAGGAGGAATGCGGAAGCAAGCCAGGGGATTACTTGCTGCCCTTGCTGCCTCTTCTCAGTGAAAGGAACCATCAGGCATTCCCTTCTCGTTGGCCACCAACAATCCCATCTGACAGTCGTATCTCAACGTGGAAAGTTAGCCCAGCGTCTATCAGGCACTGTGAGTGACAACTCATGCGAAAAGTATAAAACAATATAAGGGTTTCTGTACATATCTTTCCTTGTAATGCTCAAAAACAATTTTACTTTCCCTCAGAATTAATATAATATATTTTCTTCGACTAGTATTCATCGAGAAACTCATTCTTTTATCATCATAATTAGATTTAAAAAAATATCAATGTTTATTAAAGATTTAACTAATATTTAAATAGCTGGATATAGAGATTTACTGAAAGGATATTTCCGTGCAAAGTCTAGAAAAGAAATTTGCTTATCTTGCAGATTTAATACAAATATTAAGATGCTTGGTATATTTTTCTTTGACTTACATTAAACTGATATTTTTATCATCATAATTAGTTTCTAGAATATATCAGTGTTAATTATTTTTTTAAATAATATTAAACGATAGCATATAGAGATCAATTAAAAGGACTTGTGGAGCCACACAGCAATTGTGTGAAGTGAATACGGGTAGGGTGGAATGGATAGGCGTATCGCTCTTTCTCTCTCTCATATATATATATATATATATATATATATATATATATATATATATATATATATATATATATATATATATATATAGTTTTTGATATTGGGTTTTTTTTGGGACAAAGTCTTCAATGTTGCGCGGATGAATTATTGAGGTCACCGGGTCCCATGCAAATCCATCTTTCGTTTATCTTGACATGTCTTTTCTAGTAGATATTGCTGACGAATGAGACAAAACGCTTCTTTCTCCACCTAACAATCTGACGAACAACGGATGATGGCCTGCAGGAACACACACAACGTGTATCCATTGCTATTTCATCTGCTCTGCGTCCACCCAAAAAACCTAATACTAATACAAAGAGCATCACATCTTGAAGACGTTTCCTCTACCTGTCATTCAATGGTCAATACATATCTACTTGTTTCTGCAGTAATTTGCATCAATTTCTAGCATCACATGTTCTTCCTGCCATTGGTCGATTACTTACGCAGCCAAGTTGTCTTCTCTTGAACGTAATTTTATTGGCACCATGAGTCCCTCCAAGCAGCGACTCCTGTACAATCTCTTGGCATAGATCGTTCGTTCACGTGACGATGGACGGAGTCAATTGATTGATCCGATCATAGCCCGTTCCATGTCCAGGAGATACTGTCTGCGTTTTTTCCGACCTAAAAATAAGTGTCATCTTGCTATTGCACTTGGTTCTTTGGAGCCAGACTCACAAGACATAAAAATAGGTATCAGAAGTTAAGCGGCAATGTCCTCCTATGCTCTTCTTGGAAGGAGAAGGAGAAGACCCTTAGGCTTTCTGTAATTGGCATCCAAATCTTCCTGATTCCAAGAACGAAAACTATCCCCTTAGACCTAATGTCTCTCTTGACATGGTGGTGATTATATATATATATATATATATATATATATATATATATATATATATATATATATATATATATATATATATGTATGTATGTATAAAGGAATCACGATGAAGGACACAAAGGACTCTAACAAATCATTCGATATTTGGAGACGCCATCTCACAACAAGTATCATTAGAATCTTAGGGCTGCTACAGCTCAAAATGAACCTACAGTAGAAAAAAGATGGTTAATCTCTTATGACACCAATAGTCAGGTTGACAGACTCTTTTTATCGTCTTAAAGATGAAAACATATGGGTTATGGAAGTGTAGATCAAGCTTACCGAGCTGAGATCAAAGGAAAATAATCCCCTTAAACCTCAGATGTCTTTTTCCTCTCGTCAACATGGAGCCTGGTTTTTATATGGAGGTGATTGTAGCATGTATACTAAGGACTCACAGTGTAAAAAGGACTCCGACAAATCATTCAGAGATGCCTTCTCACAGTTTGTATCGTCGGAACCTACGACTGTTACAGTTCAGAATAGGCCTACAGTAAGTGGATGATGGTTAACCTCTTATGATCCCAAGGGCCAGAATAGCATAATCCTATTATCGTCTTGACGATGAAACCACATGGATCATGGAAGTATAAGTCAATGGTAGTGAGACGTCTTGATACATCTAACCTATCGAGAAAAGTTATGGTACCAAGATAGTAATGCTATCAAGAACAATTCAAGATAAACACGTGGGTATCTCGCTAACACTGTACATTTACATCTATTTTTACATAAAAATAACCAAAGGATTCACCTTGCATCAGCCTCTTTTTCTATGAAAATTTTCATGCTGGGATTTCCATTGATCATAAACACCGATCAATCTTATTACCAGACATTTCTGGTCACTTCACCAATTGTATCAATCATAAGTGTTTTACACCTTTATACCGTGGTGGATGTTAAAGTGTAGTTGGATTGAAGGGCTGTGACCCATATTCCTGCTAATAGAGGTTAAAGGTGACTCCTCTCACTATTCGTCGAGTGCCTGCACAAGTCAGAATTGGTAGGGGGGATTCCTGACTCGTTCCTGTTCAAATTAGTAAAAGTTGAAGTGTATATATAAGGTCTAACCTCCGGTGCTATTCCTAGGGATGGTTTTTATACTTGTTCCTACGTGCGATCATACATAGCAGTTTTACTGATCTCGGTTATCATCGTACGCGGGTGTTTAATGCTTGTTGACGCTGTAGGTGGTCGGCCCATATGTTCGGTGCAGGCACCATCTGATCTGCTCGATTTAGTCTCCTTCGGTGCTACTTCCCACTTGCTGTGTGGCTCGGTACATGGTCACGTCGCCCTGTACAACCTTGAGTGGAGTGGGTGCAGAGATATGATGTTAGGCGACTGGTTGGCCTCGAGCTCAAGGTGCTGAGTTGGCTCGTTGCGACATATTGGTTTAGGGATGCCACGTCAAGTCTGCTATGGCAGTCGATGTGTCGCATAAGGTGGATGCCAAAATATGTTGTATCACTCTTTCTCCCCTCCCACCCAAATAACCCCCCAACCCACCCCTCCCCACAAGTCGAGCCCCCCCCACGGGTCGAGTGCTTGGTCTTGTGCTGGTTGGGAAGCAATCGACAAGGATTGATTGAAACGTGCTCAAGCACGTTGGATGAGGTGCGCTTGACAAGGATGGCTAAGATAGGGTCAACGAAGGCTGGTTGGGACTTGGTTTTTCGATCAACCATTTGTGAGGCAGATGGTGTCCCTCCGTTGGGGTGTCCGCTCGTTTCGGTGGATCATTTGATGTAAGAGGCTTGGTTCGACTGCTCTAAAGTGGGAGAATGTATTTGTTGGGGATTGGGTTCGATCATGCTGAAGTAGGAGAATGCACCTATTGTGAGGTCTGTTCAACCATGTGGAAGCGAGAGAATATACCTGCTGTGAGGTATGTTCGACCGTATGGAAGTGGGAGAATGCACCTATTGTGAGGTTTGGCTTGACCACATTAAAGCGAAAGAATGGACCTGACTGCAACAGATCGAGGGACAGATTGGCTGAGGTCCATTCTTTGAAAGCGATGGACTGGTTGAGATGTAGTCAGCAAGGATTTGGCTAAGACTTAATCGGGAAAGATTGGCTAACACTTAGTCTGCAAGGACTGACCGAGACTTAGTCAATAGGGATTGGCCGAGACATGCTCGACAATAGATGCCTATAGGCAGAAGGCTTCACTTACGAGTGGGGAGTTCAAACTATGGCGACCGCTAATGTGCCATGGACCTCTCCAATGTGGGTCTTTTCGACACCATGATGAGGTGCTCCTCTATCATCCGCTTTAAAGTTGTATTTACGAGTGGAACATTTAATTCCAATAACTACTGATGTGATTTGGCCTCATTTAATGTGAATCTCCTTGGGATCTTGATGAGATGTTGCATTGTCCCCCCTTCTTCTCGATCTTTCGCTTTGCGATGTCTCCTGCTTCCTCTATCTCGAGTCGGGCAAAGCTTGAGAATGTAGCCTCTTCCTTGAGTAGTGAGAGGAATGAGGGATAGTGTTCCCCCTTCATGTCCTTGTCCCCTTTGGATGAGAAGGCCATGCAAGCCTTGGAGGCCATGCTAGGAGACCATGACAAGGACTCAATTATAATTGAGTCTTTCTTGCCAAAGATTAGGCCTAGGTACCACATATCATCCGAGTATGAGCTACGTGCTCTTGAAACCGGCCAACGGCCTTTTAACCCATTCCCAAACTAGTTTGGTTTGATAGTTGATACCCTCGAGGCAGGGCTAAGGTTTCTTCTACACCCGATAGTTGTGTTATGCCTCCTCCTCGATGGTTTAGTGGGTTGACCTTAGGGCTTTTTCACACAGAATCTTTTGTGGTCCTCGTGCTTCCCGACCACCAACACCTCAGTCATCATGTACTGGTTGGCTCACTAGAGCATTTCTGGGATAGTCGTCGATGGCCTCTCAATCAATGATCAAAAGAACCTGGATGGATATAATCCCATCAAAAAGGGGCTCATTATCGTTTTGGCTCAAACTGAGAAGCATGGCCACAAATAGCTTGGGCCGAGCGTTGGCCAAGAAGTTGAGCTCGAACTCTCTTGTAAGTTGATCAAAGAATAAGACCGAAGAAGGCCTTAACTTGCTATACCACATCCGAGCTGGGAGAATGTATTTGTTGGGGATTGGGTTCGATCATGCTGAAGTAGGAGAATGCACCTATTGTGAGGTCTGTTCAACCATGTGGAAGCGAGAGAATATACCTGCTGTGAGGTATGTTCGACCGTATGGAAGTGGGAGAATGTATTTGTTGGGGATTGGGTTCGATCATGCTGAAGTAGGAGAATGCACCTATTGTGAGGTCTGTTCAACCATGTGGAAGCGAGAGAATATACCTGCTGTGAGGTATGTTCGACCGTATGGAAGTGGGAGAATGTATTTGTTGGGGATTGGGTTCGATCATGCTGAAGTAGGAGAATGCACCTATTGTGAGGTCTGTTCAACCATGTGGAAGCGAGAGAATATACCTGCTGTGAGGTATGTTCGACCGTATGGAAGTGGGAGAATGTATTTGTTGGGGATTGGGTTCGATCATGCTGAAGTAGGAGAATGCACCTATTGTGAGGTCTGTTCAACCATGTGGAAGCGAGAGAATATACCTGCTGTGAGGTATGTTCGACCGTATGGAAGTGGGAGAATGTATTTGTTGGGGATTGGGTTCGATCATGCTGAAGTAGGAGAATGCACCTATTGTGAGGTCTGTTCAACCATGTGGAAGCGAGAGAATATACCTGCTGTGAGGTATGTTCGACCGTATGGAAGTGGGAGAATGTATTTGTTGGGGATTGGGTTCGATCATGCTGAAGTAGGAGAATGCACCTATTGTGAGGTCTGTTCAACCATGTGGAAGCGAGAGAATATACCTGCTGTGAGGTATGTTCGACCGTATGGAAGTGGGAGAATGTATTTGTTGGGGATTGGGTTCGATCATGCTGAAGTAGGAGAATGCACCTATTGTGAGGTCTGTTCAACCATGTGGAAGCGAGAGAATATACCTGCTGTGAGGTATGTTCGACCGTATGGAAGTGGGAGAATGTATTTGTTGGGGATTGGGTTCGATCATGCTGAAGTAGGAGAATGCACCTATTGTGAGGTCTGTTCAAGGCTTGACCACATTAAATGGAAGAATGACCTGACTGCACCAGATCGGGGACAGACCGCGTCGAAGCATGGGCTAATCGTATGAAAGCGATGGACTGGTCGAGGTGTAGTTAGCAAGGATTGGCCAAATTTAATCGGTAAAGATTGGCTAACACTTAGTCTACAAGGACTGACCGAGACTTAGTCATAGGGATTGGCTGAGACGTGCTCGACAATGGATGCCTATAGGCGAAAGCTTCACTTGCAAGCAGGGAGTTCAAAACTATGGCGATCCGCTAAACGTGCCATGGACCTATTCAATGTGGGTCTTTCGACACCATGATGAGGTGCTCCTCTATCATCCGCTTAGAAGTTGTATTTATGAGTGGAACATTTAATTCCATAGCTATTGATGTGATTTGGCCTCATTTAATGTGAATCTCTTGAGATCTTGATGAGATGTTGCGTTGTCTCCCCTTCTCGATCTTTCATTTTGCAATGTCTCCTGCTTCCTCTATCTTGAGTCGGGTAAGGCCTGAGAATATAACCTCTTCCTTGAGTAATGCGAGGAATGAGAGAGAGTGGTTCCCCCTTCATGTCCTTGTCCCCTTTGGATGAGAAGGTCATGCCAAGCCTTGAGGCCATGCTGAGAGACCATGATGAGGACTCGATTATAATTGAGTCTTTCTTGCCAAAGATTAGGCATAGGTACCATAAATCATTCGGCCAATGGCCCTTTAACCCATTCCCAAATTAGTGTTGGTTTGATAGTTGATGCCCCCAAGGCAAGGCTAAGGTTTCCTCTTCACCCGATGGTGTGTTTATACCTCCTCCTCGATGGTTTAGTGGTTGACCTTGGGGCTTTTTCACACAGAATCTTTTGTGGTCCTCGTGCTTCCCGACCACCAACACCTCAGTCATCATGTACTGGTTGGCTCACTAGAGCATTTCTGGGATAGTCGTCGATGGCCTCTCAATCAATGATCAAAAGAACCTGGATGGATATAATCCCATCAAAAAGGGGCTCATTATCGTTTTGGCTCAAACTGAGAAGCATGGCCACAAATAGCTTGGGCCGAGCGTTGGCCAAGAAGTTGAGCTCGAACTCTCTTGTAAGTTGATCAAAGAATAAGACCGAAGAAGGCCTTAACTTGCTATACCACATCCGAGCTGGACCTCGGAGGGTGGTGGAAAAGGCCTGACACATTAAAGCGTCGGATGTGCCATATATTGTGAGGTTTGGCTTGACCACATTAAAATGGAAGAATGGACCTGACTGCACCAGATCGGGGACAGACCGCGTCGAAGCAATGGGCTAATCGTATGAAAGCGATGGACTGGTCGAGGTGTAGTTAGCAAGGATTTGGCCAAGATTTAATCGGTAAAGATTGGCTAACACTTAGTCTACAAGGACTGACCGAGACTTAGTCAGTAGGGATTGGCTGAGACGTGCTCGACAATGGATGCCTATAGGCGGAAAGCTTCACTTGCAAGCAGGGAGTTCAAACTATGGCGATCGCTAACGTGCCATGGACCTATTCAATGTGGGTCTTTTCGACACCATGATGAGGTGCTCCTCTATCATCCGCTTAGAAGTTGTATTTATGAGTGGAACATTTAATTCCAATAGCTATTGATGTGATTTGGCCTCATTTAATGTGAATCTCCTTGAGATCTTGATGAGATGTTGCGTTGTCTCCCCTTCTCGATCTTTCATTTTGCAATGTCTCCTGCTTCCTCTATCTTGAGTCGGGTAAGGCCTGAGAATATAACCTCTTCCTTGAGTAATGCGAGGAATGAGAGAGAGTGTTCCCCCTTCATGTCCTTGTCCCCTTTGGATGAGAAGGTCATGCAAGCCTTGGAGGCCATGCTGAGAGACCATGATGAGGACTCGATTATAATTGAGTCTTTCTTGCCAAAGATTAGGCATAGGTACCATAAATCATTCGGCCAATGGCCCTTTAACCCATTCCCAAATTAGTTTGGTTTGATAGTTGATGCCCCCAAGGCAAGGCTAAGGTTTCCTCTTCACCCGATGGTTGTGTTATACCTCCTCCTCGATGGTTTAGTGGGTTGACCTTGGGGCTTTTTCACATAGAATCTTTTGTGGTCATCGTGCTTCCCAACCACCAACACCTCACTCGTCATTTATTAGTTGGCTCACTAGAGCATTTCTGGGATAGTCGTCGATGGTCTCTCGATCAACAATCAAAAGAACCTGGATGGACATAGTCTCATCAAAAAGGGGCTCATTGTCATTTTGGTTCAAACCAAGAAGCATGGCCACAAATAGCTTGGGCTGCGCGCTGGCCAAGAAGTTGAGCTCGAACTCTCTTATAAGTTGATCAAATAATAAGACCAAAGAAGGCCTCAACTTGCTATACCACATCTGAGCTAGACCTCGGAGGGTAGTGGGAAAGGCCTGACACATTAAAGCGTCGGATGTGCCATATAGAGCTATTTGGACCCGAAAGGTGGCGACATACTCCACTGGGTTGGAGCTGCCATTATAGGCTTCCAATGTTGGGAGGTGAAAATTGAGAGGAATCGACATGTCCTGGATAACTGGGATAAAAGGAGATCCCCTAAAGGTGTCTTCCCCATGTTTTTCCTTCAACTTGTGAAACTCTCTTTGGATCTCATCTAGGAGTCGATTAACTAGACACAATTGAGCCCTAAAAGAGTCCGCTGAGTTAGACGGTGGAGTGTCTAGCTCTGGACAACTCGTGGTAGTCCATGGGGCCTTCGGGGTACTACGCTCCAGCATTAGTCTCTGACCTTTTGACTATTCTTTGGTCAACGGGCAGGCGTCCGTCGCTCGGGGTTGTTGGTCAACTGTGGGAGGATCCTGAGGAGTGGGGGAGAGAGTTAGTGGGGTCATAGGCAAGGATAGTTGCGGTGGCACTATCAATTGAGCAAGCTGGGGGATAAGGGACATGATGATTTGTATCATCCCAGTAAAAGCTTAGACCTGATGGGTGAGGCTGAGAAACACCTTAATGAAGACAACAAGATGTCTCATGCTCCCTATAGGGGAGAAAGCCTAGGGTCATTAAGCAGCCTCCAGTAGTGGCTCGAAACATAGCATTTACATCCGCGTGCAGAGGGAGGGGGAGCTATTCCCCGAGGCCAAAAGTGGAGGGGCTTGCATGCATCTCTTTTTTCAGATGTTCATCAAGGTTGGTCGACGGCTATTGTTCTTGCAACATGAGCCCTCATATTAGTGCCAAAACTATTTTGCACCTTTATGTCATTGCCTATGTATCAGCATGGCTTGGTCTATCGCAATGCGCAAGGTTACCAGCGTGATCTCTGAGCTACAGTGTAGTAGCTAAGAGTCAGATTAAAGAGCTGTGACCTAAGTTCCCATAGATGGAGGTTGAAGGCACAACTCCTCTTGCTGTTTGTTGGGTGCTTGCACACAGGTCAGAATTGGGAGGGGGATTCTCGACTCGATCCCTTTAATACTTAAGTTAGCAAGAGTTGGAGATGGGAGAGTTGGAGTGTGTGTATGAGGTTCGACCTCTAACATTGTTCCTAGGGTAGTTTTTATACTTGTTCTTGTGTGCGGTTGTACGTAGTAGCTTTAATGATCCCCGGTCATTATCGTACACGGCTGTTTAATGCCTGCTGATTCCATAGGTGGTTGGCCCATATGTTGGGTGCATATGCTATCTAATCTGCTTGATTTAGTCTCCTTCGGTGTTGCTTTTTTCCTACTATGTAGCCTGGTACATGATCGCACCGTCCCGTACAACCTCGAGTAGAGTGGGTGCAAAGGGTGCTAGTCATAGGTGCCCTGTAAGCTAATCATGTGAGTGATGACACGTGTGACATGATACACACTTTTTTGTTTATTATTTATTTAATATTTTTCTCACTTTATAGTGTCTATTGCATATATTATGCTATCCATAAATCTGTAATGAGAATCAATTCGTGATGAGATCATGATAATGAGATTGATTTACCTTTATATACAGACTCTAAATAATCTCGATTATAGGTCACTAGTGTGCTATCCATCCATATGATGGAGGTGGTTGGTCTCATAGTTGCTCATGTGGGGACACTAGGGATACTGCGTAGGTGCCCATTAGAGAATGAGTTCACTGATTGATCTGCTCATGGAATGCTAGATAGTTAATGATACCTCATTGTCAAATAATGATTCCGTTACCCTAATAGTGTATATGGTCTCTAGACTTAAGATACCAATGATATTCTATATAAGTACTCTACTCTTTGATACCAGACTTATAAACCTAGAAGTTTCAAATATAGTATAATTGGTTATCGAGGGTGATAGCCAACCTTACGAGGGCTATTGAGTGTTGATATATAACCATCCACTCTCAATATTATAAAAGAAATATATCATGTATTCTTGCTCAACTAGATCCATAGCCAAGGTCATTTGGATTGAGAGAGAAAGAGTTCTTTACGAGAATACGATTAGAGCGAGATTCGAGTAGAAACCGTATGGGCCTGATAGCACCATGCTTGGTATACGGTATCTAGGATATTAAATGGATAAGAGACTATAAATATATGATAATTGTGGATAGATAAATGTAATGGATTGGATTCCCTTGTATCGGTTGGGGACTACAACGTAATGACTTAGTATGACCACAATCGATGAGTCAAATGAATTATTATGGAGGTAACAATTTACTGAGCCAAAAGGAGTTCTAATAGGTATGACTCGCGGTCAGCTTAATATTGGGCCTAGAGGGTCACATATATATAGTAGGTGTTGCGACGAGTAAAGATTCAGATTTGAGATATTCATTAGAGCCCTTATCTTCTTGTATATCCAATAAAGCCCATGAATTATTGGATCTTGTGGATAAGATCCAATAAGAGCCAATGAGAGATTATTAGGTAGAGATCAACTAATCTAAGATGCTTGGGTAGTTGGATAGAGATCCAATATCCAATATGTCAAGATTCATTATAGTTAAGTTAACAAGATGCCTTTGTAAATAGAAGGAAACCAAAAGGGTCATAGGCTAGAACCCTTTTGACTACCACCTTCTATTCTCCTCTCCTTGTTAGCCAGCAACCCCTATTTGGGGCATGTGGACAGTAAGAATAGTTGCCCCCTTCTTGATTGCATGGTACGTGTGGTGAGAAGATTTGAGCAGCGATTTAAGGAGCATCTTCGCAGCCCCTATCGTATGGATTACTGCTAGAGAAGAGCACAGTTCACCTCATTCATTCTCTCTCATAGATGTATAGGTTTTTAGGTATATATGATCTTCTCATGTAACACAAATCTATTAACATGTGTGGTTTTTCAATTTCATGAGTTTTTACGTACCAATCTTCGTACTACGATGATACCTTTTTTGTCGCTTTAGATTTCGTAATAGAAAGATGGCGTCAGGCGATTGGCTAGTCTTAAGCTCATAGTATTGAGTTGACTTGACATAATATGTCGATTTAGCGATGCCATGTCAAGTTTGCTGTGACAGCCGATGCGTCGTATGGGTTGAATGCCAAAATATGTTGTATGAATAAGCCCATACAGGTCCGCCTTCACAAGATCTTCTCCAAATCTTGCACCAAGGAAACACGTTAGGTAAACTATATCATCCAGGACCAGTTGTTCTTGGCCATAGTTTTCTTGGATTTATCATGTGGCCAATGAGACATTTCAATCCGTAGGTCTTTGACCAATTGTTCACAGTCAACATCGTGTACGTTTCATGAGGACAAGCACGAAAAGCTAATGCTTTCATCTTTTACACGACGCCAACAGTTCAAGGCAGAAGCCTTGGCATCAATCGTTCAATGGTCCAACATATTAGGGGACAAGAAGTAGATCAAGATACAGTAACGTGTTGGTCGATTCTATAAAGTACTATGAGAGTCTCACATCAGCATATTCTCCAAGCATGGTAGATTTGGGATTATCATTTGTTTGAAATCTATGGGAGAGGGACAAGGGAAAGATCAAGATACAATAACGTGGATCTCTTGTCCTTAGTATTTTGTTTTTAGTTTCTTTTGTTTGACGTCTATGAGAGAGGGACAAGGAAAAGATTAAGATACAATAACATGTTGGCCAATCCTGCCAAGATTTTTGATATGTCAAGAAATGTACTCGTTGGTATCTTGATTCATTGAACTAGAATAAGAAAAAAATTATAATAATAATCTCAAAAAGGTTTTTGTATTATGACATTTGAGACCACAAGATAATTGGAAATTTTATCTCTTTATTCGTTCTTCATGTATAAAACAAAATAATAAGAAGTTTTATTATTTTGATTACAGTATTATTATTATTATTCTTTTTAGTGATAGTATGAGAACAGTTTTTTTTTTAGTGACATTATTTTTTCTTCTCGGTTGTAAGGAGTAGGTATCATGATTTATTGAACTAAAATAAGAAAAATTGTAATAATAATCTCAAAAAATTATTTGTATTATGGATATATGATATGACAGATACATGTATTAATAATAGTATTTTGTTACCAATGACATTATATTGTCTTCTTGGTCGTAAGAGTAGGGATCATATTTATTGAAAAATAAGAAATAATTTATTGTAATAGTAATCTTAAAAAGTTTTTATATTACACTAAAATAAGGAACATTATAATAATAATCTCAAAAGGTGTTTTATATTATGATATATGATTGGCAAATATATGTTTTAGTAATAATATTTTGTTTCTAATGACAAGGTTGTGAGAGTAAAAATAGAATAGTTCGAATGGCGAGGGATGTCAAGAGTATTGTATGATCATCGGATACTCTTGAGATTACAAGAAAAATTTTATAAAATAATCATGAGACTAATAATACTTTACGGATCTAATAGTTGGATAGTTAAGAAAAAGCATATATAAAAAGTTCGTATTATCGAGATGAGAATATTAAGATGAATGTGTGGAGTTTACTAGGAAAAAAATATATAATTCATGAATAACTAGGTATCACTTTGATAGAGGATAAGATGGGAGAAAATAGTTTAAGAT
Source organism: Musa balbisiana (assembly GCA_004837865.1). Taxonomy (NCBI): domain Eukaryota; kingdom Viridiplantae; phylum Streptophyta; class Magnoliopsida; order Zingiberales; family Musaceae; genus Musa; species Musa balbisiana. Next base: position 34,284,913 of record CM017192.1, on the reverse strand, counting down.
GATGTGGACATATGTTGAGAGGACTTCTCGATATAATAGTTAGAAGATATGAAATAATTGATTTTAGTGGTAAAAAAAGGTAGAGAAGACTTGAAATTTTTAATAAAAATTTAAGTACTTTGAACTTAAATAAATATATATCGATGACAAAAGATTTATGTAGCTGAGTACAAATAGTTGGGATTGTTGTTGTTATTGGTTGTAAGAGTAGGGATCATGATTTATTAAAAATAAGAAAAAAATTATAATAAAAATCTTAAAAGTGCTTTTGTATTATAACAATGAATATATGTTTTTCATAATAGTATTTTATTTCTAGTGACACTATTTTTTTCTTCTTATCGTGTGAAGTAGGTATCACGATTTATTGATCTAAAACAATACAAAAAATATTATTGTGAAAATAATATTACAAATTTTTATATTAAAACAGTATTTATAATCTGCATATGATATCATAAATACACATATTGTTGCTAGAATCATTAATTTTCTTTTCTTGGTCGTAAGAAGAAGGTAGGCATCATGATTTATTGAACTAAAATGAAAAAAGAGTAATAGTGATCTCAAAAGAGTTTTTAGATTATGTCAGTATCATTAAATACATGTTTTTTTTTTTAACCATTTTTTCCCTCTCTTGGTTGTAAAAGGAATAGCTATCATGATTTAATGAACTAACATAAGAAAAACATACTATAATAATAATAATAATAATCTTAAAGAGTTTCTATATTATGGCAGCATTAGTAATCCACTTTAGGTAACAGCATTAGTAATCCACTTTAGGTAACATTTTTCTTCTTGGTTATAAAAAGTAGTAGGTATGATGAATAATTGAAATAAAATAAAAATATTTAATTATTGTAGTAATAATGATAAATATCTTTTAATCAGAAATACCTAAAAATGGGAGATTGGTAGAGTGATACAACCAATATTAGACTAAATCCATCCAAACCTATAATTCCATTTGTGATATAATTGGACAATCCCAAAACAAAATTCCGTGCAAAATTTATCTGCAACTTAGTCCAACCCAAAGGAACATCCAATTCCTCCCAACCTGAGACAACAGTAGGAAAGCCCAATTGAAGGATAATATTATCCAACTCAAGAATATATGGAATAAAAATGTATCAAGTGGCAAAACATATATTTAAAATTCTAAATCACTCAATTTTATTCTATTCAGAACATACAATTTTTTTTTCTCTTTGCAAATGAAACAATTAGTAGAATGGGTTTTGAACACTGATCTAAGATAAGTGAATTAATATTTTAAATATAAAATTTATTGGATAAAATCTTGTATCCTTAATTAAGATAAGTGTGTCAGAGAGACCGACAGACCATACTAATATCCAGGTATCAAATTTTTGTACTAGAATTTAAGGTATAAACAAATATAGAAACAGTCACCATCTCCTCCTCTGAAAATAAAACAGAAAACTGCATATTAAAGAAGATTGCTTTTATATATCCTTTACTCATTTTCAATTTAGTAAAAAAAAAATCAACAATAATTAGATTCTGCAAGAATTAATGCCAATAAACTCTCTACTCGTTTGCAAATTATTTGCGAGAAGGATCCTCTACAACAGTTTTGCAACATTATATAGGCAATTGGATTTTGTACAAGTTGGTTCAATTTTGAGTGTGGAGACCAAACAAACTTCACACGTATCGCATGTTGACATACAGCTTCATTCAATACTGTTCGTCTGTTCTAATATTTTCTATATTATACTAGAATTACTCTAACTCAATTAAACTACACAGGTACTCGAATTTAAATTCAATTCAGTATATGGAACGTACAGTGACATGACGATGACTGCTTTCAGTCGACATCAAGTTCAGGATCTTTCATACATTACTTGTCTATGATGCCACGGTCTCCTGATTCCTCGGAAGTAGGTTGGGAGGGAACCACCTTACAAACTTGTCTATGGGAAGGCAATATTCTTTAACTATATATTCGAATTTTCTAGTTTAATATGGTATATTGACCCGAGCGTCAAAGAATTCTTATCTGAGGAGACAATCCAATATTATCCTACTCGGGACTCTCTTCTCTTGATATTGATATTAATGATGCTTTGGATCATAACAAACTACAAAATTGGATCTTGTTGGATTCATTTTATTGAGTACAAGCACACAACTAATTCAAATATTAATAGTTTACTATTATTGTATTTGAATCATGTTGTTTCCAAAGTTGATTGCCGCCCAATACTTCGTTAAGAAACAAGTAATCGATGTGGAGCTAAGATGTCGATGTAGAGCTATAATTTGACGTAGAGCTAAAATGTCAGATGTGAAACTTTCGACCTCTAGATACGGTGTTAATGTATCTACAAAAGATCAATATGTTGGAGGGTTTTTGATTCGATTTCTCTGATGCCTAAATTAACAAAATATGTAAGGTAGTATTGTCTCGGAGAGTTTCAAAAGATTAGGAGAAAGAAAGTAACTTACTATTTATATTTATGGGTTACTAAACATTTACTATTATGATGCTTAAGTCTAATTAAAAGAGCCACTAAGGTGGCCAACGACATGATAGTTTTGGCTACTAATACCTATGATTAGAAATCATGACAATAGGTGCCACTACGAAAAGATATAATTATGATTATTTATAATTATAATCAGGTAAATGTTTACATGTTATTATGGTAATTCAACCACAGTAATATATGCTTTTTCTCTATAAATAAAAATTATAGTAATAATTCATATATCAGTGTGGTTCCACAACTATAGTTATAGATATTTTTACCAGTAAAGGACAACCACAATAATAGTCCACATATTTCTACTATTATTAAATTACATAAATAGACACTTTTATCTAATGAAAGACAACCATAGCAATAGTATCCAAAATACTATGATACTACTAACTGCAATAATAGCTCATAATTCACAAAAGGAAAACAATATTCTTCTATCAGCCTTACCAATTTATATTTAAAATCATAAGACTAGTATTCAAGTACAACCAAGTTGACATACAAATTTAAACAAAGAGCAACCTTCAATATTAAAAAAATTATAAAAATATATTTCCTAGTGCTTTTCTCAAAATTAAGTACTTACTTTTCTCATATGAAAAATGAACTTCTAAATTAATTAAATTTATTTGAACAAGAGAGAGATAAATAAGATTGGTTTCGTATCACCATTGTGTCGACCACGTGTCACTTGCGAGTCGATTATGTGGACCGCATTCATTGGACTCGAATGCTCGTTATACCCTTCATATAATAATATGAAAATATGAGAGTGATGATTCAACATTGGTTCATCATCTATGTGAAGTTAATATATTCGAATAAAACCAATGCGTAGTCACGTAAGGTGATGTATTAGTCACGTCATTTTTACCAATCCAACCTTTATTCATAATATTTTATCAACTAAAAAACAAACAAAAATCATATCATGCGTTTACATAACAAAAAATAAAAGATACTAATAAGCACAATAGGACTACATAACAACTCCTTCAATGTATGAGAAATTGGCTTCTATTAGAAATATTCAATACAATAATTCCAAATATGACACAATATCAATAAGGAAAAAATTTATCCTTAAATTGATTTTAATACAATAGTAGCATATTATGGAAGAGGGGGCAGTCGCCTATAAGAGGGAAGAAGAGGCTTCCTGTTGCGACCATGCTACTGCCATCTACGGCAACACGAGAAAGAGGTGGCCTACCGCGTACATCTACAGGAGGAAGAGGGCGTTGTCACCTACAGTAGCGCTGGTGCCGCCCACAGTAGCAGAAGAGAGAGAGGGTTATTGCCTACAGCGGAAGAGGAAGAGGTGGCTTGCCATTTACAACAACGGAAGCGACTTCTTATTATGGCTACCACACTGTTGCCGCCTACAGCAATAGATTCCTATCAATCCGCCAACGCCAACGGATTCTATCGTTGATTCTCCCTACGTATAGTTTCCAACGAGAAAAACCCTTAAAAAAATCCTAAAACAGATATTAAAGGAAGAAGATAATAAAGGTTCAATAGGAAAAGGGATTAAAATCATTATACTATAGGTCTTTAAATTGATATTGTTTAGGGATTCGGATGGATCAACGTGGCATCTTACAAGGGACATGGAGAGGTAGAAGAAATTGAGTATAGGAGAATAGCGTGTTATAAAAATATTCTCACCTTTATCTTTTCTTATGATGATTTCTTAATAGTCGTAATATATAAGGTATAGTTTTTAAAATTTATAGTAAAAAATAAAGTTAATATAACGTTTATGAAAAATACAATAATTATATATTTTATCCATTGTTTAAAAAATTATAATTAATATATTATGCTGTAATGTTAAGTGTATTTTCTTATAGCGTCAATCACATTTGTGCATTTTTCAATCATAAAGTGACACAACATTTCTCAAATATCATGATCGGTACTCCAATGTGATGTTTTTGTTATTTTGTGTAACGGTGTCAATGTTGTCGTTTTTGTGTAATGTTGACCGGTATCAATGTTGTTGATAAGGTATATTTTGGACTCAGGACATGTCACAATCAATATCGCATAACACCACAATCAAGTCAGCAAGAGGAACATACCTATGCGTCGAGCCAGAATCCGTACCAAGATATTACTCGGCGCATCCCGTCCCGAAAAAGCTTGAGACGACGACCGCACAAAGGTACCATCTCACCCCTCGAGGATAAGTCGTCATACCAAACCCGTGTACGATCGACTCTTGTACAGTAGCATAAAAGCTTTTGGATCGCATTCGACCCAGGGAAGGAGAGAAGAAAAACAACACTCATTCTATTATTGACTTGCTCATCAGAGAGGCCACAATCGGTAACTACCTGACGGAGGCCTTCTGTACAGGAAAGCGGTGACGCCCGAGACGAGGTCATCCCGATCGATAGAATCGTCCTTCCTCCCGGCGTGCCAACCATCGACCCAATGAGGAGACGTCAATCAATAGCGTGGTGCCAACCTGTAGTCTGGAGGGCATGACCAACCCTGATGAACAGTTCAGCCGACCGAAGACTCCCGATATTGTCCCGTGGACTAGGCCATACTGACTCACCAACCACAACATATCAGTTCACCAACTGTTGTCATCTGCGTTAATATCCATGTGTCACACTAATAAAGGAAAATTTTATCCCCTTATAAATCATTCATAGTTTAATTAAAGAATATTCTAACTATGCGACCATTCCTCCTCTCACCTTCCGTGTCTTCTTGGCGCTCATCTATTGGCAATGCTGCAAACCTACCGTCTGGAGGGCGTGACCGACCCCGGTGGGCAGTTCAACCGATCGAAGACTCCCGCCATTATCCCATGGACCTGACTCACTAGCCACGACACATCGGTTCACTAATAGTTATCATCTGCATTAATATCCATGTGTCAAACTAATAAAGGAAAATTTTATCCCCTCATAAATCATTCGTAGTTTAATTAAAAAATATTCTAACTATGCGACCATTCCTCCTCTCACCTTCCGCAATACTGCAAACCTACATCATCCATCAAAAAATAAGCCTGCGTGCTTACCATCATAATCTCTCTGTTTAGTTCCAAGCAGCAAACTCCATCTTACACTTCCTCCATCCAGCCTTAAATCAGTCAATCGACGGCCGGATATAAATCATAAAGATTCGTCCCTTCTCCCGGAGAAGCAAAACACATCACCTCGCATTCATCATTTTACCAGTCGGCGCCTCACCGGCAGCTGACACCCCTGTCGCAATACTCCACTGAGACCCGCTGCCAGGGGGCCCGCATGCGGGTACAAAAAGGTGCCAGGACCGATCTGAGTTCATCCGAGGATGGCAAGCCATCAGCGGAGAGACGAGAACGGAGGGGCGGCGGCGGAGGAGGAGGACGGATCGACGCCAGGATCCATCTATGGCTTCGAATCCCTCCATCGCCTGCTGGAGGCTAATCTGAAGCCCCAGATCTTCCAGGTTTGGCTCTTCCTCTGTCCCCTCTAATTGGATTCGATGATCCTTGGACGATGTCACCGAGTTGCGGAGGGCGTGATTTATTGTTCCGTCTCACCATTCCTAACGCGATAGTGGAGATTCCTTGTGATGGATTACGAAGATGGTTTGATGCTTACATATTTTTGCTCAATGATGGGAGAAAAAACCCATCTTTTTCGTGCTGGTTCTGCTGGTTTAGCCAAAACAATGCAGAAATTATGTGATGTCTACCCTACAAAGTCATACTAGAATCATTTCATGCTGTCTAAATCTCGAGTAGATTCTTGTCTCCACGAAATTCTTGCATGAGATTCTGGTTAGCATTCGCTAGTAGGATCAGGGCGCGAGAGAATCCATCTGTTGAATACGAGATCTTTTCTTGTTGATGAGTTAGGAGAGAGGAACTGATCGCTTTTAACATGCGATGTGGCTGTTGCAATTGTTCTTTACGTAACAGGAAGTGAGCCGCTTGCTGCTGGGACTGAATTGTGGACGCCATCTCGAGCGGGTTTCTTTGCCTCAGGCTGCCACCTCTCTATCTGCAGAACATGATTTTGATTTGCAGGTACAGAATGCTTTCTGATATGTCGATTTGCATGTCCTGGTTAATATATCTCTTGCTTGTTCTCTCATTGTGCTGTCTTTCTGCTTGGTTATCTTGGAAGCTGCAATTGATTACTGAAGCAAAAACCCTTTGTTTTATCATGCATATGTAAATTTTGTGCTTTGAGATAAACTAGGATTAGGTAACCATTGTGCAAATGATATCACTGGCACTGGATGCTCTGCATGTTATATGAAGTCAGTAAACTGTGACATGCTTCATCATTCCCATGTTGGAGAATAATCTTATTCTGACAGACCACCTTTGTTTCTGTTGTATTCCAAGCAGCAATATATATAACTTGTTGAATTCTTGATGCATAACAATTGAGTTACTGGATTCGTTGCTTTGACAATATTATAGCTTTTGGGACTGAATTTGACTTGTTAGTAACCTCTGGATATCCCATCTGTTGCATTAATTTGTCAAATTTCAAGAGAACTAGCTTGGCCAAAACTTTATTTACATCTATTCTGCTATTCAATCAAGATGACAATACTCAATAAACGGGATATACTTGGTCATACAGTAAGAAGTACATTGTTAGTGTTGACAGTAACCATCGGTCATACAGTAATGAAAAAAGGTGTTTTGTGCATTTGCAAGGGTCATATATTGCAAACGTTCCAAACTTATATGTTTACTCCACAATAATAGTATAATATATTATATTCTAGCTGTTACTCAGTGAGTGTTTACAAACACTATGTTGAAAGCGTGAAGACTAGTTAACAATACATTTGGTATTGTACAACCTATTATACAATGCAATTTAGATGTTTTGCTCCAAATTTTTTGACTTTTAATTCTTGGAATATTTCAGCGATAGTCGGTCATTCAGATGACTGTATCCATGGCATTTACCTATCAATTTTGTCAATTTGTTGTATTTCATTGTAAGAGTCCTCATAACTTGTTACCTTTATTTGGTTAATTTTCTTTGTTGTTTCCAGGCCTTTTGTTTTCATGCTGATAAAGAGTTACTGAGGCAACCACGAATTGTTCGTGTTGGCCTTATCCAGAATGCGATTGGTCTTCCTACTACTGCACACTTTGTGGACCAGAAGAATGCTATTAGGCAAAAAGTGGAACCCATGATTGATGCAGCTGGAGCTTCTGGTGTCAATATCTTATGCTTACAAGTAAGTTTTGTACAGAAACTGATTGGATTAGCTTCACCTGGCATATTTCAGATGCACCAGACCACCTTATATAATTGGACCCTATGAAGTGCCCTTGGTTATCGTCAAAACATCCATTATATCTATTGTTCATTGCATTAAAATTCTGGTTTTTCTTCTTGTTCTTGCCAAATCATAATTTTATTTTTGTCTTGTCCTGCATTTTTTGAGTTGTGTCGTTTAATGCAGGAGGCATGGATGATGCCATTTTGTTTCTGCACTCGGGAGAAGAAATGGTGTGAATTTGCAGAGCCTTTTGATGGAGAATCAACTCAATTTCTTCAAGAATTTGCAAGGAAATATAACATGGTCATTGTGAATTCTATTCTTGAAAGGGATATACACCATGGGGAAACCATTTGGAATACTGCTGTCGTGATTGGAAACCATGGCAACATAATTGGCATTCATAGAAAGGTATGCGTGCCTGCTACTATTTATCCTTGTTTGTACCATCAGCTATAAACACTTCTTTTGTGTACTTATCATCGAAATATTGTCTATATTGTCATCTCTTTTAGCAGAATCACATACCAAGAGTTGGGGATTTCAATGAGAGCACATATTATATGGAAGGAAACACTGGACATCCTGTGTTTGAAACAGCTTATGGAAAGATCGCAGTAAACATCTGTTATGGAAGGCACCATCCCTTAAACTGGTTAGCATTTGGGCTAAATGGAGCTGAGATTGTCTTCAACCCTTCTGCAACTGTCGGAGAACTCAGTGAACCAATGTGGCCTATTGAGGTCTGTTCCTTAGCATTCATTTCTAGTGCTCTAATAACGTTCTCTGTTGATTCAACGACATTGATGACACATTCTGTTGCAGGCTCGGAATGCTGCCATTGCAAACAGTTACTTTGTTGGGTCGATTAATCGTGTTGGCACAGAAATCTTTCCTAATCCATTTACTTCTGGTGATGGGAAGCCTCAACACTCAGACTTCGGTCACTTCTATGGGTCTAGTCATTTCTCAGCACCAGATGCTTCATGCACTCCCTCCCTTTCACGCTACAGGGATGGATTAATGGTTTCAGACATGGATCTCAACCTCTGCAGACAACTGAAAGATAAATGGGGTTTCCGCATGACGGCACGATATGAATTGTATGCTGAAATGCTCGCTAAGTACCTAAAGTCGGACTTTACTCCACAGGTCATTATCGATCCCATGTTGTAGAAGAGAAATCCACTTTGATGAAGGAAATGGTACGTCTGACATACTACACATAAGTTTATCATTCTTGTAACCAATTGATTTATTTTCCTCCTTTGCTGTAGATTTAGGTACTTTAGCTCGATTGTTCCTGATGTTTCATTGACATGGGAAGCTGCAACAGGTATCAAATGGCACATGAATAAACATTGGCACTGAGGTTTGTGATCGATGCTGTGATTAAATTGTTTCTTTGGTGATGTTAATGGTGCTTTGTTGACTGTAAACCTGCAATAATGTGAGTAGTTAATGTTCCAACTAAAGTGCTTAGAAGTGGGACTTGACTACATGATCATGGAACAACAGAGAAATAGCATGTTGGTTTTTGAGTGCAGAGATTGGACGTTGAAGTAGGGAATTGGCTGTTAGATTACGTTTGTGTGTGTGCACGCAAAGGATAAGTTGTGAAAACTTGATTCCAACATCTTATTATCTTATTAACAGTAGTCAAACTCTCTACCAACTAGATTAGTTGGTATTTTCTAAGTAGTGAATTTGATAGATCACCTATAAACTAATCTTTTAAATATAAAAATTTATTGAATGAGATTTTTAATCCTAGCATGGTCTGTATAGAAGTTTGTCAGATGAGGTTTCGAAACTTTAACCTTTAATGAAATTATTATCTTAGGAGTAAAAATTCTTAGGATGGGGTTTTAAAACTTTAGCCTTTGATAATATTATTATCGTATTAATGCTTTATTTTTGGTATAAAAGTTCATTGAATTAGGTTTCAAACCAATCTTTATTGAGTTTAGTGGAACTTTGTAGAGTAATGTTTGTTATCAACTCTTGTTTTTAGGTAAAAATTTATTGAAAATTAATTTGAACTCGATCTATGATAAGTGGATCTAAATGAATCTGATATATTAGATGTAAAAATTTATTGGATGGGATTTTAAGTCAATATTTGATAAGTAGCTCTGGTACAATACTATCAGATTAATATTGTAGAATATGGGATAAAATTTTGAATTTTCAACCGTTAGTAAGTGGATAAGTAACACCACTATCATAATGATATTTTATGTGTAAAATTTTTATGTAAGATTTTGAACCATAGATATGAGCAAAAGATGCAACATTAGCCCAACAAGCATTGACAAATGATGCCTAAATCCTGAATCCTAATGTTTGTTGATGATATTCTTCTCTCCTTTGGAGTCAATCCTAAATTTTGTTCCATTATGCTTGAAATCTTGAGCTAACACTAAGCCCTAAAAGTTTTACTAACCCAATCTACGCTCTAAGAGACGCTTCTGGAGTGAAATTTAGAACTCTATATCATGAACTTGTCTATGATACTCACAAGTACTTGTGACATGATCTGCATTTATCATTTACTGGTAATGAAATTCTTGAAGTCCGAAGTTGGGTGGTGATGTGATTGTTTAAAAGCATGAAGGTCATAATGACATATGGTATCTAGAGGTTATCATGTGTTAGATTCATAGTTCACCCCTTTTTAAGACTCATCATGTATAGTAATCTGTGACTCTTTTTTCTTACATCTGTAAGTTACATATGCTATGCTATACATCTCTAACTTATATACGTATGAAAAAGAAATCACATATTATTGATGAGAATCTTTGAAAAGGATGAACTAAGAATTTGACAAATAATCATTATGTATAGTAATCATTATGACCTCGCTTTGATACCAATTGTTACGATTAAGAACGACACTAAGAGAGGGAGGGGAGGGGGGGGGGGGTTTGAATTAGTACTGTGGATAAAAATGATCAATTTAAGTGATTTCGAAAACTTCATACGATGAAAAAAAATTTAGTTCGATGAGAATCGTTTTGGAAAGACATTTGGTTCTAATAAGTTTATGAGTAGAAAAGAGGGGATTGGATAATTTGTAATGAAGTAAAATAGAACGCAGCACAAGTAAAGAAAATAAGTAGTAAGGAAAGAACATACTAGAATTTATAGTGGTTCGATCGTTATGACTTACATCCACTTTCGATTCCTTCTCCGTTGAGGTTATCGACGTTCACTAATGGTCTTCAATAAGCAAAGATCAATCACTTTTTTAAGGCGTTTTCTCTTTTTCACGGGTTTAAGAGATAATCCTTACAGGCCTTATACTTCTTCTTGGATGATTACAAAGCCAAAGAAAGGGAGGAGGACTCTTTGTATTTTTACAACACTTTTACACTCCAACACTTAAATATTTTTTTATACTTTAATTACACTTTTGTTTCTCTTTTATGCAGAAAATGGTGGGGTATTTATCGATCCTAATGTCTTCAAAATTGGAGCCAAAAAGTGTCTCATTCGAGGTTTTCAGGGTACTAGTGATACCACTACCTGTGTTGGGCGGTACCACTGCCTGCAGCACTGACACTAGGCGGTATCACCGCCCAGTCTAGCGATACCACTGCTTGACAGAGCCTCGGAGACTGAGCTATGTCGGTACCACCACCTGATAGGGCGGTATCATCGCTTGACAATAATAACTACCGATGGTACCATCGCCTAGACCACTTGGGAGGCTAAGCCTTAGGCGGTTCCACCTCCCACCCTAGGTGGTACCATCACTCGACAAGGTTCAACAACTTGTTTGGGCCTTGAATCTGGCCTAAACCAGTCCAATTACGGGCCTAGTTGGCCCTTAATAGGGTTAATGGGATTACCTCCCAAATCTAACCATAATTGTGTGCTAACTTCAATTTTTAAGGCATACACTAAACAAAACATGTTCGGTAAATCTAGGTTTCTTCCAGCGAGCTTCCAGTGATCTTTCGGTGGACTTCCGATGAACTCTCGGCAATCTCCCAGCGAACTCTCGGCAAGCTCCTAAACTTTACGATGATCTTCTTGGCGAGTTCCGACGAGTTTCTTCTCGGTCAATTCCGACAGTATTTCCGACGAACCTCCGAACTCCTAACGAACTCTTGAACTCCCAATGAAATCTCGATCTCGACTTTGGCACTTCGTTTTGCTTTATGCTTTGATCGCTATCGTAGTTAATCCTACACACTTTTCTCAACATATAGATTAGATTAAATAATTTATCAATTAAATTTATCATTAAAATCCGAGATTCAACAAAATTAACTACGAGGAGCTTTAGCAATTCTCAAACTTCATACCCTCATAGTAAAAAGGGGCAATGGCCTACATGAAATCAAGATTGCTTGGGTCAACACCTATTGGGCCTTTTTTAAACCCAAACCCAAGGTCCATAGTTGAGGACATCTTCAACCTGGGGAGGACTCGTAGAAACCTTAGGAGGAATTAACATGAGTAGGTGTTTAAGACATCGAAGGGCAAAGATGGGTCTAACTTTTCCACAATGAAAATGAACATTTGAGAGGTTTTCTAAGACCATAGATCGAAAGAATTGAGAGAGATTTTGAAAGATAAAAGGAGAATGCAAACATGAGAATTTTTTTTCCTAAAGCAGGGTAAAGTAACTTGGTCAATGTTAAGGAATTAACCTAATCTTGAAGCCAATTGACAAAGAATACTAGGTTCCATAAGCAAGCTAGAAAATTGGATCAAGTCTATGCTTTTTCAACACATTTCAATAAGAACCGGAAGTTAGGCTTCCATGATAGAAGGGTAGGAGCTTAGCCATAGATAAACCAAGGCCCAACTAACAAAACATAGAGCATCTTCATTTCAGAGCTAAATTTAAAGCAAAAGAAGCCTCAGGTCAACATTTTGGCATCCATTGAGCAATTCCCAAAGTCGAGTAAGAAAGGACCTAAGGAAATAGGAGGGAGTTTTACCTAGAAATTTACCATGGATAGTCTCCGATGAGTTACTAGTGGCAGATCAAGCTCAAAAATAAGAAAGGACTATGCTTGAATTTTCAACAACTTTGCCACTAACGCCACAACAGGCTTCCAAGAGCCTTTCTCATGCGCTCCATGGAAGAGACCCACCCATAAAGTTGGATGAGAGAGAGGAGAGAGAAAGTTAGGTTTGAGGCTTTTGTTAAACGATCAAGCGACTCTCTGATGCATTTTTTTTAATATATATCTATTACGAGACTGATATGTTATTGTTGAACCAAGATATGTATTATTGATATTATTAAGATCATCTAGTTATTTTGGAGAAGATTTATTATAAACATATTATCATTATTGATGATAATAGAGGTTTAAAGTAGACTAGGCCTCATGATTATTTTATGATTTATTTATTATTTCATTGTTTATGATGTTCTAGTTAATATTTACTCTTTGGTAATAAGTTAGTATTTTGATAAGAAACTCATTTTGATACAAAGAGGAAAAAGAATTATTCCCCAATAATAGTGTTTCCTAACAAGTGGTTTCAGGGCTTCAGGTTGTTTGATATTAATTTTTCTTGTGTATTTAAAATGAAAGAGTCAAATGATATGATTAAATTAAACTCATCAAATTATTCAATGACAATTTAAAACTCTAAGTCGGGACTATAACCATAGACATGGTTAAAGATAGCTTCTGGTGTACTTAAAAAATATGGAAGAAGTCATAGTAGAAATCCACATGGTTATAGAGGAAGATCTAAGTCTAGAAATGATATTAAGTATTTCCACTATAATAAACCAGGTCAGAATGAAAAAAAGACTAATATAATTGTTGTGGTGATATCATTATTATTTGTGATGATGGATGTGTCAATCTTGTATGTGAGGATAGTAACTGGGTAATTGACTCTGGTGCTTTATTTCATATTACTTCTCATGGTAATTTATTTAGATCTTATACTGCTAGTGATTTTAGTAATGTCAAAATAGGAAATAATGATACATTTAAGATTGTAGGTATTGGAGATATTTGCTTAGAGACCAATATTGAGAGTAAATTGATACTCAAATATGTTTTCCAAATATTCGTCTTAACTTGATATATATATAGGCAGACTTGATGATAAAAAAATTATACACTAAAAATTCTCTAATTATGATTAGAGGAAAGAAGTTAAACTCTTTCTATGTCATGGTTTCTATGTCATGAAAGCTAAGTTATACAAAAGAGAGATCAATGTAATTTAAAAGGGTGAAAGCATAGATCTTTAGCATAAGAGGCTTGGTCATATTAATGAGAGATCAATGTAATTTAAAAGGGTGAAAGCATAGATCTTTAGCATAAGAGGCTTGGTCATATTAACGAGAAGGGATTTCAAACTATTATTAGAATGCAGTTCTTACCGGGGTTGCAAAGTATATCTTTTAAATCTTATGATCATTGCTTAGTTAAAAAAAACATAGAATTACCTTTCACAATTATGCACCATATCAAATGTTATTGATTTAGTTCACATTGTTGTATGCACTATGTAAACTAGAACTCTTTGAGGTGCTCTTTATTTTGTTATTTTTATTGATGATCATTCTAAAAAAGTTTGAGCTTTTGGTTTGAAATCTAAAAATTAGGTACTTATATTTTTAAAGAGTTTCATATTAGTGTTGAAAGAGAAACTAGCAGAAAGCTAAAGTGTATTCGAGCATATAATAGTGGCAAGTACAAACAAAGGAACGATGTATCTTATGATCACTTGAGAGTCTTTGGGTGTAAAGCATTTGTTAATATTCCCAAAGATAAGAGATCCAAGCTTGATAACAAGGTAAAAACATACATTATGAAATCCAATGTACAAGAAGATTACTAAAGCAAAGATGTTGTGTTACTTGAAGACTAATTATTTGATGATGATGATAATGTTGAGAAGCCAAAAACCTCTATTTATATCCCTTTGACTTTAGGTCTAGTCCCTCCACTTATAGTTTATGATGATCATGAAGAAGATGAACAATATCAGTGATAATGCTCCTATAGTTGATTGATATTAAACTATTTGAACAATTTGAGCAAGCACCTCCTTGGTAAAGTTGTTTAGAATGAGTGGATTAAAGCCATGTAAAAAGAGATGAGATCTTTGCTTGAGAACCACACCTATGACTTAAAAATTACTTAAAAGGAAAAAAAAAAGAGAAGCGGAGACGTTCTCATGGTGCGTGTGAACAAAAGTGATTTATCCTCTCTGAGATACTTTTCTGATATGCCCACTTAGTGAGACCTAAATTTTTTTTTAACGATAATGATATATTATTATTGAATCAAGATCTGTGTTCTTAATATCATTGAGATCCTCTAGTTATTCTAGAGAATATTTATTGTGAACCTGTTATCATTATTGATGATAGTGGAAGTTTGAAGTGAACTACGGTCCCGTGATTTTTATCGTATTGGATTTTTCATATAAAAATTTAATATCTCATTTTATGATTAATTTATTATTCTATTATTTATACTATTTTGATTAAAATTTATTTTTTGATAATAAGTTGATATTTTAGTGATGAATGTATTTTGATACAAAAAAAATATTTTGCTATAATAATTTTTCCCAACACTCATGATAGTTCATGTTACATATGACAAATATCGTAGAGCTACCTTACATGTCTATAAACAACCTACCATTAGCAATACAAGAACGAAAAGAAGATACTAGAACATACTAGATCAGAGAACGGCCTTCTCACACGTAGCTGGTCGAGTGCATGCCAGCCATTGCTGAAAACACCAGTTGCTGTCACCGCAGATCAAAGCTTATCGGATTTCTCCACAACAAGACAGATTATTCGTTTCCTGATTCCATTTTTGCAACCAAAATCAAGGTTAACTAATTGTTTATCACCATCCAGGGCAATTGTATAGAGGGGGTAACACATCAATGACAATTTTTCTTTGGATGGTGGATCAAGAGAATCAATTCACTCCACTTCGCAAATGAAAAACCAGAAGAACGGACCAATTAGCATAACATTAGGGTTATTTAGATTTAACTGATGGCATATTGAAAAAAGGAAAGTGCCTGCTGCTTTATTAGGAACTCTTCTGATGTCTACTCAGAAACATAAAAGGTTATCTGGAATTTATATAAAACAAAGGAAGGATTCCATAGAGAAACAGATGATTTAGGAGAACTAACACACAAGCAAGATGGTTGCAAACTAAGCTTACTTCTCTTTGTGAATCTGGCGAAATCGCCAAGTAGTTGAAGGGGGAAAGAGGAGTACATACAGTGAAAAGAAGAGCACCTGTGTAAGAGATGAATCAGTGGCCGCATATGCCTCCACCCACAATCACAATGTGATGATGCTCCTCTCTTGCGCTACGATTCAAACTGAGGATGGTATGACTTCTCCCTCAAACTACCCTCTTATCTCGTCCCTATCTTGGTCAGGTACCAATTGCATAGGGCAAACTCAAAAAGTAAAATCAACGTAACGTACCATATGCGTAGGTAAGCAATCTCAGAATTACATACCAGATTGCTTGCGTTTTGCAGTATTATCAGGCTGCGGCTAGATTGACAGATGCATTATCGGACGACGTCCGTCCTCTCGGAGGAGAGGGGGGGGGGGGGGGGGGGGGGGGGGTTTCAATGATGGCCGACATGCCTTTCTTAACAGCCCGCCTTCCTCAGAGAAAAAGAATAGTGTAGCATATGGATGCGGGAAATCTGAAGAGGGAACGGAGGTTAACCTCAAGAGAAGAAGGCCAACAGAGTCGGTCAAGAGAAGGCGTCCCAAGCTGCTCAGTCCAAGCCCAGACCACCCAAGCCCTGGGAAGAGACGACTGGGCATCATTATGCAGCAGTTTTTTGTTTTCTTTCTTATCAACAAATAAACTTCCATTAAAACTTAAACCTGCCTGACAAAAGACGTCGATCTACTAACCAATGACTGACTGGGAAAATACTGAACACCACCGACGGCAAGAAATATCTCTTACAAAAGAAACCAAGAACCGAGGAACAGGAGATTTTCCTTGGACAAAAGTTGCCAAACTCATTGAATCTGTACGCACAAGCAGGTTGGAAAGCTTTAGCTCCTCCGCCTTCCGGAGTCCCACAAGTAGAGCGTCCCATTCTGCCAAAATAGGAGATGAAACTTTGTTTGGGCTTAGTCGGCGTTGTTGAAACAACCGTAACAACAACGCCAGGTTGGAAAGCTTTAGCTCCTCAGCGGTCGTGGTACTCGGCGTTGTTGTTACGGTTGTTTCAATGAAACCAGAAGCAGTTGATAGTAATCGCAGAAACCAGAAGCACATGCTCAAAAACTGACCCCTCGTAGACCCAATCCCACCGAAACTAAACTGAATACCAAGACGCTGTTGTTAGGAGAGACCAAAACTCAACACAAAATTTGCATTCAGTAAAGATGTGTTGCATGGAATTCGTACAGAGGTGACAGCAGTGACAAACATCGACCTGACAGTTGATAAAATTTGAAATCCATCTAGAGGTAGAAACAATCTTCAATCGTCGTATCACCACCTTTTTAATCGGATCAAGCCTTTTCCTGGACCTTTAACGATGATCTAAGATAGTGATAAGCAGATTTTTCTGTCCAATTCTATTTGTTTTGATCGGGTTCACTTGACAAATAAATCCTTAAGGATTCTTTCCACTGAAAGAGGTCCAAAGATTTCAATAACCTTGATTACATTCAATAACTTTGCCAAGAGACTTTAGCTAGCTTGGGCATCGCAAAACAAAATAAAAATACTAACTTGTACATTTCAAGGAGAGAAAACTTGTTAGCTTATAAGTTGCAAAGGAAGCAAAAATTTACTAACATTACAAAGTTAAGCAAAGTTTACTAACTTACACATTTCAATATATATATATATATATATATATATATATATATATATATATATATATATATATATATATATATATATATATATATATATATATATATATATATATATATATATATATATGCCAACTTAAACATCTCAAAAGAAAAATAAGAATTGTTAGCTTGAATATCTCAAGAAGTACTAGCTTGCATGCTTAAAAAACTTATTAGTTGCACTTCTCTATGACAAAGGGAGAGAAGTTATGATGATAGTTTAAAATTTGAATCATGGATGGTATGGTGTACTTTTATTTTTTAAAATTATATATGATGATTTAGAATTATGCATGCAATACTTCAAACTTATGATATAAGTAATGATTATGTTGATATGATGTATTGTATATGATTCAAGATTGAAATTATGACATATAGATAGGGGAGTTTAGTGAAACTTCATCATCAATTGATTGTCATCATCAAAAAGGAGAGATGATTGAATCTCGAATTTTGATGATAAAATTAATTGATGAAGTTATGATCTAATGTGCACTTGAGTGACGCAAAACTAACATCGATCAAGGAAAGATAATTCGATTAAAAGCATGAAGAATCAGACATTAGGCCGGAGTAGAACATGTTAGAAGATTGGACGTCAGGCCAAAAAAATGGTCAATACGCCGGAAGGACTTCGTGTCATGAGTTCGAGCATCGGGCCGAAGAATCGGACATTATGTCAAGGAGATCGGAAGTTGCAGGAGGTCAACATGTTGATTGGATCGAAGGATCAGATGAAACGTCGAAAAATCAAACGAAGCACCGAAGGATCAAACGAAGCGTTGAATGAACCAATGGCATGTCGAACAACATAGGATTTATGCTTGTAATCGATTGTGTTCAGATCGAGTTAGTTTAGGTCTAATTAAGTTAGTTTTAGGAATAATCCTACTAACTTAAATAGGAGCCAATTGGGCCTGAATAAGAGTTGAATTGGGCTTATTGGTTGGCCCATTCAATGACCTGGAGCTAGGTTAGGCGGTGGCACCGCTAGTACTGGTAGTAGAACCACTTGAGGCTTAGCCTCCCAAATAATGTCTGGGTAGTGGTATCACCCAAAGTCAGATTAACAGGCGATGGTATTGCCAGTTGTCAGTCTAGCAAGTGGTGGTACTACCCAATACTAACAATGGTACCACCAGCACCTCGAAAACTCGGGATGAGATCATTTTGGCTCCAAATTTGAATCTATTTGGGGCTTATAAATACCCCACTCTTTCTTGCTTAGGTAAGCAAGAAAAAAATAGTAGAAATTGACTATTATTCTAAATTTAAAAAGTGTTAAGTGTCCTCCTCCTCCTCTTTTAAGTTTTGGACTTAGTCTAAAAGAGGTGTAAGGCTTATAAAGGTTGTCTCATAAACCTATGAAAAGGAGAAAGAGTTGTAAGAGGGTAGTTGATATTTACCCATTGAAAGAAGATCATTAGTGAACGCCAATGGCCTCGATAGAAAAGGAATCGGGAGTGGACTATCACGAACGGTCGTCATGCACTTGCAACAACTTCGTTCAACGAACCATTCATCACTTTTGCATGCTTGTATCGAGATATGGCAGCATGTTTTGCCTTAGTTTTGTGTGTTTTTTGCTTGTAAAAATGCATGTTCAAATTGGTTGCAGCGCTGTAGTGTGATCGCTCGCCATGTCGGGTTGAACTACCCAAAACAGCTCCATTTTCGCATGCCATGGCTTGTTTTATGCAAGCCACAGTTGTATATGAAATGTCAGCCATCTTAGCACTCTAGAACCCCCCAAGTGGCACAGGATGGGGCTTCGATATATCATCGGGCATTGAAAAACTCTTCACAAGTTCACACGTTAACTTGACAGGAACTTGCTTTCATGCCCGGCACCCAGTGAACAATTGTTTGTGGACTTGCAACTATTCGTTCTGCCTTCTAAAGTTCTTGTTTTCCTCCTTCCTCTCTTTTCTCTTGTGCATACAAGGTGTTTGTTGAATTGCTTGTAAAGCTTTCCTCTTTGCGAGACATCGGGACTTGTCCATCGCTCGTTTTTAATCTAATCAACTTTCTATTTTATAAGTCCTTCAGGACCTGTACGAGGTTGCAACTAGGTTGACCATTTGCGGACGTGTATATCGCATGAGCGCCTCATGACTTAGGCAATCCCAGCTAAGTTCAAGAAGTTAGTACAATGGTGCTTCGCGACTTAGGCAACTTAAGCTAAGTTCACGTTTTGGCTGCAAGGGTGTCTCACGATTTAGGCAATTCCAGCTAAGTCCGTTACAGGACGTAGGTCACGATGACTGAACCATTATAAAATTCGATTTATATTTTTGTTCTACTTTTTATTATCATTGATATTGCTTTAATTGCTTATTGCACTTATTTTAAGTCAAACATATTTTTAATATTTCCAATATGGTTTTTCATCGAACAAAAGTTTTCCAAAGTTGATGACCCCCTCCTCAAACCATCCCCCCCCCCCCCCCCCCCCCCCCTCCCCCCTCCCCCCTCCCCCTCCCGTGCCGAAATGGTCCTAACAAGACAGCCTTCGATCCATCCATGAATTTTGTTGATCACTTTTTCAATTAACATGGTTTGAAAATTTTTATATAGCATAGGGCTGATGTAAGTACCCAAATAGTTGAAAGGCCACGACCCCTCTTTAACGGAGAACGGAGAATGCATTGCAAATTTTATGCTTAGCCTTAGTAGGACACTCTTTGAGAAAATAAATAATTAATTTAGAAGAATTGATTCTAAGATTAGTAGGACACTCTTCAAGATGGTTTTAATAAAATTAATGAACCATTTATTGGCCCTAAAGGCCAAAATCAGTTCATTCATAAAGAGAAAATGTAAGATGTGAATATCATTCAAGTTCAATGGAGAAATATGTTTATATTCGACTACATGAGTGATTAGACTAGATAAGACTTATTACATATGAACAAAGAGATAAGGCTGGATCCCCTTGCCTAATACCCCTCTTGTTAGTGAACTAAGCAAATTGAATGTCATTTATCAACTAAGAGAACAAATAAAGCCCAAATCCACTTAATGAATTTGGTAAGGAAGTTCATTTTGGATTTCCTCCTAGTATGTCCTAACTCATTGACAATAACAATATTGTTATGAATGTTCCTCCCCCCGAAGAAAGACAAATTACTTCTAATTAACTAGATCATTAAGAAACATTTTGATTCTATTTGCAAGAATTTTGGTAAGGAATTTATAACTCATGTTACAAAGAATGATTGACGTATACTCATTGGTCTGGGAGGTATTGTATTTTTTAAAACTAATGACTAGGAAGGTTTGCTTCCGTGCCAATAGGATTCCCCCGATTTACCTAATGCTACTTCAAAGGTGCTTACATAGTTTCTCCCCATCTTTCTTAAGAATTTTGTCTGATCATCTTGCATATGAGTTTTAATCAATATAAATATATTGACATTGTGAATCGAAATCACCTTATATGTAAAATTTCTTTACAATCCTTTTTAATATGTCATTTATAGTTCCACGTAAGACAATTCATAGGGATGAGAGAGATATGTTAGGGATAAGCAATCATTATGTAGTAGTTAACTAACCATAACTAGAAGATACAATGACAGCCTAATAGGTCTTAACAAATTGAAGCCCTCAAGACATAGGTTTGGTAAAATACTATCACATTAACAAGGTTATGAGTTCCGATAGCAAAAAATATATAAATAAAAATAAACTGTGAACCTTTGATAAATGATTATGTAACACCATTATCTTGATGATATTTTGTATATATGATTTTTTGGATAAAGTTTTGAACCTTTAATTTTTAGTAATGGGATCTAATATGTCATCACCATATTATTATTTTAATTATAAATTTTATTGAATAAGATTTCAAATTCTAATATTTAGTAAGAAAATTTGGTATATAATCATTAAATAATATTTTAAATATTAAAATTCATATAATGAGATTTTAACCCTCTTAATATTAATAAAAAGACTAATATATTATCATCTAATTATTGTTTTAAATTTTAAACATTTATTGGAAAAAAAAAATTGTAATTGGATTGGGTCTGAAAGCCACTCACAAACCAATTGCCTGATTGATATGATTTGTTAGGAATTTGGTGAGAAATAGGCTCATGAGTTGCAAGAGTTAGTCCCTAAACAATAGATCCAAAATTATTTTTCATCCACAATTGATACTTCATCTTGCTGCAAGGATCTTCCAAACTATTCTTAGAAGTTTAATTGGTATTTCATCATAGTATACATAATACAAAATTTGGAGTTAAATAAGTCATTTTTCACTGATTTGTGTCCTACTCATAAGAATTTGTTTCGAAACCATCAATGGTCATGGGGTCATAGTTGGGTCAACGGATCAGTTTACAAATTTAATAAAAAATATAATCTAATTATATAATCTAATTAGTTTCGACTGTGCGTGTGGCAAGAGCACACTTTTTCCACAAGGTCCAAATAAATCCACTGAAATCTTGAAGGGGTGGGGTTTGGTATTTTATAGATTGAAAACTATACTAGTGAATTAAAGAATAATATAGTTGTAATAGAACAAATAATAGCATCTCTAACTTATAGATATAAGAAAAAGAAGTCACGGTTTACTATATCATATAAATGAAAGAGCCTTCAGATAAATCATGAATCTAGCACATAATAACTGCTAGATATCATATGCGATGATGACCTTCATGCTCCTAAACTATCACATAATATATCACATATACATATACATATATCATATTTAAGAATATTTATGCACCATCATCCAACTTCTTCCATCTCACCAGAGACTTCAAGAATTTCATTACCTGTAAAAAAATATAGAGCATGTCATTGGAATTTGTGAATATAATTACTGATATCGAGAAATAAATTTGACCTCAGAAGTGTCTCTTAGAGAATAGACAGCATTGGTTTCTTTCGGCACTGATGACACAAGGATACCGTACCCACGATTACTCTCCCTAAGAACCTGGTATTGAAAATTAAGAAACAAAAAATGATTGGATATCATATTTCGACTCCATCAATTTATCTAATTTTGTTTGTAAAATTATTTAATATATATACCTTAAATGCATCCTCATCGGTTCGATCATCTCCCACATAGATCGAGAGCACATCCTCGCGATTGCTTAGACCAAGGGATTCAAGAAGGAACTCCACAGCTTTCCCCTTGTTCCAATCAATCACAGGACGGATCTCTAAGACCTATACCATAAACGATTGTCATTCTTCAACAGATTGCTAGTACCTACATCTATCTACAAACTCATGGTTTCATGAATCATAATCACCTTTCGCCCATGGGTCACTCGCAAACGAGGGTAGTCCTTGAGAAGGTTGACCACACGCTGAGCAACCTCAGGCCAAACCTGGAATTATAAGGACCAATAATTTGTTAGGCTGCTGATAAGAGGTCTCCTGACGCAGCATAACTATGATGATTTAGTTATTTACTTCCTGATTTACGAGACGATAATGTACAGAGACACAGAATTTGTTAGACTCTACTCTGGCACCAACAATGTCCTTGGTTATGTCAACGAGGGAGCTAAAAATCTGTCATCATCAGCTTCAATTGTCATTTAATAGGAACGACTCGAAGTAACAGTCGATATCGATGACACATACCTCATTGATCATAGGTAGAAACTCGCTAGCAGGCTGGAAGAGATGGACCTCCTTTCCCTGATATGTGTAGGTTGAATCAGTAAACAAGCAAATGATATAATTTTAGCTATAATAATTCAGAAATAGTTTAATTGATCAGGGAAAAAAAGTGCCTAATCCACTGGTAAGCCCTTTTTCAGGTGGCCAGTTTACGTTACGGTGTGGTAAAATGAAGCATGATTACTAGATGATAAGCAATGACATACAAAATTAGATTACAAGAAATGACTTGACAATGGGATGCCTTAGACGATAGTGTCCTCTCACCTGCTCATCAGTTGTCATAATGCAATTTGGATGGCCGCCGGTGGAATCAAACTTTCTGACTGGGCACATAATATCCATTCCATGACTACCAGAATAACACAGTCCTGTTAGCTTCACAAATTTGTACACCTGAACAATGTGAGAATATATGGCACAGGGTGATAATTAGCAGGTCATAAACAAGAGTTGAAAGCGTAAACTTCTATTATGTGCATACTATTAATCTCAGAATTAAAAAATCTATGTTCAGTATGATCATAAGAAAGATATATTACCTTCTCACGGGACCTGCCACTTATGATTGCAGTTGGGAAGCACTCAGAAGCATGTTTGACAGCAGAACGCATCTGAAACAAAGTAAATCAATCAAAATGCTGCTCATGCCAAAAAATAAAACGTAGCAGAGAAGACAACAATGTTCAATATAATTAGATGCTCCTAGAACAAGATATTTTCATCAAAATCTCTAATAAAATAACTAATTTACCGCATTGGACATAATAGCAAGGTCAGGGTTGTCCACAATTGGTGAAAGTGTTCCGTCGTAATCCAAAAATAAAGCTATCTTCTTGCATTTAGCAGAGCTTATAATTTGTTCGAATGATGTTAATGCCGATGGATAGCTCATCTGAAATAGAGTGAACATCATAATAGTATGCCACTTTTGTCATCTTATTAACATGAAACTTACCAGCCATGTATGATATGCCATGTCATTTTCATCAATTGCAGGCTCAGAGATGAAGTCCTTGTTCAGCTGCTTGCGGGGAGGTGATGAAGATTTCATGGCATCGAGCCAACCGTTGGCACGGACATCATCAAGCTTACCCAGTATCGCTTTTCTTCTGGGTTTTGTTGAGTACAAGCCAGACGAATATGCCTGTGCTGCTGATGAATATGGTTTTATATTTGAAGGCAAGCCCAATCTCGAATTATTAAGGGGTGCAGGATCAGTAAGAACAGGGAATGAACCATTCTTCTTCAAATCCATTGGATCTAGATTAATAACTCTATAATCTAACAACGCTGGTATGTGATTAACTCTGCATTCAGTTTTCCTTTACCTTTGTGTTTTTATGCATTCAACCGACCATTTTATCAATAAAAAACCACCTTTTCAGTGCCTTTTTGTCACTGCAATTGTGCTTGCAGTCCATCAAGCAGATTCCTCTGAAAAACTGATCGCCAATTAGAGTGAAAAAAAGTATGTTTTTCAAAGGAAAAAATCAAATTAGTGTACCTTGTCATTGCCAGAATTGAGAATCATTTATATAAGGCAACCACTCATGAGATCGTGCGAGGATAAAAAGGACCAGGCAACTGCACAAATTGGAAAATTTTAGCTGAATTAAAAATGATATTGTTGCTGAGGTAAGCAGCTTCAGATATTTCTGGCTCAAAACCTTGAAACGGAACCATCACTAGGAATAGTATCTCCACTAAGACACTCAATATGACATAAAATTAGCACAAATGGTTTCACTCAATAAAATAAGAGGAAAAAAGAATGAACAGTGTATAAAAGAATGTTGAAAATAAAATTGATAGGTTTCGTTAACTTTTCATAAACAAGCAGCCAACACCATTGTAAAAGAGATTACCAGTTCTGAGAAGGAACTAGAACCTACCAATGATATTAACATACAATATCCAAATGTGTCATCAGTAACATAGATATTCTTTTGGTCCTCAATTCATCGAAAAATAAAAGCTACCAACACGTCCTCAGTTCATCTATAAATTTGGACTAGATACTAGTAATGTAATTGAAAAAGTATGATATTACAAACTCAGCACCTATAATTGTCTTAATATGTAGCATAATATCCATGTTTCAAGAAACCACGTTGAAGTAATGGACATTTGCATTAAACAAATTCTGAAACATAATCCCAATACATGAATTGCATAAAGGTGCCTCCTTATTAGATCACAAATTTAGGCCAGCCAAATTTACAGCAACCTATAGACATAAATGCGTTGCCACAACTGTTAGATTCCACACCGACGACAAGAAGGCACTATATTAAATCAGTCCATTTGAACTAGTTAGGTTTCTAGAAGACAGAGGATAGCAACCGCCATTCTATGTAGAATTTACAACCGATGCAGAATTTACATGAAGAAAGATCCAAACATATTTAATAGAATGAGACTGAAGACCAGAGTACAGCAAACAAGACAAGAATGTACCGCTGAGGGTATTCATTGGTTCCGGCCAAACAGTCCCCAGCACTGTATGACAAGCTGCAGACCTACCTAGATTGTGCCATTAATCAACCATAGTTGACAAACCAAAGTGCCACTATGCTACGACGTGATGCCAAATGACAACCAACAGCAACTGACAGCATCTTAGTTGATAAGTTATGTACCAACTCATTCTTTGTTTTCATTTTCGATCTACTGAGACCTCTAGAGAAACATGGTAAGATAACCACGAGATTGTGACGGGACAAGTCACATTCCTTCTTTTACAACACCGTCAGAAAAGTATCTATAACTTCATGTGATTGAACATCATTCTTCACACTGGATGCAACATTTCTTACACTTATGCCGTGCAGAAGAAAAAGGTACAGTCTTATCGTACAAAAAATAAAAGGAAGATGAAATGTGTTTGAAGCTAGCTAAGTTCCTATACAGCGTGCAACACAGTAGACCATCGACCTTTGGTGTAACGCAATAGTATCTATATACACCATTGATTTATTTTCCCTTCAAGAAGATGCCATAAAGGAGATCATCCAATCACGGAACCTATGAAGTTACAGTGGAAAAGGCTACATCTTTTCATTTATTTGACGGTCAGTTTACATTAAGGAGGCAGCAGGGCCAAAGTGGAGACTGTGGGATCTCCACCTTTTGTTACTTTCTAAATGTTCAACCCCAAGGATCCCTTGAAACAACGGGCAGCGAAGAAAATAAAAATAAACCGGAACGCATGACATGCTAACAGCCACGAATGAGTCCGACGCCATGAACCTCATGCACAAAGAGAACACTCGATCCCCAAAATGTCCAACTTGAGAAAACAAACGAAATAATCTCTATCCGCCTCCTCCCGATCCGCAAAACGCGTGTAGATGACATACGACGACTTACGAATCACAAAACAAGCGATCGATTCCACGCGAACAAGGGAAGGAATAACTCGAACATGGGAAATTTTTACCCCATAGAATAAGCTACTACAGATTACAACACTTGAATGAAAGATAGAAGAAGGAAACATCACAGCGAAAGAATCAAAGCATGTCTCAGATCCAAATCTATCACGTTCGACACATCCCAACAGATCCATCAATAAACAAAACGTTGAAGGATCGACGAAGAGCAACAATACGAATCACCTGATGAAGGACAGATAACTGGGAAGATGAGCCTTTCTATTCAGTAGCAGATCATTCGACGCAATCTTCGTAATGACGGAACAAACCCTAAACGAATCGCAGCCGAGAGAGGGGAGACAGAGAGAGAGAGAGAGAGAGAGAGAGAGAGGAGAGGAGAAGAGAGAAGAAATGCGCCGCCGGAAGTGGCGCTTTATTTATAGAGGGGGAGAGGACGGCGTGGTTAACAAGGTAACTGAGCGGTTCCCGAGATGCGAAAGACGTCTGTTTACGCCACGAGTAAAGCCACGCACGACGACGTGGTGCACATCGAGCGACCGAGGTTGAGCGTTGGGACGCCGGGCTTCTCACCGCCTTGCCGAACAACTCGTGAGATAAGTCGGACAAGGGAGCGTTTCTTATTTAGGAAACACCCCAACCTCAGATAGAATTTTATAATTCATTAAAAGCCTTAATTTATTACAAAATAGCAGAGAGGTGTTTGTAATTAATTAACCCGACTTTATTAAAAAAAGTAAATACATCCCTCACCTAAATTAGAGGCCTTGTGATTTGACCATCCGACGTGGTTGGTCCTCGTCCTTTTGATTGCTGTGGGCCGTATGGAGATGACAGTTCTTTTCAGCTTTTCAGTTGTGATAAATTACTTCTTCCTCACTGAAACGTACCCGTCGGAATACCCGCGACATGACTAGAAGAAGAAAAGCTGGACTTCATGGCAACACCGACGTGGCCCACGACGAAACCGTGTAACAGAGCAGGTTAAACCTGAGTGGTCGTTGCGGCGAGTGGGCCCAGCGATGAGCTACGCTCCATAACCGTCGACCACCGCCCGCGGAGGTCCCGCGGGCACGTGGCGACCCGGCAGGAGCGGGGCCAGGCGACCCCTGTAGCCACGTGGGATGGAAGTTGAGGCGGGGCCCGCCACGCAAGGGTGGGGACTGCGGTCTCGCGTCGCTCCCCGCCGCAGCTGTTCCCCTTCCGCTGTTAGCACGTCATACGTGTCGTCCCGCGAAAGGCGCCTCGTGCAGTGGCGGCACGGTTCCCCCAATCCGGCGGGTCCAGCGTCCAGCTGGCACCGGTCCGGACCTCCGCGGTCGAAATCATGGTACAAAATGAGGTGTTAAACAATACGAGCAGGTGATTTGGTTTGACCGCAATGAAATATTGTTTATAATTTTGACCTACTCGTAAAGCGTGGGGCACGACATGGCCCAACATTGGATGCCGAAAGTTGCAGTTTTCTTCGGCTTCAAGAATTGATGCGAGTGCATCTGCACATCTATTGGTCAAAGATCGGTAACAATTGGGATTTGAAGCTTTAGGTCAAACTATTTGTTTACAAGGCTGCACACTGTTCACGGGCCACCCGTTGTTCATCAATGCACCATACGAACTCAGGACCGGTAAATAAATCTCTCTCTCTCTCTCTCTCTCTCTCTCTCTCTCTCTCTCTGCGCTAGCATCGACTTGTCCCATGGTGGTTTACGCCACAAGAAACGCATATGAGACATGATATGTGATTCGATAGGTGTTGATGATTATAGGGAAAAAGAGGTAGGGATACAAGACATCATACCATACATACATGTGTCTCAACAGCTCATTGTTGGCAGAATCAATTATTATTTTTCTGTTGATTTCTAGTGTTTGGTACACGATCGATAATATATCGTTCGAAATTATATTATTTAAACCAAAATAATTTGATGCTGAATCAGCTAATAACCCTCCTCGATGTTGTTTAATCCTGAATCGAGTACTGTGGGAGTAGTCAACATCGTTGCATTCATTGTAGAGAGAGAAGTGCAAGAAGCATACGTTTGCGTATAATAAGGTCAACGTCAAGGTAATGGACGAGCGGTTCTATCGGTGATGCCACACGTGTGAAATCATATCAATTAGATCAAATATGATAGCACCACTTGGAGACGAAAAAATTATGGCTAAATGTTATTAATAGAAGTGGTAGAAAGTAAGGTAGCCCTATGTCCAAGTTCCCAATGTTATTTTAATGTAGCTTCATCAATATGTGGGCCAGCATCACACATGTTGTGCTGCAAAGTGAATCAAAAAATGGTTAGGGTTAATGTACATAGAAATTGGACAACACCCGACAATTGCTATTCTCTAATTATACTTTCAAAATTTATATAATATTTTTCTTATAAAAAGTGTACTTAATACTATATTCTTTTATAGAATTACAGTACTTGAATTCAGTAACTAAACAAAGTCATAATAGTTTTTCTCTTTTACTTAATTTGAACTTTGTCTATATCTTTTTAAAGAGTTAAAACTTTTATATTTGTTCGTTAATAAGAAAGGGTGAATTATAGTGTTTCTTGTTACTGAACCATGACAGGATAACTTTGTCCAAAAGTATCATAGCCGGTTTGACGAATTAAAAACCTACGATTTCATTCAAAACTATTATCATCTGTCTTCACTGAGCTCGCATTACCTCATGTGTAGCCCACATTATTTGGATGTCAAGGTGAAACAAGTCCAAAGCAGTATAACTCGTTAATGGCTGGGCAAAAAGTCAACATCCATCCCTCTCAATTCTCCAATTAATGTATACATATATGTATGTATATATTAACGATGCATGTTAAGAACCAAAACACGAGGACTAAACAAAATGGCTTGTCCTTGTCACCCTCTTCCTTCACTGATACGTTCTGCGGCTCTCTATGCTCTCGCTGCTGTCGGTGTGATCTGTGTGTCTCTTTCTGGGGAATCATAGAGAAAACTAGGGAGAAAAAGTTGAGGGGTCTCTTTCTGGGGAACTGAGCGGGTACGGGTTGGCTGATCCACGAGGACTTGTTCGGTGGGGCCTGCCTCAATGGCACTCACCCCGCTCTCGGCGAGTCCCACCGATACTTGCGCCGGGTATTTAAAAAGCAACAACGACACCAGCTTTTGTACCCGTCCATGCCTGAAGTACGCCGTCGACGCACATGCAACAACGCCACGGCTTAAGTCACGACGTCTATGCTTCGCTGCCGTTCCTTTATTCTGGCCTCGGAGCGTCTTCTCCATGCAACCCACGATGATCGAGGCGAGGTGAGACTGCAAACGAGTAGAGGAGTACTTGTAAATATTTACAGTAATTGGTTGAGAAATGAATCATATATGTAAAGAAATCATGCATATTGGAATAAATAGATTCATCGTAGCTCTTCACCTGAGACAATTTTGATCAAATGAGTCAAAGGAGAGGAGCAAAAAGGGTATCTAAATGCCTAACACGCAAGAGTAAATGGTTTGCCAACCTCTCACGGTCACTGCCAACTCGGGGAGGAGTCAGCCAGCACATGGGAACAAGAAGCGCCACCAATACAAGAAAGAGTTTAGCTGTCTCACCGTGTGATATGTAGCACATCGATTAGATTATTGTCTCTGTCTGCCATGTTTATGACGCATAATTTGCATGCCAAGCTGATACAGCTCGGTTCACGGAAGAATCTATTATTATTTTTTGTCTCAACTGTGGTGATTTCTTTTCCTAACAAGGGATTAGGAGTTCAGTTAGCTCAGCTTGTTGCACTAGAAAACAAGATGAGAAATAACAATTCTTACAATGAGGAGATGTCAGATCTTGGAAGACGAAAGGCTTTTGTCCTGAGAGAAAAGAAGCTGCAGTAAATCGTTGGCTTCCCTTAGGATTACAACAAACGCTAAGTTCCCAGAGCTAAGTTAGTAGGGGAGCGTTGTATCATTATGGAAGAGGAGTAGCATGTCCTCTTTTTCCTTTTCTTTTAGTTCTGAGGAAAGCATGTCCTTCTATGTCAGCAACGGACAAAAAACGAAGTACTAAGAGCTAAGTTAAGATCAGGAGTCCATGAGGCTTCTTGTGATTGCACGTACCATTCATTGAATGTACAAACCATTAACTTTGAATGAAAAGACAAAGCAGTGGATGACATGACCTGAGAGTTACATGTGGAATCCCATCTAATATGACATGCATAACTCAAAGCTTTGTCTCCAAGCAGTACAACTAGACGAACAAATGGAAATATATAGATATGAGATGATCAATCTACTCTAAGCAGTCACCTAAATAAGTGTTAGAATCGTTTGTAGTTGCACGATATTCACATAGCAACCTTCAAACTTTTAACGCGATCGGCCTGTTCGACCAAATGGAGATTGGTAAAAGCTGGATCATGTGTCAGCAGTGACACCGGTAGCTTGATTATTTACGTCAAAGTACAGATACGTAAACATGGTGATGCTGTTAACACTAGTGTTTTTTCACCGTCTGCTTAGAACTTGTGAGAAGCATCGGTAGTATATCTCCCATTATTCAAGTTTCATCAATCAGCTCTAACGAAGATGGCTTATTACAGTATGAGAAAGCAGTTGCGTTGTATCTCAACAGTACGATTTATTTGACTGATAAAAAAAAAAGTGACTTGTATTTTTTTTGTTTCTCTCAGAAAAAGAGAGACATGATGATGAAAGAGTAAGCATAAAATTAGAATCAGATTGTTATATGAATTAAATTTAGTGTTAAAATTTAAAATTAAATAACAATATATCTATATTAGGAGGTATATCTTTTGACATCATTTGGAATATCTTTATTTAATTCTTAAAATATGTTTTGTAGTTTGATTCTTAGAATGCAGCAATAGTGATATGCAAAAGAGTATTAGACTTATCTTCTTTTTTCTTTCTATCTTTTAGGATTATTATAAATTATAGAATAGAGACTAAAATAAAATAAAAATAGATCAATAATCTTGATTATATCATACTCCCTAGGAGGCTTTATCTATTTATAGTTGAGAGCAAAGGGTATAAGATAAGTGATTAGAA
This sequence comes from Musa balbisiana, assembly GCA_004837865.1. Classification (NCBI taxonomy): domain Eukaryota; kingdom Viridiplantae; phylum Streptophyta; class Magnoliopsida; order Zingiberales; family Musaceae; genus Musa; species Musa balbisiana. The sequence continues at coordinate 34,253,141 of CM017192.1, read as the reverse complement.
GAACTCTTCTTATTAAGATCATTTTCTAAGGAATCTGACCATAAGTGGACTTTCTTTAGTTGATAATTATAATCAAAATTTAATCAAAATTATAATATATCTTATCTAATTAAATAGGTAATATAATCTAACATTCTTTTACTTAGTCTATTAATTGATAAAATATAAAAAATTAAAATTAAAATAAATAAAATAAAATATTATTTTAAAATAATTTTTCTTATTGGATTCTAAAAATTTTTAAAATTATTTTATATATGACCATAAATCTTAAAATAAGTCATAAGTTCAATAAGTATAATAATCTTTATTAAGTTCGATTACCAATATGAGTTATAGCAATTGTATGTCATTAAGGACATACTTCTTTCCATGTACTATAACACTATTAATCTTTCCTGATGTAGTACATAATAATCTCTGTAATTTATCTTATTAAAATAATCTTATTATCACATTTAACTATAATATACATATACATAAATATAATCAAAAAATAAAAAATAAATAACTTTAAAGTAAGTAAAAAAAATATCAATAATAATATCCACTTAAATATGTATTATCATATCTTTTATGAGTTTCTCACTAACTCTATTCTAAGAATATATTTTTTAAACATTTTGGGCTATAAAGTTTTAGTAAATTTATCAATAAACATCAAAGTGATACTTAGATTCTCAAATGATACTGGTTGTTCATAGACTTTTTCTATAATCACTAAATACTTTATTTCAATATACTTAGAACCACTAGAGCACTTATCATTCTCAAAAAAGAAAATTATTATGGCGTTATCATAAAATATTTTTAAAAGAGTGATAATTAAGTCGATCATACTAAATCCTAAGATGAAATTTCACAACCATAAAACTTGATTTATGATCTTAAAGTATTTCATAAATTTAGCTTCTATTGTTCATGATTTAATAAGTAATTTATTTATACTCTTTCAAAAAATTGCTTCTCATAAATATAAATCTTGAAGTGGACTTCCTATCGTCGAGGTAATTTATCAAATCAGCATCTGATATCCTATCACTTCTATAATATCCTTTATTTTTAAATTATTTATAATATTCATTATTTTAAAAAAAGATTTTATTTAATAATTTTTATATTAAATAATTTTATATTAGAAGTTTAGTGCTAAGGACCTAATTTTTATTGAGAAATCTGGGATAGTATCACATGCGTGGTGGAAGAAAAAAAATCTTAGAATTTCTTGTAAAAAAAGTTTCTCGTCGTCGTGCGAAGATTGGTGCACAAAAACCTACAAAATCGAAAACTACGCGTATGTAAAAGATATATTACCTAGAGAGATCGTATATCTTTAAAAACTTGTAAATCTGTGGGAGAGGATGAATCAAGTCAATTGTCCTCCTCTCTAGCGATGATCCACACGACAAGCGTTGTAAAGACACTCCTAAAATCGTTGCACAATCCTTCTTTCCACACGCACCACATGATCAAGAAGGGGCTAACCGTTCTTGCTGTCTACACGTCCCAAACTAGGGCAATTGGCTGAGGAGGAGAGGGAGAGGAGTATAAGAGGTGATAGCAAAAAATGGTCTAGCTTATAGCATATTTGGTTTCCTCCTATTTATAGAGGTCCCTATCAACTAAACCTTAATAGATCTTATCTTATTTGATACTTAATCTTCATTTAACTATCCAAGCATCTTAGATTAGTGAATCTCTACCCAATAAACTCTCATTGGCTCTTATTGGATCTTATCCACAAGATCCAATAATTCAGGGGCTTACTAGATATCCAATAAGATAGGGACTTTAGCGGAGATCTCATATCTGAACCTCTACTCAGCGCAACACCTACCATATGTGTGTAACCGTCTATGCTCAATATTGAGTTAGCAGTGAGTCATACTTGTCAGAACTCCTTCTGACTCAGTGAATTATTATCTTTATAATAATTCACCCAACCCATCGACTATAGACGTACTAAGCAACTACGTCGTAGTCCACAAACGATACAGGGGAATCTAATCCATTGGACATGTCTGTCCTTAGTTACTATATATCTATAGTCTCTTATCCATTTGATATCCTAGAGACCATATATCGAGCATGGTGTTATCAGGCCCATACGGTTTTTACTCGAGTATCGCTTTAATCGGATTCTCCTATAGAACTATTTTTCTCTCAATCCGAATGACCCTGGCTAGATATTTGTCTGATCAAGAATATATAGGATATTCCTCTCATGACATTAAAAGCGAATGATTCTCTATCGACATGCAATTGCCCTCGTAAGGTTGGATGTCACTCCCGATGACTAGCTATGCTAGGTCCGAAACTTCAAAACCTATAAGTTTAGTATCAAAGAGTAGAGTACTCATACATAATATCCTTGATGTCTCAAGTCTAAAGATCAGATACACCATTAGGACGACGAAATCGCTATCTGATAATGAAGTATCATCAACCATCTAGTGTTCCATGAGTGGATCGATTAGTGAGCTAATTATCTAATGAGCACTTGTATCCCTAGTATCCCCACATGAGCAACCAGTCGCCTTCATCATATGAACGTGTATACATCATATCAGTCTATCTGGTTATTTTGATATCCTTCTTGAGTAACCTATGATCGAGATTTTAGGGTCTGTGTTTAAAGGCAAATCAGTCTCATTATCATGATCTCATCATGATCCGATTTCCATTGCACAGATTCATAGACATTACAATATATACAATATGCAATATAAAGTAAGAAAATACCAATAATAATAATAAGTAAAAAGACTACGTAACATATCAAATGTGTTATCACTTATGTGATTGGCTTGCAAGGCACATATAACTAACAGTTATAAATTTAAAATTTAAATATAATTTATAAAAGATTTATATTAATTTAGTTTAAAAAAAAGTGAGAAAGGGGAGAGCATGTAGTTTAAAAAAAAGTGAGAAAGGGGAGAGCATGTGTGACTAATTAACTTAAAAAGTGTGTCACTAGTACTTTGTTATATTTTTGACACTTATGACCTTTTATAATTGCATGCTTATCACATTATCATATTTTATGTTAGCTAAATCTAAGTAATTAAAGAAGAAAAATGAAATAAATTACTAATTAGAATCTTGCTGTAACCTATCTTGGAAAAGTTATTGATAGAAATAATCTTTGATGTCTTTTATGAATCTAAGATGACCCGATCATATAGTCCTTTTATTGCATCTTTCTGATCAGTTGAGTGAGATTATGAGAATTCCATAGACTATGTTAATGTGACGTAATAATAGTTTCAACAAATAAGAAATGATAAAATAAGAACATTAAATCATAATAGATTGGGAATAAAACAATTAAGAAGCTAAGTTATATATCTATATATATATATAGATATATATATATATCTATATATATATATCTATATATATATATTATATATATATATTATATATATATATCTATATATATATATAGATATATATATATAGATATATATATATATATATAGATATATATATATAATATATATATATAATATATATATATAGATATATATATATAGATATATATATATATATCTATATATATATATATCTATATATATATATTATATATATATATATAGATATATATATATAGATATATATATATATCTATATATATATATATATAGATATATATATATAGATATATATATATATCTATATATATATATATAATATATATATATATCTATATATATATATATATAGATATATATATATAGATATATATATATAGATATATATATATATCTATATATATATATATAGATATATATATATAGATATATATATATAGATATATATATATAATATATATATATATAGATATATATATATAATATATATATATAGATATATATATATATCTATATATATATATAGATATATATATATAGATATATATATATATAGATATATATATATAGATATATATATATATATCTATATATATATATATAGATATATATATATAATATATATATATATATCTATATATATATATAGATATATATATATATATCTATATATATATATCTATATATATATATATAGATATATATATATATTATATATATATATTATATATATATATAGATATATATATATAGATATATATATATAATATATATATATATATAGATATATATATATATAGATATATATATATAGATATATATATATAGATATATATATATATAGATATATATATATAGATATATATATATAGATATATATATATAGATATATATATATATAGATATATATATATAGATATATATATATATATAGATATATATATATAGATATATATATATATATATAATATATATATATATATATATATATATATATATATATATATATATATATATATATAGATATATATATATAATATATATATATAAGGTTAGTCAAAATTAAAATGGACTAAAGCCAAAAATTGGAAAAAAATGGACTTCCCCAAATTCAATCAAATTGACCATCTTTAAAATTTGTCAAACAATCAAAATATAGGTCAACTCAATAGATCTTTGACCAAGTTAGCATTGGTCAAAGAGTCAAAATTGGTCAAGGGATCAAAAATTAAGTTGACCAACTCCAAAAATATCAAAGATCAACCGTTGCCCTAATTTTGGTCAACATAGGATTTTGACCAATCTTTGGTCAAAATCAGAGGAATAGCTTATCAAAACTTAAGGGTGAACGGAAAAAAGAAAAAGAAAAAAAGGTATTTGACCAATTAGGTCCAAGTGCTCATATACACAATACCCTCTTGTGCCTATTCTTTTCTAGGTTTTTTTGCCATCACACATTATTGATTCGTTGACTACCATCATCAAATGATACACTCAATCATAAGGGCCCTTGTGGACCTCCTTACTGGATTGATGGCATCCTTGCGACCATCGACACCATCTTCCAATGCCCAATCGTGCATGACCATCAAGTGCAGCCACTCAATGACACCAAATAGGACCGTTGCCCTATTGCACAATTATCGCACCATTAGTCACTACCTTTGCTAAGGGATTGCTTTGTCGTGACATCACAATGGCTTCTTTGCTTGTCACAGCCATCACCTACATGGATGCCTTTTCTAATGTAATAGTCGCTTGCTATGCAACGCTTCTAGTGCTTTCATCAACCACTTGCACTACCCTCCACAGAGCCACTACACATAGTATTAATTTTTGACTACCTCAATGTTAAGCACCTTAGTGCAGCCACCTTCAGTTGCAATAGTGCATACGACATCCAGCAAAACCACGTCCCCTTGTCGCTACCCATAGTAGCCACGACTTCTCATCACAACACCGAACATTGCGAGACCATCACCCTCGACAATTGCCAAAACCATCATGAATCAATGCAAGCAATCAAGATTCTATGATTGCAACTCCTTACGATACCATCGATAGTAATCTACGATACCACCTGCATGGGTAAGGAAATCTTCATCGCCTACAAGTGAATGACTAGGACTAACTAGATAAACAACATAGATTAAATCACATTTCACAAGTGAAAGGCGATAATATAAATAGATCTAAACTTTTATGATATAAGGTATTTATTTTCAAAACAACATGTTACGATACTAATTATAAGCATAAAATCATAATCATACTATTATGCAAAATAAATTTAATATCATAATCTAAAATCAAATAATAATAGATCAAGATTAGGATGCATACCTTTTAATGCCCTTTAGAATATCTTTATTTGATTCGTAGAATATATTTCATAATTTGATTCATAGGACACAACAACACTGATATGCAAAGAGAATTAAACTTGTATTCTCTTCTCCCTCTATCCTTTACATAACTGCTATGAATAATGAAATAAGGACTAAAGAAAAATGAGAATAGATCAATAATTTCGATCGTGTCATATCGTATCGTAGTCCAGAAAATCTTATTTATTTATAAGTGGAAATAAAGAATTTATGATAAGTAATTATGAGAGTTTTTCCCATGAAGATCATCTATTGAAGAATCCTATCATATATAAATTTTTTATTGATCGATAATCATAATCAAAATTTAATTAAAATTATAATATATTTTATTTAATTAAATAATCCATATAAGCTAAAAGACGACCTATAAAGATGATAACGAGCAAACGTAGAAATGACAAGCGATCACCAGGGCATCACAGTTTCTGCTAATAGTTCTGTCCATAAGAAGCTTAACTAGGATCTAACCTACAGCTTTGAAGAAGTTCCATGCAAACAATATGTCCACTTCAGGTTGTCGACACATATGTTCCCGTGAACGTGAATAGACAGCAGTGAAATGACGTGTGGGGAACGTCCTACTTGTCATAAAGCTTTCGTCACAGTATTCTTGATGGATTATACAGTCTCCAGTTAGAAATAATTCGCATTTAGTGAATGATACAGTACTCTGACTGGGTTATGATCGTTGTTGGAGGTTGATTGTTACAGTTCATCTGAATGCGGTACTGCGCTGATTGCATGTGAGTCATTTTAAGATCGTCGGAGTCTCCATTATTGGTTTACTGTTCCGCCACACCAACCACAATTGTCCAACACTTCAAAGCTGCTCATCAGCAGCAGGTGGGTTCTGCACTATCTTCTGAATCATGGACTCAGCACCGTCACATGAGGTCGGGCGGTTATGCAAAAGAAATTCAATATTAAAAATTAAAATTAAATAATAATCGATTAAATTTACGATATGTAATTTTTAATATCATTCAAACATTTTTTTTATTTGATCTATAGATACATCGTCATCAAATCTAAAGACTATAACAATCCCGATCGGTAATTAGAACTAAATTTATTTTAATCGATAAATTAAAGATTTAATAAAATTAAGAATAAATATGTAATCTTAATAAACAGATATGTAATGATAATTAAGAGAGTTATTTTATCATCTTCTAAAAAAATTTATTATAATTAAAATTTTTACTATCGATATTTATAATTAAATTTATAATATATTTCATTTAATTAAATACAATCACATAATCTATACACGGCAGACGACAGACTCCCTTCACTCCCTCTTTCTGAAGCTAATCATTCTGCTAATCACAGAGACAAGATAGGCATGCAGTCCTATCAGCTGCTCTATTCAATGCCCGTTCTGTAGCTCAACAGATGACAGGGAAGCATGGGCCATGAGGTCCCCCATCACTGAACGCTGAGCTAGAGATGCCATGCAAGATGTGTGTTCTCGACACGCACCATTAGGAGCAAGAAACTGAGCGTTGCATTGGCATGCAACCCAATGCATGCATGTGCGAGTTGTCTCATCTTCTTGCAGAAAGATTACATGTTCCAAGTACTTTATATCACCTTCATGTTTGTTCTCTCATCTTATTTTATTCAGTGTTCTGTTGTGCAATGGGCATTGCCTGTTGCCTGTTGTACAGTAATCTATGTCGCACTGTAATCTCAAACTTAGTTGGCCTGATAGGATCATGCATGATCTATATTCTTCTCATGATTGATCATATTGCCAAATTCTTAAGGCATATAGATGTACTGAATGCTTTGCTAATAGCTTAAATATAAACATGAGGAGGAGGAGGATCAGATAGAATGCAGAACGAGCGAGAAGAATCTAATCGGCCTAAATACGGCCCAATAAGGGAAATACCGTCTTATGGATTATATGGGCCTCTATATCGCTGAAATTTTGAGAAGGTTCAGTTACACGAGTCTTCGAGCATTTCGCCACTGCGGTCGGGGTCGGTCTGCAGTCAAATTGATCGACTCTTTGCCTCTGAGGAGGTGCAAACCAACCCTTATACGCCGAACCAGAAAGGCCGTGGAAATTCCTTTCTTGTTCCCATCTTGCCGCCGCATACTTCCCACCGTCCCCCTTGCTTTCTTCGTCGCTCCTCTTCATGGGCCAGATTCAGAGCGATGCCGCGGCCGCCGCTGCCGAAGCTGCGAGCAAGACGGAGCAGCCACCGCCGTCGATCGAACCCCCTCCATCTCCGGCCGCTTCTTCCATGGAAGCTCTGGTCGCAGGTCCTTCCTCTTCCTACAAATGTCGATCACTTTTAGCATCATTGTTCTTTTGCAAGGGTTACTTCTTTGATATTTTCCAATTGGTAGTCTCAACAATCGCAAACGCTTATCAGTACCCAGATCAGAAAAATTAATAGCGGAAGGGGTCACTTCACTTTGCTTGACACTGACAACATCTATTCGTTAATGAAATTTTGTATAGAATCATACAAAAAAAAAAAAAAAACATCTTCTTTGTTCAGTGTGTTAGGTTCAGTTGATGGTTCTATTAAACCAGTAAACTTCTATTGTCAACTTCTTAACTGTATTTTGCATGATTGTCTACTGGTTTACTTATATGTTTGTTAATTATAACAAATATCATGTTAATCAGGCAATGAAGAAGAATCAGAATAGAACAACAACAACAAAACCAATAGTCCCAACTATTTGGAATTGGCTACATAGATTTTTTTGCCTCTACTAAGATTTGTAAAAAGTTTTTTATTTAAATTAAGAGTATTTAAATCTTTATTTATAGTTTATGTTAAAACCCTTTTAGGTTTTCCTTTATCTCTCATCGTATCACTAACGTTAAATATTTCACATTTTCTAACTATTATATCTGTAAGTCATCGACAGGTTACCGGTACACGGACCGCCCCATACCGCTACAGTGCTACAGTACTATACTGTAGCACTGCTATAGTATGAAAAAATATATATATAATTGTTCGGTACACCAGGATGTACCGCTCGGTACACCGATACTGTATCATACTGAATCCGGGTCGAAACGTCGGTACGGTACGATACGACGAACCTTGATTTACATCATAGAATGGAACTCTGAGAATCCACATGAACCATTTAATTTATTAAAATTTTTAAGGTAACCTTTTTTTAGGAAATAAAAAATCAATAAAACAATAATTAAGACTATATGGAGTTGAACTTATGTGCTATGATTAGACGGATGATACTTGAAATGATATCCAATTTGGCAAAGATGGAATTTTAAGAGTCGTATTACTAACATTTGCAATTAACTCTCTTAGGTAATAAATGTTTGTCAAAATCATGGTTAGTGCTGAAAGGAATATATAGCTATAATTTCAAAAAAGGTATATGGTGTGTATCTTTTCCTTTATTGATTTTTTGTGAGTTCTGAGAATTTCTTGGGGTATATTAACTGCGACATAAAACTGTAAGTTGATGAAAAGGATCTGCTCAGGTTTTGAATTAGAGGTGCCAATTTTTCAGAGAGATCAGGTCAGGCTGAGATGGGTATCATGGATGCATAGTGCTAACTCAAACTCGGGACAGGTTTAATGTTTCTCAAGTTGGACTCAACCAATATATTTAATGAGTCAGGTTGGATCAAGCTGAGCTAGCAGACTTTTACCTTGTTCTTTAAAGAGAAATCAGGTCAATTTGGCTGCAATCTTACCATCAGGCCAATATTTTGCTTGATGCAGACCCAAAGCCACCTGATAATTACTTGATCCTGACCTGATCCGACATTTTAATTACTTTAGTAATCTGAAAATGGAGAGAAATGAAGTTTTTCAAGGAAATTATCTTCTATGCCATGTCTCCTTGTATGATTTTCTTCTTACTTTTAATGAATTTCGAGAATTACTTGAGAACGGAGAAAAATATTAAAATATTAAGTAATTTTCGATATGCAGAAGCAATGGCAACTGGAGACGATGACAGTGAAGAGGTATGCTATTTCCTTTTACTTCTAATATTTATTATGAGTTTCTATTCAGAGGTTTTATTGTCTATATTTTACTGACTAGCAAGTGAATGATCCATATACGTGAAATATTTTCTTGAATGCTTCCATAGTCACTGGAAGAGAAGGCACAGAGAGCATTGAAATGTCCATGTGTTGCTGACTTGAGAAAGGGTCCCTGTGGGGTTCAGTTTTCAGAGGCATTCGTCTGTTTCATTAAGAGCACTGCAGAAGAGAAGGTGATTATTTTCTTGAACTCTGCATTCTGATTCATTTTAGTAGCTTTGGTCGCTTTTTGCCTTGGCCTTTTACTGGTTTGTGTCCTTTTGGCGTTCACAGAAGGATATTGCTTCTTATTCTTGATGGAATAAATGAGGCAGGTTATGATTGCATAATGGACTTGATTTGGTTATGCAGGGATCAGACTGTGTGAATCCTTTTGTCGCCTTGCAGAACTGCATTAAGGCAAACCCTGATGCGTTTACCAAGGATATTTTGGATGAAGAGAAGGAACCTGAAGAGGAGAAAGTTCAAGACTACAAGATTATACCTCCATCATGGTCCAGAGAACCGATACCAAAGAACTGAGATGCTAAACCTCCTCACCATTTTCAAAATAACACAACCTAAACGACTGATTCATCTTTTCAGGTTTCGATAGTTCTTGCAGTTGATGATACACTTCACTTATATATTTCTGTGCATTCAAATTTACTATCTTTATTGTGGTAGCTTTGTTCAGCGTAAATTATGGAATCCAAGATCACGCAAATTCTATTTCTTGTTCAGAACTTGTTGCAATTCGTAATGGAATTTAGGAAGCTATGATGATTAGCAGCATTTGAAGAGCAGCAACTTCTTTGAAGGTTAATAATGGTGTATAAGCTTGGCTTAGAGCGCCTTTCGAAAGAGTATTGAATTGTTCAGAATTAGCATGTATCTTCTCTTCAAATTACGGTTCTTTGAGAATTTGTAGTGCTAAGGTATGCTTATTGAGTTATATTGTTTTTAGTGTCACAAGTAATTAATTTCTTGGTGATTGAACAACAGATGCTGTCTTCAAATCTAATAGTTTGTAACTTAAATGTGAAGGATTAGTGCATATATGTTCTTTTAATAGAGGAGTGACCAGGGAAGCTAAAAAAGTCATGAGCATGATTCGTCCTTTTTTTTTTTTGGAACTATATTGACTCACAAAAGTCTTGTGCACTGGATTCATCCTTTTAACTAAAATTAAATCACTTCCGGATAAATTATGACAAGTGAATGAAAGCTAAGTGTAAATTATCATTCAAATCTCTCCTAAATTTCAAGCTTAATAATTGACAATATACCACCATAAGCAAAACCATTTTTTAACCATGTTTGTAACGCACTATGCGGTAGTCCTCATCGAGCCAACAATATATTAGGCGGATGACGTCTAATTCAAGCCTTCATCCTAAAAACGCCGATGTCGACTCTCCATGCAACCGAGTAATCATCAAGAAAGTATCACTTCCTACCTGTCCGTAGTGTTGCTTGAAGGCAACGAAAGAGCACCAGCACTGCGTGTTACATTCTTCATTCCCACCACGACTGTTCCCATAGGAGACACAGTCAAAACAAGAAGAGTCCAACTTCTTAGCTAACTCTGACCCTCTTTCCCACCGTGACATCGATGATGGGGTGTTGTGGGGGGGGGGGGGGGGGGGGGGGGGGTCTCTGAGTTGGTGCAACCATTCCCACCACAGAAAGAAGCCCAGTGCGTTGTTGGCCAATACGAGGAAAAGAACGATTCCTTACCCATCCTAATTCCTTGATCCCTCCGCTTCCACCATCACGACTCCATGTCCCACCACATCGAACCTCCCTTGCCTTGCACACCTCGGCAAGGCATGTTAAGTCCGCCGAGTCTCATCCCTGCACCAAGAACGCCGCTTGCACGTGGCATGATCCCCTGGAAGACTAGGCCACATGAATTTGATGTTGTTGCTGGTAGCTCTGCTGCTGAAGTCGGCCTTGCCGGCATCCGGTGGCAGCTTCGAGGAGGAGGAGCTGTACCACAACGAGCGTAATGATCTGATCCAGCTTCGCGACTCGCTGAGCTCCGCCATGAGCCTCCACTCCAACTGGACCGGCCCTCCTTGCCACAACCACCGCAGCCGGTGGCTGGGCATCACATGCTTCAACTCCACGTCGTCGGCCTCGCTCTCCACGGGATTCAGCTGACGGCTCCCTTCCATCCACGGCTCTTCAGAACGTGTTGCACCTCGCCAGCCTTAATTTCAGCGACAACGCCCTTCATGGCAATCTTCCGAATCTGCAAGGCCTCGTTCATCTTCGCGCGGTGTCCTTCGCCAGAAACCGGTTCTCGGGATCGATTCCCGCGGAGTTCGTCGCCTTGCCGAACCTGGCTCGGCTGGAGCTCCAGGATAATGTTCGCAGTGGAGCAGTTCCGCCATTCGATCAACGCACATGGCGGTGTTCAACGTGTCCTACAACTTCCTCGAAGGCAGCATTCCCAACACCTCGGTCATGCAGGGATTCCCCAGCACTGCGTTCGATCATAACACGCAGTTGTGTGGACGGCCATTGCAAAGCCATGCCCTCCTCCTCCTCCTCCTCCTCCTCCTCCTCCTCCTCCTCCTCCTCCTCCTCCTCCTCCTCCTCCTCCTCCTCCTCCTCCTCCTCCTCCTCCTCCTCCTCCTCCTCCTCCTCCTCCTCCTCCTCCTCCTCCTCCTCCTCCTCCTCCTCCTCCTCCTCCTCCTCCTCCTCCTCCTCCTCCTCCTCCTCCTCCTCCTCCTCCTCCTCCTCCTCCTCCTCCTCCTCCTCCTCCTCCTCCTCCTCCTCCTCCTCCTCCTCCTCCTCCTCCTCCTCCTCCTCCTCCTCCTCCTCCTCCTCCTCCTCCTCCTCCTCCTCCTCCTCCTCCTCCTCCTCCTCCTCCTCCTCCTCCTCCTCCTCCTCCTCCTCCTCCTCCTCCTCCTCCTCCTCCTCCTCCTCCTCCTCCTCCTCCTCCTCCTCCTCCTCCTCCTCCTCCTCCTCCTCCTCCTCCTCCTCCTCCTCCTCCTCCTCCTCCTCCTCCTCCTCCTCCTCCTCCTCCTCCTCCTCCTCCTCCTCCTCCTCCTTCGGTCTCCCCTGTTCCTCCCCTCGGACGTGCAGGCGGCGCATTTTCTCCTCCTGCCACGTCATCGAGCAGCAAGACATTGAGACCTTGGATTCTTGTTCTGGTCGCCATTGTCACAGCCACGATTGCCTTCATGGTAATGTTTTGCTTCCTGCACTACTCGAAGAGGTATTCTAAGAAGGCCAAACAGACAGCACATGTTCCAGGTATAACACTACAACCTTCAGGGTCCAAATTCTGGTCTGTGTTCTACTTGACGGAAGAATCGATCACTGCATTGACAGAAAAGGAAGCAAAAAGCTCAGAAAGCGTAGCAGAGCCAAAGAAAATCGTAGACTTGATGTTCCTGGACAAACAGAAGGCGACCTTCGACCTCGACGATCTGCTGAGTTCTCCCGCGGAGGTGATAGGGAAGGGGATGCTGGGGAGCACCTACAAGGCGACGCTCGGGTCGGGTGCCGTCGTCGCCGTGAAGAGGCTCAAAACCATGCATGGGATGAGCAAGAAGGAGTTTGCTCATCAGATGCAGCTGCTTGGGAAGCTGAGGCATGAGAACCTCGTGGATATCATCTCCTTCCATTACTCCAAGGAGGAGAAGCTTGTTATCTATGAGTACGTCCGTGGTGGAAGCTTGTTTCAGCTTCTTCATGGTAACCACTCTTCTCCTACCTCTCGCTTAAAGAGCAGAAGCTAATCCATGGTTTTATGGTGGTAGATAACAGAGGTGAAGCAAGGGTGCCTTTGAAATGGGCTGCGCGCCTAAACATAGTGCAGGGAATAGCAAGAGGTTTAGCTTACCTCCACCAGTGCATGCCCTCTCACAGAGTTCCTCATGCGAACCTGAAGTCCTCCAATGTCCTCATCCTTCGTACAAGCATGAACTACTACTCCAAGCTCACAGATTACGGCTTCCACCATCTCCTACCTTCAAGTCACAGCCACAGGTTGGCCATTGGGAAGGCACCAGAGTTCTCTCATGGTAAGAAGCTCGCTCTCAAGGCCGACGTCTATTGCTTCGGTCTAGTACTTCTGGAGGTCATTACCGGGCATGCCGCGGGCGACGGGGAGGAAGATTTGCCGGGGTGGGTGAAGCTGGTTGTCAACAACGATTGGTCGACCGACATCCTCGACCTGGAGATAGTGGCCGAGAAGGAGAGCCATGGAGATATGCTGAAGCTGACGGAAATTGCTCTGCATTGCACGGAGTTGGAACCGGAGAGGCGGCCGACGATGAGCGATGTGGTCAGGAGAATTGAGGAGATCAGAGGAACCAGCAGTGGGAAAAGATGATGCTGCTTGCCATTGAAGTGCTCGCATAGCATTGGGTGTTTGTGGTCCGGAATTCGAAGTGTACTGTACTATAACAGCTTGTGTCGTTCAGATAGAGCATTATTATTCGAGGGAGTAAGAGATTTACTTGTGCACGCAGTTCAGTGATGTGATCTGCTTCTTGCAGTCGATGCGGGGCCGACCAAAGATGTCGTGCCTTCTTACTCTATCGCACTTATTCCAAGAGAAGTGATGGAGATGAGTAAGGAGGCTTGGTAATAATACCTCAGTTGCGGTGCTCCAAGTTTTATCCTCTGCTCGACAACGGTGGATTCGAGGTGCCCAACCACAACTCATGCGAAGCATCTGTAAGTGACGTGGTTGCGGATTCGGGTTTTGACTAGCATACCACATGACTACATGTCGATTTTTTAGAAAAGAAATTATTAAATCTTAGACAGTGGCTACAAAATCAATGGGTAGAGAAGTCCAATCAGACATCATTCTTGAGTTAGTCCTTTAGTTCTACGTAAAATAGCTGATCTATATACATCCTGTTTCATGTTTAAAATACCAATATTGACCCTCAAACTATAGTCTATAATATCTCCATGCAAAGTATTTAGTTGGCACCGTACTTGAGTCCACTTATTACAAAAATTCCATTTCCACTTAACTTTCATTGATCCCATTACCCATTATAATATATACTGTAGTTATAGACCCATACTGATTGATTATTTTCTTGAGTACACATTCTTAGATTCTCCTAAGTCTTTTAAGAAACCCTTAGACAATCATGCAATCATCTTCTTGAACAAAGTTTTCATACTAGTTTGATGACTATTGATGAGGATAGTAATTATGATAAGACTTGGCTGACGTCATATGACACCTCACACAACAGCACCTGGTCAACGCAGACCGGAGCGTCGACCGAGGCGCATTAAACATCCTGCCAAAGCTCAATTCTTCATGCCACATCAACACAATGTCAGACGCTACCAGCCTGCCCCCTGCAAGCCGGAAACAGTATGCTTCCCTATAAATACCCTCTCGTTCATTAGAAAAAGGGGGAGGAGACAACACAAGAACACCTTCAAAAACCACTCTCCTCCACATCACTAACTTGATCGTCGGAGGGGTCGGGCCGAGCTTCCGACCCGACCTGTGTGCAGGGACGAGGACGAGGCGTGTCGCCAAACTCATAGGTGTGGAGCCCTTTCCCGGAGGAAACGACGTCCCCTCTCCCCGTCCGAACCCACCAGCGGATCGACGACCTCTACCGCCCCGAGGAACCACCTGGGAAATTCCCTCCATTCGGACCCAAGACAAGCCGTGACGGCCCCGAGGCCACGGCATAAAGTTGTTTACCCCAACATTTTGGCGCTAGAAGGAGGGCCGAATGTCAAGGGATCCTTAGACTGATCCCAACGAACTCCCTGCCGAGGGATCGTTTTTAGCAGGGGCGCAGGCCGTGCGTCCCTTGAGTGACGGGCCGCGGGCTGACGACCTCCCCGCGACCTCGGAACGCTACTGGCGTTCATTTGACAACTCGGATCTGTTTCCGCCCGAGGGCGCCCCGAGCGTCCCTTCGCCGGTATCACCCGAGGCCTTTCAGGCCCTCGCTCTTCAAGTCCGAGCTCTGACGGGTATGGTGCAAACCATTATTCCGCTTATTCCTCGTCCGCTGCACTCGTCAGCAACCCAGCCGCTGCGGCAACGTGAGCCACCCGCTCGGGCCCACATGACGCTTCCGGGCCCTCCCACTTCGCCTCGGGTCCGACCGGCCCCTCTCGAGGATCCAATGATGGCAAACCCGAGCGGCCGCCCGGAACCCGAGGTATTATCTCAAGAGTCAACGGACTCCCTGCGAGCCCAGCTATGATTCCTTATTCAGCGGCTCAACGAAGTAGAGGAGGAGTTTCACAACTCAAAGGGAGAGCTCAGGGAGGACACACTCCGAGGATCTCCGTTCGCGCCCGAGATACGAGATCAGGCGGTTCCCCCGAACTTCCGGCTCCCTTCTTTGGACGCATACGACAGTTCCACTAACCCAGCGGACCATGTCGCCGCTTTCCGTGCCCAACTGGCATTGTACGGAACGTCGGACGCTTTAATGTGCAGGGCGTTTCCCACGAACCTAAGGGGTCCGGCCCGCACATGGTACAGTGGCCTGAAGACCGGAACGATCACTTCCTTCGGCCAGCTCGTTAAGGACTTCGAGCTCCACTTTGTAGCCCATGCCCGGCCAAAGCCCTCCGCGGCACTGCTCCTCGGACTCAAACAAAGGGAGGATGAGCCCCTCCCACATTTTGTGGAGCGCTTTGCCACGCAAATCCGGTGCTTACTGGACACTCACCCCTCTCTGTTTGTGCAGGCATTTATGATAGACTTGTGACCTTCCAGATTCCTCTGGTCCCTCGCGGAGCGACCTCCCATGGCGGTGCCGGAGATGCTCCAGCGGGCTAACTGATACATCGCAGCGGAGGCCTGGGCGGCCGCAAGGAGACGTGACGACCTCCGACCGCGGGCTCCATAAGAGAGGCCAAGCATCCGCGGTGGCTACCCGATGTACTCATAAAAAGAAATCTAAGCCCCGCCTCAGTCTCTTCTGAGCAAAGGTTTAGTATCTTCCTGACCCCCTTTTCGGCTCGCGGTTGACCCCGGCTTAAACCCTTCTGAATCCAAACGCCTCGACCATGGACTGCCCGAGTCCACCTCAGCGCGGACTATCCGCCTGAGCAGAGGGACCCCGAGTCCACCTCTGCTCGGCTTGCCCGACCGAGTTGCGCTCCCCGGCTACATGTTGCCCGGGACCACGCCTGCGCGGCCAGCCCGCCTGCGTCGTGCTCCTCGGCTGCGTGTTGCCCGAGACCACACCTGTGCGGCCTGCGTCGTGCTCCTCGGCTACATGTTGCCCGAGACCACGCCTGCGCGGCCTGCCCGCTTGCGCCGTGTTCCTCGGTCGCGCGTTGCCCGAGGCCGCAACCTCTGCGCTGCCTGCCGGCCTGTGCCGTGCTCCTCGGCTGCGTGTTGCCCGAAACCACACCTGCGCGGCCTGCCCGCCTGCGTCGTGTTCCTCGGCTCCATGGCCTTCGAGACACACCTGCGCGGCCTGCCCGCCTGCGTCGTGCTCCTCGACCCCATGACCCGAGACACACCTGCGCGACCAGCCCGCCTGCGTCGTGCTCCTCGGCTACATGTTGCTCGAGACCATGCCTGCGCGGCCTGCCCGCTTGCGCCGTGTTCCTCGGTCACGCGTTGCCCGAGGCCGCAACCTCTGCGCGGCCTGCCGGCCTGCGTCGTGCTCCTCGGCCACAGCCTAAGTAGCTCCTCGGCCCCTCGGCCCCATGCGCCGCCAGCACTACCTCGGCCCCTCGGCCCCATGCGCAGCCAACACGCTGCCTCTGGCCCCTCGGCCCCATGCGCAGCCAACACGCTGCCTCGGCCCCTCGGCCACAGCCTGCCCGAGAGCTCCTCGGTCGCAGCCTACCCGAAACCTCCTCGGCCACAGCTTGCCCGAGACTTCCATTACGCGGCCTGCCCGCCTGCGTCGTGCTCCTCGGCTTCATGTCACCCGAGTCCACACCTGCGCGGCCTGCCCGCCTGCATCGTGCTCCTCGGCTTCATGTCACCCGAGGCCACACCTGCGCGGCCTGCCCGCTTGTGTCGTATTCCTCCGCTGCAGGCCGCCTGTGTCGTATTCCTCCGCTTCATGTCACCCCAAAATTCACTTGTTCGGCCTCGGACTCGGCTCCTCGGCTGCTCGAGGCCCCCATCGCATTCTCATCAAACCACCCCAGATTCATAATTCCCACGATTCCCACACCTCTGGCAAGGCGCCCAGTTGGGACAGTTTCTCAAGACCGAAGCCATGCCTCGGACTCCCCCTTTTACGGCATGACTTCCTTCGGGGGGGGGGGGAATATGATGAGGATAGTAATTATGATAAGACTCGGCTGACGTCAGATGACACCTCACGCAACAGCACCTGGTCAACGCAGGCCGGAGCGCCGACCAAGGCGCATTAAACATCCTACCAAAGCTCAATTCTTCACGCCACACCAATACAATGTTAGACGCTACCAGCTTGCCCCCTGCAAGCCGGAAGCAGTATGCTTCCCTATAAATACCCTCTCGTTCATTAGAAAAATGGGGAGGAGACAACACAAGAACACCTTCAAAAACCACTCTCCTCCACATCACTAACTTGATCGTCGGAGGGGTCGGGCCGAGCTTCCGACTCGACCTGTGTGCAGGGACGAGGACGAGGCGTGTCGCCGGACTCATAGGTGTGGAGCCCTTTCCCGGAGGAAATGACGTCCCTTCTCCCCGTCCGAACCCACCAGCGGATCGACGACCTCTACCGCCCCGAGGAACCACCCGGGAAATTCCCTTCATTCGGACCCAGGACAAGCCATGACGGCCCCAAGGCCACGGCATAAAGTTGTTTACCCCCAACAACTATGATAATGGTTCTTATTTTGATTTATCTATAGTTCCCAAAGAGTATTGGCAACAACAGCTAATAAGAACATCTCCCTTTCAATACTATCATTCCTTGGCCTCTCCTCTAACCAGGGCCTAGTGTATCAGTCATCAAAATCTCCCATGACCAGTTGTAGAAAGGTTGCCTGCTTGTCCTACTGCCTTGCAAATAGACACTTAGAGAGGATATTTATTGTAAATTTTGAATAAATCTTACAAATGTTATATAATAGAATTTGT
>CM017192.1:34184274-34226774 GCA_004837865.1 Musa balbisiana | reverse complement strand
ACGATACCCCTTGACTACTAGCCTTACTTTATAGGTCTCTACTTTTTCATTTACTCCGATTTTCTTCTTAAAGATCCACTTGCAACCAATAGGTATGATACCCCCAAGTGTATCAATTAGGTTTTAAACAGTATTAGAGTACATGAAATCCATCTCGAAATTTATGATTTCTTATCACTTGCTAGAGTCTATGCTTGTCATAGTCTCCTCGTAGGTCTAAATATCAATATCCTCAATATCATATATATCTCTTAGGAGGTTGGGGCACTCTACTGAACCTGCGTAAAGTTAGAATTTATGTGTTTGGTACCTGAACATACTTAACCTATAAAATTATGTTTGAGCTAGGTTCTTCAGCCTCACTCAACTCTTACGCTCTTACTATTTCCACCAAGAATGTGCTCTTTCTCGAGGAATATTACTCTCTTGCCAACAAAAATCTTTTGGTCCTCCAGGTGATATAAAGAATACCCATAAGTTTTCTTGAGGTATCCCACGAACTTACATCATTCTGTCCTTGATTCTAACTTGTTAGGATTGTGTCTCCTAACATTGGTAGGGCTACCCCAAATCTTAACAACTTTAAGATCAAATTTCTTTCCTTTCCATATCTCATATAGTATAGACACCACCGATTTAGTTAGTACTCTATTCAGAAAGTAAGCAATTCACAGGATTTAAGAGATATACTTTGCAACTTCGGTAATAATTGCTCTCTAACAGGAGCTTAAAATCTTTTATTGATATGATCAAGCCTCTTATGCCAAAGATATATGCTTTCATCCTTTTGAATTGTATTAATCTCTCCTTTGTGTAGCTTAGCTTCCATGACATAGAAAAAGTTTAGTTTTTTTTCCTCTCACCACAATTAGAGAATCTTTAGTGAGTTTTCATTTACTTTTATTAAAATAATATGTAAATCCCTCATTATAAAGTCTACCTGTAGATATCAAGTTAAGACGAGTATTTGGAATATGTATAACATCTTTGAGTATTAATTTGCTCTTAGTACTGATCTCTAAGCAAATATCTCCAATAACCATAATCTTAGATGTACTATTGTTTCCCATTCTAACATTGTCAAAATCACCAGTAATGTAAGATTTGAAGAAATCACTAAGAGAAGTAATATGAAATAAAGCACTAGAGTTAATTATTCAATTACTGTCCTAAGCTACAAAACTAACACACCCATCATCACAAATAATAATGATATCACATTTAGCAGTAATTGTATTAGTCACTTTCTCATTTTTTTCTTTTTATTCTATTCTTGCTTTCAAAACCTACACTCTTTCTTCTTATGACCAGGCCTGTTACAATGGAAATACCTAATATCTCTTCTAAACTTAGCTCTTCCTCTATAACCATATGGATTTCTACTACGGCTTCTTCCACGTTTTTCTTATTTTTCAATAATAAGTGCACTAGAAGAATATTCTTTTTGTACTTTATTTTTGGTATTTTTATTTACCAAACTATTTTTAACCATATCTATAGTTAGAGTCCCCTCTAGTGTGGAGTTACAAATTGTCACTACATATATTTTCTAAATTTCTGATAAAGAACTGAGAATTAACAATCCTTGCATCACATCATCTATATTCATTTTCATAGCAATTAGTTTGTTTGCAAGACTCTGAAACAAACATATGTGCTCAACAATGTTACCACTATCTTTATACTTTAAATTGATAAATCTTCTAAGAGAAATTATATTTTCACTATTTTTTTCGCAAAGAGATTTTCTAAGCTTTGTCAAACAACATAAGCTATGGTTTCATTAGAAATATGCTCATGCAAATTTATATCCAGCAAACTTCTAATATAAGTAATAACTTTTCTATATTGAACATCTCATTTCCCATCTTCTATAATAGAATATTTTTCTTTAATTTTGATGGGCTTATATAAATCTTTGCAATAGAGCAAATCTTCATCATATGCCTCCAATTGGAATAATTTAATAAGTTCAATTTAATTATATCATTTAACTCTTCCATTTCAATCACACAAGAAAAACTAGTACCAAACAACTTGGAGCTCTAATACTACTTGTTGAAAAAAATATTATAGTTGAGTAATTTTTTTCCTTCTTTGTGTATCAAAATAAATTTTTTATCAAAATATCAACTTATTATCAAATATAAATATTAATCATAGTAACATAAACAATAGAACAATGAATCAATCACAAAGTGAAATACCAAACTTTTATATAGAAAACCCAATGCGAAAAAATCAAGGGATCGTAGTCCACTTCAAACTTCCACTATCACCAATAATGATAATAAATTTATAATAAATCTTCTCCAGAATATCAAGAGGATAACAATAACATCAATAACTTGGCTCAACAATAATATATCATTATAGATAAATTTCATGAAAGAAAAATTATAGGTCTCACAAAGTAGGCATAGCAGAAAGTATCTCAAAGAGGATAAATTATAGATCGGTACTGTTAAGATTGTAGAGCTTATTACAAGAATTCTTTATATCAAATTTGGGTTAAAACCAATGAAATTTAGCCATTTGATCATCTAGTAAAAGCCTCAAAACCTTAACTTTCACTTTTCTTTTCTCTCTGTTATTTTTTTCTGTGTAGTCACAGTTTCCCCTATATTTTTTTAATAAATCAGATTTAAGCTTAATATTAAGTCAATCAGTCTAAGCTGAACCCAACAGCTATTCACCTAATCCAAAGGTTTTCTGGAACAAGTTGGCCCATGACGAGAGCATCTCGTTCTGGGCATTAGCTCGAGGGCCTGTCGATGCTAGTTGTGTCATCTCGATCGTGTGGAGATGTCTGCAAAGTAGGAGGGGAAGGGGAAGGAGTCGAGGGAAGAATGGGTGGAGGAAGCGAAGCTTCCTAGGAAGGAAGGGAAGCAAGTGATATCGTCAGGGCTTCTCTCTTTAGAAAGCAATAGAGAGAGAATGATTTCTCAACTGCTATACTATTTATCAAAATATTTACTCACCCCAACAAATAGATATGCGATGGATTTAAACTCAAACGAAATTGGCTTCACGACTACGTCCATACGTCCCACAACCAAATATCACTTAGGTGCATGTTCCACTCTAAGTAATGAAACACTCACTAAGACTAATAGGGGAAGCTTCATGTAGAGAGCCACAGTTTAGTATTACACTCTACACTTTGTAGTTGTTTTAAGAATAAGAACATTGCAATTGCAATTGCAGACATCCAAGTAAAGAAAGTATTTGCAAACATAAGAACAAGAGTATGTAAGACATGAAGAGTATGAAACTGATACTATTGCATGAACATGACATGCATTTCCTATGTAAGGATTGACTTCAGGAAATGAAAGAATATAGCTCGAATGCAGTCACCGGAAATTAGAAGTTGAGAGATGCTTGTTGTTGTCTTCGTACTGTTGACCGTGGGATTGACATAGCTTGGTTCGATCCCCAAGGCATAAGTTCGTCTAAGGGGCTCATAAGAGGTCACAAGAGGATATTGGAGCAGGGAATAGACATAACCGATAGCGATCCCGAGAAGTCACTTGTTTGCTAGAGACGAATTTGGTATTATCTCGATATGCACTTTAGCCTCATCCAGATCCCTACACAAGCAATCGGCATTGGGGGATGTTCTCGACTCGACCCGTCCGATGGTAAAATTAGTTAGAAGATGAAAAATGATAATGATGTCTCCTCCTTTAGGCTTTGGGGGCTGCTTTGTACTTGAGTGACTGATGGAGTGAGGTCGATCATTGATTATAGTGCCTCTTACATCCTCTAGGGGCTAATTTATGTAGACGATCGATGGGCATACCTCTCTATGAGTGGTGTCAGGGAAAGACGACTACGAGGGTATCGTTTATTAAGGCTAAAGCCTGTCAAGGATGAGCAGGGGATGGTCCCCTGCATTAAGCATTTGGAAAAAAGGAAAGAGGAAACTAAACCATGCCACCTAGGATTAATGCCCTTTGTTGCTAAGCATGCAAGCCTTCCCGAAATCATGATTGTTGGGGGGTGACAGGTTGCTTGCAATAAGTGACCCATAAGGGGGAGAAGGGGGGATGAGCCTTATTATCGAGGATTGATGCATCCTGCAACGGGTTCATGCGGCTCTTCCGAAGATTGAGATAGGCAAAGGTTGGTGGATAATGCTCCTGTCGACACCCGTAAGGAGAGGCACAGATTCTTCTACCCATATCATTGTTTAGGTGGCAATCCGTAACTATGTGAGTCGGTTTTGTATTACTTAGTCATTACTTTCCCGATCAATGCAAACATTGAAAAATACAATAAAAAAACTAGAGTTATGAGATCAAATTTTCAAGCAAACTTAACAAAAAAAAAAAAGTTCTTTAAGTGTTCTTAGATTAATGAATGCAAAGAGTAAAGTTGTATATATGTGCTCAATGGTGGAGAAGATTCTTCCTATCCATCATAAGCTATGGATACTAAGTGAAGACCAGTGTAAATTCTCATGCTGTTAATAAGGCAATCATAGATCTCTGATATCCTGATAAGAAATCGTGTCCGACTCAGTAAACGGAGAGGAAGCCAAAATGATTAGATTGGCTGAAGAAGCTGGTAAAAATACATGTTGCTTTCAGAACCCTGATTGCTTTGTTGGAAACACTGCGATTTAGCTTGATCCGAAGCAGAGATAGCCCGTACAGCGCGAATCATCAGGTGTGTGGTTCTTGATTCTTGCATGCTTGAGGACGAGGGATGACCGTCTCCTTCCCATCCATTACTGCCAGAGCTTCTGCAACTTTTGTTGCTTTCAACACCCAAACTATTCCCCGAGTCATTAAAATAGGACAAGCCATCAGGCAAACTGGTACGAACTGATGGGATCCTCTGTTATCTGGAACTTTGCCGTTAATGAGACCAAGTCGACCTGATTGTTGCGTTGAACAGGAAGCGAGCGCTGCTCGTCGGAATCATGGCAGCAGTTGTAGCGCTTTGGTGGCGCAGGATCGTCCTTTGCGGCCCGAGAAACGGTAGTAGACTAGAAGAGAGGAGAAGTTTCACAGAGAGGAGAGCAATGGTGCCCGCCGAAAACGAGAGAATTACTCATGGCGTGGCGTCGGAAGCAAACCATGGAATGGAAAGGAAGACGGCGGACGACGTTAACTGGTCGGCCGTTCGGTCTTGCCGGGACGGCCAAGATCGGATATTGGCCGGCAACTGCTGCAAATGTCGAGGAAACCGGACCGGTCGACCAGGTGAACCGGGGATTAGACCGGCCAATTTGAGGACCGGCACGGTCGAAAGAGACCGAATGGCCGACTTGCGTCATGCTGGAGAACTGCTTGAGAAAATGCCTCAAAGAAGGGTTGACTTCCATATATACACGATTTGGTCGCCCTGAATGCAACGTGTGGATGAGTGGCTGTTGCATAACTTTTGAGAGAAAAACTGAAGCTTTTTTGCTTAGGATGAATTAAGTTAGCAGCATTAATCCAGCAAACTTAGGCAAGGAACTGAGCTACCTCCTTGCTCGTGTCATTTGAAGCTTGGTAGGCACAGGAATGGCAGTAAACCTCGGTGTTGGCAACCCATAAATGAGAGTTAGGTGAACACCCAAAGAGGTATCTACAGGCTGCAAGAAGAAGAAGAAGAAGAAGAAGAAGAAGAAGCACATGCGGGAAGATGTGATACCCAAAGGAAGACGTCTATTCCAAACTGGTCGATGATTCTGTCCAGGAACCTTCACAGGAAGTTGCCAAGACACATATTTGAGTCATCTGCAGTGCACAGGACGACAACATGATGATGACCTGCACACAAGCCCACATGCTATCGCTCATGAAACGTTACCTCCAAACTTATGGGCAAGGACATAAGTTGGTGCACACGAAAGCTAATCTAGTAGCCAGCCATTAATGGAACATCCGTGCATATCTGTGCACCAGTTTGATACCTCCAAGAAATGATGCAGGATGTAGAACATGCAATGCACGTAATACAGACTTGTACAGGATGATTCTTCTCACAAGAAAGCAATTTTTGAGCATGACGATAAACATCATGTTGCAGGGAATCGTGTGAAATCTAATGTGTGATGTAGATGCTCATGCTTTGTTGCTGCATTTGCCTGCCAGTGGCAGGTTTTAATGCATATGCCAAACAGTAGGGCCACATATTGTTGCAGTTATTGCAGTCTGGTTTGCACCTGTGGAGAAAGGAGACGTCAGATCAACATGATGCATGCTTGTCATATTGAAAGCAGCAGAAGGTGACATGCACCCAAGAACAAACCACTTGTCTTGCATGTATAATGAATTTTAGTTGGAGGATTCATGCCCTAGTTTGCAGGGAAGACTCAAGCAATTTAGATTTCATGAGTTCTAAGCCAACCCATACTTAATTACCACTTTTTCCCTGAATGACCAGCAATTATGCACGTATACTCTCAAAAGGAAGAAGAAAAAGAAAACAGCTCTATAGCAGGATTAATAGTTGTACATTCAGATAATGAACATGTTAGATCAAAGTCCACGAGTCTGTAAGATTGAAGCAGAAGAAAGAGAGACAGTGACCTTGTACCATTTGTATTCAATTTGATGTGCCCGGTGAGCCTCTGCAAGTGAAGGTTGTGGGAGGGGGGGGTTGTAGAGTTTAATGCTGAGAGGAACAAGGAGAAGAAGCTGGTTAGGGCATTAAGATGCAGATGGCCTCCCCATTACGTGTCATTCTCCTACAGTCACAGACATCTGGCTATGGATATATAGTGATGATGTCTGGATAATATCATTGCAAGACACTCGAGATCAAAGTTGCATCTTATTTCAAGGCATGCCTTGTTAGAACATATTCATACATGAAGGCCTACACCAATTGGACGTCAATATCATATTTTAAAATATTAAAAGAGGCCTTATCATTTGATTCTTCAAACCAATGGATCTTTAAGCTTCCTAAGTTTTTTCATATATTTTTTTCGTAAAGAGTAAGCGGTGAAGATGGACTTTGATCCGATAAATTTTATACCAAATAGACTAATTAGCATCTTACTATTTTGAATACAATGCATTAAATTCTCTTTTGATAGTATAGACAATCCCTTGGGATTTTTTTTTTCCTGTAAATTTAAATCAATATTTTTA
Organism: Musa balbisiana; assembly: GCA_004837865.1. Lineage (NCBI taxonomy): Eukaryota > Viridiplantae > Streptophyta > Magnoliopsida > Zingiberales > Musaceae > Musa > Musa balbisiana. Next base: position 34,219,677 of record CM017192.1, on the reverse strand, counting down.
GAACTGCTTTCCTTTTTCTATTTTGCTTGATATTTGTGTCATAAAATTAAATAGTATGGTTGCTAAAAGCTAAATGTAATCACTAAAAAATATTTTAGGCAAAAAACTTTATTGAGTAGGGACAAAAATAAATGAATTCTTTTGCTCTTTTGGGGTCCTAAAGGTGTGATCTTTCACTAAACAAGCGCCACAGATTGGGTGAGGGTAGCGTCGTGTCTCAAGATGAACCTAACAAAGCACGTTTACTCTCTCTCTCTCGTGATTACAATGACATTTGACCTAAAAGAATGGCATACATTTTCTTTTTCGTTCATTTTGTTTATTGATTATGAACCATAAATGTTATCGTCCTCGCAGGTCAATCAATGTGTTATAAATAGGGAATTGGGTCTAAAGAAAGTCCAAGTATGCATACCTTATCAATTGCAACTGTTCTTTGCACAGCCACCTTCCTCAACCAAAAAAAGGAAGTCAAATTAACGCAACAGATTTTGAATGTGACTCCTTTTGAGTTCATATATCTGGGAGTGCCTCAAGAACCTCATTCAACTAAGTTTGATTTATCGCATTAGCATTGGATTGTTTCAGTTCACCGGTCTTATGTCACTTAGGCCAAGTCTACCTCATCTAAAAGAGGGTGCGTTTCCAAACATATTTGAAATATGAAATTTTGCTTGACAATTTATTTTCAAATCATGTTTGTCCTGAATGCTAAATCTAAAATACTTATCTAAAATCATAAGATTGTCTTTGTATTAGTTGTGTTTAAGAATACATTTACATCCTTAATGTCCAGTTGGACAATGGTGTTTAAATGAATGTACAATTCTTGAATGCTTTGAGTGTTTAGTAAACAATAGATAAAAATTATATTTTAAATATATATTAATATAAGTATTATTTGATAAAATTATATTTCAAAAGTCCATTAAATATTTTATGATATATTTACCATTTTTAATAATTTTAATACTTATTCAAAAGTGCATACATATTTTTATTTAAATTAATGAGCAAATAAAATAAATAAATGTACATATGTATGTAATGTTATAAAAAAAATATTTAGCCCAAATATATAATAAATAAATAAATAGCATCATATACATAAATATAAAATATTTTTAAAAACAAATCAATAAAATATCACTTTATAGAAAATATAAATTATATTGATTTCTTACTAAATCATTTTGACTATCTTGTAATTGTAGATAAGATCATAAGGTACTTTTAAAATTTAAAAACTTATATTAGCATCCAACAAATACTGAGATATTAATGCTACAAGTAACATCTGAGCATTTTTAATACAACATTAATTTAAAATTAATTTATTAAATATTAATTCACGTATGAAATGTTCATTGGACTCTTAATGCACAATTCAAATGTTTTCTCAAACACAACCATAATAAAAACTCTAACTTTATTTTTTTATAAATTAAAATTTTATTTATTTACTTTTAAAAATTATTTCACATTCAATTGTATGATTATATTATTTATGTATTATATATCTAGGTCATATAATTTTTTTATAAAATTATAGAGTTAAGGTCCATTTTAGCTTTTATAGTTTTGTTTACGAACCTCTTAAGCCTTTTTGATTTACTCATATATAAAATAACTCTTATATTTTCAAGAACATAGCATATAAATCCTTTCCATTAAGTCTGAGTTAACAGATATTAAAGTCTACTTACGTTGTATGTTGATTAAGGTCTGTTTTAACCTTTGTGGTTTTGATCATTAACCTCTTAAGCCTTTAGATTTACTCATGTCTAAAATAACTCTTACTTTTAAAAACGTAACATATAAATCTCCCCCATCAAGTCTAAGTTAATAGACGTTAAAATTTACTTACATTATATGCTAACTTATAATAAATCTTTAATATAATGACACGTGTAATTTAAATTAAAAAAATTGGGACATCTATCAATAGTGAGAGGAGGCATTGTCGTGGAAGCGACCACCAACAACAACACTAATCTGCTACTACCTAGTAAAGCATTGTACGCATGCAACCTCTTCCACGTTAACGACGAGCTCAAGAGCTCTCGGATATTACTCACCAGATCCAAGACAAATGCCACCACATCACTCACCAAAGTGTCGCCCGCTATCCCGAACGACACCCGCTCCGACCCTGACTAGTACCATAGTACCTTATAAGTCACCTCCCTCATGAAGCACGACATCATGAAGATGGAGAGTAAACAAAAAGAACAATTGAGCTAGTCCATATAGCCCTCCCACACCTACTTTCTCTCCCTAAACAACTTGTTGAGGAACAAGAAGCAACGTAAGTCGAAGCGATGAAGATTATAGCAACAAACAAAGACAGAGAGACAAAGGTAGGAAAGATTAGAAACGAAGGTGATGAAGAACTGGACCACCACGTCGTAGGCGCGACGAATGAAGACATAGAAGAGGATGAAGTGGGAGGCACCACCTCTAAACTTCCATGATACAAAACTATATATATATATATATATATAGTTTTGAATAAATATATATTCAAAACTAAATTATATATAAATATTATTTATTTATTTAAATAAAAAATATATATTAGAATGATAAATTTATCAAAAAATATTTAATAGACTTTTAAGATAATCAAACACTCAAAGCATTTCAAACATCCCTTCGAACCCTTTTCTCTCCGGATGTATATTTGAAATACAAATGTGTTTCCAAAGCCAGCTTTAGCTTTCCTCCTTACATCGCATGGATGTTACATGACCTTCTTAATAATCAAAGCCCTCCAAATACATTTTGGTAGCAGATGCACAACTCTGCAAAGAAAAACAAGGAACACATGAGCCTAATTGCGATTTTAAGTCCCTGTTTCTTTCCAACTACCAAGTAATTGCTACCCACGCTGCTAGTATGGCAGATATGGAGTATGAAAGTTTGGGGGCAGCAATAGCATTTAATTCACCACCAGTATCCACCAAACCAGCTTTAAATGGATGAATCTACACAGGCAGCAAACCTCGAAAGGACAGATAACAATAAAAACAGTGATCATGTCCGCCACGTACCTGTGTTATCTGAATATTCTTCAGCATCACTGGATAACTCTCAGATCTCGAGGTAGAGGAAGATGGGAGCGTTGAGGAGATGCAATCTGCTTTACTTCCCTAACCACACCAGCAGCAAATCCAGTGGTCCTTTTGCCATGCATTTCCCAGCTCTCCAACCTGTCCAAACACAAGATTTTGACACCCACATATCAGCCATGTAGATTACATTGTTTGGAGTTGGGAGATGGTGACATGCATTAAAAGCTCACCGTTGTGTTAATGGTGTGTCATGGGGGTTCTTTAATGGGGGATCAGAGGCATTACTCAGTCAAACTACACATACAAATCCGTCCCAACTACTAAATCTTCCCTCCTCCTTTTAGCTGGTACCCTCCCCTTGATCCCTCCTCACTTCCATAAGAGCAAGACCACAGCACGTGTAGCAACAACAAGCAGCTTCTTCTTGTTAGTATCACAGCATGAGAGGAGAGGAGAGGAGCACGGCGGGGCAGGTGATGGAGGATATGGAGGCCAACATGCCGTCGAGAAATGGAATAGTGGTGGGGGGGCTGAGTCCGCTCAGCGAGACGCTGTGGAGAGACAAGACCTGCACAGAGTTCATGGGGGACGTGTCGGCGAGGCTCACCTGGAAGGACCTGACGGTGACGGTGACGCTCGGCAAGGGAGAGACGCACAAGGTCTTGGAGGGCTTAACTGGGTATGCCGAGCCTGGCACGCTCACTGCACTCATGGGACCCTCCGGGTCCGGCAAGTCGACGCTCCTCGACGCGCTCGCCGGCCGCCTCGCCACCAACGCCTTCCTCTCGGGAACAATCCTTATCAATGGCCGAAAGACGAAGCTTTCCTTCGGAGCTGCGGTGAGCCTTTGGAACTTCGTTCATGTCTTGTAGTAATAAGATTCAAGCAGTCTCTCTGTCTCCTCTTTCTTCTGCTACAAATCCTATGATTGCTTCGTCCGCCTCAGGCGTATGTGACACAAGATGATAACTTGATCGGCACGTTGACGGTGAGGGAGACGATATGGTACTCGGCACGCCTCCGGCTGCCGGACAAGATGCCGAGGGAGGAGAAGCGAGCGCTGGTGGAGAGCACGATCATGGAGATGGGCCTCCAGGACTGTGCAGACACGGTGATCGGATCGGAAACTGGCACCTGCGAGGAGTAAGTGGTGGCGAGAAGAGGAGAGTCAGCATTGCTCTTGAGATCCTGATGCGACCCAGATTGCTCTTCCTCGACGAACCTACCAGTGGCCTTGATAGGTAGGGGCTTAAACAACACTTTTGTCTGCTTCAATGGTGGTAGGATCACAGATCTCATGTGTACCCATTCTGCAGTGCTTCGGCCTTCTTTGTGACGCAAACGCTACGAGGCCTGTCGAGGGACGGTCGGACTGTTATCGCCTCCATCCATCAGCCAAGCAGCGAGGTCTTCGAGCTATTCGACTCTCTGTATTTGCTATCTGGGGGCAGAACTGTTTACTTTGGGCAAGCTTCTGAGGCATGCCAGGTGAGCTAACAGGGAACTCTTCTCTATCCTCCTGTTTTACCATCAATACCTCCTTCAACTTTCTGCATGCTTGTAGTTCTTTGCACAAGCTGGGTTCCCTTGTCCATCTCTGAGAAACCCATCAGATCATTTCCTGAGGTGCGTAAACTCAGATTTTGACAAGGTGAAAGCTACCCTGAAGGGATCAGTCAAACTGCGTGTAAGTGTTCCTCCTCTGCTGCTCCAACTGTTGGATTTACTGTCGTATATAGTAAGCTAAGCAAACTTCTCATACGGTGCTCAGCTTGAGAGAAGTGATGATCCCTTGGAGAGAACTACTACTGCCGAAGCAATGAGAAGGCTGATTGAGTTCTACAGTCGTTCCCAATACTGTTACGCAGCCAGGCAGAAAGTGGATGAGATCTCTCGAATTGTATGTCTCATACCTGGAAATTTCGTCTATCTTGACAATATTCCCGTTCCAACTTCTTCTACCTTGTGATATGTTGCAGAAAGGCACAGTCTTGGATTCAGGGGGCAGCCAGGCAAGCTTCTTCATGCAGGCTTTGACTCTGACGAGGCGCTCATTTGTCAACATGTCGAGAGACTTTGGTTATTACTGGTTGAGGCTCCTGATTTATATTTTGGTCACCATCTGCATTGGAACTATTTACCTGAATGTCGGGACTGGATACAGTGCGATTCTGGTATTCTTCCCACCTTCTTGCTCATGGCAGATAACTTTGCCATCTGACTGGAACAGCTCCCTCGTCTGCTCCTGTGTGACTTACACACAGAGTTAACAGTTAGCTGGAAGGACAGATATATAGCTTAAGCTAATTTCCTGATTTTTCTCTCTTTAATTTTTCCTCGGACAGGCAAGGGGAGCATGCGCTTCATTCGTCTTTGGCTTCGTCACATTCATGTCTATTGGAGGATTCCCATCATTTGTGGAAGATATGAAGGTTCATTTGATCTCCCTCTTTTTTGGTTATACCAAAATCAAATCTTCATCTCAGGCTGTGATTCTACAACTTGCTGTATGCCATGCAGGTTTTCCAAAGAGAGCGGCTCAACGGACATTATGGCGTGTTAGCATTTGTTATCAGCAACACACTGTCTGCAATGCCCTTTCTGATCATGATATCCTTTGCCTCTGGAACCATATGCTATTTTATGGTAAAACTTCATCCAGGTTTCATGCATTACCTGTTCTTTGTGTTGTGCCTCTACGCCAGTGTGACTGTGGTTGAGAGCTTGATGATGGCCATAGCCAGTGTCGTCCCCAATTTTCTCATGGGAATCATAATAGGAGCCGGGATTCAGGTAAGCAACACCAAAACATCTAAACCTTTTCTGATGATGATGCTTCATTTATAATCTCCGAAGAACTCCATGACTGTAGGAAGCAATTGGATAACCGCTGCAAGTTATTTTCACAAAGCCAAAAGACAAAAGCCTCATTGTTTGTTATCTAGAAAACTTGCAGTAGGATTATAAACACTATGGTGGTTCTATTTACATACATAAGCGAGTTAATTCAATCTTCAAGTCCATACAGATACTGTAGAATTGCATTAATAGTTAGATGAGCAGCATTCTGACAGTTCAAACATAGATAGATATGCTATCGAAATAAGATGATGCTGATAAGAATAGTGATACCTTTTCCTATAATTATCTATGTAGAATCCTTATGTATCATGTAATTTCATCATAATTGGAATCAAATTTAACAAATTCACATGTGCTAAAAACTGGAAACCTGTTTAACTTATATATCCCTGTATATTGAAGTGCCATTTGGGCTTATAGTAGGAAGATTTTGACATGATGCAATGAGATGAGAACCATACCTCACAGTTGCTCCATGGCACAGGGAATTTTTATGCTAGTGTCTGGCTATTTCAGACTCCCTAATGATATCCCAAAACCATTTTGGCGCTACCCAATGACATATATCAGCTTCGATTACTGGTCACTGCAGGTAAAGAAAAAGGTTAATCAATGATATCCAAACCTACTTGAAGGGGCTTGAGCTGATTATGTTACTCGATTGTGTGCAACAGGGCCAGTATCAAAATGACTTGAAAGGTCTTCTATTTGACAATCAGACACCAGACCTTCCAAAGATCCCTGGAGAATATGTGCTCGAGAATGTCTTCCAGATCGACGTTAGTCGCTCAAAATGGTGGGACCTATCTGTCCTCTACAGCATGGTCATAATCTACCGGATCATCTTCTTCATTATGATCAAAATCAATGAGGATGTCACCCCATGGATTAGAGGATACATTGCTAGAAGAAGGATGCAGCAGAAGACAAGTTTTGAGTGGCAACATTCTTCAGCAGACCTCACTAACAGGACACCTTCCCTCAGAGGCTATGTGGTTGAAGCAGATTCTGGTTCCAGCAGCAACAATTAGGCCATCACAAAGCTTCACTGTGGAGTATGTAGAATACTTAAAGTGATCATATATCATGATCTCTTCAACCAACAATGGTGCGGAATCATGTTACCTACATGTTCATGGCAATACATCAAGTTATATTTTTCATCAAATATATAATAAGCAATCAAAAAATGTACTAATAATTGTATAATCATAAGAACTGAAATTGGGATTTTACTCAAACTTTAAGTTTCTGTTGGGAAACTCTAGTAGCTTCTCATAAAAAGATGGTCACACTGCTGAAGGGCAAGATCCAGGGATTAGTAAGAACACATGAAGGTGTTACTGGCAGCAGGTGAAGTTCTCATCTCTTCTTAAGATGTCATAAAGGCTTCTTCTCCTTTGATGATATAGCTGTAGCTGGTTGTTTTTCTAGATATCAAGCTTTCCTTTCGTTATTCACTTGGAACGAATTGATCTCATGATAGTGCCAGCTTGAAAATTTTATGGCCATAGGATGAGTGAGGTTTTAGGATTAGTGGCGATTAAGAATATGCAAGCTTAGAGGAAGAAAAGAAGAATAAAATTAGTATATATCTCTGTTTTAGATGACAAAAATAGTAGCTTTCTTAAGATATATAATAAAGAAAACTATTTAGATTTAACTATCAGAAATATTTTCAGATGGAAATATATACACATCTTGATCGAATCCTCAAATGCGGCTGAAACAGAGAGAAGAGACAAAAAGAAACTTACTTGGAAGACATCCTTTTGCGTCTCTCCTTTGTCTTCTCTCGGTTCTTTCCATGACATCTCTAAGAGCCCAAACTCATCCTCCTTAAAATGCGCCAAGAACTTGATCGGGCGAGGGTGGCCATCTCCTTACCCTTCCGAGCCCCGAAGTATTGCTTAATCACCCCTTAGAGCCCGAACAGATCGAACTCGGGGAACATGGCGACATGGTAAAGCCTGAGGGGCCCTGCAAGCCGAACTCCCTCCCCAACCATGGCCGCCGCGTCGGTAGCAACTCGCCGCTGTCCTCCTATGCGGTCACAGCCTTAGGCAGCTCGCACATTAATGGGCTCAACCCTGAGGCGGCTCGCCCTTCTCATGTTTGGGTCAGCCACTTTGGTGGGCCGAACACTCCCAGATTTGGATTGGGTGTAAGATCATCTCGTGTTTGAGTGTAACATCATCTGTTACATAACATGGCTCTTCAAGTTCTCCAGTTCTGATGGATCGATGATTTATGAAGCTGTTCTTATGTTCTTAGCTTCAACACACGTCTCCATTTTGAGCTTTTCAATCTCGGTTTACTTATCAATCTTCTCCTCGTAATGATTGAGATGAAATCTAAAAGACATAATAGCTGTTGAAGAGAGGTGGCTTTCATTGTTCTTACATAATTCACAGATAAACTCGTGAGGAAAGCCTGTAAAGTCCCTCATGAATCCCTCTCAGCAGTACAGGATTGTGTTCACTAGTTGACTGTCAGACATATAAATCTTACTCGAATGATCATGTAAGAAAGAGAATATTCATATAATAGTCCACATTATCAAAAATTAAAAAACTCAAACAACATATATTGAGTTTGACCTCTAATTTAATAAATGTAAGTTTTTATTTTATTTAATTGGTATCAATGTGACTCACACTCATGCAAACAGTGAAAGAGAAAATTATGTTGAGTCATAATTTGATAAATTCTTTAAAATGAGGAATAGGGATAATTGAGCCACACTAATGTTTTTCTTAAATATTCAGCATGGTCTTTAAGAACAAACCCTATGAAGTCCCTCATGAAGCCTATCAGCAGTAATATGGTTGTGTTGTCTTGTTCAATTTTAGCTTGCATGATGACATCTAAATCCTATTCAAGTAATTAAGCCTGTGCTTGCTGTTCTTTCCAAAGCATTCAACATGGTCTTCAGGGTCATCCATAATCTTTCTGTCTGATCTGCTTCCCTATTTCTGTTCTGCATTCATGATCTTAAGCTCCAAATAGGTAGCTAGGAAGCCCTGCATCTCAAACCCATCTCCCTTCACAACCTGAAGCAAGTTTCAGTAGATTGAATGCTTTCTTCATCAGAACTTACTGGCCTCTTGAACTTGTTCTTGACATTCTTCTTTTCCTTTTATCTCATTTTCTGTAACTCCTTTTCATCCATCATCAATATCTTATCTGATGCTGTAGTAGCAGTAGGTAATAGCATGGCGCTTGACAAGCCACATGGTTCAGTAGCAAGCAGTACAGGCAGTGCAGTGGAGGAACAACAAGAACTAACCCTTGGTACTTCCTCTGACACTTCCACTCCACTGGCTGGATTGGACATTCATCTGCAGCTTCTTTTCAAGTTCCACCTCTGTTTCTTCATCACAGATGAACAGCTTTCCTACATGAAAAGATTTTAGAAAGAACACAATGCCATCCAAAGAGGGAACTTCTTGGGTGGACAGAGTGAGGTTTGGGCCCAAACCACCACCAGCAGGTCACTGCTGCCTCTCACCAACCTATCACTAGCAACTTTTTGGAAGGCCACCGGAGGCAAGAACAACAACCTTAACACACCTGTCCTACAAGCCATAGGCCTAGGCCATGGATCATTCTGATTCCTCCTCCCCTATGTCACATCACCAATTTTTTTTCCTCTCCTTTTGTAGGCATTGATCAATCATTTATGTCCAATCAATGGGCCCAGCGTCAGCTCACTCTGCCTTTGGTTTGTGACCTTTGAGTTCTTTGTGCTCTTGCTAACAACACCCATCTCATGATCATTTGTGAACAGAGTCACCACTGTTGACTACAGTTCTGTGATTGAAATGATTGGAGTTTAGAAGTGAAGCCATGCATTGTGTGGATTTTGGACAGATTTGAAATGTAGTGGGGAAGATGATGAGGTAAAAGAAATGAATCCAGTCGCTCTACCTAATTCTAATGATAATAAGACAACTGAGGAGAAAAGAGAAGATGAACTCTGGATTAGGCAAATGGATCGTAAGAGGTAGCAGATGGTAAGAGTAGTAGTAATATCTGAAAACAGAGAAGTTAATTGTTGTGAGATGAAGTCTCTTTGTAATATAGATTTCCAAGCTTCATAAGGCAGCTCTTCTTTGCTCTCTGATTAGTTCCCAAGAAGAGATGAAAACAGCAGCTGAAAAAGGTGGCAAAAGCCTAATTATTACACACACACACACATATGCCTCCAAAATAAGTGAACACTATCCTTTTTACAAAACTTATTTTATTGATCAAAACAAATATTTTTTTCTGATCAAAAGGCTAAATGAATAAACTGTATAATTATGTATGCAAAGAGAAAGAATTAAAAGAAAAGAGTGTCGAAAACAAGGAAGAAAGAGTTGGAAGTGGTGATGAGGAAGCATCATAGTAGTCGCGCTAAGGGCGCTTCATATGTCGGCCAGCGGACCAATCGAAGCTCTCAAGCGTTGAAATCAGCCACTGTGGTTGCCGAGTCACCTCAATCAGTACTGCCAGGAAGACGCTGGCAGTCACTCCAAAGGATGATTATGGCCGACAGCGACCTCACTGTGGGCAAAGCTTGCGAGCGATCGGAGTGGGAACAGTTGCGGTTAGTGAAAACCATGGAGGCAAACAGTTGAAAGTACTCGCTCTTTGGATCGCAGCGCCTCAGCCTCGGCCCCCTCTTTTGTTTGCATCAGGATGGAACTTGGGATCATGATCATGCACAACATGTAGTGTTCATGCAGCATAAAGCTTGGAAAAGATCTGTGACCAATCCCATGTCCCACCCTACTGATATCCACAGCAGATTTCTGTTCTGCTTTGATGCAACCATTACCGAAGTCAACATCTACCATTAAGAGATCAAAATGTTGAGTATAACAGTGTAAACTGTATAACAATGAACAGGAAGCAGCTGAAGAACTGAATTCCATATGACCATGTTCCTGAGACCAGCAAAGTAGGAAGATCAAATAAGTGTCTTCAAAGAAAAGGAACTTGTCAAGTGTCTTTATATCGCTTGGCTTCAAGTTGCAGGGGCCAAACGAGAAAGCTAAGCTGGTCAATCTTCTCCCTGGTGATGCTGGGTTGTGGATGAATCTGGGCCTTTTTTCTGTTGGTTAATGAAGTGTCTTTTATTGTTCTGTGATGGTTCTTTTGGTTGTTTTTTGGTTTATGGGCACTACCTTCTACTGGTGATCATGTAACTCAGCTTTTCTCCTTGTCTGTGTCTTTATCATATAGATAGCAGCAAGTTGGAGCTGTTCACCTTTTTACTGCAATGGTGGATTTCTTTTGGCCCCCTTTGAGCACATTGAACCAGCTATCCATGCTGATTGCTATGTCCTTTTCTTCTGTTCCATCCAAGTTGGTTGAAGGTGGAGAAGACGGTATGGAGAGAGAGAGAGAGATGAGCACCAACTTCAATAAGCTTCATCTCACAAGATACGTGCTGAATTCATCTACTTCAAAGAATATCTGTGTCACATCAAGTCAGAAATAGCTCATAATGTATATATAATTTCATTAAGATGTACTGATAGTACAATTCCAAAACAGTTTACCTTCATTGGAGGACTGTTTAGTTCATCATTTTAACACATCAGATGGATTGATAACTAGATGCCTTACCAAAATAGAGGACATCATAATAAGTGCACCAATTTGTTTGCACTTAGTGTTCCTCTGTACTTGGAGTTTTCTCCTTGCTAATTACTTAAAACAACGTTGGCATTATGCTTCAGCCTGTCCGATAACTATCTGAAATCATTTCATATATTTGATTCTAAAAGGATGTTTGATCTGCACTCCATCTTTTGTACAATTAGATACATGTTGTTGCCTTGATACCATTGATCGTGGAGTCATCATGGCTTGGTTTGATATCAAAGGTGCAAGCTCATCTGGGGGAGCCGTCGAAGATTGGAGTGGGAAGCAGATCCGATTGGCATGATCCCGAGATACTGCTTGTTTACCAAAAATGAATTTGGTGTCGTCGCAAGGTGCACCTTAGCCTCGTTGAGGTCCACGCATAAGTGGTCAATGTTAGGGGATGTTCTCGACTCGACACATTCGATGGTAAAATCAGTTAAGAGGTGATAGTAATAGAGAAGCTTACCACTTTAGGCTTTGGGGTTAGCTTTTATACTTGCGCGATCAATAGAGTATGACTGGGCTATTGGTCCAAGAGCCCCTCACGTCATCCAGGGACACATTTTATATCAACGGCCAATGAGCATGCCTCTTTGAAGATAGTGTCAGGGAAGGACGGTCATAAAAGTGTCGTTTGTCAAGACAGAAGCATGTTTTGGATAAACAAGGGATGACCCCCTATGCCAAGCGTTCGGAAAGAGGGAAAAAGATAATTGGGCCACGTCGCCTTGGCTTAATACCCTCTACAGGTGGACGTGCGAGCCCTCCCAAAATCATGGTTGATGAAGGTGACAGGTTGCTTGTGATAGATGACCAAAACGAAAGGAAAAATCGAGGGGATGAACCTTGTAGCTGGGGATTAATACACCCTACGACTAGCTCATGTAGTCTTCTCGGAGATCGAAATGGGTAGGGGTCGGAGGATCGTGCTCCTACCGACGACCACAGGAGAGGGGTGCAGGTTCTTCCGTGCACATCATCGCCCATGTGGCAATCCATGACTAGATGAGCCAAAAGTATAATGTTTATGTTGTTAATTTTTTTATTAATATATTTAATTAGAATGAATTTTAAAGATGTGTCCAAAAAGAGTTGGGTTTAAACTGGTTGTGCCAAAAGATTGTATAATATCTCAAATTACTGATAGAACATTTAGTTAAGCATGAGGTTTGAAGCCTCTTTTCATCCAAGAAAGAATGACTAAGAAGTTGTAGAAAAACCTTGGAACATCAACAACAGTTAGATCGTTGTTGGTTCTAATCCATTGGCAAGTTCTTGAGGTGAATGACTCTCAGGATAAATCTTTCTTTTGGTCCAGAAACAGATCCAATCACACCCATATGGCCATATCTGAATTTGAGACAAGTTGTCAGAAGTAAATTGAGGATTCATATCCTATCTCCTTATTTATGGATCCATATCCACGAAAATGGACCAGGATTGGATCGATCTTATCGGGTTATCAGGGACCATTGCCGATCCTAATGATGCCATTCATGTTGAGTCAGGATCCTCTACAGGAATCCAGTCCTCTGTAGGATGATGCTAGTTGCAGGGAGCTCTCTTCTGTGGGGACCCAAGGCATTGATCGGCACAAGACCTCCTCTTCCACCAACTCCCCTTGGTCTGGCTGCAAAATCGCTGCAAGCTCAAGTTGATGGTGCAGTAACTGTTGGAATAGTAACATTAAGTGCTCCTTTTGAGCTGATCATGGAGTTCAATCGCCATTGCAGAGCAACATTCATGGTTTTAAGATGATGGCATTGACTTCAAACAGTAACAAAAATGATCTAACTGAGCAAGACAAGGAGGCTCACTCACATGTTTGAACCGCTAACTCCCCTTGTTTTGGCTGTAAAATCACTACCAGAGAGCAATGGCAAGTCACTGTAAGCTCAAGTTGATGGTTCAGTAATTGTTGGAACAGTAGCAAAGACTGCTCCATTTCAGACCACCATTCGTGGTTCAGAGATGATGCCATTGCCTTCAAATCATTCACAGCAACAAAAATGATCCAGCTGAACAAGTCAAGGAAGCTCACTCACATGTTTGCAATCAATCTGCAAATGTGTACCAACCACCAGCAGCCTGTGAACCCAAAGAGTGCCAAAGATATGAAACATGAAGAGGATGGAGGAAGCTGAAGCTGTCTTGGTTGGTGACAGCGATACTTGCAGCGACGCATCCCACTCCTGCAGAATCTCACAGCTCTCTCCGTACCTTCTCCCCTTGCATCCATCCATGTGCCCGCGCTCCCCCCCCCCCCCCCCCCCCCTTCTCCTGTCCCCAGCTTCCTCACTGACTGACGTAGAACACACTGTTGCAGAAAACAACTCAAGTTGCAGAAAGGCTTCCTTTCCTCATCATCACTTGCATTGATTCGTTTAGCTCCCAGTTGAAGCACACTGTTCATGGCGATCGTTGTCACGATGAACGACAGAGTGTCCGCTTTTTCTCCAACAGTATGGATCAAGGGGATCAATCTCGCACCTGGTGTTGTTGAGCACTTGAGCTTGATGCGTGCATGTTGCATGGTGTTGTTACTCTGTTACCGTAAATGAAGCCTGCAATTCTCATGCAGTGAAGAAGAACAACAGTGAGTGAGCTCATCAATCCTCATCATTTCCAACAAAGGCAACAACACAACAACTACCACCACCATCGAGACTGTGCTGGAAGTGAGATTTACTCTGATGGTCCCTCACTGTGATTTGAAGCCAAAATCCTTGCTGGAGAGGTACGTTTCAATTAAATGGCAGGACCACAGAGTGGTCAATTGGTTCATTGCATGAGAAACCCACACAGCATCAACGATGTTTTCACGATAATAAAATCAAACAGGTGGCTGATGAACTGTGGGGTGATTTGAAGGGGCCTTTGAGGCAGATCATGTGGCTCCACTTTGAGATATATGATGGAACCCAGCAGAAACTACCATTCATCTGCAGCTCAGTGGGAATACCTCAGCCAACAAGAAGAGCATCCAAGTCTTCCTAGGTTTCCAACTATTTTTATACAGCTCTGTGCTCACAAAGTTCACCTCTGGCCTCTGTACTGCGCATATGTCGAGCTGCATGATCCATTCTTTGTACGATTAAGAGACAATTATGAGGCCTCTCCATCAACAGCTTTACCCCCTCCCCCCCCCCCCCCCCCCCAATATCACCTGAGGTGGTTCTGTTCATTGTCACACTGGCACAGTATGATGCACTGGTCCCATGTTTCAGAGAGAAATAATAATGCACTGGTCCACCCAAAAAGCATGCATTACCAAGAAAAATCAACTTGGAAGAACAAGAGCGGATAAAAATGTGATTAATCCTCCCCCATCATGTGACTAAACAGAACAACAAATGAGGTTTTTCTTGTTTTAGAGACACAGGAACATCTGTCGGATGGTGATTTTTAATTTGTCTTTGTCCTCTTACTCTTTAAACTTTCATTTTAATTTTCTATAGTTTGTCCCTTTTATCTTTTTTTTTTTTGTAAAAAAAGAACAAACTTGCATAGATTTGTCTTATTTTTTAATCATAATTACCTTCAGAACAATCAATGTTTGTTGTGTTCAAGTCCCAATTATTTGATGTGATAATTCTTGAGGTTAGATGGCTATGAAAAAAATATATAATTTAATTATTTTTTACCAAATATGTATAACAAATATTAATGATTCGAAATTTTATCATAATGGTGTGTTCTGCAGACATACTAAGGATCGATAGTTGGAATTCTTATTTGATCATTTAATATTTTTTTAGCTGTCAACCCATAAAAACTTTGATAGTTGATGATGGCAAAACAATTGTCTTCACTAAAAATTTGCTCCAAAATTTACCTTTTTCTACTCAACTCTTTCTAAACAAATGACCAAACAATCAAATTAATATGCATGATTAGCAAAAGTAAAATTAATATCCATCGCACACAAACTCTCTCTCTCTCTCTCTCTCTCTCTCTCATGAGCACCTTCTCCATGGCCTGCCCTTCATCCAACAGCATGCTGCTCCCTCTTCTCTGCTCATCCTTCCAGTGCTGCTGCTACAAAAGCGAAGGGTGGAGGTGGGAGGCAAAGAAAACGATGTGCCCAGTAGTGGATGGTCCCCGGCGGTTCTCTGTTCCCAACTCCAATCTGTCTTTCCTCTTTTATTATGCAGCATTGGCACCACATGAAGCACCCGTATCTGTGACCGAGGAAACAAGAAAGCTTTGGTGCTTGAAGCCAGAAACAGCTCAAACTTCTTGGTTTTTCCTAGAATGCAGTCCAGTAGCATCCAAAACTCGTCTCAAGGAACTCTGAGTCTTTGGGCAAATCCCACTGACATGGGTTAAGCCAATCGAGGCATAGAGGATGGATCCAAATGGTGGTGGTTCGGAGCCAATCTAGTCATAAGACTTCGATTGAATGCCATACAAAAACTGCATGCAGAACGTTTTCTATCCAACAAAAAACCCTTTTGATGCAGAGTGAAGAAAAATATTCATTGATAGGAAAAGTCTTCCATCCAGTAGACATACCCCAGTCTTTTATAGATAACTAGGCATTGTATGTAGATGGCGGCATGGGCTAACGATGTCCTCTACTATAGACATATGGAGCAAACTGCGTGTATGATTTGGTGTAGAACAAATAGTTTTAGTATATGTCAATCGTTCTTCCCATATCATCGGCGTAGAATTTTAATTAAGAAACTATAACAGGCTATGCTCCTAGTAGAAGGTCAGTGTGAAGCTATAACTATGCTTGAAGGGCAAAGGGCGGCTGTAAAGCAAGTTGGATTATCTACTAATATCCAGGAAGAATATGGCTGCCATTGAGACCACCCCCTTGGCAGATGATTGATTGCATTAAAGACATACAAGTCCTTGCACTTAACCTTTTGAGTCTATCACTTTGTGGCCATACATTTAGGGAAGTAAATAGATCTGCTGATTGGTTAGTAGTTGTTGTGGGACTTCCAAGTTCTTTTTTTTATTTGGAAGGAAAACATGCATAAATCAGGTGATTTTTTGTTCTCATGCTTTAAGTAAATAAGTTCCTCTTTTTAGCCTAAAACACCAAAAAAGGCATTACAATCAAATTGTGGTGGTGTCATGGCATAAAAAGGACACTTTCATGCACTACTACTGCTTTCGGTCTTGAGTTTAATCAATACTATTCTGATGGTGGAGAGGGAGAAGGAAACAAACAAGTGTTCATGTTATGCTTGCATGAGAAGAGATTTTACCTGTGCAGCTCTTGTTTTGCTCCTTCCATTTTACCCTTCACTTGTATCAACTAGCAGAGAAGTCTTCCATTAAATGCAAGGCAGTGAGAGCTGTAGCACCCCCACCATTAAATTCCCATCCCATCCTTTGTGTCTTAAATTTATCAGTTCATCTTTATGATTGATTATCTCTCTCTCTCTCTCTCTCTCTCTCTCTCTCTCTCTCTATCTATCTATATATATATATATATATATATCATATTTTTAGTTTTAATGGAATTTTTTCCTGCATACGTTTCATATATATATTGATAAACGCTCAAACGATACAAACAAGTCTCGTCAACTCTACCTTAATCTACATCAACCATCAAACAAGTCTTCGTACTTCATCAATGATAAGAAGAATCAACCATGCATATCAAATGGAGTACCAAAACAAACCGACTACAAACTCTTTGTAAATACTTACAGGTTTATTTTGTTTATGATGATTATCAATTATTAGCCCCAAGTTGATTGTGAGCTGGAATCACGAAAACGACCTGACCTGGTTCCGAACCCAAAGCTAATATCATAAATAAGATAGAGAATTTATCATCGTTTAATCATAACTTTGGCATCACATCCTATGAATTCTAATTATTTTCACTGTTAGCTCTTGCGTCTTTGTCTAAGCTTTTGTTACAAGCCTTTGTTTGTACTCAAATAATTTCCATCATATGACCTAAACCCAATATCGCACCTTTTTCGACTTCAAAACATGCCCCAAGTAATCATCAAAAAGTTTAGTCCTAAAACTGCTCCAAGTAGTCGGAGACTATGTGATATATATATATGATTAAGATAGTTCGGCATCAGGAGTACTAACGCAATCCACGCCAAATCGATCGATGGTTGCTTGGTAGTTTTCAGATAAATAGTTTAGATGAAGAAAATGCCATTCCTTTGCACAGAGTTATCACTGTTAATCTCGCTTAGTATGCATTCAATATGAGGTTGTGTTGGCTCGGGGGAATAGATGGGAGCAATAATGTGGGTGGAGAAGATGAGAAACAGAGGGGTGGCCCCCATTTCCTTTTATTTCTCTTTGTTTTTTTTTTTTATATTTCATCTAGTGAAGAATAATAAAGAGAAATTAATTATTTCGTACACACAGTCGGAAAAGATCAGTATAATTACTCTTTATATGCTAAAAGCGTAAAAGATATGAGAATATAAGAAAATTGGAGATTGTAAATATTCTTCATCAATCAAAATCTGACATGTGGATCGATCGAGTTCCTCATAACCTCTAATCATGCTGCAATGTAGGAAAAATTAAGCTCTGTCGATTAAGGCAACACTAATTCTTAGTAGGAATATCTATTTCTCGCTATTGTAATATAAATAAAGATCTCCATCTTACTGAAGAAACCTCATCGGGTATCAAAAGAACTTGAGCGTCACAGAGGAATCGTCTCGAACTTCTTACACCGACGTCAACGGTCCAAGTTGAGACGCTTTTGCAAAAGTAGATCGGATTAGATCAACTTTTGTATCGATTTAACGTCCACAATCGATATTAGCAGTTTTCAAGTATATATACATATATAAAATATAAGAAATATGTATTGAGAGGGATAGAGAAATGATGCCGATCGAGAGTTTGTGGCATGTGACGCTGTTGAGCTACTAATCACTCTACAAACAAACAAACTACTACGACTCCAACCCCATTCCTCTCTCTCTCTCTCTCTCTCTCCTCTGACAACAAAAACAGCAACATCATATCGCCTCGATCTCCTCTCTCTCTCTCTCTCTCTCTCTCTTTCTCTCTCTAATTCAATCCTGAGCCCACCGCGTCGCCCGTTACCAGAGCCGCTTGCTTGTTCGCTCGCCGCTCTTTATAGCTCCTCCGAAGCGGAACCGCTTCCGCGTCGCGGCCGTATCGCGATCTGGAATGCCGGTATGGTGAGCAATCGCGCCGTGGAGGAGCAAGAGGAAGAAGAAGAAGACGAAGAAGAGTACTACGAGTCCTTGGACCGGATCCTCTCCTCGTCCTGCTCCTCCACCTCCGCCTCCGACGACGACCTCTCCCGCCGTCCCTCTCCGGTGCCCTCCCTCGACGTTTGGACCTCCGCGCCGGCCTCCGTCGCCGAGCGCCGCCTCCTCCTCCTTCAGCGCCTCGGCCTCGCCGGCGACCCTTCCCTCGCCCACCTCGTCCGCCCTGGCTTCACACCGCCGCCGGCCCCCTCCGATGCCCCCTCCACCTCCGCCGTCGGGATGGTCCGATCCAGATCCGACGGCTCCGTGGACCCCTGCTCCGTGAACAGACCCAATCCTCCGCACCGCCCGTACCACCACCAGCATCAGAGATCGCTCAATCTGCCAGCATCCCGCAAGCCGCCTCTCTTCTCGAAATCTCGGCCCCTGTCCGCCGGGAATTTTGAGGTCTCCGACGGCAACGGCAGCAGCGTCGGCGGCCGAGACCGCCGGGAGGACGGCGACGACGGCGCGGCGTGCGACGACCCCAGGTGCTTGATCAGGAACCTCGACAACGGGAGGGAGTTCGTGGTGAAGGAATTCGGGGAGGATGGGATGTGGAACAAGTTGAGGGAGGTCGGGACTGGGCGACATCTCACGATGGACGAGTTTGAGATCTGCGTTGGTCGGTCGCCCATCGTTCAAGAACTGATGAGGCGGCAGAACGTGGAGGAGGCTGGGCAGCGTGGCGGTGGCCGAACCGATGGGTTTTCCAAGGGAGGGACGCGCTTGAAGAAGAAAGGAAACTGGCTCAGGAGCATCAGGAATGTGGCAGGGTCTGCAATTGCTGGAGGGCATCACCAGGACCGTCGGAGTAGCGACGAAAAGGATACATCCTCCGAGAAGGGAGGGAGAAGGTCGAGCTCCGCTACCGATGATAGCCAGGACGGTTCGCATGGTCTGGACCTTCGGGTCAAGGTCTGGCAGTATGGAAAGTCCCACAAGGAGCTCACTGGTCTGTACATGAGTCAAGCGATTCAGGCACATAATGGTTCCATCTGGAGCATCAAGTTTAGCTTGGATGGGCGGTACCTGGCTAGTGCCGGAGAGGACTGTGTCATCCATGTATGGGAAGTTTCCGAGATCCATACAAAGGGGGATGTGATGAAAGTAGCAGAGGAGAATGTGAACTTTAAACCATTTGCTCTGGCGATCAGTAATTGTCCACTGGATCCAAGATCGGTGTTGTCCAGTGTTGAAGGGAGCCATTGGGATAAGAAGATAAGAGCAAAAATCCCTGGTGGTAGGAAGTCTGTTAGCTCAGACACTGTCATGATGCCAGAGCATGTGTTAGTTTTATCAGAAAAGCCTGTATGTTCTTTCAGAGGGCATGTTGACGATGTCCTTGATCTCTCTTGGTCAAAATCACAGGTAAATCTTGTTAGCTATAATTATTCATACTTTATGAATAAATTTTCAGTTAAAAGTTAGATGCGTCGATTGATTTTCAGTTTTTAAAAGTGATGGCATGCTAGCAAAAGTTGCATTCTTATATCTCAGCAATGAGGAACTTGAATAGTGAGAACACATGAAGAATCAGACTGTCCTTAGATATGAAATGGAACTGAACATTGTCGGTAAACATGAACAAAATTAATTCTGACAATTGGTTTGTTGGCAAAAGAAACAATATTTGGACCTTCAGAAGTTTATATTTGATGGAATGGGGACATGAAAGTTGATGAAATTTCTGGAAAACAATGAAAAGTTAGATGGAATACATATATCCCTGAAGTTTTTGCAGAAAATTAGGATATTTATAGCATGTAAGATTATCCAGGTCAGAATTCTAAGCATCAAAGCAGCAAATAGTTGAGAGCAATCAAACCAACAAATTTCATTGATTCGTTGGGAACCAATGTGGTTTGTTTCTTTTAGCTGCATAATTGTGCTAGATTTCTTCAATAGAAACTATTTTCAACCAAATGAACTAAGATTTAACATTCTGGTGTATATTTATGTATGTTAGAGATTGGATGTTTGAAATTTACATGAAAAAGGAACTACCACAATATGGTCAGCTGGTTTTGTAGCATGCAATCAGTGGCAGAAGGTTATGGCCTTTTGAGTTTTATGCTGAGCCAATCATGCTCTTTCAAGACCTGCCTAAAGTCTTCCATATGTTTATACTAGGAATAATATGCTGTTATATTCTTAATTTAATAGATGCTGGTATAGCACTATTCACTTGCTATCTTTTATTTTCTGGAAAGGTGGTGGTTATGTTCGCTTGCTATCTAATGTCCCATTTGGTTCAGATCTTTACCTGAGGGATGAACTGATGAACTGATGTGTTTTCTATTTTTGCTACAACGAATCATTGTTGCTGTTTTATGTTGCACCAAAAAATTCACAGGAGATTGTTCTTTCTGGGAAATTCTTTTTATGATCCTTGTTTTAATTTTATAGAAGTTTACTTCTCATTTTTGGATTATTTTTAATAGAAGTGAAAAGAAAACTCCATTTTCTGTGTCTTCTTATCATAGAACATAGTTTTTTTTTATAGCAATTTAGATGTTCTTCCTTTTATTTTCAATTCACCTAAACAAACATGTATGAGTTTATCTTAGCCACTGGCCTTTTTTCCTTCTTCCATCTCTTTTACCTTTGCATTCAGTTATCCAATTCTTCATCACTTTCTTTTCTCTCCCACTTCATCTTTTTTTGTTGTCTCCCACTTCTCCCTTCCTTCCTGCTTAAAGCTCTGATAATACTTCTTTATATTGATGGCCTATGATCTGCTTCCACAGGCCTTTAACTTGATTTCTGAACCAGTTCTGGTTGGAAGATACTCAAGAATCAAGATTTAGTTATAATTAAGAGCATTCACACTTCCTGTAATGTTGCGAACTAGGTCAAAGACGATACTACACAGCAAACTGAACACTTCTATATAGGAACAGTTCAAAAGTTTTTTGATTGGTGATTGACAACGATTATGAAGATCTACTACCTTTGAGTATTACTTTCTTGCAGCTTGTAGTAGTATGCTACTGGCTCAGAAGGTACTCTTGATAAACAAAAAAATAATTCCTTTTAGTTCTTGAATCATATGGAAACTTTTGCTGGCTAAATTATTCTCCTAACTGGCACAACTAGTACCGTGTTGACTTTATAGTCTATCCAGAAGTTATCACTGAATTCTTGCATACCCTAAATAATTTTAAATGTTGATTAGGCACATGTTTATGTTAAATGGATACAATTTAAAAGGTCATTCACTAATTTGTTTGCTTTACAGTATCTTCTTTCATCTTCGATGGACAAAACTGTTCGATTGTGGCACATGTCTAGCAATTCCTGTTTAAAAACATTCACACATAGTGACTATGGTAAGTATGAATTATTTTCCAACTTGTTTTTGGTTTCCTTTTTTCGGGTATGCTTGTTCCTGTTCTAGCTAATGTCTTAATGATTCCTCTTAAATTTGTGTTGATGCAGTGACTTGCATCCAGTTCAATCCTATTGATGATAGATACTTCATCAGTGGGTCCCTAGATGAGAAGGTCCGCATCTGGAGTATTCCAGACCGTCAAATTGTCGATTGGAATGATTTGCATGAGATGGTCACTGCTGCTTGCTATACTCCTGATGGACAGGTTTCATACTCGACACTAAATTGTGTAACTTGTTTTGAGTGTGGATCAGCTAAATCTCTTAATTTTGTAATTTTTTTTAATTCATTGAAGGGTGCTCTAGTTGGTTCACACAAGGGAAGTTGCCACTTGTATGATACATCTGGTATGGTGCACCCGGCATTAAGTTTTATCTAAGTTTCCCCTAAATGTTGTATATAATCTTTCTGATGGTCTTACAATATGAATGTCTCCTTAGACAATAAGCTTCTCCAAAAAGGTCATATTGATTTACAAAACAAGAAAAAGAAGTCCGACACAAGAAAATTACTGGATTCCAGGTATTTTTATAAACACTCTGTCTTTTGCATTTGCAAGATATTGAGCTTCTCCAATCTTTTAAGCACCATTTAAAAGATGTCAAGTTTCCACTGACCAGCTGTATTAACAGTTTGCTCCAGGGCGTTCATCAAAGGTGCTAGTTACATCTGCAGATTCACGAGTCCGTGTAATTGTTGATGATGAACTAGTCCACAAAATTTAAAGGTAGAGATTTCCACTTTAGAAACTTAATAGAAGCATATGTTATCATAAAATAGTATCTCTTATAGATTTTGGGGAGTGGATCATTTGTGTGGGAACATTATTATAGCAACCAAATTTAGGTTTTTTTTTTTTTTTTTTTTTTTTTTTTTTTTTTTTTTTTTTTTTTTTTTAATTCATTGAAGGGTGCTCTAGTTGGTTCACACAAGGGAAGTTGCCACTTGTATGATACATCTGGTATGGTGCACCCGGCATTAAGTTTTATCTAAGTTTCCCCTAAATGTTGTATATAATCTTTCTGATGGTCTTACAATATGAATGTCTCCTTAGACAATAAGCTTCTCCAAAAAGGTCATATTGATTTACAAAACAAGAAAAAGAAGTCCAGACACAAGAAAATTACTGGATTCCAGGTATTTTTATAAACACTCTGTCTTTTGCATTTGCAAGATATTGAGCTTCTCCATCTTTTAAGCACCATTTAAAAGATGTCAAGTTTCACTGACCAGCTGTATTAACAGTTTGCTCCAGGGAGTTCATCAAAGGTGCTAGTTACATCTGCAGATTCACGAGTCCGTGTAATTGTTGATGATGAACTAGTCCACAAATTTAAAGGTAGAGATTTCCACTTTAGAAACTTAATAGAAGCATATGTTATCATAAAATAGTATTCTCTTATAGATTTTGGGGAGTGGATCATTTGTGTGGGAACATTATTGCTCTGTAGGTTTTCACCATCTTGCTTGCTTCTTAAAGCATAAGATGTTAAAGTAACTAGTTTATACCTTCTTGATCCCTTGTCCTTCGGGTGCATTAAAGCAGACACTATTTTCGTCTGTTTTCTTCTGTTATAGACAGGCATTATTCGGAGATACAATC
Source organism: Musa balbisiana (assembly GCA_004837865.1). Lineage (NCBI taxonomy): Eukaryota > Viridiplantae > Streptophyta > Magnoliopsida > Zingiberales > Musaceae > Musa > Musa balbisiana. The sequence goes on along the minus strand of CM017192.1, from coordinate 34,195,875 downwards.
AGTAGCAACCAAATTTAGGTTTTTTTTTTTAATTTTTGTAATTTGTGAATAATTGCATACCTGTTGAAATTTGTTGATTATAAGCATCGAGTGTAGTAACATTATAGATCACACTGGCATTTGCTGCATTGATGAAAGATAAAGACAGCAGATACCTATGAAATTCTAAAAGGAAAAGATTTTATGCAAAGAAAAGTCTACTTAATTAAATCCAATTTGACCTAGACAATATCTTGTATGCACATGGGACTTGTGTGCTTGAAATTCAACAATCAAATTCAATGAGTGCACATTTCCAAGTTGGGCTACTAGGTTAAGTGACTCAGTACAAATGATATTAACACATTTCCCACGGTATCATCATGTTAGTACATATGCCAAGATGGGGTTTTCTCTTGCAACCATCATGATATTTGTCCGATTAGTCCTATGTTAGGCTTCTGAAGTCTGCTTGTGAAACTTGGAGATTTGAGTAGACAAGCTTGCGATAATTCCAGTTGTCTCATAGTGATGGACTTTTTGTAAGGCTTCAGTGGCCTGTTAGTAGTAGCTTAGCTGGAGCCAGTTGGACCATATTTGTTGACCATTCTTAGGGTTGTCCTGTATCATACATAATATATGGACTGGGAGTATGGGGTATACATAGTATTCTATAAAAAAGTGAAGTTTAATAAAAAAAGTTAAATGATGAATTTGGATATCTTATAATTTTGGACCATTTTGTTAAGATCCACACAAGTTATTAGATTAATAAGTTACTCAGATCAGTGCCATTATGTAGTGAGAATTAGGAATACATCTATCGCTTGATGCTGGCTTAGGTTAGGGTCAAGAACAGGGAGCTCTAAGGCTTTCAGGGTTAATTCTACCCCTTCAGTCAATCTATTATGATTTGCTGAACAAGTGAGGGTAAGGTAATAGAAGCATTGTTTCATCCAAGTTAGTCTGAATTAAAAGGCAGCAGCTGCAACTTAATTGGCACCTTTCTCATCTCCCTATTAATCATCCTTCAAAGCATGTTTAAGATCCTTACTGATTGTGATGACTTGATATGGCCTATTAGCATCATGCCTATTTGTGACAAAAAACAAGAGAGATTAACTTGAAGTAAGATGGAATTTTCATACAATACTAACTTTAAGCCTTTTGCTTTTGCATGACAAATATGAACAAGCACTGGATTTATGATGTTAAAGTTTTATAAATAATACTAAAACATGATTTTTGGAAAATCTACTGTAAAGGAGCTTGAGCCATTGGCTTGAAAAGTAATGTGCATTCTTGGGTTGTGCAAATTGAATTTATCTTAGTTATGTCCATTAACATATCTAATAGTTCAGTTTAATCCATTAAACTTCTCATTTTAGCAGGGGCCAATAGTCGCAACTCCCGTTCAGGGCATAGTATCTTTGTAAATATGATTTAAGATGTTTGTGCATTTTAATATTGTATACTTGTTCCTTTTTCATTTAGCAAGAGGAGATAGAGAGAAGCCTATTTGAAGGCGTAGCCTTTCGCCCTCTCCCATCTCCTTTATTCAATGAACCTTGAATTGCTTGACCTCACCAGTCACCAAGGACATTAAGATTAAGAATGTCCCTATGAACTTGAACACTAGAGAAATATGCTGGAATTGGTTGGGAAAATTCTTCCATCTCCTTTGTTCTCTCTTTTTATCTCTGCTTATGAATGATATAATTCTGCAAGAATGGAAAGGATCCATACTCTCCTTCGATGATGTTGAATCCAGAATTCAATAGAAGGATCAGATTCCTAATACTAGCACAAACTTGTCATCTGAATCACCTAAATTTAGTTGTTGCATGCATATGATTTCTTGCTTCCTGTTCATTCAAAAATTGCATGACTGACAAATCTTGTCACAGTATCTCAGATTTGTGTGTGTTTGCCTTTTTTTTTCCTTTTCTAATACATCTTGTGCCATATATTAGTAGTCAACCAAGTTTTAGTCAAAATGGCCTATAGTTATCTCAATATTTTCTGGCAGTGCTAACCTAACCTTCTGATATTGTACAGCAATAATCAGTTGTTTGTTCTTCAGGTTATTATTTGAGACTGATGCATCTCTTTCTCTCTAGGGTTTCGCAATACAAGCAGCCAAATCTCAGCCTACTGGACTACCAATGGCAAATATGTTATCTGTGCCAGTGAGGACTCTCATGTATATGTATGGAGATATGATGAAGATTCACGGCCTAGTCGAAGCAAACCTGCTGCGACTGTCACACAATCTTATGAGCATTTCCACTGCCAAGGTGTGACAATGGCTGTTCCTTGGCCAAGCTCTGGAATGGGACTAATGGTGAGAACTGACTCCAATAAACAGACTGAGCACAATGGAGAATCTCTGGCCAATTCGCCACTACTGGTCGAGGTCAACGGACTCCATCTTTCACCTTCTCCTGGTTCTCGGAACATTGGTTGCCAACAGAACAGCACTTCCAGTCCAAACTCCAATCACTTCAATGACAGGGTTTCAGCAACTTGGCCCGAAGAACTCATGACCAATAAGCAGAGCCCTCGAAGTAATAGTGACCGTTTCAGTGGGTGCATGCCGGTGCAAAGTACATCGGCCTGGGGATTGGTGATAGTAACTGCAAGTCGATGCGGTGAAATCAGAACTTTTCAGAACTTTGGGTTTCAGTTTCAAACCTAATTTCTCGTCCATGGAAGATGGCAGAAGCTATCAAATGTTAGCAGGCTTGCGATCATCATTACAATCACTTCCCAGGTTGATGCTGCTTTAGTTTTGTGTACAGTTTGACAGATATGTGGTGGGAGTTGTAAGATCTACAGGGACTCCATTTCGTTCTCCCCCAGTCCATTTGCGTGGTTAATTTGCAAGAAAGCCAGGCCAGCAACACATGGTTCTCAGCATTGCCAGAATGCTGCTCAAATGTACAATAAAATGGAAGCCAAAGATGGTGATGCAGGGGGCTGGTTGGTCGTAATTGGTATTTTTCTCTGCTTTTATTTTCTTTTTTTTTTGGTTGGATCATTTCAATTATGTTCTTAAAAGAGGGTACGGTGTTGTAGTGTACCCGTCTCCCCTCCCACTCCCCCCCCCCCCCCCCCCCATTGTTTTATTCTGCTATATCTTGACGTAAGAAGAGAGATTAAATTTAAATGCTGCAAGAGAGTCATACATGGTTTCTGCAATTACTTATAGTAATCCCCTTTACTAGAACGTTACTGCCAGAAACATAGAATTAAAGAAAATCTTCAAGAACATTGATAATTATGTATCCTTTTTGATTGTGGACTTACAAGGATTGGATGAGTCATGTGCCCTACTAGTGCTTCAAGTTGATGTCACGGGTTATATTTCGTCACTAAATTGGGGTTAGTATCCGGCCGAGAGTGAAAAATAGGTATTCCTAACCCTTGTAAGTTCGAGTATAATGAAATTTATAAGTAATATACTAATTCTCATTCTTAGATGATGATTGATCATATATTTTTTGGGCACAGCTCTATCCGATTCATTTAAACCAGATTAAGACATGTAAGTAGAAAAATAAATATCTAGAATGAATTCAAATGTCTAAATGGTTTATCGGATTTGGATAATTATTATCGGGTATAGCACCCATTGTGATTCCTACTTGGTGCACTCGCAGTGGTCACCGGGCGGTGATCACACCCAGGATCCTCCACGTCCGCTTGATAAAACCCCTCCTCGATCCCCTCGAATCCAGTTTCGGGACACCGCCTCGTCCCTAATTCTTCCTTTGCCAAGAACGTGAAGAGGGGATTCGGAAGCACCCCCGCAGGAAGGCGATGATCGTGCGGACGTACGCCCGAAGGGCTGCCCGCTGCGGCGCCAGCCGCTCCTCTTCCGATCCCATCCTCCTCGAGTCTCCAGACGCCGACGAAGACCCCGATTCCGCCGCCGGTGAGCTCCTCGACCTCCCCTTCTCCCAGGACAGCTCTCATGGCCGCCACGCTCCTGCCATTTCCGCATTATCCTCCCAAGATTGCTCCTCCCCTTGGTCTTTCGACCCCTTCGACGTCCACGACGAAGCCGCCGCGCTCCCCCGCGACCCGCCGAACGAATTCCACGGATCGGACGGTCCCAGGACGGTGTCGTGGGCGTCGGCGAGGGATCCGTCGGCGGAGGTGACGACGTCGACGCTGATGGAAGCGCAGGAGTTCGGGGAGATGATGGAGCACGTGGACGAGGTGAACTTCGCGCTGGATGGGCTACGGCGGGGGCAGCCAGTGAGGGTCCGGCGTGCGAGCTTGCTGTCGCTTTTGTCGGCTTGCAGTACGGCCCAGCAGAGGCGGATTCTCCGGGTGCAAGGGTGAGTGAATGAGATGCTTTTTATATTTTCATCTGTTGCCCAATTAATTATTCCCCAAGAAAGTAGTTTTCGAGTTGATGGCTTGAAACTTCATAATATAGAGTCTAACAATGACAAATAAGAGTTTCCTGACTTAGCTTCTTCTAGCAGATAGTAGTTTCTGTTTGAAGATTTTGCTCCTCGTTTATGTATCAGACATGATTTCCTTTTGTCAACTTAAATAGTCTGTCTGCAAGTTGGAATTTTGTGTACAACGATGACCAAATAAAGGGACAATCTTAAACTACCATGGAGAAATTCCAAGAAAAGACTCCTCAATGGCCAACCTTAACATTTTTTCTGTATTAAAAGAAAATAAGTGCTTATTATGAAAGAATCAATAGATTCTATTCATTAATAAGTTTATATAGGCAACCGATTGATGAGAGAGAGGTGTGGGTGGGAAGATGCAGTTGACAAGTCTTGGTTGCTTGTTGTCTAGTATGTGTTGATGTCTTGATGCAACTGGTTCATCTTGAGAGGATATCTCGCTCAGCACGTGTCTTGGGTGCCATTTTTTCAGCTTCGCCAAAGAAAAAGAGATAGTCGATGCACCATTCTTCTTACCCTGACAGGTTCAGTCTGTGCTAGGAGCATTGCTTGATCAGCTCAGGCTCTAAACTTGGTTCATGCATCTTTGCTGCTTCAGTTTTTTCTTATCTATTCTTCTTCTTCTTCTTCTCTGTTTCTTCCCTTCTTTGCACATTAGGGTGGCCTTTGAAAAGCTTCTATAGCCATATTCTCATGCTCCCCATGCCTATGCATGTTGGTTTCATCTACCATATGCCAGAATTACTGGCATATAACTTTGTGTTGTGTTCTTAGAGAGAATGAATGTAGAAAGAGAGATGCGTGTTCTCATCCAATATTTTCTGAACATTTTAATGTACGAGCTAAAGATATTTGAAAATAAGAGAACATTCTTCTCATTCTCCCTTTTTTAGCATATATTGATGGTCAGCATGGTGCTTTAAATTTCAGGATTTGTTTGGATGGAATTAGAGCCATCTTGGGAGGCACTGATGCAAATGTTTAATTTCTTTGTTGTTTGCAAACTAATATTGAAACGATGAGTTTATATGAGTTTAAGTATAGTAATCTTAAAACCTAGTGTCAACCAGCAAGGTAGTTGAGAGATGTAAAACTTACAAGGTGTGGAATATAAAGAGATATTCAGTAAGGTATTTTTGCAAATAGTTTTAAGATTTTAGATTGTTGTTCTTGTGCTAATGAACAATACAATTCCAGAAATATAATAAAGGAACATTCATGCAAATAGAAACTATCTTGGAGGGCACTAGTGCTAATATCCTCTTAGAGTGGTGTGTGTATGTATATGATTGCGTGTGCTATATGTGTAAGCCCCAAAATTTTAATACTGTTGTTTTCCTTGTTTCATTTACTACTTAAATCTGGAGTTTTGGGGCAACGCTGTTGTGATATAGCTTTTGGGAAATTTCAGAAATGCTTGTATTGTTGTCTGAATTATGATGCAGTTTCCAGTATAATAACATTTACTTTGTTGGTGCCATCTGTAGTATCTGTTGACAGCATGTGTAATTTGACATGTTAAAGTTTTTAACATCTAACAGGATGGCCAAGAGGATTATTGATGCCATATTGGGTCTGAGATTAGATGATTCTCCAAGTACAGTCGCTGCTGCTGGTCTTTTTTATGTCTTGGCAAGTGATGTAAGTTCCTTGTATATTTAAAAGATTTTCTGTATTTATCATGCCTATGAGTCTTCATCTTCCACTTTAAGTGATAATATAACAAGCCTTATCAATGCATTTTTCATTGGGGTTCTTTTTATTCTTTTTTAGATATGGTTCTTGTTTATCTGACTACAAATATGCTATATGTCACTCAACAGTGTTTGTCCTAGAGATGTAGGTAAATTGAATTCCAACAAGTTCATTATTATTTATTAATTTGGTTGTGGACCTTTAAATTATTTTGCTTTTCCCTTTCATGTTGAGCACCAATTATTGGAAATAAACCCTATCAGCCTATCTTAGAATTAAAATTACGCAAAAAATGTCAATTTGCCTTAAGTTCATACATCTTGTGAGTTATTTATATGTATATTTCAGTGACTCTATCCTAAAGCATGAGATATTAAGAAAATAATATATATTGTCATTGATAGTGAGATAGTGGAAACTTTTATACGGAATGTAAAAATAAATAATTTCAAAGACTGAAAGGACTATAGGCAAAAGAGGCTTGTTATATAAGTTTTATCATCTTTATAATCCAACACTTGCATTTTCTTTCATTATTCTGGTTAGTGTAGAAAGTTCGAATGATCTAATGGAAAGAGTCTTTTTTAGCAAGTCACTTAAATGGTGTTTGTCACCCAATTAATAATTTATTAGTTCTTTAAAGTTTAAAGAGGGTAGTTGTCTTCTATTGTGCAATCATATAGCAAATTGAGAAATACTTAACTATTTTCAATTTGTTCTATAATCTGGAAATTTTTGTGAGAGGTTTAGTATATGTGAAGAATGAAGATGTATACACATATTGACTTGCATCTGTGGATTACACTGGATAAATTTTCATGCCTATCCACTATGACTGAATCTTAATTTATTCATTGATGTTTGATATTATGTGCTTCATACTCAGCATAATAGTTTGGCTGATTTACTAAAATATTTTTTTCATATTCCTTTAAGTTCTTTACCTTTTTATCAATTTGTTTCAGGTTCAAGATGATCATTTGCTGGATTCACCATCTTGTATTGGCTTTCTTCTTAAGTTATTGAATCCAACAATTCCTGAGACCACTGGGGACAAGGCATCAATTTTTGGATCTAAGCTTCTTGGAAAACATAAGACTCAAGTAGTAGATAGTACATATAAAGGATTAGATTCCACCTCAAGGGCTATCTTTTCAAAAGTTTCAGAAATCCTTATTAGTTGTAAAGAGATAAAATCAGGCACTGGGACTGATGATAGAACAGAGAGGCCAGAGCTGAGCCCCAAATGGATAGCTTTATTGGCCATGGAAAAAGCATGCTTATCTACTGTATCATTTGAAGGTAGAGTCAGTTTCCGTTCCGTAAAGGCCATTTGAATTATCCAGTATTTGCTTAGCTTTGCTACTGTTGCTTAGTCATATGCTTGATTAGGCAGATATCTTTCTAATGACCTGCTAAAAATCCTGTTATGATCTTTAATTTCTGCATGTACAACCATTCAAGTGATAGTAGTTATAAGCAAGGTTCAAAATATCGTACCGTACTGGCGTTTCGACGTTCGCTCGGTACGGTACGGTACGGTATACCGTTCGGTATATATATATATATATAAAAGATTATATATATATATATATATATTTATATATATATATTTATTTAAAAGCCGACGTCGCATCGCCTCGGCGACGTCGCCTTTTCCTTCCCCACGTGGGGTGAAGTCGCCTCGATTATTTAAATAAATAAATATATATATATATATACGAAATATGCACCTCGATGATGTCGTCGAGGCTTTTCTAAATATATATATATATATATAAATATAGGCACTGGGACTGATGATAGAACAGAGAGGCCAGAGCTGAGCCCCAAATGGATAGCTTTATTGGCCATGGAAAAAGCATGCTTATCTACTGTATCATTTGAAGGTAGAGTCAGTTTCCGTTCCGTAAAGGCCATTTGAATTATCCAGTATTTGCTTAGCTTTGCTACTGTTGCTTAGTCATATGCTTGATTAGGCAGATATCTTTCTAATGACCTGCTAAAAATCCTGTTATGATCTTTAATTTCTGCATGTACAACCATTCAAGTGATAGTAGTTATAAGCAAGGTTCAAAATATCGTACCGTACTGGCGTTTCGACGTTCGCTCGGTACGGTACGGTACGGTACGGTACGGTACGGTACGGTACGGTACGGTACGGTACGGTACGGTACGGTACGGTACGGTACGGTACGGTACGGTACGGTACGGTACGGTACGGTACGGTACGGTACGGTACGGTACGGTACGGTACGGTACGGTACGGTACGGTACGGTACGGTATATATATATATATATATATATATATATATTATATATATATATGCACCTTGGCGATGTCGCCGAAAAAGGCAGACGTCGCCGAGGGCTTTTTCTAAATTATTTATATATAAATATATATTAATATATATATATAGATATATATATATATATATATTATTTTAATTATATTATTATTATTCGTTCCGCCTGGTAGCAGAGCGGAGATCGCGTACCGGTATACCGTTGGACCGGTACGTACCGCCCGTACCGGGCGGTATTATTCAGTATTGCTTACCTTGGTTATAAGCATCCAGGAGCCTAGCTATTATAGTGCCAGGTGTGCTTCCCTTGAAAAAGAAAAATCTCAGATTCTATTAGGAAACCCTGGTGTACGGTAAATTAATCTCTTGTAGCTAAATGCAATTTACTTTTTCATATTCATGTAATAGGTTGGGCTCAACATTTGCACATCTGCTCACCAATTTTATCTGAGTGGTCTATCTGGTTATTGTTTTAGATATTGTTTTATGATTGTTTTTCATTTCTACATACTATTGCTTAGTTTACTGCTGACATAAAATATTTTAGATGCATCTGATATGGTGAAAATGCCTGGGGGGGACTTCAAAGAAAAGTTGAGAGAGCTTGGTGGACTTGATGCAATCTTTGATGTTCTTGCTAGCTGCCACTCCACCTTGGAGGTGAAATATAGTTTGAGTTACTTCACTAATTTTTTTATAATAAATATTTGTTGGACTCAAGGAGGAAATGTCATTTTAATAAGTGTTCGTATTTAATGGTTCTCTATCATTTGTTTTAATTTTTTTTAATAGAGGTATTGTAGCTGGCATCATATTGATGGGGAAATGTGAGCATGATGATCGATGATATTGGCTCACTTACAAACATCAACTCTTTTGTGCTTCTAAACAACTTCCTTTTGGTATTGGTATGAGTTAATAATTTGTTCAAGTAAAATGCCTAACCAAGTGAAGACATTATTTCTAGGTATAATTTTGCTTATTGTGATATACATTAGTAATTTTCCTATTCAATGTCCAAACCTGGTTGGATATAAAATGTTCCATCATTATTCTATTGTTTCATTATTGTTTAATTTCCAGCTCTATCCTTTGTTGTTTCAAGACTTTTTGAGTTTTAGACATGGGCCATTGTGATTTTCTTGTGTGGTAGTTACTGGCCACATTAAGGATGAATTAAATACGTTTCCCTCTCTTTTTATGCTATCATCTGTCTTATTGCCACTGCAGTTCCTACATGCCTAGATGACCTAAATTGCCACATTAACCTTGAAATGTCAATATTAGTGTTGATGTGTTCTTTGAATTAACTTTATGCCAAGATTTCTTTTCTTTAAAAAAATCCTGCTGGAATTTTTTATCCTACTATTTTAGTTTTCTTAGGAATTCTGTGATTTTGACATGATGTTGTAGGCATGGCATAGCTCATCTTCATTCTTTCACTTAAATGATGAATCAGTGTTGCAAAGTATGCTACTTCTTTTAAAGTGTTTGAAAGTTATGGAGAATGCAACATTTCTAAGCAAGGATAATCAGGTACTGTACCATCTTTTAAGTAGCCAAATTTATATACAGCCTATAGAATTTAGTATGTTGTAGCTGTATAAAATTTGATTTATTTTCAACAGAATCACTTACTTGGGATGAAATGGAGGTTGAACTCTGGTGGCCTACAATTGTCTTTTGTTGGGGTCATCATCAATGCCATCAAATTCTTTTCAGGTCTCTGGCATGTACTATCTGATCAATCATTCGTCCTCAGTCTGCAATATGTTTTTGTGCATCTCACTTGAGGAAAGTATCGTTATACTGGTACTTACTGATGTTACTATGACTGTAATTTGTATTGCACTGCAGATTTTTCTTTGCTCCAGAGTAATATCAGTGTTTCAAACAATGACAAGTTAATTTCTGAAGTTCAGAGTCTTCAGGTGAAACAAAAACTGAAAGGTAAATCTCTAGAGCTATTTAATGGAACCTTCTGTGATGTATGTTATAATTTAATACGCCAGCTTTTTTCTTATGAAAGATGAGCATAAGTTATCATGTATCAATTAGATTCTTACATTCATTTTTCTTCCATTTCCTTGGATTTTTATTTGGCTCAACATCTGAATTTGATCATCATTTCTTATGTATTTGTCTCTTGGAAATATCTGGAAGGCAATTCATGTTAACTTTAGTAGTGTAGGATGTTCTTGGTCTTCCGTATGTGAAAAAATTGCTGTTACATTTTATTTGTCTTGAATTTTCTTCTAAAGAACTTGCATCTATTTAAGATGCTGTATCGCCAAAATTTGGAAAAGCAGTTCTTGGATAAGATTTCTAATATTTTATTTTAAAATTATTATGGATGTTTCTAGTGGGATTAATTTGAAGTGCATTAGGATTTAGCTTGTTCTCAAGCTCTATAGGCAGTGAGGTCCCTAGAAGTTATTATATAGTTATATTTACAGAGAATGCAAATCATTGTCACTACTGTGATTATTGTCCTGGGATACTGGTTGCTATTCATCAGTGAATAACAAGTTATCTTTTAGATACCTTATTATGTTTTTTTCCCTGCTATAATTTGATTGGTACATTATTATTGCTCACCATTGTCAGTATATATAATTTTTTCCTATTTGGCAGATAACAACAACGAGACCTCAGATAGTCATTGTGTTGGGTGTTCTGGTGTTGACAGGGATTCTGAAGTGAAGGTCATTAAGATATGTCATAAACGTCAGAAGTCATCTTATTCTCAGTCAGAAGTGTCTCTTTCTGGTTCAGAAATGGCAACTGATTTTTCTGCCTCAGTTTCATGTGATGTAATTGATAGATCAACTGGAGACAGCTCTGCAAATGGTAACAATTTAAAAACAAAAAAAAATGGTAGTGGTTCAAAAATGAATTCTCACAGGGTTTCAAATCGATGGATCTCCATAAAAACTAATGGTGCAGCTGGCAGCATGTCCGAAAGACCTCATTTACCGAAATATGTTAAAGGTAATTGTAAATTGGACATTCATGATCCTTTTGCATTCGATGATGGTGAATTAGGACCTTCAAAGTGGGAATTGTTGGCAAAAAGAAAGAAATAACTAAGGCACATGAAGGTGCTTTTGCAAGTAAAGACGTTTCAAATGGATGTGACCTCCCGATATGTACCACAGATGACGTGTTGAGTCAACTAACAAATG
>CM017192.1:33746774-34179274 GCA_004837865.1 Musa balbisiana | reverse complement strand
AGTGGATTTGGTACACCACTTACATACCAATGTATTAGGGGTGAGGGATTGAATCTTCAACCTTTGATAAGTGAATGTGGTACACTACCACCGGACCAATGCTTTAGATGAATGCTATAGATTACCATGTAGATATGATAGTTTAATCTTAAAGATACTCTTAAAATGATAATTTAACAAAATTAGGCTTGTGGTACAAAATAATGCTTGTTTTCTTTATAATTTTGAAACATTCATTTGTAGATTTAAAAGAAAAATGGATGTTGCAGTGCTCTTTGTAGAATTAGTTATTTCTATTTGCACCATGATTTTGCATAATATACAGTAAGTTTGCAGCTGCATAATTCTTCATGTGCACTATACACATTTTTGGAGTAAGTTGCTTGATACATTGCATTTCACAGGAACACATGGGAAATTTTAGTTCTCTTCAGTCAATAAAGGCAACATTAACTATCCATTTGTGTCCTATTTCATCACTAATAACTAAAAATGTCTTTGTATACTTAAAATTAGGAATGTGAAACATTAAACTCTACAACAACAATAACAAAGCCATGAAGTCCCAACTGAAGGACTGAACTCTGTGCAGCAAATAAAATGTTGAAGATAAATCTGGACAGGAAAAATGATCTGATTACATAATTTTATAATCTATATTGTGGTTTCTGTATAAACAGAGCTCTTTATGACACTGGTGCTGGCTCAGTGGCCGTTTAGTTTGTTGTTTTATATATGGTTACCGATTTGGTACTCAGGCAACAAAATAAATATAACTTCTTTGTCATTTTGAACTTTGAGTGCAATAGAACATGAAGAGTCAACAGTACAATCACTGTTGCTTAAATTGCAAATTTAGGCAATTCAGCTTGATAAAGACAAAGAAGGATGTTACAGGTTCCCAGGTGACAGTTGTGGGAAATTTGAGTTTGCTACTGCAACTGGTTTACCATGGGAACATTCAGGAATACCATGCCAAATAACAGATCTAATTTAATTGTCACCTCAGATGTTTAAAGGATAAGTTCTAGTAAGTTGGTTGATCATATTGTATTGTGTATACTAAGTCACTGCTGAATCTAAAATTGATGATCTGTTGATAGTCTTTCATTTAAGTCTAGTGGTAACCCCTCAAAATTAACATACATTGCTAATGTTGCTTATAATCTTATATTCCTGCTAAAGATGTACATTGATTGATGAGCCAACTGACTGAATTTCTGTAATGAGTTAACAGGATGATGAAGAGTCTTTGTTGCAAGGAGCACGTGAGGCTGAAATGATGATCATCGAAGCATATGCAGCTTTATTGCTTGCCTTTTTGTCAACGGAGAGGTTTGCATAACCTTTCAGTATTATGTGATCCTTTATGGTAGTTTAATGCACTCTCCTTATTAATGGTAATTTGCTGTCATCAGTTCCAAAGTCCGTGAAGCCATTGCCAACTGCCTTCCAAATCGGAACTTGCAAGTTCTAGTTCCTGTTTTAGAAAGATTTGTGGTAAGTTACCAAAATGTTCTTATATCCCTGTTTATCTGTAACTCTCTATATTCTTGTATGGTGAAGAGGTTATTCTTTTGAGCTTGTAATATGTACAAACTTGAGCTAAAGTCTATCAGGAGAATTAGATCCTCAATCCTAACACCCTAAACTGAGTCATAGAGTCTCCAAATTGGAAATCGACTTCCTTAAACATGAATATAACGTTAAAAATACTTGGAAGCTAATATATATATATATATATATATATATATATACATACATATATACATATACCTATCTGTGTATATGTATATATATGTATATATGTGTATGTATATACTGTATATACATATATGTATATACAGTATATACATACACATATATATACATATATACATATACATATATACATATATACATATACATATATACATACATATATATATATACATACACACATATATATATATATATATATATATATAAGACTATCACAAGAGGAACAACAATTTATAATCTAGATTGTTTTAATTAATGATTAAAACAATTGATCCTAATCTAGATATTATTATGAAAAAAATAACTTGATTTAATCTCCTATGTCATTGATCAAATCAGACATTTTTTGCTGTTAAGATTGCTTATTTTTTCCTCCACCCGAACATTTTAGAATGAAGAATATATTTTTAATTTTGATGTTCTTTGAATTGTAATAGATCATGACAAATGGAGCTAATCCTTGATTTGGAGCTTCCTTGTTTAAATTTGAGGCTTCAGGATTAAAACCTATAATCCCCAATAGGAGTTTATCTGTGTGACTCTATACAATATATTGGTAACTACTGTAATTCCATGTGGCATCACTAAATGGTCTAGTTAATTGGGATAAGTGAAGCTGCATTATTAGCATGATATCTCACACTTGCCATTTGATATATTGGAATCACCTGTTACATGTTATCATGCTGCTCATTATGGTCATTGTTTGACAATATAATCTACCATCTAATCTGTTATTTCTCTTCCCCTTATAGCCCCTTGATATTGCTTTGATATTTCAATGATATTTACAGGACTTTCATACCAGTATATCCATCTTACTCATGGACTGCCTGCAATGATTTGTGATGTGATTTAACAAATTAGGTTGTTTTTGTTTGTTTAATTTTGGGTAGCACATAATTATGCATTCAAATGGTATTGCCAGGCATTCCATCTGTCGCTAAACATGATGCCTCCAGAAACACACTCAGCTGTTGTCAAAGTAATTGAGTCTTGTAAAAGACCTTATTGAAGAGATCCTGCACGGTGCTACTGGTCTCTTCTGCGCAATGTGGAAGTTATTCAGCTCTCAGACAATGAGGAAGAGTCCTGGGTTAGCTCCGAAGACTCTTATGGCAACTTGTATCCTTTGTCTTATAATCTGTTCTTTTTAAATCTTTTCTTTGTTGTTTTATATGATTTTTCTCCCCGCTTCATGCTGCCACGGTTGTATCATATATTTACAGGTGCGTGCTGAATATTTAATAAACATCACAAGATGCATTGTTATTAATGTTCCTGTCATCTGAATCAAATAGATGTAGTAAATGAGAGAAGGCTCTGTTCAAAATTTTGGTCTCTGCTTCTATGGATTTGATCTATAATGGTGAAAGCATGGGAGTGTCAGAATCAATGCAGCAGATCAGTAAAGTGAATTAACACAAAACTCATGCCTTCTTGAATTTTATGTTGGAATTTTCTAAAGAGTTATTGAATTTTCTGAGCAGCAGATCTAAGCAGCTGATGTTTCAGGGTAATGCTAATTATGCAATCAAAATTGTCCATGTTTCCCAGGTTAATCCACTTTTTAAAGTTTCAATAAAATGTGCTGGTAAAAGTGCCTTTCAGTAATGTCTTTTATTTTTCCAAAATATCAAATTAGTCTATATTTTAATAAGAATACCTTATTGGGTGATTCTTCTAGGGATGTTATAGTTGAATAATTTTTGCCTATATATAATTAGAAAAAAAAATTAAGAAGTGATTTATGTGAACATTTTTGCCATCTGAGTAATTTTTTAATTAGATAAATCAACAAGGGGTTTGAGTTTATTATTATTATTATTATTATATTTGATTGAATGTTGCTCAAAGATGAAAACTATATTATATATTGCATTACGATTCATAATAATAAATTGACTGATTTGATCTCTCCAAACCTTTTTTTTTTTTTTAAAGTAAATGTGTTGAGGAGCACGGGTTGATTGGACATCTAAGTGTAAATTATTGTTTTGATGCGGGCTATGAGAGCGATATTAAATCGAGACAAATTTTGAATATTAGATACGATAAAAAAAAAAAAAAAACAGAGGGATTAATTTCGGGCAGTGAAGCGACGAGGGATAAGTTTCATCGTCAATAAGGAAACAGTAGAGTCGCTTACAATTGAGTTCGGGTCGATCAGAGGTTCGTGGAATTGAAGCGCTTTAGTATTTTATACGAGAACAAGCAAACAACTTCGGTTGTCTGCGACCACACCGCCGCTTCCCTCGTTGGCCCGATCCCGAAGGCGTTCTCTCTCTCTCTCTCTCTCTCCTTCCTGAGCCCTCAACTCGAAGCAGAGAGCAAGCTTCTTCTCAGTTTCCTGCAGCCCAATGTCTGGTCGAGAAGGTTCGCCAAGATCGCCGCTGAGTTTTTCCGGCGGCACAGATCGGGTCCTCCACGTAAAAATCGTTGCTTCTTGACTTGGATCTCCTCTTCGATGCGTTTGGCCCGCGGGAGTTAATCTCGGTGGACAACTTATTCGAGTCCCATCAAAACGCCTTCTTGCCTACCTTCGAATCACACCGGCTGCATCCCTTTCTCCGCCTCCTTGTTCTATGCAAGTGCGGTGACATTTATTTCCACACCGATGCTTTAATCGTCTCAGGAACCCCACTGGAGCTCAGTCTGTGGACGCTGAGACAGAGAACTGGACTTGGCGGAACAATGCAATGACGGCATTCGACAGGAGTTATCCCCTCCACAAGTTCATCGAGGAGTTTGCACTGATGTCGACGGAAGCAAATGGGGTCAGAGGGTAAAAGGGAGGTCTGGTTATAGTTTCAGTGTTCCGCCACCATCAGCATCCTTCTGAGTCGCTGGATCAAGATAACGAGACTGCTTTTCGGGTTCCAAAACTGGATCCTTTTAGACTAGATTTCAACAAATATTGATTAGTTTCCAGCAGAAATCGGATTCTAGTCTTTTCTGCAATTCCTCAAGCATCTGATGTTCAACTTTGAGGGAGAAGGACAAGCTGAGCTTCGAAACCAACTCAGTCTATAAATTGGTCGGAACATCTAAAAGACAGTAAGATCTTTCATTCATTGAATGTTCTGTTCTATAAAATTTTAGAGCACGAGTTGTATTCACTTAATTGGTTTTAGGAATTGATATAAGGAGTCTGCAATCCCTCATAATTTATCCAGTTAATGTTAATTGGTCAAAAGCTTCATTGGTAAATTATGCATAGCACAGAGCTTCTCATTGTTAAAACATGACTAAAGTTTACCAGAATAGTTGCTCAATTTATAAGCTAGATCCAATTTTACTCTTTAGTAGTTGTTCATTCTGTTATGACGCAGTGGATTTTAGGCCTTCAATTAATTTTTGGTTTATGCAAAATGCATTTCATTTGTACGTTTATCATCAAATTTTCTTGGAAAAATTGTGTTGAATGAAGGATAAAATTCTATGTTAAATTGAATTGAAGCAGTCTTTGCTCACTGATCTTTTAATTGACATGAAATAGTGTTGTAGAGTAATCATGTTGCTTTTAAGATTAGAATAACCATAAATGATTATACTTCTGTATCTACCATAATCATAATGTACTTTGAATATTGACATCATAAAGTAAGGGCAGGATTTGATTATTGACTTCTAAAGATATTTTCATCAGAACATATTGCAGAAATCAACCACAACCTAAACCTAGCTCAGATGTGATTCTTGAGGAAGGTGATGACAAGCTGGTTCACTTGATCAGGGAACTGCTCCTGAACAAAATGGCTTCCTTCAGGTATGTACTTGATCTCCAGATCAGGAACAAAGTGCTTCAATGTTCCACTCCTCACATAATTCTCCATTCCTGGAAACTTAAATGCATAGTCTTTTTCTCCCATGATCAGCAACACAGGAACCTCAATTTTCGGATCGGGCTGTTCCCCTATACAATGTCCTACCGGAAGCAGAGTGGCATTGTCAGCACAATTTTAAAGGATTTCATTCATATGCTAACTTTGGCAGTTCACCTGTATGGCATTTGGAGAGGAAAATGAAACCCAGATTTCTCATATAGAGCAAAATAGGCATTGAGATCTTCCTCAGTGAACCACTGTGGCAAAGGAGTAGATGGGTCTGCAAGGTCCATGATCTCCTGTCCTTCCTCAGCTATAGGGATTTCACACCTCGAGAATAGAATGTAGATGGTGCGAATGAGTCTCTTGACATCGAATCGACCGAAATCTGCCTCTGCTCGACCTGGTTCCTACCAAAGAACATTAGAGCAAGTTCTTTGCAACTATGAATACCTTCCAAAAAGGAACATCTCCAATCATCTTTGATTTGAATCCACTACTGGTCTACCAGTTCTATACTAAAATGAGCTGAAAAGAATCCAGTAGCAAAGAGGAACAACCAAAGGGACAACCTTGATCCGCTTATCGATGTGCATACGATACGAGAAGCTTTATTGCTTAAGCCAGAAAGGTACCTTGGAGATGGAGAGAAAATTGAGGATGGCAAGGAGATCAGCAACAAGGTCCTCCCAGGTGGTTTTCTCTGGCTCTGAGGGCTGGGTGGAGAGGCCATAGCTGCGGAGATCAGGAGCGATGGCCGTGAATCCTGCCTTGGCAACTGCATTCATCTGGTGCCTCCAAGAGTACCATATCTCTGGAAATCCATGGATGAAGAGCACAGCACCCAATTCCCCTACATTCAACAACACAGGAAGAGATTGATAAGGGTGAGAGTCCTATGAAAAGTGTCACAGAAGAGAAAAAAATTAGCAGTCATAGCATTCACCAACCTTTTCCTACATGAGCTATGTGAAGGCTGAGGCCTCTAGTGTCCAGATAGGAGTGCTCTTCCTTGTCCACCATCTTTCAACTGTTTGCAGGGAGTTGACCTTCAACAATGTGTGTTGGATTGATCTATCTCTAATTCTCAGCAGTCACCAGCACCAGAGCTCTCATGGAATCTGGAACCACTTATCTCTAATTCTTTCTGATGAGGAGAAAACAGGTGCAGACAAGTCGGTCCCCAGCAATTGAGATTTTTCCATCTTAAACATTGGTGTTTATAGTCAAAGTTGATAAGATATTACCATGACTACTTTTTAGGATCAACAAGTGTCTTCAAGAAGAAATAACTACAGTGAGTATTCGAGACAACTAGATTTTTTTATTACAAGTTTTCAAAATTGCCAAATGACTTGAAGAAGAAAAAAATATTGGGTGATTGCTGGACTTCATATGTTAGCATGCAGCATTCATATCTTGTCATTATAGAATTCCTGTTTGTAAAATCTGTCTGGCTCCTGCAACAATTTTATTAATAATGTTTGACTTGAAGTTAAATCAAAGTGTATTCATCACCTGCAGAGCCTCAGTTCATTGTCTATTTTTACTCCTCCTTTCGTCTTCCTCCTAGTATTAATAATCTCCAACTAGTAAACTATTATATTTTCTTATAAATTTCTCCTTGTTGCAGTAGTGAGGCTGCAGAATCACCAGCACAAGCTATTTCGACATTAATGACCAAGAAAGAATGAACAAAAAAAAGTTATGGAATGTTCAAAGGTGATGGTGATAGGTTAAAGATCTCTTCTTCGTTCCGCGTTTCTTGTTGGTTCTTCCAATATTTATAAATTCTCATGATTATAATGTGTCGAGAATATTCATATGTGATATAAAGATAGAAGACCACTATTAGATTGATACATAATTTAACAGGTTTAAACTCTCATCTAAAATTGATGTTCAATTTTACCTTGAGTTTTAAACTGTACAAATTATGTATATGTATATATGTATATAAAAGAGGGGTTGGATTATATTTTGGTTATCCAATTTGAGAGCTAATTCAGACTTGTCAGGATAATACTTTAGTCTAACTTTAGTCATGTTGATTCCTATAAAACTATATCAGGATAATACCCATCTTATGCTTAAGCTAGTGCTAATAGGCAATTCAGATAATTAGATTTATCTTTTAGGATAAAACATTATATATTATGAACGTACTTGAGAAGCCCTTTCATTGTGGGCTTCAAGTATTGTTACCTCTACAGTAAGTATTAGCCATAAAGATCATAGTGCATATTCCCTGGACTTAACTGTGGTCGAATTTGAGGCATATTAATGGTCGACCTACTCTGCCACGTGGTGATGATCTCACAGCGGTGAGATGTCGACCACCTGGAGTTGAAATGTCAGTCGCTTGATGCCGAGGTGATGGCCACTTTGTCCACGTGTTAGTTAATGCCAGATGTCGGCCACCTTGCCTTGAGGTGTCGACCACCTAGCGTTAAGGTGTTCACCACATCATTATGCATCTATCGCTGGCCCCCTCACTTGGCCTACTGAGTGTAGTGAGGTCAAGTCAAGAAATATCGTTCGGTGGGTCTCCGACACCGAGGTCCTCTTGGAGTCTATACGCATTTGGTCGTTTTAGCTATTTGCCCTTTTATTGTGCTTTTGGGCTGATTTGACCTCGCGCTTCGTTGAAATGTATCATTCACCATCTTGTTATTGAAATGCACTATGGGTTGATTCGTTCTTGCATGTTGTCAAAATGCTATATGGGCTGATTTGGTTTTGTGCATCAATAAGATGCATATGGATCGATTAGGCCTTACATGCATCATCAAGATGCACTATTGGCTAATTCAACCTTGCATACCGTTAGTTATAAGTGTCTTACAAATTAATCACATAAGTGATAACACATGTGATATAACATATATATATATATATATATATATATATATATATATATATATATATATATATATATATATATATATATATATATATATATATATATATATATATATATATATATATATATATATATATATATATATATATATATATATATATATATATATATATATATATATATATATATATATATATATATATATATATATATATATATATATATATATATATATATATATATATATATATATATATATATATATATATATATATATATATATATATATATATATATATATATATATATATATATATATATATATATATATATATATATATATATATATATATATATATATATATATATATATATATATATATATATATATATATATATATATATATATATATATATATATATATATATATATATATATATATATATATATATATATATATATATATATATATATATATATATATATATATATATATATATATATATATATATATATATATATATATTTATTTGTGGATCTGTATAATGAGAATCAGGTCGTGATAAGATCATGATAATAAAATCGATTCGTCTTTAAACATAAAGTTTGAATAATTTCGGTCATAGGTTACTCGAGAGGGATATCGAAATAATCGGACAGATTGATGGATATTACAATATGGTTATAGATTATCTCGATGTCCCTCTCGAGTAACCTATGACCGGGATTATTTAGGATTTGTGTTTTAAAGTGAATTAGTCTTATTATCGTGATCTCATCATGATCCAATTCCCATTGCATAGATCCATGGACATCACAATATATTCATACAATAGGTAATATAAAATGATAAAATATCAAATAATAATAATAAGTAAAAAGATTACGTGTCAAGTCACACGTGCCATCACTCACGTGATTGGCTTACAAGGCACATATGACTAGCAATCGATAAGAGTGATCAGTTCATGAACATAGTTTCTATACATAATCATATAGAATCTTAACATTCCACATTGAATGATAGATTTGTTATAGTTCATAATACTCCTCAAGTACAAACTGATATTGAACAATGAATTATTGAGATTTCATAAGTTGCTAATAGTATTCTAATAGATCAAGTTGTTTAGGAATGACAACAAGCTCTTGAACAACTAGTTGAATCACAAGTTTCTTAGGGAAACATTAGTACAATACTAAGAAGATCTACCAGAAATAAAAGATTAATAATTTATAGTGATTATGTTGTGTATATATAAGAATTTGACTATAATATTAGAGTTGAAAATGATACTGAAACATTTTCACAGGCTACGAGTTGCAAAGAGTCGGATTTGTGACATAATGCCATGAAGGAGGAGATGAATTCTATGAAGAGCAACGGAGTCTGGGATCTTATAGAGTTACCTAATGGACAAAGGTCATTGGTTGTAAATGGGTCTTTAAGATCAAGAAAAATTCATTAGGTAATATTGAGAGATACAAGTTAAGACTTATTGCAAAAGAATTTACTCAAAAAGAAGGAATCAATTATATAGATATATTTTCTCCTATATCTAAGAAAGATTCTCTTTATATCATTTTAGACATTGAGTTGCAACAAATAAATATGAAAATAATATTTCTTAATGGAGATCTAGAGGAGGAGATTTATATGAAACAATTTGAAGGTTTCTACTTAGTGTTAGTGAGCACTTGGTTTGTAAGTTTAAAAAATCTATATACGATTTAAAACAAGCCTCCGGTCAATAGTATTTTAAATTTCATAAAGTGATTTTTTCATTCAGATTTATTAAAAATCCCATGGATCAATGTATATACCAGATGGTTAGTGAGAGTAAAATATGTTTTCTTATTTTATATGTAGATGATATTTTAGTTACAACCAACCATAAGGGTTTGTTGTATAAGGTGAAACAATTCTTTTCTAAAAATTTTGACATGAAAGATATGGGTAAAACATCTTATGTCATTAGCATTAAGTTCCAAAAAGATAGATCTTGAGATATTTTAGATCTGTCACAAAAAAACCTATATCTATAAGTTTTTAGAAAGATTTTGGATGAAGAATTGTTCACCAAGTGTTGCTCCCATTGTAAAAGGTGATAGGTTCAATTTGAACCAATGCCCGAAGAACGATTTTGAAAGGGAATCAATGAAAAACATCTCATATGCTTTTGTCGTAGGAAGCCTTTTATATGCTTAGGTGTGTACTAGACTTGATATTACATTTACTATGGGGATGCTAGATCGATATCATAGTAATCCAGGTATAGACTACTAGAGAGCTGCAAAGAAAATGATAATATATCTTCAAGGAACCAAAGATTACATGCTTATATATAAACATACAAATAAGTTAGATGTAATTGGTTATTCAAATTCAAACTTTGTCGACTATGTTGATTCACATAAATTAACATCATGGTACATTTTTATAATGGTTGATAGAGCTATTTCTTGAAAAAGTGTCAAGTAGACCTTAACTGCTACTTCTACTATGGAAGTTGAGTTTGTCTCTTGTTTTGAGGCTACTTCATATGGTGTATGGCTTAAGAGTTTCTTTTCTAGGTTTAGAGTCATGGATTTTATTTCTAGGCCATTGAGAATTTTCTGTGATAATTCAGCTAGTGTCTTTATGGTTAAGAATAATAAAAGTTGAAGTTGAAGTAAATACATCAACATTAAGTATTTAGCCATAAGAGAATATGTAAATTAAAAGAAAGTAATCATTAAGCATATTAGCATTGAATTTATGATCGTTGATCCTTTGACTGAAGCCATACCATCTCTAAAATTCAAGGATCATGTAGAGAAAATAAGACTTGGTTTCACTTTATAATTATGTTAAAACTTTTATATGTTATGATGTTTTCTCATATTCATGTGCACATTAATTTGAGAAAAAATATTTTCATTGGACCAAAAATAAATATAAGATTTATTCATTAACTAATATTATCATGTTAAGATTAATTCTTAAGAAACTAAATACATTATAATACATGGATGATAATACTCGAAGACTTATCGCTATAATTTATGTATTTATTTTTTAAGAAAGTTTCGATAAGATTAATTCAAGCCATTAAGTTAAAAGACCAAGTGAGGAATGCAATCGTTCTCATTAAATTCCTTATTCATTATCATTAATTTCTTCATTTATTATGGTCTAAATGTTTATTCATTCATTATAAATGTAACCATTATTATTAATTTTTTATTTAATATCATTAAAATATTTCATTATGGTTCAAATATTTTAAATTTAAATTAATTCTTAAATATTACAAAGTTGATGGTAATAAACGTTCTTGATGGGAGAACAAGTTTTTGGTCTCCAGGCTTAATCTCAAGTCTGCGAAAATTCTAAATCAAGAAGTATCAAAATACAAAAAGAAATTGTTATTGAGATTCTCGACAATAATAATAGGAGGTATGTAATTCTCGATTTTGTATTAGTTTCATTATACGATAGTTTAGAAACAAATTTTCTAACAATTGAGTGACGATCTTATCAAAGATCTTAGATGGTTGAAGGTCACCCATATATACAATGATGAGAACGGATAGACTCAGATCTAAGATCATTTTCACCTCATTTAATCTCTTCTTGTGGCTTGGTAATGATTCATTCTTTGTCCTGACGTATAACAAAAAGGATGCCATAGGTTTTCTAATCTCTTTTTAGATATCTTCCAACCTCTGGTCCATCTTATAGAGATGGTCTCTAACATCAAGGGGAGCCCGACAAACTGTGCGACAGACTCTCGAGGCACCTTGGACTCTTACGAGGGATTTTGAGGAGAGCGAGCTTCTAGAGGTGCGTCAACGGGAGGGATCGGGACTCTACCACAATGCTTGAGACCAGATCGGGTGGTGGAACTAGAGCAGGAAAGGGTGGAGTAAATGGAGCGGATGGTCCCTATTCTGCTAATCGGGAAGCTGGGGGAAGATGCAAGACCATAGTTTGGACTATCCCATTTAAAATCCACTTGCTGAGTCAAATTGTGCAAGGTTTCGATAGGGACAGACAGTCTCGGTGGTCGCTAGTGGAGCTTGTTGAGCGAGTGATATGATAGTACGTTGGCCACCGAATATGGAAATAGTCGGCAAAAGGCTAAGGGTTCGAGCATTTGTAAGTTGGAGTTTGCGGTTGGCCCGACAATTGAGCCGGGAATGCTCGGGCTGGGAGAGCTTGAGCAAAGAAGTTCCAGACTGTGGGATTTGATAGATTCAGATCCTCTTGATTCGTCTAAGACAAGCCAACATGGTTTCGAACATAGTGAAGACCTTTCTTTTAGTGCTGAGTCACATTTTGATTATCTAATCTAAAAGCTAATTCAGAGTTAATCAAGTTTCTTTCGAATCAACCTCAAGTTAAACTCTGTTGATACTACACAAGTCTCACTCTAAAACTACGTAATATCCCTCATATACTTAATTTAGTTAGTAATTCAAATAATCCAGCTAGCCTTTTAAGATAGAAGATTACGTATGATCAATGTGCTTGAAAAATCTTTTTATATTGAGTCTAAGTGTCGTTACCTCTGCCATGTATATATATATATATATATATATATATATATATATATATATATATATATATACACTCACGAGATCCCGGTGGTAGACTCGGTGGTTCGACGGCCGCAGGCGGGGCAGTCGGAGGTGGGATCGGGGAAGAGGTTTGGGTATCGGATGGAGCAGGCGGAGGCCGGCGTGGCCTGTTGTCATTGGAAGCCCATTGGCTTGTACAGGGTCTGTGGTCACGTGATTTATGTGGGTACAGCTGTGCTGGGTGTCGCAATTAATATGGTCCGCTGGGGCCCATCGTCGATGGCCATGACACAAGCAAGGGATATAATAATTTCTTTTAGATGGATAGGGTTCGGCAATCGAAGGGGGAGACGAGGTGGGGGCGGAGGAGAGCTGGTGGTCGGTGGAAACCCTAAATCTTCGTCGCGGCCACAAGAGGTCGGTATCTTTCGTAATACGTTGCCTTTCGTCAGAGGGGAAGAGGGAGGGAAGGAGGGCGCCTGAGCTGAAGGGACAATTCGTTCCTTTTCTGGAGAATCTTAGTTGTTGTGGAGATCTCCTTTTTCCTCAATTTGGTAAGGAGGGAAAATTTTGTCATTGGATTGTTCGAACTATCGACGATGCCAGACACCGTAGCTGTTTATGTTATCCTAAAATTGATCTGGTGGTGAAGGGGGGGGCATCTGAAGTGACAAATTGTATCTGGATTACGATCAGGTCTCTTTTTTCGTTGATCAGATTCGTTAAGGTTTAATTGCATGGGACGGGAAAAAGATAATATTTGTGGTTCTTTGGACAATTTAGTGGTGCAGGACATTATGGAGATCTAGGTTGTTATTTAATCTGTGAGGACGACACTATCAATTTTAGTCTTTTTTAATTTTATAGATGTACCGATTGAGGACGGCTGATAGGTGATTATTCGAGACTTCTTTGAGATCTAAGATCTAGGTTTTTTAATGTAGATTTGTGTGGGTAATTTTATTTGATAAAGTTTAGAACTTTAGTTGCGCTGACTGATTAGCAAATAAATTTCTTGGATCTGGAAATCTTGTTTTTCAACTAGATTTGAGTTTTCTGAGGGAGAGGTACATCAATGTTTGGTATTTAATACCATCAAATAAGGCCTAAACACTTTTGCGGTTAGCTTTATATATAATATAATTTACATGCTGTATGTGTTACATTTCACATTTGTTCTAGCCTTCTTTGATGAATTTTTAGGTGAATGTTTATTCCATCTCTTTGGCTTCCTCCAGAACATACACATACAGTATTTGGTATTATGCTGATTCTTCTCTAAGTAAGATATAAAAGGTGTTGTCGAACAAGGGGTTAATCAGAATTCTGGATTGTGTTCCTTAGATGACTTGGGACATCATTGTTGTTAATGACTGAAGTAAGGCAAAAAGCTGAAATGGTGTTTTAAAAATTGGTGGGATCATGGGCAGCAATGTACTAGTAGTGTGGAGTGACCTCTCTTACAGCATACAAATTTGGTTTCTTTTCTCTTTTCTGGAAGGAAAGCATTGGTGGTTCTTTTTGGACTTATGGAGATGTCTATCGATGTGTGGTTTTGTGGTGGACAGGGAGGAAGGTGTTGTTGGTGGTGGCAGTGGTGGTAGTGGTGGTGGTTTTTGTTGTGCTGGTGTAGATCGACGGCAACCATTGGCGTTGAAGAAACAGGTCTGAAGATGAGCGAAACCAGCCGTAGCCCTCCTAGGGATCGCAAGATCCGGACTGAACGGGTGTCACATCGTGATGCACCATATAAGAGGGATTTCCGCCGTGGCTCAAGGTTTCTGATAGTTTCACCTCTCAGTTTTATGTTTGCCATATCTTTTCTATGCCTAACATGACACAACCATAGTCAATGCATGTCAGATTCTTGTATATGTTGTGACACCTTCGTCATACAGCATGCTTATTATTGTGATACTCAGTATTCCATAGTGATACATAAGTTGATCATTGTCATAGACATGGTGTTTCTTGTACTCCCCAAGAGGACTGTATCGTATTAATTTAGAAATTGCTATGCTTAATGTATGTATCTGCTTGCCATAATAAATATCCAATGGGGTCAGGAATGTTTCTTAGTCTTTTCTGACCAAAGATGCCTAGTTTATGCTAATTCAACAGTTTGCTTCCCCGATTATCGGTAGCTTGTGTTTCATGCTTTTATGATCACGTTGATGGTTTACTTGTGTATGCAAAATACCATATACATTATTGTTGGTTGCTTTGCACAGTGTATTTCTGTGTGTACATTTTGACATCTGGTTGATATATACTAGTATAGATTATAGAACATATAATAAATAGCTTATAAGATGGTCTAAACCAAAATTGGTTTATTATTTGATGTATATGTTGGTAAGAACCATAATTTATTGTCATGACAGTTATTTGGTTCATAGTGGATTATAAGTATGTCTAAAGGAGACTGCAAATGCACCTGTTACTCAGATCATTTAGTTAAGATTAATGGTGCCAGTATTGAAATGACTGTTAGAAAAAACATTAAAAGGGATTTGACTAGGAATATTGTCCTCAATAAAGCTCAATTTTAAGAAAGTGCATCTCTATGTAGTTGATCCCTATTGTTGGGAACTATGGTCCTTTCCTGTGTTAGAGAAAAACACAGTATTTGATGGGCTTGAGCAGATTAAAGGTTTTGCTCTTACTACAGCTCAATGGCAGGAAAGGTCCTGTGCACAATAGATAGAATAAATAGTTTTCTTTTTCCCTTTGCTTCTTTCATATGTTTATTTGGTATGAACATGTTTGGTACAAGATTGTGATATCTATATGTAATGTAGTAAGTGAATGAAAGTTGAATTTAAGCAAAATAAAAAATGTGGATACAAGATATACATTATATCTTAAGTTAAAATGGTTGTGTATTATTGCTGACTAAACATTTAGTTATGCTAAATGAAATCCTGCTTGAAATGCTATGTGCCTGAAGGGTGCACTCGTTGTACAATTTAGCTTATTTGCAGCTTCGCTCAGATATTTGATGCTTGGAAAAGGAACCACAAATTCAAGCTATTCACGAGGACATCCTAAGGTCCAAATTACTATCTAACGAGTCATCAACCACCAAGTTGCTTTTCTGGGTTTTATTTTCTGTTGCCGAATTTTGACTTTTAACAATAGGTTTGTAATAATTGCAGAAAATACTATAATATATCTGTTGTACATTTTGATGTGGTAGAGCCTGTTAACTAGAAGTTAAAAGATAACTTTCACTGATATCTTAAACAAAAGCATCCTTTATTGACAGAATAATTTGACCATTATCTTCATGTTTTAGGAACCTGCACCAATATTACAAACCTTGTCTTTATATATATTTATACATTTTTTCCCTCCTCTTTCATTGCTTCAATTATTGGCATTTCTCTCTCTTAATTTCCCTGTCTATCTCTGTTTTATGCTGTTGTTGCTGCCGCCCTTCTTCCTTCTCTTTAATACTTTTAACTGTCTGAATGGTAATGCATGATAGAAAATCCTCTTTCTTGAGTTCTTTAATCTTTAGAATTCTTTTCATATAGTCATACAGTTCAATGTGAAGCTTGCCCTCTCTTATGGTATTTGGCTCTGGGATATTAATTGTTGTATTGAGTCTTTGGCTTATTTTTGCATGAAAGAATATGATGGTTTAATTAAATTTGGGCATTAGATTATTGATGCATATTATTTAGGACTTTGGATTTTAGATAAGTTGATATTTGTTGTAATAAATGATCTATCGGTGGTGTAATGATGTATCCTGCTATAGATTGTTAAGACAGAAAAGTTTGCAATTTATGTAAGGGAAGGTGAATGGTCGATAAGATGATTATTGACATACAAGAAAATTTTCTGCACTGAAACTGTTCAGTTATTGCTGATATGATTTTGCTTCAGAAGAATATAACTTTGATTAGAAAAGGTAGGAATTTATGTGAGGGAAGGTGAATGGTTGATAAGATGATTATTGACATATAAGAAAATTTTCTGCACTGAAACTGTTCAGTTATTCCTGAGTTTGATTTTGATTCTGAATGTAACTTTGGTTAGAAATCATTGTCACTGAACATGGAGTTGTGTCAATACGTAGAACCATTATGATGCTTCAAATGCTTGAAGCACCACTAATTTCATGATTTGCATAATGTGTCACATACCCATATCATAAGTTTTCAGGACCTCCCCATCCTTGGAACTGTGAATCAGGTTCAGGTTCCTAGTTTTGAGACTTAATTCATTATGCTTTTGAGTCCTAACAGGATTTTAAATTATGGATATCTACCAACTAAAGACAAATAAATCCATATCAGACATTTTATTTTGGAAAATTGAAGTAACAAGATCCTAAAAGAAAAGGCAGCTCACAGCACGAGGCTCCTACCAAGAAAAAAAGAGCATGAAAAACATTAATGAGATCGGAACCTCCTGGTCTCTTACCTCCAATGTTTTTTAAAGACATAGCTAATAACTTAGCAAGAGCAAGATTTTTCAATTTGATATATAATGAGAATTAACTAATTGGTTCAATAGCCACCATGATCCAAAAAAATAAACCAATTAATATATGCCTCCATGTACCTTGATGAATCAATCTGATTCACACCACTCTGCCAGTCCAAAACATTACATGTTCTAGGTAACTATGTTCCATAGCTATCCAGTATATGTGAAGGATATCAGGGTGGGTCCTTTTTTGTAGGTAACTATGATCCATTATA
Source organism: Musa balbisiana (assembly GCA_004837865.1). Classification (NCBI taxonomy): domain Eukaryota; kingdom Viridiplantae; phylum Streptophyta; class Magnoliopsida; order Zingiberales; family Musaceae; genus Musa; species Musa balbisiana. The sequence continues at coordinate 34,161,544 of CM017192.1, read as the reverse complement.
CAAATTCATTATATGTTGCTTCAAGTAATGTCATCCATTCTTCTTTTGTAGGGACATCTTTGAGTTTCCTACGCCTGTATGTGTGTGTTTAGTTTACTCCAGTTTTTAATCTTGTCTTTTAGTTAGAACAGTAAAATTGGGAGGTTCATGAGTTTGACAATCATCATGAAGTGGATTCAACAAAAGTCACCAACCATTGGAGGGGGGACAAAAGATTTTATTGGCTGAAACTTAAATTATAGTCGATTGAACTTGGAACTCTAGGATATGGATGTGTAGATTTAGGTCTTGCATAACTGGAATTGTTGAAAGAAAATTAAAAAATATGATCATGCTTTATGAGATTCCATTGTTGCTAAGCTGGTTCTTTTGTGAGGATTAGGAGCATACACATTTAAAAGAGTTTATGGTAGATAACACCAGAAATATATATATTTTTAATTATTAATTGGTTCTTATTGTTGTATCCATTATAATTCTGGAATAATCTCATGGAGTCATTAGAAAAAACAATATGTAATTATATAAGCTCTCAGCGTTGTAAGTAGTCAAAGATGATCTTATGGGTTCTCATTTTTTAAATGATTATTTAGTATGGTCTTATTCTTTCTTTCTTGATTACAGGAATGCTGATTTGTGCAAGAACTGCAAACGACCTGGGCACTATGCAAGAGAATGCCCAAATGTGGCTGTCTGCAATAACTGTGGTCTTCCAGGGTAATAATTAAAATCTGCCATTCAATGAATTTGTCTATATGGTTCACACCAGTCACCATGTAACTTTTGTGCATCTGGCCTTGCTACTTATTGATGCTTCTATTTTCTTGATGTGAAGTGCATGATAATGAAGAAAATGCACAGTTTTTGGTCACCTTTTGTGATAAGAAAAAAGAATCTTGAGATGTTAAATGTGTATATGTGCTGCTATACAATGATCTCCTGTGCTCTCAGATACATTCTGACATGTAAAATGTAGTATAATCAGCATGTTCGTTTCGTTGTTATCCTTATTAACCTAAAATAAATGATTTTTCTTGCCTCTGTTAGGCATATTGCAGCTGAGTGCACTACAATGGCATTATGCTGGAACTGCAAAGAACCTGGACATGTGGCAAGCAATTGCCCAAACGAGGGCATCTGCCACACCTGCGGCAAGGCTGGCCACCTTGCAAGGGACTGCTCAGCTCCTCATCTCCCTCCTGGTGACCTAAGACTCTGTAATAATTGCTACAAGCAGGGGCATATCGCTGCAGACTGCACAAACGAGAAAGCATGCAACAACTGCAGGAAGACTGGTCACCTAGCTCGTGACTGTCAAAACGAGCCTGTGTGTAATCTTTGCAATGTCGCAGGGCACGTGGCCAGGCAGTGTCCAAAGGCAGGAATGCTCGGTGAAAGGGGTGGCAGCATGTTTCGTGGCGGATTCCGGGATGTCATCTGCCGAAGCTGTAACCAGATTGGCCATATGAGCAGGGATTGCATGGGTCCCCTGATGATCTGCCACAACTGTGGTGGGAGGGGTCATATGGCATATGAGTGCCCATCAGGAAGATTCATGGACCGAGGGTTTCGAAGGTTTTGAGTAACAGACAGCGAGGTTGCCAAGACGTGTTTTGCATCAGCTTTTAAACTATAGCTAATAGTAACTTGTTTGATTTGATGGAGATTAGTTGATTGGAGTTTCTTAGGTGGTAGATTATTTTGGCTTAGAACCCTATGAGATTCTCAGCTTTATAAGGTACTTTCCATTATCATTGGCTGTATAGAAGTTTTATCGTTGTTATTTTGCTGGAAGTAAATAGCCATCATTCTGAGCATGGAAGCTTAAGCAATGCAGCTTGGGTACAACTGAAAGGTCTTTGTGACAGCAACATCAATGGTAAGAATAGTATCTGGTTGGATTCACCCGGGATCCAAAATGATGATACTGGATTTATGTTGTCAGATTGAAGATGCATGTGACTTGATATTGATATGGGACCAGGTTGTCAGTGGATAATTCATATATATTGTCATTTACAGTTCTTTGCTTTTTTATCTGATGTACAAGAATACCAATCCGAGGTAGAAAGCAGGTGACCAAAGAAATTGATGATAGGTGGGTGATTAGCCAAAATAAGAACCTGTTGCTTGTTTCCTCCATTCTGTGTCAATGTGGTTCTTGTACATGGATTATCGAAAATGTGTGGAGCCTTATCTGCTTTTGCCATTTTACTAGGTTTTATTTGACACATTGAGGAATCAAATGGTAGAATCCAACTTGAGTTTAATTCAATATAATCTCGGACTAGCTTTGTCCTGAATCAAGCACAGTGATGGAAAACACTACTATCATAGGAGAATTAACTAAGAACATTCACAACACAGCTAATGATCTCGATTGATGCAGCAATCTCATATCAAGAACCAGCATGTCATTTACCAGCATCGGCAAAAGAAACTTTTGAGACGAAACTGTTGTCCACGCAGAGCGAAGTTTCTTACATAGCATTCATAAAAAACAAGCTCCCATGGGTCACAGCTCTGACAAGGTTACGTCACAAGCGGTGCACCATCAAGTAACAAAAGCAGACATAGGTTGCTGCACTACCTAGGAAATTACATAGCCATTCTCCAAGACCATCTCGATGTCGGATTCCACCGTCATGAAAGGATGTCAAAATCGCATGTGATGGGTGGAAAGAAACAACAGGTCTGCACCTGGAAAAGAAACAATCTAGCAAAACAACATTTGTCTTAGTTTAACACCTAACCATTACTTACGAGGCATGAGTTCGACGGCTACTCAGATTTCTGGTTGTCGTTGAAGCCATTAACTTCCCCATTCAGGTGACCATTTCCCTGCTGCTCCTTCAACTGTTTCAAAGAAAAGAAGGATCAGTCCAAGAAGAAGAGAGGAAGAGCAGCTTATCAATTCCATTTTATCAGCTAGAACTAGAAACATAACATAATTAATGACATTGTTGGTACTGCAAGTCGATGCAAGAAGATTATTACTTCTTGTGGTATGCAGAATCCTGATACTGCAAAATGCAGCCTAAGAATGAAACAAAAGTACCTTTGTTAGGTATGCCTTGTGGTATCTGTATCCCTGAAATGATAAAAAGAAGGTTACAGCATGAAAACTTTGTTGTTGTTTTTTGTTTTCAGAATAATCTCATTTCAACTGTTGCCAAGATTCACCAACCTTGTCGGTCCCATATATGTAATCACAGTAGGTGAACACGGAAGCAAAGTTACTTTGGCTCTGTCCTCCAACATAGTGATGATAATCATGATACTCTGCTCCTCCATAGAAGGGGATAAACTTTGTGGGACTTAAAGGAAAGTCATATCTGTTCAGAAGGCATTGGTCAAAACACAATTATGCTGCTTCTTCGTGGAAGGTGAGATATCTTGCTGTTAACATCTCAATAAAAAGTTAAAGGTTAAAAATGAACTCGATGTCGACAATATGTAGGAGCACAGGTCAAACGAAATAGGTAACGATGCTGGTTAACAAATGTTCTTGAGAGCTGAATCCTGCAACAGCCGACCACTGTGTAAACCATAAAAGACACTACACTGCAAAAGATGATTTTACTCGAGTGATCCGCTGCTTCTTCCTATAACTGTTAAATTTTCAGTAGCACATGAGCCGACTGATGTTATATTTAAGAAGGCTAAAGTGCAGGAGGAAACTCGCAACAACCATTTGAACCAAAAAGAAAAAGAAAAGAATGTTCTTTCTGTGCCTTCAAACTTAACAAGAATCAGATTTGATCTGAGATGTTTTACTTCATGTATCCTTTTACTCATACTAGGCCAGTATTACATTTTCAAAAATGGACAGGTATAGAGATGACACAATTCTGCCAGCAGCCATATCCTTAAGGAATCTTGTATCAGCAAGTTGAGGAATCATCATTAAAACTGTTAACCTCTCAACTAATATAAGTGTGATTAATTTCAGATCTCCTACTCTGTTTCTTCCATCAAAGTTTGTAGAGTGGTCGAAATGCAAAGCAAGAAAGTCTTATGTGAACTTGAAATTGTATCCTAGAGCTCTTCTTTCAAGGAAAATATTATCTATTTATAATCTCCCTACAGCCTCAATTCTTTCCAAAGAACCTTTCACCTAAAATATTTACAAAGCCAATATGCTTGCTAACCTTATACGCAGGAACTAAATTCTATAAGATCACTTCTGAGAAAGGTAACCTCTGCAAAACCATCATCAGCAGCACCACCACCTTGTTTTAGGCTCTTCACTCTAATTGTGGACACTAGTGCAAACATTCCAAGCTTCAGAATTGAGAACAAGAAAGCAAGTAGTTCTATACATGCTTAGATAACTTCCTCAATTTGAGAATTTGTTGCATACGGCAAAAAAGATCAATTTATAAAAACAACAATTCTCGACTTTGGTTCCGAACTTTTTCAGCACACACCAATATCTAGAGAGTACTTAAGAATCCTTATATAATTAACCACTCTACAATATCTCATCGTTTTTCGAATACTCAACTTGCAAGTTGGATATTCAAGCTCTTTAATGTTCCAGTACTTGTTTTTATAACTGATAACCTTTCACAAAAATCTCACTAAATAATCAATAACCTTATAAAATTGCTACTGTCCACAGGTAACCTTAAACATTAATTATCACAAATTTCTATTTTCCTAAGCCGCTGAGCCCTGACCTACCAATGCTTTCAGTTATTAAATGACAGAATCCTCCATGCAACAAGCATTCAGAAAACACTGATGAATACTCTCCAAAGTTGTGAATGGATACATAATTGTTACTTTTAACTCCAAAATGAGTTGGTTACCTGTAAATGAACAGATTGAGAATATCTTCTCTTTTCTAACTTCAAGGAGTCGACAACAACATGAGAATCCAAAATGAACCTCGGGGACAAGTTCATTTGTTATAAGCTAGAATACGACACACAAAAAATCCATATTGGAAACATGAGTCAACTATGGCTTCAAAAGTACAATAATTAAGTCATTTTATAAAGTGGTGAGAGGTATATATACATACATAAATGGTGGTGTAAGAAAATGACAACTAAATTAAAGCAAAGATTACAAAAACAATTCATACCCTCATCTGCTGTACAACCCACTTGAATCTTTTTAACTAATCATACCAAATGGATGATGACTGCAACATGCTTTAAATAATGAACAGCCATAGCATTAACGGAACTTAAAAAGAACTCAGATCTCAAACAAAGAGTCACTGAATTCACCTCCCTACATCAAACTTTTAGAAACTATAAAATCATATAATAATCATTATAAATTGGATGAAAGCCAAGTAATGATATATTATAGAAGACAAAAAGTTCGAGAAAGGGGGATGAAGGGTGATTAACGCACCCGCTGTGGGTTTCGATGGCCTCAAGCTGGCGGAGGGCGATCCAGATCCAGAAGGTGATCATGTGGCAGGGGGCGATGGCCGGCCCAACGAAGGAGGGGATCCCGAGGAGGAGAACCTCCGCCCAGTGCGCGTAGGGAGCGGCAAAGCCGATGGGCGCGGTGAATTCGTGGTGGACGTGGTGGATCTTCTCGTACCCCCACTTTCCGTGCATCAGCCGGTGGATCCAGTAGTTGCCGTAGTCTTCCACCAAGAAATACACCCCCAGCTGCGCTGCCACCTCCCACAATGACGGCAGCGGCAACCCGGTCCGTATACCCACAAGCTGCCGCAATTTTCAACCAAAGACAACGTAAAAGACCGAACCTATAAATGGAGAAAAGGAGGCTAAAGAAGCATACAGGACGAACCAGAACGATCGAAAAGACACACTTTTAACCAACCAATGCAATAAAAGACAATCTTTTCGACGAAGCAGAACATATTGACGAAAAAAGTAGGCAAAGAAGTCAAAAAATGACCAAAAAAAGGCTTTTGATAAAGCAATGTGATAAGGAAAACAATCTTTTTGAGGAAGCGGACCAAAATATCAGATGAACAGAAATGTCGAATGAAAGAACGGAATCAAGAAGCGTTTGTTCTTTTCCGGGTGGTCCTAACCCTAGCCCTAGACGACAAGGGGAAGGAATCAAGAAGGGACCTTCACGGTTGGGTAGGAGGAGAGTTGGAGCGGGCCGACGATGAAGATGAAGACGCGCATGACATCCTTGTAGCATCGGAAGAAGGAGGCGGCCGGGAGGCGGACCTTGGGCTGGAGCTTGTAGGGAGACACGGCTGCGGGGAGGCAGAGCTCGATCAAGGTAAGCGGGAGGGGGGCGAGGCTGAAGATGACGAGCAGGAAGAGGATGTTGTGGCAGTAGAGGAGGTAGTCGGGCATCCGGGCGGAATAGCGGAACCATAGAGCCTCCGCGGCGGTGAGGCTCCGCCCCAGCGCCGCCTCCGCATCCTCCAACGTCGCGTACGGCAGCATGTCCGGCGGCAGCGGAGAAGGTAGGGAAGAGGAGTCGGCGAGAGGGAGATCAGCGAGAGGGACCCCCGCCCCCGGGAATGTTGGAATTATCAGGAAAGATCGGGCTTTTAGGACCTCCGCCTCTCCTATCAAAGGGGGGAGGTGGAGGTAGTGACGGTGGCGGAAAGGAGCCGGAGGTGAGGGAGGTGACGGGTTGTATATGTACCGAAATCGTGGGGAGTGGAAAATCTTCAAAAAATAAAAAAAAAAAAAATTAAAAGTAGTCGCCAGGGAGAAAAAATTACGCGAACAGCAGGACTGCGTCACCCTTGTTCATGTCAGGGGTGACGTGGCCCATCACAAATAATGAAAATACTAATTGTAGTATTTTTCACATTTTTTTTCATCGAAAAAAATTGTATCTATAGTTTGAGGTGCACTTTAATATTATTGAAAAAGAATCGCCTTTACCAAATAAACAATATATTAAATATTATTATTTCTTTGGATTTCATTAACCATAACGCTTACCCTTATTTGGACCCAATCTGAACTTTGAGTTGGTGAACATATATTTCGTTTTGAGGATGAACATAATCTAATCTGAAAAAGAAGAAAAGGAAGTGAGGAAGAAGCTATTCTTGAACATGGAAGATGAGCACAAAGGAAGAAGGAGAAAAGCTGCACTACAGTGGATCTGACATAGTGTCAGAGGTGATGGAACTAATGATTCTTCAGTGAATCCCCACCACCTCTAAAACTTTGGATCAGACATAGTGTCAGAGGTGATGGAACTGATGGTTTTTCAATGAATCCCCACCACCTCTAAAAGCTTGTGATTTGGCTACTCATTGCTCAGTGGAGAAAACTTTGTTTGCACTCTCAGACTAACTACATGCAGACTGATAGATGAGAGATTCTTCCCTTATGTCCTACCACTAAATTCATTTGAGAGCCATTATAGCAACTTGTGTCCATATGGCGGCATGGCGTTCCCTTGGAGACACAAGAGAGAAAGAGAGAGAGAGCAGCGATGTTTGTACTCATTGAAGTCGAGCGTCGTATCACCCGAAAGATCTCTCAGCCTCACATGAGCTGAGCTTGTATGTATGTCAGTGCAATTTGTCTGCAAGCAGAGATGCCTCTGTGATGAGAGAGGCAAAAGAAATAGGTTGAACAGCAACTAAGAATACTCTGCTTCTACAGTGCTACTGAGGTTTCACGTTGACAGCCCACAGAAAACCTGCCATCTGCGAGTAGTGAATGGATCGATTTTGGTAAGTAGTGTCACGGATGGTGAATGAAGAATGAACTGTTAGGGTACGATTTTATGGTCTTTTATAATTAGATAGAATATATAATATAATTAATTAAATTTTGATGATATATATTGGTTAATAGAAAAAAAAAATATTTAAAGTATAATTTTTTAAGAGATAATAGGAACTTTCCTAATAATTTATCCTAGATCCTTTCGTATCTCAATTGAGGGATTAGATGATATTATAAATGAATAGGAAGAAAGGAAAATAATCTAATTTTTTTTAGATTGATAACGATATTAGATCTAAACAGATTGACTTTTGTGTTGGGAGCACGTTGATCGATCCTACTATGTTAAGGATTTGTCGTCTCTCATCAGTTGATACAAGTGGAAGTTGATCACAAGGATCATGAATGAGTAATCCTTGTCTGGTTCTGAGATAGGGCCATGGCCAGCTGTTCAGAATGTGGAAGAACTGGTTTGTGGTCTCCCCTCGAGTTGAAGGCTGGACAGCAACAAAGAAAAAGGATAGATTTGTAGTAAAGCATTGAATCAAATCCTCTCATTTTCTGCATTATTTGTGTGTTCTGTCAGCTAGAGTTGTGACGCAAGTGGAGGCACGGATTTCCAAGAATGTGCCCAGGGGACTCTGTTTTATATGTCAAAGGTCTCCCCTTTTTTTTCTTCGTTCTTTTGCTTGCTATCTGCCAAATTGAGACACGCCATTTGACGTACGTGGTGTTTGAAAATTAATATATATATTTTTTATTAAACAATTGCAAAACTTTTGGCATTTGGCATTTCAGCCTATCTTACCTAATCTAATTTCTATTGAGTTTTCTTTTCGATTCATAATATTCATGATAATATTTTGATTATTGTTAGTGAACAAAAGTACCGTGACTAATGAGTCAGTACGGTTAGGTCCGTGGGTCGATGTCATAAACCTTTGGTGGAGTGAGTAGGATGATAAGGTGGCTCTTGAGCATCTCGAGTGAGAGTTGGATCGACATGGTCCGTTGAGCCCTCGTGAGTGGATGCTGGTCAGCGCTCCATGGTCTGTCGGTCTGAGTGTCGTTTGTGGTGGATCGTATCCTTCCGTCCCTGGGGTGGTTGGCAACTTGTCTTCATGATGTGGCCGCACCTTGGGAAGGAGGGCTGGTTGGCCTTGGTCGGGATCCGGGTCGACGGATTACTCTTCTTTGCGCATCGGATGATGATTCCAAGGTGTGGACGCTCGTCGCTCGGTGGTGGTTGTTGGCTTTCGTGGGGGTGGAATGACTTCTCTGTCGAGTTGGCGTCTTTGGGAGTACCTGAGCGACGTCAGACGACACCGTCCTGAGCTCTCGGGGTAGTCATGTCACACAGTATATCGGTATGGAACCCGACGTGATGTGTACCCTGGGGTTCTGGTGGCGTATGACGTCGGATTCGTGGTTGATGGCGTGTGACGTCGATGGTAATTCATCCGGTGCCAAAATATGCCTTGTCAATTGTCTAAGAGTATTTGCTCGAAGTTTGATTATAAAAAAAATCTATTGATTGTCTTTAAAATTGATTTAGAAAAAGATTTATGATCATTTATTTTGGAATCTTTGTGCTCCTTGAAAGATAGAATTTTTCTTCTACTTTTATTTCCTAGATTGCTGTATATATCTTTTTCCTTATGTTCTTACCTTATTAACCATAATTGTTCCACTTAATTCAAAGGTTGCAAAGAATTAGATAAGGATATCTTCTCTCTCTCTCTCTCTCTCTCTCTCTCTCTCTCTTTATATCATTATTATTTAGTTATTTTCTGTTTTATTTGATATGGATATGAATGAGCATAGCCTTCTCCCCTTTTAAGTTTATGAATTTGATTTTCATCTCACACCTTATATTGCTAATACTTTACTATATTTTATAGCCAATAGTAACTCTGGTAAAACCGTTAAAGACATCTTTTAATCTTATGAAACCAACATATTAACCTCAAGAAATTTGATAATTACTTTCCTTATTCTACTCGATTTGAGAAGAAATATAAAATCTATAATTTCTTTCATATGAGAGGATAAATTCTTCTTTAACTCTACTTAAGTTTCATGATTATCCCTAGAAGGATTCCTATTTTAGTCTTTGATGAGATGTCTCATCGAATTCATAGGTAGTCGAGTAATTAGAATGCTTCTAACTTTTCCCAATTAGATAGAATTACACATATATATAATTCTGTTCTTAATGCTACTCCTTCATATGCTTGAAATGTTGTTACTTGGATGGCTAAGAAAATCTTAGTTTGGATGGATTAAGGACTTTCTTTGAGAAATTGATAGATTTAGAGGGTTACATTTAGTATCTGGGATTGCCCTTCAAGCTTAAGGAGTCTCTATGATCCTCAATCAAACTTATGTGTTAAAGTTGTTGCTGACAAATCTGTTTCCCTTAGCAGCCTTTTGACACTTCTCATGTTAATTGGTGTTGGCTGACTTTTTTTGTGTGCTTTGGAACAACTTTGATTTGGTTTCTCCTTTATAATTGGGGATGATAAGTCCATTGATGTTTTCAATGTTATTCGATCGTCCTCTCTCTTTAAAATTCACTTTATCTTAATATGAATTATAGTATTATAAATAATTTTATTTTGTATTTGATTAAAGATGAACAGTGAGATGATTATACTGACGATAGGCGCACGGTCATAAGGATTGATATCTCCCCTTATCCTTGTGATGATAAAAGCATATAAAAGACTGAACTCAAGGACAATCATTAGCCAAGACTGCACATAGATCCTTGGAAGATCCTTGTTATTATAAAGTTCCTTGATGGGAAGGAGTGCATTCCTTGGATGCTGACCAGTTATGTGTGAAGCATCTTTAGATTGTCTTCCTGATTGTGGTATGCAATTTCTATCAGGCCTTTAAGAGGGACAAAGAAAAAGTACTAATTGATTAGCATGTTTTATGATTTTTCTTCACCGAGTTGGCTTATTTTTGTGCTCCAAGTAGCTTTGTAGTAATATTTTTTTTTTCCTTTGAAAAAAAAAATATGCAAATTTAACTCTGATTAAACCGAGAATTACATGAAAAGTGAGCAGAAAATTTATAGGCGAATGTTTATGAAAGAAACGTTGGGACATGCAAATGTTGTTTTGAGAATAGCTGTGCGGATGGATGTTCGTCGATTAAAATGCAGAAGATACAATCAATTTTTGTTATGCTATGAGCATGATGATAAGAATATTAAAAATTATATTATGGTACCAACTGAAACAAAATATAAGAAAAAACTAATTTGTGACAAAATTGTGAAATAAATGAAGAACGGGTGTTTAGTAAAAGAGTTGCGATTGAGAGCATGGCAGACTTCTAATTGTCTTAAGTGGCATGTCGGAATCACTCCAATGAAAACATATGCATAAGCATAGTAACATCTCAACAATCATCTCTATTGAGACATTCGGGTCGATTAATATAATAATGCATAAGTGATAAGCCTCAAATCAAAGTCAACGAGTTGTCACGGACAAAACTTATAAATATGGTATTTGATGTAATGCTCATGTATATCTATATCTTTCGGTTTTGTTTATACTTTGTACAACATATATACAACATATAAAACACTGACAGTAGGTTTAGCAATCATATATTTTTTTGTTTTGATGGTAGTCCTAAGCATGTAAACAAAGATTGTCATATGGACACTTTATAAGGATTTCGATCTGTAGTGGGTCATTTTGGACCCTTTGTTGTGCGACCATTCAGAACTTGTGAAATCTATTTGTAATTTATGTTTTCTCTAACTCGTTTTCTCTTTTATAAGTCTTAAGGGACCATAGGAGGTTTCCAAGAGGTTGTGAACACCATATACATCATTTGATATAATGAAAGTTTTTTTAATTAAAAAAATCTCAACAACATAGCAATAATTAAAATATAAAGAAAGAAAAAAATTATAATAATAATATTTTAAACCTATGGAGCTGAACTGGAGTCAAACACAAGCTTGAACTCAAGTTGTTTAGCATTAACAACCATTGAGCTATTATAACCAAGGTATGTAATATCGTACCGTACCGGTGTTTTGAGGATAGCTCGATACGGTACGGTACCGTGTATCGAGTGGTACGTTAGGGCGTACCGAGCGGTATACCTAATTTATGTGTAAAACCCTCCGAAAATACTTGAAAATAAAAAAAAGGTTAGGATAGAGTTTTTTAATTAGAAATAAATATAGTAATAGCATAAGTTTAGTAAAATTAATGTAAATTAGGTAAGAATGGTATCACATATCTTTTTCAAGCTTTGAAGAATATCTCGTGCAAGGTTCGTATTTCAGTATATTACGTATTGTTCTTATGTAAACATACCTCTTGATTAGAAAGTTATTCCTCTTAATCTTTTCAAATTAGCCTCGATTCAATTTACAAATCATTGCTTTATAGAGTTTAGGAGAGCACAAATGTGAAAAAAAAAGAGTTTAAAATAGTTTAAGAGAGTACGAGAATGTAATGGAGTGAAATATGAGAGAAGAAGGGTTTAAATACTATGAGAAAGGGCTCCAACGGTCAATTTGATCGTTGGAGCACTATATCATTGTTATCGAGCGATTTTAAATATTTTTTTTTCTCTTACTGTAGCAATGTAGCACTATAGCACGTTTCGTCCGGTAATGGGCGGTTTGCGTATCGATATACCGTTGGACCAGTAAGTACCGCCCATATCAGACTATCATGAACAGAACTATAAACGAGGTGTTTGATATAATGCTTATGTATAGCTGTATCTTTTGGTTTGTTTATACTTTGCACAGCATATAGAGGGACGGTTGAACGCTTAACAGCCCTATTTTACTTAGGCTTGGTGGTCGTTTTAGGCTTGTAAATAAAGGTTATGTCATGTGGACACTTCTAGAAGAGTTCGGTCTATAGTGGACCATTTGAAATATTTGTTGTGCAACCATTCAAAGCTTGTAAAAGTTTGTTTGTAATTTGTATTGGCTATAAAGTGTTTTCTGAAATGTTTGTTTGTGGGTCCCAAGTGAGGTGCTTTCTCTAACTCGTTTTCTCTTTTGTAAGCCCTAAGGGACTATGGGAGGTTTCAGGGAAGTTGACCTTTGTGGACGGACACACAAGGGTGCCGTTCGACTTAGGCAAAACCAGCTAAGTCTGTGACAGATGGTATCAGAGCGGGATAAGCACTCATAAAATCACGATATATAAACGTGGGGGACCTAGCAGATCTGCATTGAGGGCAGCCAGCACACACGACCGTTTAAGGGAAAACGGGCATGGAGATGTAGGGAAAATGAGTCACTCAAAGGAGCGGGCATCTGAGATTGGTATTCAGAGGAATAGCCAACCCTTCACACAAGAGGCACCATGAGGACAAGCAAACTAGGAAGAATACGTAGCGCACAAAGGTTGGGATGGCTGAGTTTGAGCTACGACTCAATATTGGCAACCATACTTGATGGTGCTCAAGGCAAGCGAGGCACTTGATAAAGGATGAGATCATGTAAGATGGAATGAGTTGTTCAGCGACCGAAAGAGTTGTGCAAAGCTCATAGAGGTGAGGGGAATTGCTAACTCGAAGAATTTAGTACTCATGTAAAGACTTGTATACGAACGATGGAGTGTTCGTGGCTATCCCAAGGCGACCGAAACTCAACGCCATGGAGCATTGAAACTTTCTCTTTAGTATATGAAGGATACGTCCATAGGAGGTTGAAGTGTGCAGCGAGTTCAGCATATTGCTAGGCCTTGAGGGGTGCAGTGGGGGACTGTATTGACATGGAGTCGCAATCTAGCAAGTGCGTTTGCAGGAGGTAAAACAATGCATAGTTTATTCAGCAAGACGGAGTAGTCCAAGGGGATGGTGGTCTCCAAAACATTCAAAGAGAAGGAAGCGAAGAGAGAAGTTGCTCTAACGGGATAGATATCCAGGAGGGATAAGTACCGACTCTTCAGAGGGAGAACCAAGTGAAACAGACCGCACATGTTGAGGAGTACCTCAAAAACAACTTCACAAAGCTCAACGGATCGAGCGAGTAATGAGGAGTCATCGCATAATCTCGCTTGAGATAATACATTGGGGAATGCATTGCGAGATCAAGTGGGGGAGCGATCCAAGGCAACACAAATGAAAGCATATTTGGAGTCAATGTGGAGATCAGACTCAATGGAGGGCTGACCAGTGAAATGGTGGGTGCGAGGGCCACCATCAACTCAATACAAAACAAGGAACGGAGCAACTTGGGTGTAACTTGGTGAAATACCTAAGCCGCATGAAGGGAGCCAACATAGAAGATGAGATATGGAGCGGAGGCACAAAGCTTTACTTGGATAGAGGCTAAGGATATGAACTCTTGCAGAGGCAAGAGCGAGATCATATAGTTTCATGGATCCCTCATTCTGATGGAGCGGGCTCATTCTACATGGTGCTAAAGACGAATAGAGCTTCGAGACACATGCACCTTACCTTATTTGATAAAGGAACTAAGGCGACTCAACTTGTAGAGGCGAAGTTGGGTTTAGAAGGCCTTGGCACAGGGCAAGAGGACCCGGAGGCGAGCACTCTTGAAGAATTTAGTATTGCTATTCAAGTTGTCATGAAGGGAGAGGTACGTAGCAGAGATTGTGCTAGTAGGGGTAGAGTCCTAGGATCCAGACAATGGGGCACCAATTTTAGCGAAGTCGGTGAACTTCGGGAGCTACTAGGTGACGGACTATCCTAGAGTGGTGCTTTTGTCTAGGTGTGACCCGAGCGGGTGGATGAAGATCGATTGCCAAAAGTGCAAACACAATCGAAGGTGGAAGAGGCCCTACGATGTGTTGGCAAATGTCACACATTGAGGGATCACAATCCAACTTCATCCCATAAGGATCAGAATGCAATGGAGATGTCACCAAGAGGTGACATGGTGCAGCGGATCATGGTGGAATAGTTCGTGGCAATGTAATACATACAAATTTAGTCTCATGAGGGACTACATCATACGGAGGTATGATCGAGAGCTACTGGGAGCTTCACTTCGGTGAACAACACGACGACAAGAAGGGAAGGGCTATGAATTCAAAGAGTAAAAGCCATGGTCCCGCAAAGGCGGGTTTTCAGTGCGTGCATCAAATTTTGCATCGGATGAAAGCCTTGGTCATCAGCATATGGGGGCTATGAACCATTGAGGGAAAAGTTCGAATGCAAGTACCAATCAGTCCCATGGGCAGGACTTGATCATGCAGAGGTATGATCGAAGCAAGTGGGGAGTTAGATTGCTCTAGAGCTTATATTCGCTTAAGAGAGCCCGATAAGTCAGAGGAGAAGGCCGAGTTAGCGAATGTTGCTACCAATAAAACTAAAGAGAATAGAATCGATACAAACTCTGCAATAGGATGGTAGAGACTATGCACGAGAGTTATAGTCTGTCTTTCTATCGACAAAAGAGAACTACTTGGAGAATATAGAGGTGTTGAAGTAGAGGGTCGAAAGGGGCGAGGAAACGATGACAAGTCCAAAGGGACTTAGCTACCCAAAACACAACATCGGCTAGAATGGAGGTGGACTCGGAGGAGTGCTACAATGCCACAAAGGCAGATCTACCGATTGTGAAGAAAGGGATGCAAATGTGAGGTGACGGATAGTAGGGCCATGGGTATGACAGCGCCATGGTACCATAGAGGTGGGACTTCCGTGAAGTCATCGATCCCTTGCTCTCATGGAGGGAGAGTGCTTGGTCATGAAAGGGGGCTGAGGAGGTGGAGCTTGCGAAGACAAACTCTAAGTACCAAGATAAGGTTGAAGTGCAGAGGCCAAGAAACTTCTAAGATCGGTGTCAATGAGCTTCTCATCAAAATAGCCGAAAGTGAAGGACTTTGAGTCATGCAAGTGTGCATGACCAAGGAACGAAGCAGGCAGTATGTAGTGTTGTACCTTTCCTACTCAGTAGAGTAGGCAGCAGGGTTGATGGAGAAGACGGTACAATCCTAGAGACGACCAAAACTATTAGAGACTTACTCCAAGTTGGGGTGAAAACTTTCTGCATTCCAGAAGTTCTATGGCATTGAGAAGGTGAATCACAGTAGCTAACTCAATGCAAGGAGTGCAAACACTTCTAGTGCTTCAGAAGTGTGAGCAAAGAGTGGGTGAAGGCTAGTAACCAGCTCGATGCATGAAGTATAAACTCTCGAGGAGGTAAGCGAAGTCAAGAAACCTTTGCCTTCTCAACTTTTAAGAGAATGGGCGAAACCGAGTACCCCAATTCTCTTATCTATCCTGTAGAGGAGTTCTGCACAGGTTCAAAGACCCTTCGAAGATAATGGAAGACAATAGTTGTCAAATCCTCACCAACAATAATCAGTGCTATTGAGAGTAGATTGTCCGCTTCATTTCCCACGAAATGCCAATCAAAAGAGGAAGTGATACAAACATACTTGGAAGTGACAACTAAGTAAAAAAAGAGGATGGACAAATTTTGTGGAGGAAGGATCCAAAAACTTCAAAAGTTTGCGAGGCGGTGATTGTTAAAACTCCAACAAGCATCCACCTAGTTCAAGCAGCATGAGGCATTTAAGAGACTGACACATAGTAAGGATGGTCTTTTCCTTCATTTGAAGGATTCGCAAAAACCAACAGGAATCAACACAACTCAGCTAACCCCACACTAGAGTCAAAGTCATTGGCGAGTTGAAGCAGTAGGGTGGATCAAAAGTTCAACAACTCAACAACAACAGCGGAGAGCAGTTGGGAGCCAAGAGGCGCATTATAGCTGGAGCAAAAGATTGAAGACTCAACAAAGGCAAGGAGTTGCAATGTCAGCAAAGGCTTCGACAAGGACATCAAAGGTATAAGTGGCGGAGAATGTCACGGACAAAATTGTAAACGGGGTGTTTGATATAATGCTTATGTATGTCCGTGTCTTTTGGTTTGTTCATGCTTTGCACAGCATATAGAGGGATGGTCGACGGCTTAACAACCTTATTTTACTTGAGCTTGGTGGTCGTTTTAGGCTTGTAAATAAATGTTGTATCACGTGGACACTTGTGGGAGAGTTTAGTCTATAGTGGACCATTTAGAACCTTTGATGTGCAACCGTTCAGAGCTTATAAAAGTCTGTTTGTAATTTGCATTAGCTATGAAATGTTTTCTGAAATGTTTGTTTATGGGTCTCGAGTGAAGCGCTTTCTCTAATCCGTTTTCTCTTTTGTAGGTCATAAGGAACCATGGGAGGTTTCGGGAAGATTGACCTTTGCGGACGAACACATAAAGGTGCCGTACGACTTAGGCAAAACCAACTAAGTCCGTGACAGGACGGTACCATTCGAAATTGCATACCATGATTATAACAATATTGAGATCATGACAAGCTCAAAGGCCCAGATTTTACTCTACAATATACTTGTCTTAGTGATGATGGTGCACACAAATTTGTGTGAGGGCAAACCTTATTGACATTTTAACAAGCACATCATAAGTGCCATGAGTCCCCATGAATCAGAATGCATGAGAATGTGTACAGCTTTAGTTTGCTCCAGTAGTGTATTTACTATCTACTTGATCACTACAAAAGTTCAGGATGAAGTCCCGCTGCATCCTGAAGCTCTTCCATCTATAGCTCCATCAACCTCGACATCAATTTGTGCCGTACAAGCTTGGGATGGTTGCAAGAACTAGCTTGACTGCTTTCCTGACTGCAGAAATCTGAACTGTTTAGGAGGTATGCAAATTTAGATGTATAAATCAGAGAAGAAGTCCAGAAACAAACCATCATTTCATTATCCCCCATAATTTCGTCGATAACATCTCCGAGTAGTTTATCTGCGCTGTTAGGAACGAGGGCTGCAAAAACCGCCGGTTGCAATCCTGAAGAGAAGCAACAGTATGTGTTGGTAGTGAAGTTAATGTCTTGCATAATGTGTAAGCCTTTAATGAGCAAACTGCCTATTGAATCACAACAACCTATTGAATCAACAATAATAGAGGGATTATTTGACTATTGCAGATCTGAACCTGCTGGAACAGTGAGGGATCATCATTGATGATACAGGTGGAGAATCAAACCTAAGAAGTTCCTCCCACAAATCTAGAGATTCTAATGGTTATGCATTAACAAATTTTTAGTCCCATTAGATTGATTTCCTTCCTGGCTTTCAATTTCACCTCTGTAGCAAGAGATTGTTAGCAAACCCACTAACAGTAGAAAATCAAAATGAATAGTTCTAGAGTTGAAACTGTCTGTTCTTGGTACCTGTCACAAAGATCTTTGTAACCTCTTCTTAATCTTCTTCATAGAGTGAACAAATTGTACCAAAATTTGGTGTTCAGCAAATTCCGTGTTATCTATTTTGTACAAAGTTATAGTTAATTGGTTTCGGTTCTGTGCATTACAAGAACAAAATATTGGAACATAGAGTAGCTGAGACATAGCAATGCATCTTTTGAAGAGATTATTTTATGCACATTCAAGGACTCGAGTCTTGATTACATACCAGTTTCTGGAAATGCATCGATAAACATTATCATCTCCTCACCACTTAGTCCTGACAAAATGCATAATCTGGGTAAAGATTTCGCAATCTGCAATGGAGAGAAAAGAAGTTATAACAGAAATTGAGAAGCATTCTTTATAAAAAAAACAAATATAGTCCACACCTTTCACAAAATCGAGAAAGTAAAGTCTCTTCTTTTCAGGGGTAATCAAGAATGTTAAATCTCATACATGATGAAGAGAACATAGGACATAATGGGAACAACAATAAGACACAACATTAGATATCAAGAAATCATGTTTAGCGTTGGCACTTGGTATAACTGTATTCACAAATGGGAAAGTACAAAGGCCATTTGAAAGGTAAAATACTACAATTCATTCAAAAGATAACCTAGACATAATCATTAGGAACATAATCTCTAGGAAAATTTACAGTTTGATAGGAAGCACCTAATATCACATTTAGTCATAAGAAACAAAAACTGAATAGAATCATAGTGCTCTTGATATATATATATATATATATATATATATATTTGTTTCCTTGTGTGTCATGTAACTTCTGAATTGTTAAAGACATATGAGAATGGCAGTATCAGATTGGTAAATAAAGTACAGAAGTAAAGGTCCAATTGTTCTCCTGGAAAGAAAACAGGTGAAATTTGGTATTCCTCATGACCTAATAGCTTCAAATAAAAACCTTATTTGATGACTTAGCACATTTGGTGCACTTATACAATATCAAAAACAAGTGCATTGTGTCCGACTGGCGTGAAATAATTTACATAAATTTGGTTGACTTTCTGTATAACACAGAGAATGGCATGTGTGCTTCTCTATAACACAGAGAATGGCGTGAAATAATTTACATAAATTTGGTGATTCTGTATATCAAATACAAAGTTAAGTTAATAACATGTGGTTGATAAATAAATGGGAGATCACATGCCTACTTGCAAGTGGAAATGATAATAGAATGTGACGACTAATTATTGTGGGGAACATGTTCAAGTCAGAGGGACATTCTAGGAGAACAAAAATTAGCATTATATTGCCAAGAAATTATTTAAGCAGAGACCAGAACATAATATTGGTCTATAACCTAATATATTAGGTGAACTGTAAACAAGTAAGCACTTTCTGATAAAGAAAGACATGGGGTTCACTTCAGTTTTAAAAAGATAATAGGTAGAGGAGTCATTATGAGTATCAAGGATGGGAGGAAAGAAGAGAGTTCCATCTAGAGTAAGAGAAGAAGCATGAGTATAAGATCTTGAACTAGCTTTTAAGTTATACTGGTGCTTAAACATTTATATTAGGCTATAAACCATTTGGTGTTCTCCCCTAAATAATTGGTGTTGTTGCTGAATGAGTAAAAATAATGAAAATGGCAAACATAAATCAATGATAAGTTGTATTACAATTTGTCAGGGAATTGACCTTAACATCTACTAAATTGATCTGTTCAGTGTGCATTGCATCCCAAACTGTCTGCTTAATCATATCCTCTGTACAATAAATAACCTGTTACAAAGAAGAAGAAACTGATATCTGGATTAGCACAATGAATCGAAAACATTAAACAGAATGTAAATCCTACTAAGCTATCAGTAATTATAGTTACTCATATGAAGCCATTCATTTAGTGAATTTAACTTTTGTTCGAAGAGAGTAGAAACCTAATTTCATGAACTATATTTTTTGTATAAATTATGGTGTTGCCGGAAAGTAATATCTTCCGACTGCACTATGGTTGGGAAAAGGGGTTGAACTATTGTACTGTTATATTGTATCTTTGCGTCTGCCTGGCAGTATCTATAAATGCACTAGTTTGGTTGGATAGATGTCCCTTTACACAGCTTGACAATAAGTCCACATATCAATAGTAAAATTCCCAATGAAAATATTTGTGATAATTAAGTATTCAAGTTACAAACAAATATTCAGCTTATAATGGAATTTAATAATTAATATTCAAATTTGATCACTGTTTGTGGAATCTGTAGTTTTCCTTTTGTATGGACTCTTTAATTAGAAATGTTGATGTATCTTTCTCCTTGATAATTGATACAGATGATACTCTCACATCAAGGTTTAAATGCACACTTTGATGGCAAGTAAATGGAATTTGAAAGGGATAACAGATGGCACATAAAACTTTAGTCCAAGAAGTAGTGAAGTAGCCACCTTGTATCAGTTATGGCAATAGAGAGGGCTTCTTCAGTGGCATATATAGTCCTACCTAAAGTAACCTTTGTCATAACAAACATGCTTTTTAGTTGTGAAATTGGATTGCTTTAGGCCAATTATGTGGTCATTTTATGACCTCGGAGACGAGGGTTCGAATCACAGAAACAAACTCTCTATATTCAGAGGTAAGGCTACATACATTGACCCTCTCATTACATTGGCGAAAGCCTTGTGCATTGGATATGTCCTTTTTTTAATTATATGGCCATTGGGCAAAGAATAATTCAACCTAACATATAAATGCACTAATGCAACAAATGAGCACACATACATTTGCCCCTGAGAAAAGAAAGAAATAAAGAAAAGGCAAAAAGAAAAAGAAGAGTAAGAAACTGATGTTTTTCAGAATTACCTTCAAAAATTCACCATCAAGCTCTTTTAGAAGCATTTGAATCTGCATCAGAATGGAATGTAGATTATGGGCAAGTGAAGTCACCAGGGAAAGATAAATTTAGCAAAGGAAAAATGGAGTAGCCTTGGGTTGAAAAAAGCATAAAAAAGGAACAAGTCCTCTTTTATAAAAAGTGAAATTGAACAAGGCCTTAAGCAACCCGCAGGAGCATCTTTTATAACAAGTCCTCTTTCTTGCATGATACTTGAACTCTAAAGAGAGAGCTGAGGAAGACGAATACCTTTTCCATTTCATCTTCTTCAAATCCCATAAGCAGTAAAGCCTAGACAAGGAAAAGAATCTAACCAAAGTGTTAAGATTCCAAAAACTGAGAAATTCAGTGAGGATTTTCTAATAGTAAATCAAATTTCCTGTGAATGTATGAGATAACAAAGATCTATACTAAGTCCTAACCAACAATATCAGTTAAAATAATAAAAAACCTTTTCAAAACTGATCATGTTTCTTTTTAAATATTAGGGAAGAAATCTGTATCATATGCTTTTTTTGGTTTGCAGAAACATGTATAAGCAAAATAATCATCAGCATGTGTTAACAAAAGAAACAGATGAATGATTTTAACACTGAAAGTGACACCATCCAAAAACAAAATAAATAGTTCCAAATAAAGTGTTAGCTTGTAGCAAAATATAACTTCCTCATGCTTCAAAAGTTTTAACCCAAGAATCCTGACACATGAAAAGCAATTATTGCAATGAGGCAAGGAAAAAGAAAAAGGAGGGGATGGAACTCTCCAATATATTTCTTTCTAAATTGAAGTCCTATTTAATTATTCATCACTGGATCTACTGGAAACTTACTGGTGGACCATAGATAGGGTCATCAGCACTTAAAGGAACAAATTTGGGGTCTTCAGCTAATTCAGTAGGAATACCTGTAATGCTGAAAAGTATCATTACAATAGATCAAGATAAATCACTAAAAAGGACATAAATATAAAGCAATAAACAATAGTTCCCAACAATTTAGCAGATAATAGGACAAAAAACAGTACACACTGATGATCATCTTTTTTTTACTAAGTAGTATAAAATGTAGGATTATCTTTCTCTAGCAACTTTACGCAGTTATCATCGTTCATAAATAAGCTCTATATATGTTTCATACAGTCACCATCTAGCAACCATTAGTAAATTTAATTGAAAGGCAACAACAATATTGACACTTTATCAAACCCATGTTGGATTCGAAGTTGTTGATATATTAGAATTTGAATATCAAAAGAAATGTTAGCAAGGAAGATTGTTAGCTGGATTATCAGTAATAGATAGTGTTGGTCATAGTGAGATGTGATCAAGACCACTGCAAGTATGATGGTGATGTGAGAGAAAACAGATATCATGAGTTGCACCAACCACCAAGGACCGCTATTTTGAGCTGACCGGTGGAGGCAGATTGGTACATACCGTTGGTACCAGCAATATGTCAATACGCCTGATTTTTGGAAAAAGGCTGAAAATGACCAGAAATTCACAAAAACATATTTGTTTAGGTTTTTTATCCTAATTTAATTGCAATTTTATTATATTTAATTAAGAATATAGTGTATATGGAGCATAAATAAATCAATAAGGTTGTGATTAACCCTAAATACCCCGAATTTGGGCCTAATCATATTTAATCTTTGTAAATATGCATTAATACACCTCTAATTATATGAAATGATAAATAAAACATAGAAAAAAGCTAAATTCCTTTAAATTGGATAGAAATTTCATTAGATCCCAAGTTTGGATCCCTCTTTTATCCAAATCAATAGCTTGATTAGCACTAATCACCTATTAGGAACTTTAGTTAGAAGCGAAAGGGTAAGAAAGAGTGAGAATGAGGAGAGTGAATGAGTAAATGAGAGTGAGTGAAAGAGGGGGAAGGAGGGGACTTAAAGCCCCAAAAGAGGTCCCAATGGTCAATTTGATAGTTGGGGTTAAACTTGATCGATTTAGGTTGGTATCGGTCAAATTCCGACAGATACCAACCTGTATCGACTGTTACAGAATGAGTTTTGACCCTTTTCCTGTGCACTGTCCAAAACAAGCTGGTCTGCATATCGGTGACCGCCTGTTTCATACTGTTTCAAGTGGTACATCAAATATTGCCAACCACAAAGCGACACGTGGATCTAATGCCACTTCAGATGTGTGGTTACAACCAAAACGATTTTTCTTACAATCAACTGATCCACCATGTCATTGCCAAATCAAAATGAAATATACCCTACATCAGTCCACATACAGAAAATCTCTCCGACAGACAAACTATTAGGGGTCTCAACTTTCAACGCTATAAAGGGGACCTTCTCCGATAAAAAGGATAATTTCCTCTCTCCTCACTTTTAGCATTCTTTATCTCATGTCACAGTGACTTGAGCGTTAACGGATCCTACTGGAAACATTCCCAATTTCCCTTCTGATTTACATGTTTAGTTTCCTCACCATGCCATGTGAGATCACCTCAGCAACCTGCCATCCGGCAGCATCCACCTTGGTGTCTAACTATGATGTGCTTCTTCCATGGTAAAGAGAATTAGCTTGGTTTGTGTCTTCTAATTTGGATCAATGGCTAAAAAGCATTTCATCCGATGGTTAAAGAGCAATAGAGTTTTACAGAGAAAAAAATAAACTATTTTTCTAAGTAAGCGTTCTGACTTAATTTTAGAAAATAAACCGAGTGTTTTTTAACTTTGCTGTTATGTTTTCCTAATAAGGTAGTTTAAACATATTTACATCATAATTCATAAAGGTCTTGGAAGTATCAGTTCTCATAGTCTCAAATGTTTTATAAAACACTCCTGTGTATAAGTTGTTTCGAGTTAAGTTAGTTCATTTTGGTCACACATTTACTCCAGCAATATGTGATGACCATACTTTCTTGGACAAGCATTTAACAGATATTTAGTGTTTCCACATATCATCCCATATTCAATTTGCTTGTTAAGTACTATGTTAGAAGTTGAAGCAATAACAACAAGAACTACCATCTTAATAACATGCGAATAAATTACAACTAATCTTCATGGCCTCTTCGCAATTGACTGCAAACGGTACAACTGCACATCTACATATTGAAAAATCTACCTGATAACTTATCGTTCCAAAGAACCCTGAACCCTTCTCCTTCACTCTTTCAGAATAGTTTTCTTTGCAATATAAACTATTTGTCACTAGGACTCAATTAGTTTCCAATTCTGCTCATAAGTCCCAGTAGCATTGTCAAAGTAATATCCCCATCTACTGCTACTTGTGTAATACTTCAATTTGGTTCCACATCGGAAGTGGAAGAAGATTTGAGTTAATCTATAATAACTTGATGAGTGTAATATTAGTAACTTGACCTTAAGCATTTTATACTGTCTATCAGCAATTTCAAGTCAGTTTCAAGAATTGGATCACCTTCCGAGGACGCTCCTGGTAAGTTCCTGCGCCTTCTCAAGGAGGCAGCTGAGATGCTTACTTTTGGCAAAGAGACAAGCGAAGTGGAAGCATAGGAGGAGGCGATTACAGAGGTAATGTTTTCTTGGGTACTGTAGGATCGACCGGAAGACGATGGAAACTTGAAGCTAGACACCGTAACCGTAGTAGCCATTCCCTTACTCCTCGATCCGCAAAGGGCACGATGCCATATGGCTCTCTTATCCATTCTTGGTGGGCTGGGCCGCAGCGATCACTGGAAGGCCCAAACGTTGGATGTGTTCAATCCTTGAAAAACCCCACCTTTCTTTCCTTCCTTGGTCGGCAGTCCATATCTCCGCCGCCTCTTCAGATCTCCCTCGCCCTCCTCTATCGGCGGCGCCGTGCTTTGCTTCAGTTTTCCTTTCTTACACCGCCAAGCTGCCCTCTTCCTCTGCTGTCCTGGAAACTCTAAGAGAGATGGTGGAAGAAGGAAAGGGCGAGTTGCAGAAGGACAGTGGAGAGGAAGAAACCGGTCTAAGACTCCCAACCAATCGCCATGGTAACCTCAGCAGCGCCTCCAGCGATGCTCGTCTCAAAGACTCCTTGCAAACCATTAAATCCTCCAAGAATTCTGTCAGTAAACCCAAAAAAAAAAAAACTCTTCTTTTTTATCTTGTTCATACATGTTGTTAGATTTTGAAGTGGAAGAGATGAGATTTTACTGAACTGTAATGCCAAATCTTTGGTATCCTTTTGCAGGCTGTCGTGTACTACGGTGCTTCCTGGTATGTCATGGTTTCTTATAAGGATTGCATTTATTATAAGGATTATTGCATTTATTATAAGGATTGCATTTATTATAAGGATTGCATTTATTATAAGGATTGCATTTATTATAAGGATTGCATTTATTATAAGGATTGCATTTATTATAAGGATTGCATTTATTATAAGGATTGCATTTATTATAAGGATTGCATTTATTATAAGGATTGCATTTATTATAAGGATTGCATTTATTATAAGGATTGCATTTATTATAAGGATTGCATTTATTATAAGGATTGCATTTATTATAAGGATTGCATTTATTATAAGGATTGCATTTATTATAAGGATTGCATTTATTATAAGGATTGCATTTATTATAAGGATTGCATTTATTATAAGGATTGCATTTATTATAAGGATTGCATTTATTATAAGGATTGCATTTATTATAAGGATTGCATTTATTATAAGGATTGCATTTATTATAAGGATTGCATTTATTATAAGGATTGCATTTATTATAAGGATTGCATTTATTATAAGGATTGCATTTATTATGCAACCTTTTGGTGTGATTTTTCTTGTCCTGATTAAATTGTAGAATTTTGTTCTTGTTCCATGTTTGTTAGTTATTGGGCTAGGCAGTTTTCAAGAAATTCAAATGAAGATAAAATTTATACATAAATTAAGCAAGACTTGACTGGAAGAAGACTATACAAGTAGAACATATGAAAATGAATTATGGAAGGATCGACCGGAAGACGATGGAAACTTGAAGCTAGACACCGTAACCGTAGTAGCCATTCCCTTACTCCTCGATCCGCAAAGGGCACGATGCCATATGGCTCTCTTATCCATTCTTGGTGGGCTGGGCCGCAGCGATCACTGGAAGGCCCAAACGTTGGATGTGTTCAATCCTTGAAAAACCCCACCTTTCTTTCCTTCCTTGGTCGGCAGTCCATATCTCCGCCGCCTCTTCAGATCTCCCTCGCCCTCCTCTATCGGCGGCGCCGTGCTTTGCTTCAGTTTTCCTTTCTTACACCGCCAAGCTGCCCTCTTCCTCTGCTGTCCTGGAAACTCTAAGAGAGATGGTGGAAGAAGGAAAGGGCGAGTTGCAGAAGGACAGTGGAGAGGAAGAAACCGGTCTAAGACTCCCAACCAATCGCCATGGTAACCTCAGCAGCGCCTCCAGCGATGCTCGTCTCAAAGACTCCTTGCAAACCATTAAATCCTCCAAGAATTCTGTCCACAGCAGCGAAAAGTCAGGGACAGTATAACGTCACAATCCTATAGGTTTCCCCTATAGGAATGCAAGTCCATAACTAGAACAAATAACTTTAATAGTACATTTAAACACATAATTCAAACCACCCACATGACATTTTATATATTCAATAGCTCCTTAAGAATTCAAAACATTCAAATCCAAATAAACATATATACAAATAATTTAAATGTACATAGTACTCAAAACTTAAATCATTCTTTCTTTCATATCGAAAATAAGCTGCTCAATATAAAAAATTTAGAAATAATCATATGAGCAAACCACAACTCAGCGAGCATTGTGATTCACATACTAGCCAAAACTTATCATAAATAAGCATTTTTTTTAGAATACATTTATACATTCAATACATACTTTTGGAATATGCATGGATATGTCATATACTTTTGTTATGCTCATACAATTTATAAAAAATTTAAACTTTATATGTATTTCAAAATCATAACTTATTAACATAAATTGAATACTTTCATAACAACATACATGTATTTTAAATCACATAAAATGCTTGCAATATTTTTCGAATTAAAATATATTAAAATATATTTTCATAATGAAAGTAGAAGTATAGTTACTGTCACATATCAGAGTATGAAAAGTTCTTGTGCAAAGACTATCATTAATATAAATTTAGCTAAACTATATACGCCAAAACAGAAGTCGTAATAGTATCAATGGCTATAACCACATTATATCCTTGTGATGACGTCCAGAATCATTTTTAACCCCTCATGGTGTAAGTAACGAATATCTCCTATGTCTAGGCCTCTAGAAGAAATTACTTTATAAACATATAACCAATGTATAACCCCCATTGTAGGGTCCAAATCATAATCATACTGACTTTTCATTTATCATTTCATGAAAAATAATATATCAATTATTTTTTTACAAAACTAAGAGTTTCAATAAACCTTTTTGCGTATCATTTCAAAACTAATGAAATCATATCTCATTTGAAACCAACAATAATCATATATTTTCCAATCCTTTTCAAATATAATATTGAACAGATATTTTCACATAAATTCAGATAATATAAATCAATAAATACATATAAAACAATAACTGTTCTAATGATATGCTTTTTTAAATTTTTAATATTTAATTTTTTTGTAATACTTTTAAATAATAAAATGGTTTCTAAATCACATAAATCATATGCATTTATCAATTCTAAACACATGCATGAATACTTTTGAAAATAGATTAGATGGAGTCATCGGAGACTAATCTAATTGTAGATCCTCAATATAATCATACAATTCTAGTACTTCATTTTCTTTCCTTATTTTATCCACATAACCATTTTCCCTAATATAAGTTTCTTGGGCTTGATCTGAATTCATCTGATATCAAATCAAATCCTCAATACATTTTCTCTAATTTCTCTTTTACTTTATTCCCGTTCTTTGTTTTTCTTCTTTCTCTTCTCTATGCCAAAGCCAATTTCCTTCTCCTCCTCTCTTTTTTAATTCTTCCTCATCTTTTTCTTTTCTTCTTTCTTCCTTTTCTCTTCTTCTCTTCTCTTCTTCTTCTTCTTTTCTTTTTATCTTCCTTCTCTCCTTTGTTCTCACAACCGAGGCCTCTCCCTATCTTTCTCTCTTCCTTTCCTCTCTCCCTCCTTCCCCAAGGTCCTCTCTCTCTTTCCGTTCTCCTTTCTTTTCTTTTCCTTTGCTTGCCTCTTTCTATCTCTTTCTTATGCTTCAGCTGCCTCTCTTTTACTTGTGAGAGAGGTAGTTATGAGAAGAGAGGCGATGGGAAGCGGTGGATGACGTTTTGCATTTTAGACCCTGATACTTTATATATTTACAATTAGGCCCTTAGATAAAATGATGAATATACATAATATAATATCCTTAATTTTATTCGAGGACCTAATTGTGAATACAAAAATTACAAGGACTAAGAAGAAAGATAAGAAGAAAAGAAATGGATTGGAAGAAAACAAGAAGGATAAGAAGAAAGAGGAAAGAAAAGGAAAGAGCGAGGGGATCTTGTGGGAGAACAAAGAAGGGAGAAAGGAAGAGAAGAAGAAGAGAGAATGAAAGAGGGAAACATAGAAGAAAAAAGAAGAAAGAGGAGAAGAAGGAAGAGAAGAAGAAGAGAAAATAAGGGACAAAGGAGAGAGAGGAAAGGAAGAGAGAAGCTAGGGAGAAGCCTTAGGTGTCAGAATAGAGAAGAGGAAAGGAGCAGGAGAAGAAGAGAAAGGGAAGAAAGAAAGAAAAGAAGAAGAAGAGGAAAAAGAAAGAAATGAGAGGAGAAAGAGAAGAAGAAGAAAAAAGGGGAAAAATAAAAGAAAAATTATTGAGGATTTGATTTGATATCAAATAAATTCAAATCAAGCCCACAAAATTGTGTTAGGTATGTTTCTGAATTCCATTATATTCCTATTTATCAAATTAGTATATAGGTCTATAACTTGATCAATTGTGATGTTCTTAGATTATTTGATATTTATATTGTGAAGGAAATAAAAGAATGGAAAATGATTATTTTGGAATAAATGAGGTAAAGGAAAGGAAAGATCAGAATATGTTTGTATCAAATATATACGATTAGAATAAG
Source organism: Musa balbisiana (assembly GCA_004837865.1). NCBI lineage: Eukaryota > Viridiplantae > Streptophyta > Magnoliopsida > Zingiberales > Musaceae > Musa > Musa balbisiana. The sequence goes on along the minus strand of CM017192.1, from coordinate 34,132,752 downwards.
TATCTGACGGCTCCGTCTTGTCTATTTTCTAAAGTAATAATGCATGTGTTTAGAATTTGTAAATGCATATTATTTACATGAATTAGAAGTTCTTTTATTATTCAAAAGTATTGCAAAGAATTTATATGTTGACAATTTGAAAAAACATATGATTTGAATAATTATTATTTTGTAAACATTTATTGATTTATATTATCTGAATTTATGTGAAAATGTTTGTTGAGCATTATATTTGAAAAGGATTGAAAAAATGTTTGAATATTATTGGTTTCAAATGATATATGGTTGTATTAGTTTTGAAATGATATGCAAAAGGATTTATTTAAACTCTTAGTTTTCTAAAAAGTAATGGTTATATTATTTTTCAATGACATAACAGTTGTCTCTGGTCAGTATGGCTATGATTTGGATCCTATCATGATGGGTTATAGATTGGTTATATGTTCAAAACTAGTTTCTTCCAAGTCCTAAAATAGAGAGATATGTGTTATCTATACCGTGGGGGTTAAACATGATTTTAAGTCTTGTCACAGGATATAAAGTGATTGTAGTCATTGATACTACTATAACTTCTATTCTGACATGTACACCTTAGTTATGTTTATGTAAATGAACCCTAAATTATATTTATATTAATAGTAGTCTTTGTGCTACAATTTTTTATGCTCTATGACATTAGCTATATTTATGCTTTAATTATGAAAATACATTGAAATGTATCTTGATTCGAAAAGTATTGTAAGCATTTTATGTAATTTGAAATGCATGTATATTGTTTTGGAAAGTATTCAAGCATTTTATGTTAACAAATTATGATTTTGAAATGTATGTAAAGTTTAAGTTTTAATAAATTATATAAGCATAAAGAAATTATTTGATATCAATGTACATTTTGAAACATGTATTGAATACATAAAGAACTTATGTGTCTTAAGTAAAATACTTATTTATGATTAGTTTTGCTAGGATGTGAGTCACGGTATTTACTAAATTGTGGTCTGCTCATAAGATTATTTCTACATTTTTCAGATTTGAGGAATAGCTCATTACAGATATGAAATAAAGAATATTTTAAGTTTTGGGTACTATTGTACATTCAGATTACTTTGTGTATATGTTATTTGGATTTGAATGTTATGAATTCTAAAGGAGTTATTAAGTTTATTGAGCAGGTTATGAATGTCCTGTTGGTAGATTATTTTTTTATTGGATTATGTAATAGATGTATGTGGAAGTTATTTGTTCTGGTTTTGACCTTGCATTTCTATAGGGAAACCTATAGGATAATGGCGTTGTATGGTCCTTGGCTCTCCGTTGGGTTGGGGGCATTACACATGATGCCACAAGATCAATGGTAATCCTAGGTAACCTTGGATGAAATCGACATAATTGGAAAATTTTTGCTCGTTAAGAAATACTCAACGTGGGGTATGGTCCTTCGTCCTTTTGATGGATTTCCATACAGGAAAAATATATATCCTGTCTATATGTTGTTGTAGTAGCTACTAACCTAGGGCAAAAATTGAGGCCAAAACTTTTTTTCTTAATGCATGGCTGCAAAAAGGCCAGCATAATGCGTGCTATTTGTCAATATAGTTTATTTGTGTATTTCTAAATCACTTTAAAGAGAAGAGACTATATTTTGATAATATTGTGCCAGAAGATTGCACGTGACAATCCCAAACAAAATCATTTCTGTAAAGTAAAGCTGAACCTTCTAAGATGTATTCACATTTTTGAAAGAATCTGGCTACATCCTTCTTCCAATAATTGTTGTTTCCATTTCCATATAATAGATTGCTTGTAGATTCACTTCCATTACCAGCCGACTGGGGTCCTGTGTTATGTACTGTTGATGTTTAATTTTTTGGTGCTTAAGATGGATAGGTATCTCAATATGAAATAGTAAATTAAGAAATATTTTGTTTATTATGTCTTGCTATTATCATGTATCCTTTTCTCTGTTTTATCATTAGCTTATTGATGTTACATCCTAAAATATACACTTTTTTCCTACTATTTGTTAGAGATGTACATGCATGTTACATAAGGAATCACCCTAACATTCATGTGTCCCCCATTTGCTTATTCACTTTTGTAGTTTCATGCCCTCTTCATACAACTTGGATGAGAGTGTGGAGAAGGTAGGTAGTGGCCACAGTCCAGACCAGATAGTTGACAGTGGCTATGCCAGAGGAAGCTTGAAACTATAATGTTAGGATTGAAGTGAGAAATTGTGAGATCTGAGATGGCCTGGCCATGTGCAGCTCATGGACAAGGCTTCCATTGGTTAAGCGCCAGTACCAGTTGAAGGGTAGAAAGAGGGGAATATGACTATAGACTGAGATGGAAGAAGCATGCTTCATGTATCAAACATGGGCCACCTAGGAGTTATTTGCTAAGCACAACCAGTATCTTAGGGACGAGGTCCTAAGGATGCTTTAGCTCTCCAAATAACAAGGATGGAATGTATTGTTTAAGGTACACATGCTGAGTGATAAAATGTTGTCTTTGGACTGGGTGGTAATGCTGTTAATGAGTTTATTACGCTGGTATTAATTTTGACCTTGACCAATTAACATACCATCTAGCACTGGTATTAATTTTGACCGTGACCAATAATACAGGAAAAGAGTGGAGACAACATGATGCAAATATTAAACCAACTTTTGAAATAGTACATAATCAAGACCATGGCTTGAAAATATTGTCCGGACTGGTATGTTCTGTCAATATCTACGGGTCCTAGGTTGAACTGGCACATGAAGCAAGGGCTTTTACCTGGCCCTATCTGATTCACAAATTGACACTCAGTAACCTGCATAATCTGGATGGTATTTTTGTAAAAAATTAGGATTTAAGATATTTGGTGTTCCTTCTCTGTCTACACCGAAAATGGGTTTTGCTTCGTGCTGCTGTCAAGCACCTGCCAGCCCTTCTATCTGGCACTCCTCTCCCCTCCTTGGCACCGACTGGTATGTCAAGTGTTAGTACACTGGTACATATATGGCCAACGAGGGATTAGTAAGTCTAGTAGCCCAAATTTTGAATCATGATTGGGATTGATACCATAGTTCATGTGTTTACAGGCTTGGCTGCTATTTGTAATATACTCACATTGACCATGTATTGTATGTATTGTAGGTGCCGAGTATGCACCAAGATCCTTCCGGCCTTCTGTAAGCTGAGCAATGAGTTCAAAAACCTCACGTTCGTCTATGCCGATATTGATGAATGTCCTGAAACGACACAAAGCATACGCTATACACCAACTTTCCATTTTTATCGAGATGGAGAGAGAGTTGATGAGATGCTTGGTGCAGGAGAAGAGAGACTACACGATCGGCTCTGGTTACATTCTTAATCTGTCCTTGTTCATATGTGATGGTTCTTCATAGGAAAGGTGCGAATCATCCTTGTTGGTCCGTCCACTTCGCAAAGCATGGACTACTTGATGAATGCATTGTATGAATTGAGTGAACCAATATCCAAAGGCCAACTTGATTATGTGATCTCTGATCATGTTTCCCTTGTTCACTGTGTTTCTTATAATGATCTGTTGATAGCACAGGGCATGTCAGTTGTTATTTCATTGCAACTGTTGCATAATGTAACTATACCAAATGTATTGGTTGATAAACCACATATTTATGATTCTTGAGACAATAAGCCAAAACTTACAGCGAAAAATGTAATACATAATGTAATATGAGCTGCTTAACATGTTGGACTTGGATTGAGTCGGAGTTTGGAGACAACCATCTGTTTTGCGACTGATATAACTGATATTTTGGGACAATTGAGACTCTATATTATGTTAGGATGACAGTATATTTTCTGAAATATTCTTGATTCAGGCAATATCTCTTTGTTTGTACACTATAAAGAGGAGTCTCCCTAGTTTATCCATTCAAGGAATATCTAAACTTGGACTGGTCCATTTTAATTGAACCTGAATCACTCACACACACGCACACAAGAATTAAGATTAATCTGATAAAGAACAAGGGTCTTAAGCTACAAACCAAAACAAGAATCTAATTAGTCTCAGTTCCAGACTGTCAATCTTTGATAAGCATATATCCCTGACATAATGTGAAGCCCCTTTCCCCATTCCATATGATAAACCAAACTAAGCATATGCAATACAAACTGTCTAGAATATTCATCTATATCTTCAAGCAGAAATCTACTTGAGTTTAATACAGTTTAAGCTATATATTAATATCAAGAGAGATTATGCAGACCCATGCAATCAAATGGGTTTAAATATGAGCATAATCTTAGTGCATGTGTGGATTTGAAGACTGCTGCTGCCAGTACTCCCTAGCTGAGGCAGCAGCAGCAGCAGCAGACAGACGAGGTACTACCCACAAGAAGTATCAAATCACAAGCAAATGCATAAAAATAATCCAATACCAAGGAACCGCCAGTCTTCTCTCATCAAACACCAGACTAGCATGCTTCTGAGAAGAAGATCATGGTGTTCTATTACAGTAAGGATTGCTCAGAAGATGTAGATGATCCTGCATTGAGTCATTAATATTGAGGGTTGTTGCTAATGTTGCACTCAGAATTGTAGTTCAGCAAATGCTTGATCTCCTCATAGATATAATCCAATGGAGTTTCTACATGGCTTCCTCCTCCTGCATGCAACAACCTGTCGGTGTCCTCGAGGCCATCATGGATGCAGTTGTCAATGCTTACCTGCGCTCCTTCACAGCCCCTTCCATCATAGGCATACTCTAACACTGTCCCATAGCTGATCTGGGTGCAGCTACCACCCGAGGAGCTGCAGCTTGGATCAGAACCAAAAGTTATCATGTTACTTCTGTCCATTTGGAGCTGATCATGGTGTAGATGTTGCAAGAGTGTGTAAGCAGTGGAGGTGAAACTTTGGATACCCTGAGAGATTGTAGAGACTTCTCGAATGCCCGTGAGGGGTTCTAGCTTCGGAGTCATATTGCAGCTACCCTGTGATGGGAGTAGGTGTTCATGGTGTGGCTGCTATTGATGTGGTTTCCTCTGGGAAGAAATACTACCCAAAAATTTCTTCTTGAGCTTGGTGTTCCAGTAGTTCTTGATTTCGTTGTCGGTTCTACCTGGAAGCTGGGAAGCTATGATAGGCCACCTGGACCCATTAGAAGAGAAAGGTTGTCTCTTGAATCAAGTCATATGGAATGGAAGATTAGACATCCCCTTCTTGAGGATTCTTATGGATTAGAAGGCTAAATCTTTTGTCTCCTCTTTTTGTTATGTTGGGTGAAGGAAGGTAAACAAAAGGATAATGATCTTGCTCACCTGACTCCAATATTAGTAAAGAGGTTGCATATGATTCTATCCTCCTCTTTTGAGAACTCTCCATGTTTAATGTATGGTCTAAGGTAGTTGAGCCATCTGAGCCTGCAACTCTTCCCTCATCGATTCAATCCTGTCAATGTACATGAATCAAACTTATAGATGTGAGATATCTGTACTCTCTCTCTCTCTCTCTCTCTCTCTCTCTCTCTCTAGGAACGCCGGATAAGAGGAGAACATGTGATCAAGATGTCCGAGCTTACCAGCTTTCCGAGGGAGTGGAATCCAATTCCCTATGAGCTGACTTGTTGGGGATGGAATAGTAGTGGAATCCAATTCCCTATGAGCTGACTTGTTGGGAATGGAATAGTAAGAAAATAAAACGACAACACAATTAAAAGAAAATATTTTTAATAAAAAATTAAAATAGTATTAAATAAGAGATAAGATTAAGAATACTTATAAAGTATTCCCAAATGCATATTACCTTACTTTATGAACTATAATCCTATTTATAGAACCTAACGAGGACTACTCGTCCTATCACCCATAATAAAATTAGGTATAGGAACTATCCTTATAATTATAACTTCTTAGATGATGGATTATTTAAGTATAACATGACTGTAACTATTTAGAACATGATAACTACCTAAGATAATTAGTACCTACGAATCAATTCTCAATCCTCCCCTTTGATTTATAGTTATATACACTGAATTAAGACATGAAAAAAATATGCTTTAAACTGAAAGTGAGTTATTGAGAATTTTTATAATTTATTCATTTGTGCTATAGTACTTTATTGTTATGGCTCCACTTGTTATAATATCCCAGATAAAATGATAGTATATCTTTGTATGCTTCATTCTTCCATTAAAGGTTAGATTCTTTATCATTGCAATTATGATTTTATTCTCACAAAAATTTTAATTGCGTTTTTTTGTTCTTGATGAAGATCTCAAAAAAAATTTTTGGATTCTTTATCATTGTAATTATGATTTTGTTGTCACAAAATTTTCAATTGTAATTTTTTGCTCAAAAAGTGTTTTAAGCCAATATTGCTTGATAAGCAGCAATATATTCTACTTTCGATGTCAATAACATAATTATTATTTGTCTTTTTGAACTCTAAGATATAACTCTTGATTCAAGGCTAAAGATATTGCTTGAAATACTATTTTTATCATTCAAAACTCCGGTCCAATCACTATCAATGAAACCAAATAAGTTCTAGTAATATAATATATAATTCTTTTAATAGTTCTGAGATAATATTTATTTAGATTATGCATAAACTTGGATACTACACCAATAGAGAATGTAATATTTATTTAGATTTTTCAAGTTTTACAATTAATAATGATAGACTTTTTAAGTAGATCCATTACATACTTTGTGAAATAAAAATTTCATTAAAATAATGCAATAGACCCAAATCTCACATTTCAAACTTATTTATTATTATTTTTTAAATTTTATTAAAAAAAATAGATGAACTCATATATATCATATCATCAACATAAAGTCAAACCATAAGAATATTATGTTTATCTTTCTTCTTTATATAAAGAATAGATACATTATTATTCCTCTTAAATCTATTTTGATGAAAATAATAATCAATTTTATTGTACCATACACTTAAAGCTTGTTTAAGCCCATAAAAAGTTTTCTTTACCTTATATTTTTCTTCATGTTCTTTAAGTAAAAAAATTTTGGGTTGAGTAACAATTTCTTTTTATAAATCTCCATTTTAAAAACATAGATTTCATATTAAATTAATAAATAGACCCACTCAAGTGAGCAGAAGTCAAGAAAGTTCTCACGATTTTGAATCCTTTTACTACAAGCCGAGCATTGTGCTTTTGGATACTTTCATATGCATTATGCTTTTTTTAATCACTCATTTCAATCTAATAACTTTTTCTCTTTTAGTAGATCTATTAGCTCCTAGATTTTATTCTTTTTAATTAACTTGATTTCCTCTTTCGATATACTTTAGATTCGATATACTTTAGATTCGATATACTTTAGATTCGATATACTTTAGATTCGATATACTTTAGATTCGATATACTTTAGATTCGATATACTTTAGATTCGATATACTTTAGATTCGATATACTTTAGATTCGATATACTTTAGATTCGATATACTTTAGATTCGATATACTTTAGATTCGATATACTTTAGATTCGATATACTTTAGATTCGATATACTTTAGATTCGATATACTTTAGATTCGATATACTTTAGATTCGATATACTTTAGATTCGATATACTTTAGATTCGATATACTTTAGATTCGATATACTTTAGATTCGATATACTTTAGATTCGATATACTTTAGATTCGATATACTTTAGATTCGATATACTTTAGATTCGATATACTTTAGATTCGATATACTTTAGATTCGATATACTTTAGATTCGATATACTTTAGATTCGATATACTTTAGATTCGATATACTTTAGATTCGATATACTTTAGATTCGATATACTTTAGATTCGATATACTTTAGATTCGATATACTTTAGATTCGATATACTTTAGATTCGATATACTTTAGATTCGATATACTTTAGATTCGATATACTTTAGATTCGATATACTTTAGATTCGATATACTTTAGATTCGATATACTTTAGATTCGATATACTTTAGATTCGATATACTTTAGATTCGATATACTTTAGATTCAATATACTTTAGATTCGATATACTTTAGATTCGATATACTTTAGATTCGATATACTTTAGATTCGATATACTTTAGATTCGATATACTTTAGATTCGATATACTTTAGATTCGATATACTTTAGATTCGATATACTTTAGATTCGATATACTTTAGATTCGATATACTTTAGATTCGATATACTTTAGATTCGATATACTTTAGATTCGATATACTTTAGATTCGATATACTTTAGATTCGATATACTTTAGATTCGATATACTTTAGATTCGATATACTTTAGATTCGATATACTTTAGATTCGATATACTTTAGATTCGATATACTTTAGATTCGATATACTTTAGATTCGATATACTTTAGATTCGATATACTTTAGATTCGATATACTTTAGATTCGATATACTTTAGATTCGATATACTTTAGATTCGATATACTTTAGATTCGATATACTTTAGATTCGATATACTTTAGATTCGATATACTTTAGATTCGATATACTTTAGATTCGATATACTTTAGATTCGATATACTTTAGATTCGATATACTTTAGATTCGATATACTTTAGATTCGATATACTTTAGATTCGATATACTTTAGATTCGATATACTTTAGATTCGATATACTTTAGATTCGATATACTTTAGATTCGATATACTTTAGATTCGATATACTTTAGATTCGATATACTTTAGATTCGATATACTTTAGATTCGATATACTTTAGATTCGATATACTTTAGATTCGATATACTTTAGATTCGATATACTTTAGATTCGATATACTTTAGATTATAAGGAATAATCAATTAAGATATATTTTTTAAAATTTTCATTAAGCTTATAATGGTTTTGTGAATTTACCAAAGCATAGGCAATATAATAAAAAATTCTTAGATGGCTTACACATGGCTTCGTACCATACCAAGCCTAAAAAAGAGTTCAATTTACAATAACTTTTGTTGATGAAATATTCAATAAATAAACTACTGTTATAGTTTATTTAGAAGATAATTTCCTTTAAGCAAACTTCTTTCCATTTCAATGATAATTCGATTCTTATATTTAGCTACATCATTTTGCTCTAGTGTATGTGGTGTTCTCAATTCCCTACGAATATTATTTTCTTCACAAAAAAATTAAGCCCATTAGATAAAAATTCATACCTTATCCAAAATGTCTTTATGCATCTACCACTTTTCCTTTCTATAAGTTTCTTGAATTTTTAAAAATTATCAAATGTTTCATATTTCAGTTCTAGAAAATATACCCAACTCATGTAGCTATAGTCATTAATAAATAATACAAAAGATCGACTTCTACCAAATGATTTAGTATTCACAGGTCTATATAAGTCAGCATGAATTAATTCAAGATAATTAGATGCTTTCCATACTTTTCTAATAGAAAATAATTTTTTACTTTGTTTGTTATAAATGCATCCTTCATATACATCAAGTGTATTAATTTTGGGCAATCTGAATTTTTTTTATTTAACAACCTTAAACCCCTAATATTAAGGTATCCATATTTTAAATATTATAAATTAGACTCATTTTTTAAGTTCTAATAAGTATATGCTTATCAATATTTGAAATATTAAGTGGAAACATCTTATTTTGCTTCATGCAAACATTTACTATAATCAAATCAAATTTTTTTATCTTCAATAATATATGAACCATTATTAAATATAACCGAATATTCATCATTTATCAATTGTCTAATACTTAACAAGTTACGTGATAAACTAGAAACAAAGAAAACATTATCAAAGTGTTTTATCTTCCCTTGACTTATCTTCACCTCAATTGTTCCTTTCTTTTTCACTTAGATTTGCTAGTTATATCTAAGTTTAACTTTCAATTTATGAGTTTCATCAATATCTCTAAACATTGATCTTATGTCTGATATATGATTAGAATATCCACTATCTAAAAATAAAATATCATTTGAGATATCATTAACTTATGAATAAGTCATAAGCAAGTTACTATTTTCTTAATTTTCCTCCATATAGCTTGTTTCATTTTCTCTTTTCTATCAATCTGCCTTTATGTGACTAAACTTTTTACAACAGTGACATTGAATTCTACTCTTGTATTTTTTATCATAATTTAATTACTTTTATTCAGTATGCCTATCAAAGTTGTCATCTTCCTCTTCCATTCCCTCTACTACGAAATTCTCTTCTATCATGTCCTCTTTTTGTTAATTTTTTATCTGTTCTTTTGAAGTAGAAGACTCCCCCTTAACCTAAAATATTTTTTCTTTATTTTTTTCAAATGACCTATTCAACCTTGCTTTATGTGCTTACAAAGAATATTAGTTCATCAAATGAAAAGGTAGATAAATCTTTTAACACCTTAATTATGGTAATAACATGTGCAAATTTTGAAGTCAAACTTCTCAAAACTTTTATAACAATTATATGATCATGAAGTTGTTCACCATTATATTTTATTTGACTAACAATTTTAATCACTCAAGAAAGAAAATTTTATACCGATTCATTGGTTTTTATGAATAAAATTTTAAACTCACGATGAAAGGTTTGAAGTTTTATCATAATCACCCTCGATGAGCATCGAAATTATTCCCCTTCAAACTTGTTCCATCTAACATGTTAAGTTTTTTTTCAAAGTTAATGAAATAATTTAAATTTAAGAGGTTTTGTAATTATATCGATCACTTGTTTACTTGTCATATGAAGTAGCTCCACTTCTTTATTTTTGACATGATCTATTATAAAATAAAATCTTGTACCGATATATTTCGATATTTCATAATAGATTGGATTCTTGGCTAAGGTAATAACTAATTTATTATCAATATAAATCTTAATTGACTTCTCCAACAACATATGAAGTTCTTGAAGTAGTCTTTTTAGTCATATTATATGATAAATATAAGATGTTACTATATATTTTGATTTGTAACTTGATAAAGCAACGATATGTTGATTTTTTAAAGACCATGTGAATGTAGCTTCACCAAAATCAAATATAAATCCAATTGTACTCTTCCGATCATTGTAGCTTTCGACCCAATCACTATCACTATATCCAACGAGCTCTAAACTTTTAGATGATGAACAAAACATTCTATACTTAATTATCCATTTAATATATCATAAAATTCTTTTAGCGATCTTTAAATGGGATTTCTTAGGAGCTTCCGTATCTACTTATTAAACTAACTCTAAATAATATATCAAGTCGAGTGCATCTCAAATATCTTAAATATCCAACTAGACTTTTATAATAAGTTGGATTAATATATTTACCTTCACTTTCCTTGGTCAACTTGGTGTCATATTCCACATGTGTATCAAGTGACAATCTTCTATATAGAACTTTATTAGAATTTCCTTTACATAATTTTCTTGTGAGATGAAAATTCGTTCAACGTTTTGTATAACTTCAATACCGAGGAATAGGTCCGTCATCTCAAACTCCATTTTTATAGAGTGTTTAAAATCTTTAATTATAAAGATATTATTACCTATAAAAACTAAATCATCTATATACATATATACAAATAAGATATCTCTATCAAAGCTAAATTTAATATAGAGAACATGTTCATGGGCTTGTTTAAGCCCATAAAGAGCTCTATTTAACTTGTATATCTTACTTTTTTGTTCATAAATAATAAAACCAAGATGTTATTAAACATATACCTATTCTTTAAGAACTCTATTAAGAAATATTGATTTGATATCTATTTATAAAATTTTTTATTTTATTTAAGCTACTAGGGAGATAAGTAATATTACTATCTTCAATCAAGTAATAGATATGAATACTTCTTCATAATCAATATCATATTATTGTTTGTATCCTTTTGCAACCAATCGTGCCTTATATTTCTCTATCTCCCCTTGTATATTTCTTTTTGTTTTGAAGATCCACTTAACACCAATTGCTTAGTGGTCTTCTAGAAGTACCATAAGCTCCCATATATTATTTTTGTTAATCACATGAATCTTCTCATTCATAACTTGTCATTTTTATTTTCTATAACTTCTTCCAAGGTTAATGTATCATATCCTATAAAAAGATAAAATAAAAGAAATTATCATTGTTAAGATCAATTCTTTGAGCCACATCATATACTCTTGAATCATTCTTGTTCTTCTTACAATTAGACTTCTTGAATCATATAACCTAGCCGATCTAGGTAATAATTCAGGCAAAGACTCTTCGGTACTTACTCGTAGTATATCATCTTCTTCTTAAGATATAGCTTTCTTATGCAACTCATTATTTTTTCCAATTCCAAATCTATTGTTCATCAAACTCAATATCTCATGTCATCACAAGTTTATTTATGATAAAATTGTAGAGTTTGTAACTATTGGAATTCTCAGTATAACCTAATAAGATGCATTTTTTACTTTTATCCTCGAGTCTTGTTCTCTATTCTTCTGGTATCTTGGCAAATGCAATACTTCCAAAAGTTCTCAAATGATCAACTCTTAGTTTCTATAAGCTTGTGTAACATTACCAATTTGTTTTGTTTGAAACTTGTTAAGCAAATAAACTATACAAGCAACAACATCTCCCTAAAATTCTTTAGGAATTCTTCTTTCCTTTAACAGAACAATATTAAGTATAGTTCTATTTTTTCTTTTTGAGACATCATTTTGTTGAGGTATATACGATATAGTGAATTAATGTAAATTTATATTATTCTATAAAAGTTTTTAAATTTATTTGATATATATTCACCATCTCTATTTGTTCATAAACATTTAATCTTACAACTATTTTAACTTTCAACCAAATTCTTTGAATTTATTTAAAATTTCTTTCTTTCTTTTAATATGTAAACCTAAATTTTTTCACTATGAGCAACAATGAACATAAGAAATTACATGCTTCCTCCAAGTGATACTGGATTGATAGGGCCACAAACATTTGAGTACACTAGATCAAATAGGTGTCATGCTTGTTTTGTTTTTTTAACTATGAAAAGCTTTCTTTCTTGCTTGCTTATAACATATTTCATATAACTTTGTCACCATATTATACTTCTCTAGAAATTTTAAAACCTCAAAATTTAAGTGAGCATATCTAAGATATCATAATATAGAATTATCCTCAATATCAGTTTTAAAATAATTTGGCTGATCAAAAATATATAAATACATAGAAAATATTCCATTCTTCGTCATTTTCATATGTGACATTTGCTAATTACAAGTGTTCTACAAGCCATGTGAATGTTGACATATGTGACACGCTACCTAATCTTTTTGGTTATTATTGTTATTATGATATTTTCTCACTTTATATTATCTGCTTAATATATTATGATGTCCTTAAATATGTGCAACGAAAATTGGATCATGTTGAGATCATAATAATGAGACCAATTCACCTATAAATATAAACCATAAATATTCTTGATCATATGTTACTCGAGAAGGACATTGAGATAACCGGACAAATAAGTGTACTATATACCCATCCATATGATGAAGATAACTGGTTTCATAACTGTTTGTGTAGGGACACTAGGGATATAATGCAAATGCTCACTGGAGAATTGATTCACTAAATAATTTGCTCACAGAATGTTGGATGATTAATTATACCTTGACGTCATATAGTAGTTTCGTAATCCTAGTTGGGTATCTAATCTTTAGACTTAAGATACCAAGGATACCTGCTATAAGTACTTCACCCTTTAATACTAGACTTATATATATGAAAGTTCTAGATTTAACACAATTGATCATTAAGAATAATGGTTAACTTTAAAAAATAATTGAGTATCAATAATAGATCATCCTTAGTAAATTTCTAACTAGACCGTTTGATATGGTTATAGTTTACGACGTAAAACAAATGATTTGACTAAACATGATAATACCTGGTTGTAAGAAATAAAACAAGATAAGAAGATGGGTCATTGATAGTACGGTTGATTTAAGGACTCTAGATCGGACAGGTGGTGGATAGTACGCTGCGTGAGATGGCTGGATGAGGGGACGAGTACGTTGGGATAAGGTCGGAACATGGCCGTGCTGCATGCGGAAGCCAAGTGACAGGTTTTACTGCCTTTCTATTTTGCAAACGGAAAAGATCATGCCATCTGAAATATCCCGAAACAAAGAAAAAAAGAATATAAAATCCACTAGCACAGGTGGTGATGTGGTCTTCGACAGACCTAATGTTTGCACCTGAAAAATTTCAAGGACAATTCAGTCATGAGACAAATAAATAAATAACTAGATAAATAATGATTTCCATTTTCTAATATTTATTTTCCTTTACACAAACACACCGATTCTGTATGTCCCAACATAAGTTGCAAATTGGATGCTGATGCTCTCATAAAAAGATTGTAGCATGATCCAGCAATCTTTTAACATGTTGCATGGATAACATGGCATGATTTCGGTTTTTCAGTTCTTTTCCTTTACATATACAATACACGTTCTAAGACCCAAAACAAGTTATATAGATTGGGTGCTGATGCTCCTATAATGAGATTGTTGTATGAAAGAATGAAGGAAAACTTTTGATGTTGCATCTTTTTTATTTTATGTTGCATGAATCTCAGCAGAAAATGCTGGGTTTGAATCCAATGCTTTCTTTGCGAGGTTGCGAGTATCTTCTCTAGAGGACTCCCGTGATATACGAATAAGCTCCTTGATCCCTCCACTCCTTATGATCTCTAGTGTATTATCCTCTACAAAGGATCCATCATCATTCTTAGAAAAAATGGTTAAACAATTGTAAAATGTAAAACAATATTCTGAATGACATGTAATAAATCAAAATGGTTCATCAGCTAGAGTTCAGGCACCACATGTATCGTGACAAAAGAATCTAAATCATAAAATAAATTATCTCATTAACTTCAAAAGCAACTTAAACCAGCAACAAACTCGCATTTGAAACAAGTAACGGCAATGTCCATGCAAAATACATGTTAGATCATATGGTTTACAATTTTATTGAAAGTCAGTGTATAACATACCAGCACATCAAAATCATTCGATATAAGACTGCTTCATCGCAAACATTGTCAATGATCTGCTACACTATCAACACTGCTAATTTAATTTCTTTGTATTTAATGGGTGATTGTAGCAGTTGTTTCTGGTAGTTACCTTTTTATTTTATCTTTACCTAGAGAAGAAAACTCTAATTTCTGCATGTAGTCATTTTCAAGTTAAACTCAGTCCAATTAACTTGAAAACTTGGCTCAAACATCACCAAGTCCGACATCCTTTTCCTCGACCAAAGCAGTTTGATGAATTACCTGTTGTTCTATTTTTATCCTTCTGCTCAAAAAATATTTTTCCTGAATACTGTACTAGTCTAGAAAGCATTATATCATTTGGAAGTTGATAGAACAAGCTTCTTAATCTGCTGATGTATTAAAGCTCATTTAATCCAACCATAGTTCTCATCACCATCTCAATAAAACAATACAAAGCATAATTTATCGATTTTATGATATACCTAATAATGAATGAATAATATATCATAAAGACAAGATTAATGATAAAGATCAATGACATGTTATGGTGTATCAAAGTTTATTATCAAATAGATGCAAAGAGCTAAATCAAAAAATGCCACAAAGTCCATAGTTTGTTATAAAGATCATGAAGACTCTGGTATTGCAATGAAGATTAGAAAAAAAAGATTGTTCCTATTAAAATAATGTATTATGATAGGCAGAACCAGAAACATATTTGGACATCCATCGTAGACATCTAAATGTATATTATGATAATTTAATACAAAATGACTCAACACTGATCTACCAAGGGCATAACAGACTGATCATGTTATAAATGCCAAATTTTCACTAAAAAATGAGAGAAAGAAAAGTTAAAACCAATGGCAACATGCAAAAATAGAAAGTGTGTGAGTTGATAGCATATGTACCATTTTGAGCTAAATGACAGAATGCAAGTTCAATATGCCGTCTTGTTGAAGCTGAAAATGTAGCAGAGCTAGTGGCCATCCAATTTAATACTTCATCTTCAATAAGAAGAGACCTTCCCTTTCTATGCCCTTTGGAACAAACAATTACAAAGACTCAATAAAAGTATCCCAGTGAAATATCATATAAAATGCTACTTGTGCTTGTGCATAGAATAAAGTCAGAAAACAGGTGTGCAATTAAACCTTAGAGAACAAAAGGACAGTATGCTAAACACAGGACCATAATGTTATGTCACCTTAAATGTGAAAAGAAAATTATATATTTAGAATTGTGAGATTCTGATTTTGAACACCAAGGGATGTCCTAGAACTCCAAATTTGAAGAAATGAAATTGGTCATAAAGCATACTCGAAACATCTAAAGCTACCATAATGTACTAGAACATTTTTGGTCCCTGTCATCATTATCAAGCATAGCACTTATACCATTCCTGAAAAAGAAAACATATTTTATAAACACATCTAATCAGAATGATATGTGGAAAGTAGAGCAGATTTTTGCAGTCAGTTAACCTGGTCTAAATTTCTCAAGTACTTGGATCCAAGTCCACGCAAAGTTCATGTTGAATTAGAGAAAGAAGAAACCATGAAAACCAACTAATGATTCCCAACTTCCTTCTAATAATATGGTCATGTAACCAATGAACCATGCACCTTAGCCATCCTAAGGGTTGGCACAACGGGAGATCCATAGCCTAAAAAGGACTTGTGATAGATGCATAGAAGAAGACCAAGTGCTAGTAAATAACCATGCTAAACAAGCCACGCCAATCCCATGCCAATAAATGTTGTATATTCATGTAATACTGTAGCATGCCAGGAACCGACCAGCACAAGTAGAGAACTATAAACGAACTTGTAAGTACTTTAATGAAAGGTTTCAAGTTTTGGTCCAAAATCCTTACCAGTCTGAGATCAGCACACAACACATAGTGTCCCAGTAAATCAGTTGATGCAAACCTAAGAGAGTAAGAGAAGAGGGGAGCAGGAGGACAAGAAGAAGAGAGGAGGGCTGTTGACAGCAGTCAACAATTGTCCAGATTAAAAAAACAAAATATAGAAAAACGATTTCAAACTCGCATGTGCCAGTTCCTGGTCAGTCCGGCAAGTTCTAGTCAGTATATATCGGTCAATCTATTTCTTTTAACCTTGCTACAGTGTTATTTATTTAGTGGATGCAACAATGGGTTTGGTGTAATCGACCAGGAACACCTACGATGATATCTAATCAAACTCTCACAATCGTTTAACTTTGGACCTGTTTTACTTCAGGTTATAAAGCCTCAAAATTATAAGAACCATCTCATCCAAGATAATCAGTCTTAGCTAGGTTTAATCCTTTTTAAGAAGAGCTATTACAAAGTAAATCATGTCTTTCAAAGCAAAAAATGCAATAGTTAAAAAGCAAGTCATATCTTAAAATAAGCTTAAGTTGACAAGTGATCAGTAATTTCATTAAACAAGAAAGAATTATAACAACCTCGTGATTCACATTTTGCAAAATTTGCAAACCCTCGGGCAACCTGAGCTACGACATCGCTATGTCCACACTGCACCATTCCCAAAAGTGCTTTGATGCCACCATCCTTTTTCAATGTCACATGTAACTTTTCTGTCGATCAAAAAGCATGCCTTAAGCAAAATTTTGTTTTTATCTAAGTGATCGAAAGATGAATTCTTGGATATTTCAATTGCATATATAGAACATAAAAATCATAAAAAAAGATAAAGAAATATATATAAATCCACAATTTCCAAAATAAGCAATCTTTAGTTTAAAACATAATGTATGGCCACACATCAGAGGTTCTATAATTATTCGCATTGGCTCATCCTCATTATATTGTTCACTGATAGTTTTAGGAATAGTAAAATTACAACAAATGAATCACTGGTGCGGTAAACCTGTGCACCAAAAGAACACATGCTTTTTCACAAAGTGCATAAAAGAAGATTGTTTCAGAACATTACCGGAATTGGAAAAGTAACAAGGAGGTGTCAAGATCATGAAATAACACAAAATATATGCTGAACACCTTTCGAAAAAATAAAGTAGTTGACTAACATGTATTTTAAACCATGTCAATTGGCTACTCTAATTTGTGAAATATTTATAAACTATAAAGAGCTCTGATCACACTTCCAACTTATTTTCAGCCATCCAGAAGTCTTCTCTGAGGGATAAATAACGTCATTAACTGGAACAAATACATAATTTCTTATTATTTACTTGTATTACAAGGTGATTTTAAGCAACTCATTTCTGAAACCTTGTATTACAATATGACTTTGGTTCTTCTATTCTGTGATATATATATATATATATATATGTATGTATATATATATATATATATGTATGTATATATATATATATATGTATGTATGTATGTATATATATGTATGTATGTATGTATGTATGTATATGTATGTATGTATGTATGTATGTATATATATATATAAAAGGTTTGACATATCGAAGCGTACCGCTTGGTATGGGCGGTACATACTGATCCGACAGAGGATCAATATATACTGATATCGGTACACCCTAGTGTACCATATGTCAATATGCTCGGTATGTACCGTACTGATAACTAGTCGATACACCAATACGAATTGATAATACAAACCATATATATATATATATATATATATATATATATATATATTTGTGTGTGTGTGTGTGTGTGTGTGTGAAGAGCGAACAAACAAAGGGAGTTCATTTTATAAGTTAACCTAAGCAACTTAACTGGAGAACAAGTTCCCGCAATTATTTCAATCTCCACTTTGAAGACAACTTGTCTAAAAACTTGGTCAAAACAAATCTTTTGGTGCATTTAATGGTTTTCAAAGTCTAGAAAATCACAATTGGTAGTTTGATACAGCTCAAACAACTGCTAAAAAATTTACAGAGGTAAAGACTTGTTTGCAATTTTATCTCGATAAAATATCATATGTAAAAGAAAAGAATTCCTAAACTTGAGTTACTTTGCATGAAATTCCTGCTCAAAGAAACATACTGTATAAAAAGAAAGGAGAATCAGAATGAGAACACCTGCAACAAAAGGAAAGGACAAATAAGCTGCAATTGCTTGTTGCAAATTTTCAGCTTTGTTCTAGAATGCTTAATATTTGTGGCAATTGTGATGTAAGGGCAAGGCACCATATCATACATCATCTAATATTTCATAAATTCTTTCCTGAAGACAGAATATGCATCACAGGGTATGCATGAGATTAAACACGATTTAATTTAAAAGAAAAGAGAAAAATATGATTTACCATTATGATCATAGTACTTTATAGTGTGAAATATGATACATTTGATGAGTTAACTTGCCACAATAAATAAAGTAACTAACAGCCTAAAAGAAAACACGGAACCCTAAACATTTAACAACACTGGTGATGCAAGACAACAGAAACTAACCATTCCCACATAAATTAGCAATTGCTCCAGCAATCATTCGAAGTGTTTGAGGATCTTCAGTTTTTGAAGCGATATTTGCTAGCAGCCGTGCACCTCCTTTACCCATTATTAAGCCTTGATTAGAACCTAGAAATAACAAGTAAATTCATGGACCACATGGTTATAAAAGATACATCATATTCTAATTGATATGTAAATTGATAATGATATAAGATACTCAAAATATAGATTTGCAAACGACACTCTTTAGATTAGTTCTTCTTTGTTAGTCCTTGTAATTATATACAATACTGGCAAAAAGAATTTAATGCAGGTACCAGTACCCTGTCACAGACAATCATCCCACGCCCACAACACCTTCATCAACAAACCGTTTGTCACTTATGTTTGTTTATACAATTATTTGGCAGCATATTTTGTCTTGTTTTTGTAATTTTTTGTTCATCTCAAACCCCTGAAACCACCTAGGTAGCACAGGACTAGATGGAACTTTGGGGTAGTGTTGGGCCCTGTTTGGATAAACAAGTTTACACACAAAGTGTGCATGTACTTGTCTTACACCTCGACACCCAATTGAGCGACCATTTGTGGACTTGTGAATGTTCTTTTGTCTTCTAAAGTCCTTATTTCCCTTCCATTTTTTTTCTCTCTTTGCACACCAAGTGTTTGCTAAATTGTCTGTAAGCTTCCCCTTTTGCAAGACATCGAGACTTGTCCACCGATCATTTTATAAACTTAATCAACTTTCTTTTTTGCAAGTCCTTTGGGACCTATACGAGGTTGCTCTTAGGCTGACATTTTACGAATGGATATCGCAAGTGTGCCTCACAACTTAAGCAATTCTGACTAAGTCCATGACATTTAGTATCAGAACGAGTAAACGATTCAAGCAAACAATGGAAGTTTGCCATGGCTATGCACCGTGGTGAATTGAGCAAGACTTGTTCGTCGTTCATTTTTTTGAATTTAATCAACTTTCTTTCTTGTAGGTCCTTCGGGACTAGTACGAGGTTGCTCTTAGGCTGACTCTTTATGGAATGGATGGGTATCACAAGGGTGTCTCATGACTTAAACAATTCCAACTAAGTCTGTGACATTTAGCATAAGAATGGGCAAGCGATTCGAGCAAACAACGAAAGTTCACACTCTTGCCATGGCAAAGCACCATGGTGAATCAAACAAGACTGCTCAAGTAGGTTCATTGCCCTAGGCAGCCGTAGGTGGGCTGTAAGTGCAAACTTGCACTCAAGTTGCTAGAGCCTCTTAAGAGGAGCGCAATAGCCAATAGGCAATTCTTTGCAAGCAGAGGGTCGAAGTGCTAACTGTGGGAAAGCAAAGAATCATGAGAGGCTTGCAACAACGGAAACCCTCCTCGATGTCCTCAAACTGAGCTTAAAGGAGCTCTATCAAGGCCAGGAAAGGCTCCTTGGGGTAGAGAACTCATTAGAGGAGGCAGAATCTCGAATCGACATAGTGGAGTCCTAAGTCGATCGATTGATGGAAGACACATAAGAGTTTGTGCAACACTTATAAGAATTTGTTGCAGATCTAATGGCAAGGAAAACTGTGCTCACAGGAGCTCTTCATGTAGGAGGGAACAACACCCGTATTGCTCTGCCACAAAACTTGTGGGCAGCTAAGCTACATTGTTAGCTAGTGCTAGGGACATAAACAAATTTGAGAATTTTATATTTGACGTGGAGCAGTATTTTCGAGCAACAAGGCTCAATTATGTAAAAACCAGAGTGTCAATCACGAACATGTACTTAAATGGGGACATGAAACTCTAGTGGTGCACATGATGGAAAGAGATCCAAAAGGTCGATATCGAGTGGATACATAGGAAGACCTAAAATAGGAGTTATAAATCAATTCCTACCCGAGAACACCGAGTTCATCGCACAAAGGAAGTTGAGACAACTCCATTAAAACACTTCCATTCGGGACTATATGAAGTAGTTCTCAAACATTGATGTTCGACATACAAGACATAAGGACAAGTTGCTGAGCTTCCTCAATGGCTTGAAACCATGGGCACAACAGGAATTGCATCGACAAAATGTTATCAATTTGCTCGAGACAATAGCAGCTGTAGAAAGGCTCATTGAATTTGTTTCCTTGAAGGACTTGGGAAGAAACAATAGTCTTCAGGAAACCAACCATCTAAGTATTCCTGAGGGAAAAAGACTGCTCTTGAACAGAAGTGAAAGAGTTCCTAAAAGGGGTTGAGTTCGAAAAGCAAAGTCCCGAAAGCTGGCAAATGCTTCTTATGCAAAGGGCCACACATGGTGAGAGTACCCTTAAAAGCAAGCAATTAAATACCTTAACAGCATCAATCTATCCCCCAAAGTCAGATAAGGGCAAGATTGTCTAATACTATAATAGCATCAATCTATCCCCCAAAGGCAGATAAGGACAAGGTTGTCACCCTTAGTTCGAGCAACTTAGTATCTAGCAACGATGATCGCAAGAAGAGCAAGTGAAGACGAGGCAACACAAAGTAGGGAGCAACGAGCAAATGTACATGGACATCAAGCTCAATAATCGAACAATCCATGTGATGGTGGACACGAGCACTACACACAACTTCATTATCGATCGTGAAGCAAGGCAACTAGAGTTAAATATGGAGAAGACCCCAAGTCGAATTAAAGCTATGAACTTGGAAGCCAAGTAGATCTCGGGGTTGGCGAAGGGGTCCTTATCAAAATTGGGATGTGGAGCAAAAGCACAAATATGATGGCGGTGTCATTGAACGACTTCCAAGTGATTATCAAAATAGAGTTCATGTACGCAACCAAGATGGTGTCAATGTCATTCCTAAACTCTCTATGCCTAATGGGCGGAGACGTCCCCTATGTAGTTTCAGTTTTTCAAGGAGGAACCAAGGACCCGCAATAACTCTCGACGCTACAACTAAAGAAAAGAGCACGCAAAGGCGAACTAACTTTCGTGACTACAGTAAAACCAAAATCACTTGATATAGCTAAGAGCCTGTTGCGATGACAAATGTTTTGAAGGAGTTCATGGACGTTATACCACATAAGTCATCGAGGATTCTACCTGCACACAGAAGCGTGGATCATCGCATCGAGCTGGAGTTGGGAGTAATTCCTTTAGTGAGACCTCCATACAACATAGCCTCTCTTAAGTTGCAGAGCTTAGTAAGCAATTAAATGAGTTGCTAAGCAAACGTCTTATCTACAATTCTCAAGCATCATTCAGAGCTCTAGTTCTCTTTCAAAAAAAAAAAAAATGGAAGTCACCAGTTATGCATCAACTATCAAGCCATCAACAAAGTGACAGTGAAGAATAAGTATCTCATTTCGCTCATTGTGAACTTGTTCGACCAACTGGATAAGACAAAGTACTTCTCAAAACTCAACCTTCGATTGGGGTATTGGCAGGTGGGATAGCTATAAGCGACAAAACAAAGACTACCTGTGTGACCAAGTATGGAGTATTTAAGTGTTTGGTGATACCTTTCAGCTTAACTAATGTTCCAACCACATTCTGCACTCTTATGAACCAAGTATTCGAATAGTATTTTGATAAGTTCGTGATCATCTATTTGGATAATATTTTTATTCATAACCAACTCTTAAGGAACATGTCAAGCACCTTCAAACAATATTCAAGATTCTTCGAGAGAATACTTTATTCATGAAAAGGTAGTACTACTTTGCCCAAACGAAAATTCTATTCTTGGGGCATCAAGTCCACGAATGATCAATTCAGATGGATAAGTCAAAGGTGCAAGCTATGGTGGAATAGTGAAACATAAAAAAAGGTGCTTGAGCTGAGATCCATCATTGGTTTCGTCAACTATTATCAATGCTTTATCTTGGGGTATTCGAAGCGCGCAGCTCCATTAACGACGGAGTTACTAAAGGAGCCGCCTTGGCAATGGTCAGGCAAATGCAAAGTGACATTCCAAGACCTAAAGACTACTATGTTAAAGGAACTAATGCTCAAATTCACAGATTATGAGAAGCCTTTCGAAGTCCACATAGATGCTTCGAACCTTGCTATTGGAGGAGTTCTTATGCATGAGAGTCACTTGATGGTCTACGAGAGCCACCAGCTCAATGAGACTAAGCGACAATATCTAGTTCACAAAAAGGAGATGATAATATGTGCTAAGAACGAACAATATCATGTTGAGTTACTTCCATACTTATAAGAAACTCTCTCCAAAGCAAGAATGATGACAAAACTTCTTGGCTAAATATGATATGGCAATGGAGTACAAGCCTGGACAAGCAAACATCATGGCCAATGTCTTGAGTAGAAAAGTGGAGTTAGTGAATTCAGTGCAACTAGAAGGCGGAGGACAAGCGAATCAGCTACGATCCAACTTTCTTTCCAGAATCAAGGATAGATTGAATAGTAATCCCCAAGTAGTAACCCTGTTGCAACTGATAAAAGAAGGCAAGACAGAACGATTTTAGGTTTAAGAGGGACTCGTCTACACCAAAGGAAATAAAGTTTATGTTTCCTGAGCGACAATTTGAGATGTGAACTTTTGAGACAGTATCATAATTTCCTTTGGACGAGGCATCCGAGCATTCACAAAACTTTGACTCTCATGGAAAGGGCCTGTTATTGCCCAAAGATAAGGATCGATGTACAAGAGTCTATTCAGACGTGCCTCATATACCAACAAGATAAAGTGGAGAAAGGAAAACTAGTGGGTCTTTGGAGCCTTTACACTAAATAGACCATTAGAGAGCATTTCATTGGATTTCATATTAAGCTTGCTGACAACAGGGAGATTAGTGTCAATACTTGTAATAGTCAACCAATTCTCGAAGCAATGATTTAAAAAGACGCTCGGGCACTCGCCTAGGCGCTCGGGCGAGACGAGGCGAGGCCCGAGCGCCTCGCTAAACTTCCAAGCGACGCGCTTCAAAGAGGCGTCGCTTGGGCGCTTGCCCGAGCCCAGGCACTGGGCGCTTCGGGCGAGCGCCTAAGTTAAACCAGGCGACCGAACCAGGATTTTAGGCCTAGTTCGGTCTCCGGTGGTTAGTTGGTTCAATTGAACCAACTAAAATCGATATCAGCTGTCGCTGCCCAACCCTAACCCTGCTCGTTGCCACTGCCAGTCCCACTCCCGCTGCTCGTCGCTGTCGCTGCTCACAACCACTGTCGTTGTCGCCGCTCGCCGCTGCCTCCTTACACTCCCACTCCCGCTCCCGCTGCTATTGCCACTGCCGCTTTCTCTTTTCTCAGTCAACACCCCTTTACACTCTTCCTTCTTCTCCTTCTGTAAACTGTTAACAGTATACAGTATACTGTTAATATTGTTAGGTTTATTTGAAATTATTAATTTTCAATACTGTTAATAGATTAATAATATATTATTTTGATTTTAATACTATTAATTTTTATTTATTTGAAATTATTGTTATGTTTCAAGATAAATGGCAAGTGTACAGAGCAACTCAATAGAGTCTCCAATAGCATCAAAAAAAGATCCTGTATGGAAGTATAATTATCTGAAGAATCCGAAAGATCCTAATGCAGTGACTTGCATATTTTGCAATAAGACTACTAGAGGTGGTATTTTTCGTGCAAAACAACATCTAGTAGGAAATTTCAAGAATGCAGCAGCTTGTAAAAAGCGTCCACCTGAGGTAAAAGAAGAGTTGCTGAGTTATATGAATGAAAAGAAGACACAAAAGAGTGAATCTTATGGGAATTTACCAGAAGACAATGTTGAACATCTCAGGGATGAAGAAGAAGATTATTCTATGAGTATTAACCCAAGTGAGAAAAAAGTATACAACAAAAAAGGAAAAGAAGTTATGAGTACTAAGAAGGGTAAATAGGACTGATAGATCTATATATGTTTCAAGGATCCCAGAAACAACAAGGGCAAGCAGGAGGCTCAAAATTTAGGCAAACAAATATAAGTGATGCTTGTGATAAAGAAATAAGAGGAAGAACAATTCAACACATTTCTCGCTTCTTCTATCAGGCTGGTCTTCCCCTTAGTATAACTCATTTAGATAGTTTTAAGGATATGATTGAAGCTATTAGAAGATATGGTGCAGGATTAAAACCTCCAAGTTATTATGAGATGCGAGTTCCATTATTGCAAAAAGAGTTGAATTATACAAATGACTTACTAAAGGGTCATAAAGAATCATGGGCAACACATGATTGCTCTATTATGTCAGATGTTTGGACTGACAGGAGGCGCAGGAGTATAATTAATTTTATGGTTAATTGTTCTTTAGGGACTATGTTTGTGAAGTCAATAGATACTTCATCTTTTGTAAAATCTGGAGACAAGATATATGATTTACTTGACAACTTCGTGGAAGAAATTGGAGAACAAAATGTCGTTCAAATCATAACCGACAATGGAAGCAACTATGTATTAGCTGGTAATATTCATCTTTTGAATTTGTTAATTATTTTATCTTCAATTAAATGTGTTAAACTCTTAAGTCTTATCATTTTTGTTATCCACTATCTCAAGTAAATTGTTTGAAACAAAAAGACAACACTTGTATTGGACTCCATGTGCAGCACATTGTATTGATTTAATGTTGAAGGATATTGAAAAGATCTTAGAAATCAAGAAAACCTTAGAAAGGGCAAATTTTGTTGTTGGATTTCTTTATAATCATATTGGAGCTTTGAATATGATGAGAGAATTTATAGGGAATAAAGAATTAGTGAGACATGGTGTCACCCGATTTACTACTTCATTCTTGACATTACATGTTTACTTCTAAGAAATGGGTGACAAGCAAATGGGCAAAAGAAGCAAAAGGCAAGAGGGCTGCTGATATCATTTTAATGCCATCCTTTTAGAATCATATAGTTTATATATTAAAGGTAATGGACCCTCTTGTTCGAGTTCTTCGGTTGGTGGATAATGAAAATAAGCCTGCAATGAGATATATTTATGAGGCTATGGATAGAGCAAATGAGACGATTAAAAGATCTTTTAATGAAAATGAAGAAAAATATGAGAAAATTTTTACAATCATTGATGAAAGATGAAATTGTCAACTTCATTGTCCCTTACATGCAGCAGGATATTATTTGAACCCTGAATTCTTTTATAAGATTAAATCTATTGGATTTGATGCAGAAGTTTTAGGTGGGTTATATCAGTGCGTTGCAAGATTAGTTCTCAGCCTTGAGATTCAAAATAAGATTATTCATGAATTATCTTTATATAAAAATGTCGAAGGTCTTTTTGGAATTCCAATTGTCATTCGATCCAGGACAACTACGTCTCCAGGTATTAATAATTTGATATAATTAATTTCATATATATTATGTTACTAAGTTATTGCTAATAATAACATAAATTTTGCAGCTGAATGGTGGAGTCTATTTGGAAATTCCACCCCGAACTTACAGCAATTTGCTATCAAAGTACTTAGTTTGACATGTAGTGCTTCCGGTTGTGAGCGCAACTAGAGTGTCTTTGAGCATGTAAGGATTACTAAATATTTTTGTTTTAATTAATTTATTTATTTAGATAGATGTATTAATATATTTTTAAATTATATGACATAACAGATTGCACGATTGCACGATCTTGTTTACATAAAGTATAATAAAGCTTTGAAGGCTCGTCATGATTTGCAAAATAGATTTGATTCAATCTCATTGCAAGATATTAATGATTCAAATGAGTGGTTAGTAGGACAAATGAGTGCTAACTTGCAAGATGCTGAAGACGAGCTTATATTTGAAGATGATAGATTGACATGGGGAGATGTGGCAAAAGCTTCAGGTGTTGGAGAATTACAAACATATACAAGACATATGACAAAGAGAAAAATGAGTACAAAAGCATCAAGCTCGGCTCCTGCTATTGTTAAAGACATAGAGAATAAAACATATCTTGATGAAGAGGAAGAAGTCGAAGGACAAGAGGAAGAAGTCGAATTCAATGAAGATAATTTATGTGAAAATAACGATAATATTGATTATGATGAATGACTTTGATGTAAAATTTTATTGTTTTGAATTTTGAAACCTTTTGTTAATATGACATTATGATTTTGTATCTTAGATTTTCTTAATTTAATAGCATATTTTTATTTAAATAATTATATTTATTAATTATATTATATATTTTTATATTTTAGCGCCTCACTTCGCTCGGGCGAGCGCCTAGCGCCTCGGGCGTTTTTGGACCTTGACACCTAACGCTTTTTAAATCACTGTCTCAAAGTATACAATGTTTATTGTTGCTCCCCTACAATACTCAATGGAGAAAGCGGCCAAGTTGATGATGAAGAATGTGGTGAAGTATTGGGGAGTTTCGCATAACATTATCAACAACTGATATGCACGATTCTTGGGACGGTTTTGGATCACAAGACAAATCTACCTAACGAAGTGAAGCAAATCAAATACTTGGTGAAGTGATGAAAGTTTCCCAGAATAAAACTGGTTGGGAGCCAAAAGATGCCTTGCGACATAAAGAAAAAGCCATCAAAGCCTACCAACAAGTGTCGATGAGGGCGTTGACAGATTAAGTGGGAGAGAGTGTCGATGACAACTATCACATGCTCACAACACCTTCGTCAATGAACTGTTCGTCACTTACGTTTGCTTATATAATTGTCTGGTTGCGTGTTTGCCTTGTTTGTGTGTATTTTCGCTTGGTTTCTATAAGCAGATGTAGTTTGCAATGCTACGTAGCAATCGCTCGCTAGACTGGGTAAAACTGCCCCATAATGGTCTAGTTTTTGCTTGTTGTGGCCTTTTTTCTGTGGGCTATAGTGCAGTGCAAAACATCAATCATCTCAGACCCCTGGAACCACTCGAGTGGCACAGAACTATATGGGACTTTGGGGTAGTGTTGAGCCTATTTGGATGAACAAATTTGCATGCAAAGTGCACATGGACTTATCTTACACCCCGACACCCAGTTGAGCGACCATTTACAGACTTGCAACTATTCTTTTGCCTTTTTAAGTCTTTATTTTCGCTTCCTCTCTTTTCTCTCTTTGCATACCAAGTGTTTGTTGAATTGCTTGTAGGCTTCCACTTTTGCAAGACGTTGAGACTTGTCCACTACTCATTTTCTGAATTTAACCAACTTTCGTTTTACAGATTTTTCGAAACCTGTACGAGGTTCCTATTAGGCTGACCCTTTGCGAATGGATATTGTAAGGGTGATTCACAACTTATGCAATTCCAGCTAAGTCCGTGACAACCTAGACCAAAATCTTATTAGACCATAACCATACTTGCTGCTACAATCTGAATAGCCTTCAAAAACTATTAAAAGAAGTATTGTCTACTTAGATGTTGGTATCAACCAACATAGTCTGTACACTGGTATGTGGCCAGACTAGTATGGTATATTTGGTACAATTGGTATACCATCATAATATTTGAAATCTTGATTGGCAAAATCTCAGGAACTCAAATGCAAGTTTTAGAAATTGCAGTTCCAAAAAGATCATGAACTACTAAAACAATGATTCTTATAATTATTAACTATATATGAGTGAAAAATAGCAAGTTATCTTCAGAGATATGTTTATTGTCCACTTACTGTTCATAGCCAAGTTAGCTATAGCACCAGCAGTGACTCGATGAATATTTGCATCTTCTGATGATTCAAGAAGCAGAAGAAGAGTATCCAGGCCTCCTTCATTGACGATCCTTTCCTGATTTACATCTGCAAAATGCAGTGGCAAGCAACCGAGATGGAAAAAAAATAGAGAAAGATAATGTAGCACTAAAATGACATGTTAATAATTACATGCAATTAAAGGCAGTCATAGTCGAAAATCCTAAATTGACTTTGAGATAACAGCTACAATAGAATCATGACCGAGGAATTAATCTTTTTACTTCCTTTTACTGCTAGAGGAACTTAAGAATCAGAATTCAGGAAAAAAACTTCTACTACAAAAAGTCAGCAAAATTCAAGTTTTTATGCAAATATATCAATGACTGGAATAATCCGACATCAGCTTTCACAATCTTTAATTAAGACTAGTTGGCATCAAAGTATTAGTTCATAGAGAAACAACAGTCGAACACTGTTGTGCATAAACTACTGGTTGCAAGGGAAAAGAGAAATATATAAAAACTAACATAACAATAGCTACAGTCTTGAGTTAAAACAGCTACTTCAAACAAGAGAGGGAACCATAAATCACAAAACACAGAAGCATATCATAGTTAACTTTCATTTCCTAGTCATGACTTCTACACTAGAAGCTATCATCACAATGTAATGTGCATCACAGTAGATGTTAGTATGGTTTGCCTTACCGGTCCGTACCAGTATATCGACCAGCTATCAGTACGGTACGTACCGAGTTGTACCAAGCTGTACTGAGCATACCAACACACAATACATTGGGATATACCAATGTACCGCCTGTACCGGACCCCTATCAGATCGATATGTACCATCCATACTGGGCAATACACCACAGTACGATGAGCCTTGGATGTTAGCATAAGTTTTTGCTTTATACCTGAAACCTAAATCCAATATATCATTTTTTCAGCAAGAAAGATGATAAATGTGCAGATACATAGAATGAATACAAATAACACCACTAAGGAAATCCTAAAAAAAAGTAGCTTTTTACAATAGATGGATGTTGACCCAGTCAAATTATGTAAATATTATACAAATGATCACAAGTCTTAAGGTTCTAAACAAAGGCTATCTGCCATGTTTTTTTAAGAAGAAAGAATATCAAAAGATACATTTCATCTAGATACCCAGGATTTCATCAGGGATAATTGTGGGATAAAGTCTAGGAAGCCTTATGCAAATCTTGCATGTTCATGTACTGTTATGATTGAAGAATTTATTCAAGAAAGATTTCTAATAGTCTATTACATATTTATTATTTCTTCATTTAGTGGTTATTAGTTATTCAATGTGTAATTATGGATATTAAGCACGTGATTCGTTAGTGATGGACAAATTTTGGTGGCATATTTTGAGCAAAAATTGTGATCGCTTAAACTCCGCATACTTGCAATACAGAGAGAGATATGTTGTGTAATTAAGTTTGGAAGCTAAGAAACTCAAATCTTGTGTGGTAGCACTTTTTCAGAATGAAACTCATAACTATGGATTTTGACAATTCTGAAACTAGCTGAGGACAACCGCTACCTTTTGGGGTTAGTAGCATGTAACTGAAGCCATAGAGTAGAAATCTGGTCTATGTCCCAGGCCAAGGTGTTAAGGCTAGCTAGTGAGGCAAGTCTTCTGTTAAAATTTATCATACAGAGACGATTTATTTTGGGTTCACATGTTGTGTATCCTAATTATATGCGAGTTGTTTTTTGTATGCTCAAATTGGAATCCACTAATTCCATGCTTGGTCCTTTATTATGTTGTCTAGCCCTCTAAGTTATCTTCAAGAAGCTAAAGACTAATAGCATAGATGTTGAAACTAGTATGAAGGTGTTTTAAAGATTCTTTTCAACAAGTCTGTTTCTTTTGCTAGTAAAATACTGGATATGATCCACAGATTAACCTTGAGTGCACTTGAGTTGAACGTCTAAGCATACAAGGTTCGTGAAAGCTCCTTTTTCAAGATGGAAAACGACAGCATTCCAAAAGAGATGGTATACTTGTATAGTCAAGCATATCTAATCACAAACATCTGGAATTAATTGGTGAATTGATCTAATATAATTGTTATCCAAATCTCAAAAACACAGGATGCAGGATTTTACATACCTTCAGCAGCAAGATTAGCTACTACCTTTACTGCATGAATTTGCACATCCAAGTCCTCAGACTTTAATAAGGCTAATATATTTGATAGACCGACTAAAAAATGCAAACGAGTGCATGTTAGAGAAACAGTGGTGGATCAGAAAGTTCTCAATATCCAAATGTAAATCAACATTTACAGTCTTGCCTTCCTCAAATATTTTGGAGATAGTGTCCTTTTGACCAGATATGGTCTCCCTTGACCTGTTGGACTTGGGAATATTTGCAGGACCTCCAAGTGACAACGTTGAGCTAGTTGTAATGTCTCCCTTATATGGCCTTTTAGACTGAAAGAATCACAGTTATTGAAAAAAGGATGATCATAACCAACATGCATGTAGAAGTTAATAAATAACCTTCTGAATAAAAAGAACCACTACCTCGTATTCTGCATTGTCATCATTCAAGGCATTTTTCAATATGATAATTTCATCTTCAAGGCACCTTCTTTTCCTTTCTTCATATAGCAGTTTGTCTTTCAAAGTTTTAAGCTCTCCATTCAACGACTCCTAGAAAGAAAAAAAAATAACTCCTAAATATCCTCAAAAGGTAAAAGAATTTATCAATAAATTAGAGAAATTTTTCCTCAAAAATTTCTTTCATCTCCCTTTCTTTTGTAAGTGATCAAAATCTGAATATACCTACAAAGTGTTAAATGGTCATATACACTGGTAAAATTTGTCGATCCTTGCATATACTCATTTCAGGTATATTAAAGACATCCACAAGATTTTGCCTCTATATCCTGTACTTGTGAAGAACCCTAATTATAAAGACATATGCTTCACTTCAAAAAGGAAGAAATGCATATATAAGATATAGTATAACTTAGTTACAAATATGAGTTTATACATTAGTACTTGTTTATACCATGTATAGAAAAAAGACTTCAAATCATCAAACACGACATTGAAAAATATCTGGAAATATGATCTAAAATTTTAATTTAAATAAGTTCAGACCTTTTCTAGTGAGAGTTCATTGTTCCTTGCTCTTAGGGACTGAATTGTACTTGCAGCATCTTTATTCAACTTTAAGATTTCCCTTTTAAGCTCATCAATCTCTTTCTCCTGCACCTGACATTTTGAAGTAAATGACTATGTAAGAAGTTTAAATTTTGGTGATGGATGCTAAGAAAATGACAACTCAATTGGTTATCTTAACACCTTGAGACTCGGAAAGCAATCACAATGAAAAGGCCAAAATAATGATGGAACAGGTTATTAAACAGAAGTAAGAGATTGTAAGTTTTGTAACAATTTGTTGCCGAGTATAACAACTCATAGTTCCTCGTTCAATGAAGATTCAGAATGGAGATATTGAGTTCAGAAAACGGATAGCCACTAACATAGTGGGTTCAGAAGGAAATATAAGGCAAAAACAACCACAAAGATCAAGTCTAAGTGCACCAGAATCATGAACCAGTTGGCAACAGTATTTTAATCACGCATAGCTCTAATATATATGTGTATAATCATAAAATTCATTAACCACATATTGCTCTTAATCTACTTTATTCAGGCCATCTTAAGTGGGTGTGACCACATCAAAGGGCAGTATGGAAATTTCTAGGAGGTTAGTTAAGTGCTTCAAGTAAAATCACTCAGGAACTGTGTTTTTTCAATTGTAAAGTCTCATATATGCTAGACAACCTTACCAAGAGTATAATTTGGATTAAGATGGTTAAGAGTACATTATATGATTATCTGTTTTGATCACTGAAAAAATAAATTTAACATATAAATGATTCCCTGAAGAGAGCTTCTGAATTAATCCTTGAATTAAAGGAGACATGAGAAATCATACTGACTTCATGGTGCACAGCTAACATAGACTTGTAAACCTTTTATGCCACAAGGTTCATTTTCACTGACACAATCCACAAAAATACATCATCCTACTCACTGAATAGATTGTGGCATCCATTTTGGATTACCAAACACATCGTTCATAATGATCTGGGTGCAAAAGCAAATAACTTCATAGAATGTGATTTAATCAATGAAATCTTCTATTATTGTTTTCATACTTTTCATCAAAGAATTCAATGTTCTTCGCCCATTGTTCTTTTCATTCAGACAGTAAGAAAGAACACATATAGCCAAGTTCAATAAAACATGATTAGCAATATACTAGACTTTCCTAGTATTTTGCCAAAGGGAGCTTTGACATCACAATAGAACTGCAGAACAAGCAGAGGACAACAATTGCAGATGTTGCAATCATGAGAAGATTCATACGATAGATCCAAATTAATTCATAGCATGAAAAAGGAGAAGACTACCTGAACTGACTTTTTATTACCACTCAGATAATCCCTCATCCCAGACAACTGTTCTTCTAAATCTGCACAACGAGAGGATTCATCTTCTAGCTGTTTAATTAACTGTGCTATTTTCTTCTCATACATCTGTGTTGTCTCTGCAAGTACCTTCTGATAATTTAAATTTTCAAGCTCCTGTTGCTACTAGGGATAATACTACAATTAGCAATAAGACATGCAATATAGCAATTAAAAGATTGATCATACACACATCCAAATATAGAATGCTTACAGCTATAGATTGTGAACAATATAAAGCAGGGAAATCCAGGCAAATAGGCTTGATATACATTAGAAAAAAAATCATAGAAGTGATAATTGTCATTCAAGATGTGCAATATGGCAGATAGAACAAATTGGTGATTGAAAGAAGCTGCCTGACTGGGGGTCAATGTTGTTCTTTTCATCCCTACTCATGCCAAATATGCTTAAACCAGTATTTCTCCTTGAATCTCTGACTTCATTAGTATTCTCAAAGTTTCTAATTAAAGAACAAAATGGTAGGATATTACAAGTTCATATTGATAGTCCTGCTTGAAGGTTTCCATACTGATATAAATGCAAGCATTTCTAAACACCACGATATGTAATTTCTGATTTTAGCATAATTGACAGGAAAATTAGCCCGTATTTGTAGCAACAGCTACAACATAATACATTTCCATGACCATTTGCAGGTAGTTGTGGAAACAATACTTGCCTTCAAACAATGTTTTTAATATTTAAGTTCCTAAAACAATTGCTTGCCCCCTAAGAACAAAGAAATCACAAGATTCCCAAATATCAAATTTATTAATTTAAAATATTTATTTTCTCTGTCCTCTTTGCTTAATAACATCGAAATAGGTATATATAATTCTATATACATATCATGGCCTCTTCCTTAACTTGATGTTGTTTTACATTTCAAAGCAGTGACATATACTTAATCAAACCACTGATTCCTACCATTTGATCAAGAAATCAGATTTAGCTAGCTACATCAATCTTATAAAACCAACATCATCCACATTCAGCTCAAGAATCCAGATTTGGCACAAAAATTAAGACAATTGTCAGATAAAAAATGCTACTAATGATTAATTGGAAAATAAAGCCATATTTCAAATATATTATCTACTTATTGCGCCTAAGTCAAGAGACACTCAGTTGATTCGGGATGCAAATTGTTTTAATAAGAATCATAAGCAAACACTATATGCTTAAACCATCTATGTTTACTTCAACTGAAACAATTTCAAGCAACAAAAATATTGCGAAGATACAAAAAGAAATCTTACACCAATATCCATCCTTCCCACACAAACAAATATATAAAGTTCGAGACAATGACAACAACAACAACAAAGATCTCTCAAGAAAACTAATTAGTACCTTGGCTTGCTTTAATGATATTTCAAGATGACCAACTTCTTGAGACAATTTATCCTTTTCGCTCTTCTGAATGTTCAATTCCTTCAATAAACTTTGGGTCTCTAACTCCAAATGATTTCTTTGTTTCTCCAAATGCTGAAATCAGTCATATGAAAAAATTAAAAGCATAAAATAAAGAGCAGAAATTTTGTAAAAATGCAGGATGGTAGAGGTAAAAGTATGGTTGTTAGAAAAGTTGTGGAATAAAAAATATGTTTATTATGTTACAAAAATAAATGCATGATGCCATTTAGAAAAACATTAAATTTAATAGAAAACAGAAGTAGTTGCCAAAATAGTCAACTAATAGTTAGCTAGACCATTGGGAGATATCACTGCCAGTAGTGTTTATTAGTATGTCAAAAGAGGGATGGATATTGAGGCTACTGACTGGTACAATTAAAAGGCCATTTGGCATCTTAAAGTAGTTCTCAAAATCAAGGTCTGCAATACTGTACCGTACCGATATTTTGAGGTTAACTCGATATGGTACGGTACCGTGTACCTGTTGAATCTCGGATTTTGATGATGAAACCAATTGATGGGTTAATTGATCTAATCTATATTATTGAGTTAAGTGTGCATGATTAACTACGATAGCTTGAAGACATAAAGCAAGTCTACCGGAGTCAAGATCGATGGGTGTTCGAGAGTCCACTGAGAGTCCGAAGATTCGTCGGAAGTGCTGTTGGAACCAACCGAGAAGAAATTGGGGACTTGCCGAAGTTTTCGGAAGTCCGCCGGAGAGATCGTCGAAGGTTCGCGGAGATCACCGAGAAGGCTCGGCTACTCGCTGAACTCGTCACAAGATCGGGAGCCTGCTGGGAGTCCGCCGGAAGAAATCCGAAGGTGTATCGGAAGTCCGCCGGAAGATCGCCAGAAAGCTCGCCGGAACGAGACTCGACGTTTGCCGTTTAAAAACTTGCTTAGGACTATGTTTTCAGTTGCGTAGTTTGCATGTAATTAGGGTTAGGATTATGGGATAATCCTATATCCTGGTTAGGGGCCAACTGGGCCCGAATGTGACTTGGTTTAGGCCAGATTTGAAGCCCAACCAGTGACCCGTAAGGTCGGGCGGTGGAACCACCGGACTGGGCGGTGGCACCGCCCAGCACCCAGAGGTCGGGCGGTGACACCGCCACCAAAAAGCAGTGGCACCGCCGGTAAACGGTCAATGTGACATTGACAGACAGTGGCACCGCCAGCTCCAAGAACCCAAGAGAATTCAAAATTTGGAGCCCAAATTTAAATCCTCTTAGGGTCTATAAATACCCCTCAATTCTCAGCAGAGAATACAACTTTTTTTTAGAAGCAATAGATTGAGATAAAAGCCTTAGCAAGTCTTGTTTTCAATTGCTTGAGTGTTCACCTCCTTCTTTCTCGTTGAAAATTTGTAAGAGTGTAAACCACTTGTAAAAGGTTGTAAGAGGGGTATTTGTCCTTCCCCTTCAAAGTGATTTGCTAGTGGAAGTTGGGAGCCTCGTCGAAAAAAGCTTCGCAAGTGGATGTAGGTCATTTTGATCGAACCACTTTAAATTTGTGTGTTCCTTGAATGTGTGAGTTCTTACTTTCCTGAAATTGTTATTTACACTACTGCTAACTTTCGGTTTTCATCTACTCAAGTTACTATCAAAACGAAATCTCCTCGTATTTACAAATTTGTTTTTAAAACTTACAAGTTTTAATCCGCTGCACTAATTCACCCCCCCCCTCTTAGTGCCACTCCGATCCTAACAGTACCAAGCGGTATGCCAGGGCATACCATTACCATACTGTAGCATTGTTACCGAGCAGTAACGGTCGAAATCGATCGTTACCGAGTTGTGCAGGGCGATAACGGTCGAAATTTCGATTGTTACCGCCCGATATTATCCCGTATCGTCCAATACGGGGCGATTTTAAACGTTCCGCCCGATTGCGTGTGGTCCACATACCGATATGCTATCAGACCGGTACGTACCGCTTGTACCGGGCAGTATCATTCTAAATTGCCTACCTTGCTCAAAATCAAACTTTTCTTATGGAAGTTCTGTTGGAATCACTTACCCACCTCGACTAGATTTTCTTACATATTCCATTGCCAAACCAACCACTGTTATGTTTGTCAACTTGTTTCAGATTCTCACCCTTGCATCTTTTTTTGACTGTCCTTTTGTCAATGTTGTTTGGAATTTGATTCAAAATCATCTGGGAGTTTACTATTTAACCACTGGAAATAGGGTGCTTGGCTTGATGAAGGAACAAATATGGGTAACTCCGCATCCATGTGGATTAGATGCGGGCGGTATAGCCAACACGCTCTGGTTCCTTTGGTTAAACAGAAAGGATCCTAAGTTTCGCAACCACCATACCAAGCCTTTCTCTTTGTTCAGCAAAGCTATTGCTGCGACATTTGCCTACCGCACTGTCAGTAATCTATCTGAGGGGACTTGTAACATACCAAGATCACTTTCTTGCTCTTTTTCCTTACCACCACCTCCTTCTAGCCATTCTTCACTTCCTACTTCTTCTAACCATCCTTCACCCCCAACTTCTTTCTCCCTTTTCTGTGATGGCTCTTATGATTGCTCTAAAGGTCTTGCAGAGCAGGGTTCATCTTGAAGGACTCCAAGCTAAAGATCATTGCTGCTGCTGCCAGCCATGCCAAGCCTCCTCCTCCTTGGCTGAAGCCTTAGCAATTCTGTGAGGTCTTCATTTTGCTGAAGCCGAGGGTCTCACTAATTTTAGCATCTTTACTGACGTGCTAATGTAATCAATGTTGTCTTGGAGCTCAATGTGCCCCCTTGGTCCATTAGGCTTGTTATAGAAGACATTAAAGCTCTTCTTCATAGGCTTACTGTTTTGTTCTTTACACACCCCTGTAGCCTCAATTATGAGGCTCATATTCTTTCTAACATATGGGAGGTTAGAGGTCTTACTCGATTTTGGGGAGGTCATGGCTCCACTCCCATCCATACTTTTGTTGTACTGTCCTACTTTAATGCTTAATAAATAGTTTTTTTTCTTTTTCAAAAATATAGTTACATACACAAAATTGTTACAACAAGAAATGAAAATTGTATTCCAGAAACAAAATAAAGATATAAATAATACCTCACATTTAACAGAAAATTTCTTTTCTGTTTCAACTAAGAATGCTTCTTTCTCTTTCATTTTTTTCTCCAACTGCTCTTTCTCATTTTCTCTAAGCTTTTGCTGTCTATCGGTCTCCGATGTCAGATAGTCCACATGGTACTCAAGCTTTCTACAAAGACTCTCATAATCGACTTCCTCTTTTAGTTTGACAGCATTAACTACTTTCATTGCCTGCAGACATCATAAACTACATAAAGAAACTTGCAAAAGAATGATACATAAACCATGATAGTTATTTGAAATATATATTGCATGTGACTTCAGTAAATACACATCCAATTCTAAACAGAAGTTAAGTATTAAATAAATGGCATGCCTCTTGTGATCCAAGTCAAATTTATTAATGATGTTTGAAAATTAAGAAGTACTAGCTCTTTCTAAGTGTAATTTCTTGAAGAGTGCATTAGAAAACTAGAATCAGAATGACAATTGCATGTAAGCCAACTTAATTACATCCACAACAATAGCATTTTGTTGGTGATTAAATTGAAAGGACCACCTATAACAATACACCATTTCCCCCTTTCTTGACTACAAGTAATGAATAATGTATATTACATAATGAAAATATGACTATATGAAAATCTTGAGGAAAAAAAAGGATATATGGAGCCGAGATAACAACAAGAGAGAGAGAGTGAGCAATCATTTTGTTCACTATCTCATACACAGTAATGCTTGATCTATCCCTAGAAAAAAATGGAACATATCCACAAAAATCAAAAATTAGTTCATAATACAATGATACCATCCAAGAAGAAAAAAGAGTATAAGATAATGTGCAAAAGCATCTACAACTGGTTCATCGAGAAAGTAGTTACATTGGTTCATTAAGAGTAGTTACATTGGTCCACAAATTTCTTCAAGCATGATATATATAACATATTCATGTAAGAATGATAACAAAATAATATAAATGGTATCACTAAAGTTGATTCAACATATGATGATACCTTCCAAGAAGCAAAAAGTTTATACGATAATGTGCAAAAGCATCTACGACTGGTTCATTAAGAGTAGTTACATTGGTCCACAAATTTCTTCAAGCATGATATATATAACATATTCATGTAAGAATGATAACAAAATAATATAAATGGTATCACTAAAGTTGATTCAACATATGATGATACCATCCAAGAAGAAAAAAGAGTATAAGATAATGTGCAAAAGCATCTACGACTGGTTCATTAAGAGTAGTTACATTGGTCCACAAATTTCTTCAAGCATGATATATATAACATATTCATGTAAGAATGATAACAAAATAATATAAATGGTATCACTAAAGTTGATTCAACATATGATGATACCTTCCAAGAAGCAAAAAGTTTATACGATAATGTGCAAAAGCATCTACGACTGGTTCATTAAGAGTAGTTACATTGGTCCACAAATTTCTTCAAGCATGATATATATGTAAATGCAGATGCATTATATCAACATATTCATGTAAGAATGATAACAAAATAATACAAAAGGTATCACTAAAGTCGATTCAACATAATAACACTGACAGTAACCATTCGTCTCCTCACATCAAGATATGATTAGCCTTCTTGAAGCTGAAACCTCTCTCTCTGAATGTGTGTGAAACTTGAAGGGTGTATCAGCACATATCTTGCTAGCATTGTTAATTCAAGGTTGTCAAAAGTCAAAAGGCATAGGCAGTGAACTCTTGAAGCTTTTAGGACATGTGCACAAGCAGGCTTCTAAGGAAAAATATCATAAAAATAATATAAAAAATTTACAAGCACTTTAAACATTTCATATTTTCCCAAAAATATTATATAAAATACCATATGATCTACTGCATTAACTTATCAATAGAGAAAAGGTGTTATTGATAGTCACTGGCTCATACTGAACATTTGAACGAGAATCCAAAAACTTGTTAAATCTTCACCTCAATGTTTCTTTTAATGGTGTTTTAACAGGAAGTATTACTCAAATTACAAACATACATAAAATTAGAAAACAAAATAAAACCACAATAAAGAATATTGGAGCAACCAATCTACTGATTGTCAAAAAAATTTCACTTGTTGCATTAGTCAAAATGATAAATAATTTTTTCCTAATTTTCTAAGTCAAATCCCATCACTCCTTAAGAATAATTATTTGTAACTAGCAACTGCATAAGAGAAAAAGCAAGCCTCAGGCACCAGGCACCCAATCTGAGCATCGCT
Source organism: Musa balbisiana (assembly GCA_004837865.1). Lineage (NCBI taxonomy): Eukaryota > Viridiplantae > Streptophyta > Magnoliopsida > Zingiberales > Musaceae > Musa > Musa balbisiana. The sequence goes on along the minus strand of CM017192.1, from coordinate 34,092,533 downwards.
AAATGACCCAGGTGAACCACCTACGTGCCCTAATAGTATTGCTTATAATAAGCATTTGGAAAGGCTTACTTAAGGCATCAGATGATTTCATCTTAAGTAAAAACATGGTGTGTATTTAAATAATTCATAAAGATGCTGTTTCTGTAGAGTAACATTTAACAGTTTAAAAAAGGACACATTTTAATATTTGCCAAAAAATACCTTCCATCCATTTATTGGAACAAGCAGAAGTTAGTCTCGATGAAACTGGATGAAAGGGTATACAATAAAGTGGAAGGCGATCTTTTGTTATGTTTCGGTCATGTTAAATAAAATAATGCACTTAAAACTACATACAAAAATTGAACAAACAGTCTAGAAGGTTGAACCTGAAACCTTTGGAAGAAGATAGATAAGAACACTGTCTTCCATAAATACACATATGCTATACACAACTATAACTATTTACCATGTTTTTCAACAGTACTAACCCTCTGTCCAAACATTATTGTACTTGCTGTTTCAGAATAGTATCGTGCTGATGGACCAACTGTAACTATGAGAGATGTCCGTGCAGTGCCTACAAATAGAGGTTAAAATAAGATCACATAAGCAAGTTCATTTACAAAGCAAAATGAACTCTTATAGAACAAAACAAGTAACAGCAACATTTGTCACCAATTTCATCACAAAAACAAACATCTACTGGTTCCATTCATTATGGAAACACAATAACTAGTGAATCATAAAGCTTCATTTACATTAGGAGAGCAGTACACAAATACCAAACAGAAACAATCCAGAATGAAAAGCACAATGCGATACAGAAAGTCTCTGCCACTAAAGAGAAAAGTGCTGACATTTGATTCTAAGAGATTAAAAGAAAAAATAATAATAAATCAATTCAGAAGCAAATGGTAGATAAAATCACCTCCAAATGAATCACGAAGCAACCTCGTGAGCTTGGACTCTCTTGTTGGTATGTAAGGACTGTTCTCAGCTAGTGCATTAATGCATTTCCCCAAGGAAGTCAGTGAAAGATTAATAAATTTAGTCTCCTCAATCATGTGGCCTTCAATGCCTGCAAAATTTGATTGGCCTAGTGAAGAGATGTGATGTAAGCTGCTAATGACTTCTCAGAACTTTTAATTATCAAGACTAATATCTCTCAAATCATAACCTGAAACATAATGGGTATAAACTAGAGCATCAACCAGAATAAATGTTCAAATTAAAGTACGTAAAGGAAACTTCGATTGAGCTAATCCATCAACTATTGACAAAGATCATTTGCAGATAAAGTACATTACTTCATTTACCAATAATGCCAGGCATTGATGCAATGTCACATAGCAAGAGGACGCTCTCACTTCCCAATGGAGATTTTACTCATTGGAAGCCAAGTAGTTCTCCGTGCCATTATTAAGCTTACAGGGACCAATGACGCAAACCTTAATGATTTGTTTATTAGTACAGAGCCTGAAGTATGGTGCAACAATTACACTCCAAAAACCCTGTTGATGCAACTGAAACATTTGAGGGTAGCCTTGGCCAGGCTAAGGCCAAAGTTTAGTACCATGCTTAAAGCCGGTAATGCAATGTTCTCAACATTAGTGGACTTGAACAAAATAGTTCGATTTAATTGTTGTCATCAGTGTAGAGCCTGTGTTTAAAGCTAAGTTCCCAGTGAAATTAGAAAATATTCTGAATCATTTGGGTAAACACTTGACAGCATCACATCTTCATAATTGCATAAAAGCCATGATTCTAGCATATGAACCCTGATCCTGCCACTAAATCATCCATATCATAATATTGCACATGAAAGAAGGAAATAATATTAAAAAAATGTATCAATATAAGCATACCTGATTTATCTATTCTTTCTGATCCTGCAAGGTCAACAATCAGCAACTTGCTTTTCAAAAGATGTGGTAAATGGTGAGAAGATAGCTCAGTATTTGTAACATTAGCCAGGGAGGAGGCATCATTTTCCTTTTTTCCTTCCAAAGATCTATTAATATGGACCTAGATACATGTCAAATAGCAAGGATAGACAGAAGATAATTATGATCAAATAATAATGCAATCATAGACAATTTAAAAAATTCTAACCTTGAAATAATAAAAGATGGGAGTAGAATCAAAACATATACAACTGCAATTAATATATCATGAAAGAAATAAAGATAAAACAGAACTATACAACAAAAACCGTTACAGGAGTTGTACCCACCACTAGTACTGCATGACTTCGAGATGATTCGGTATTTAGCTTAGTATTTGCAGCACGGCGGTTTGCTTCACCAACTTGCAACAGCTCCAAGAATTGATCAAGATCTTTTATCTGAACAATTGCAGAACCAGGCAGGGACACCTCACCAGTCTTTGGATCCTCAACTACAGGGATGTTAGTTTTCTCTGGTGCCAGCAGATCTTGTATGGTTTCTAGGTACAACTAAAGAAGAAAACAAGAATAAGGAAATCACCCTTATTATATTTAGAAAAAATTGTATTGACTACGCTGTATGTAAGACAATCAACAACAAACTTTTCCAATTTGCATGTACCTAACATGTAAGGAAATTCTTTCGACTGTGAAGAGTAAAATTTTCAATAATTTAATTACACCACTGACCAAACATTCATTAAGAATTTCTAGCAAATGCTCAACACTTTCAAGGGATATAGCGTTATTTCCTCATGCAGTTCAAAGGCACCCTAGTGCATGAAACACTGGCCAATTCGGCATTTGGGAATGGTCAACCTATGCAACTTACCAATGCAGGTGGAGAAGCAGCTATTTCCATCAGAATCATGGTCAGACATACTATTCTTCAAAATTTTAAATTATCTTCAATATAGTAAGTGTCCTTTAGATTTTAGAAGATTAAAAAGGCACAAGTACAAACAAAGAAACCATGGAGAAGTAAACAGATCAGAAAGTAAATGACAAAATCACTCCAAAAATTAATAGTTTATGTCAAAAAAACAAAGTTCCCAGGTGAAGATTACATATGGTAGTTCCTCGCAGAAGAAAAAATAATACTAAAAAATTATATTTGTAGTGTTATAATTCATAAAGATGTATACTGTTCAACAAAATTTAAATGACCAGAAGTGGTGGTACAAAAACAAACATAAATTTGTCTCCTTTTCCTCTTTACAGCTTACCAGATTTCTGCATACAGCCTTGAGGCTTTGCCAGAGAGAGATTTGTGTTGAAACTTGAAACTATGGTTCTATATTTTGTCCAGACCGGTACGTAATGGCAGCACAGACCATTGCACGTGCCTCCCAGTATCTGTTGAATCTCGGATTTTGATGATGAAACCAATTGATATGTGTTTATGTTTTAATCTGCGTTTTGAGTGACGCAGGATGCTTCGATCAGGATGAGACAATTAAAGCAAGAAAAATCATGTTGGGTCGGAGGAACATGTCAGAAGATTGGACGTCGAGCCGGTGGATCGGTCGACGTATCGACAGAAGGCTTCAGGCCGTGGATTCAGGCATCGGACCAAGAAGAGCGGACATTGCGCTAAGAATATCGGAGTTGCAGAGTCAACTAACCAATTGGGCAATAGGCCGCAAGAGAGGATGATGTGCCGAAGAATCGGACGAAGCGTCGAGAGACCAATGACATGCCAGACAACTTAATTAATGCTTAGTATTAATTGTCTAGATCGAAGTTTGTTTTACATGTGCAGGATTAAATACGATAGCAAGGCATGAAGCAAAATAAAGTCCCGGAGTCAAGGACGCGATCACGTTAGGAGTTCGAGAGTTCGTCGGAAGTCCGGACGTTCGTCGAAAATTCTGGAGGAACTAGCCGAGAAGTCTCGGAGCTTGCCAGAGAAGCTCGTCGGAACTCGCCAAGAAGATCGTCGTGAAGTCCAGGAGCTTGCTGAGAGTCCGCTGGAGCATCGCCGAGGGTTCGTCGGATGTTCGCCGGAAGTTCGCCGGAAGCTCACCGGAAGAATAGACATAAGGACTTGTTTAGCTTAGCAAATGTCTCAGGATTTCGTAGTTAGCACATAATTGGGCTTGAATTTGGGCCAATCCAATTAGGGGCTAGCTAAGCCCATGTAAAAACTGTGTTGGGCCCAATAAGAAGCCCAAACAGTGCGCAAAGAAGTCTCACCATCGTGGCTCAGTCTTCGAGACTGTGTCAGGCGATGGTACTGCTAGTCTAGGCGATTGTACCACCCCTGGCAGGGTGCCAGGTGGTGGTACCGCCAGTCTAGGCGGTGGTACCGCTTAGCACTGGACCTGGGCGGTGGTATCGCCCAACGCAGGCGGTGGTACCGCCCATGCCCGAGGAACCCGCGATAAGATGTTTTTAGGCTGCAAGTTTAAATCAACTTGAAGCCTATAAATACCCCTCTCATCCCTGGGTAAAATACACAAGCACAGAGGATTAAAAAGTGAGAAAACGCAGCTACAATCTCTTTAGAAATTCCCTCCTCCACTCTAAGTTTAGAATTCTATAAGAGGAGTGTGAGTGCTTGTAAGGGTTGCCTCCTAATCCCGTCAAAAGGAAAAAAGCTGTAAACGGGTGGTTGGCCTTCGCCTATTGAAAGAATGCCTCTAGTGGACGTCAGTGACCTCGTCGGAGGAGGAAGCCAAAAGTGGATGTAGATCAAGATTGACCGAACCACTCTAAATCTCGGTTTACATTTACATTCTGCTCTTTATCTTAACTGCAAACCGCCTTCATTGATTTACATCAACTACACTTCCGCTTACTCTTAACTTTAAAGATCTTTCCGAAATGGTTTTCGTACGAAAGTTTTCCGCTGCGCTAATTCACCCCCTCCCCTCTTAGTGCTCTTGACCCTAACAATTGGTATCAGAGCCACGGTTTTCTATTTTGGTTTAACACCCAATTAGAAATGGCTCTTTTCGGCTTTCAAGAGGGTCACTCTCTCATTCGTCCTCCCTTTTTCCATGGGACGGACTAAGGTTCGCAATACCGTACCGTACCGGTGTTTCGACCTGGGCTCGGTACCGGTACAGTACGGTATACCGAGCAGTACACCCAAGTGTACCGAGCGGTATACTCAAGTGTGCCAAGTACTATAGCACTGCTACAGTGCTACAGTTTATTGCTACAGTGATACAATGCACTCGGACCGGTAACAGGCGGTCCGCGTACCGGCAACTTGTCGGACCGGTACATACCGCCCGTACCGGGCGATACAGTTCGGTACTGCAGACCATAGGACGGACTACACTTATTGGAAAACTCGAATGAGAGTTTTCTTGATTTCATTGAATCTTGATTTATGGCACATAGTCAAATTTGGTTTTTAAAGGTCTTCTCTTCCAATGAACTATTGGAATGATTTGGAGAAGAAGGCTTTTTCTCTAAATGCAAAGGCTATGAATGTCTTGTTTTACGCCTTAGATAGAAATGAGTTTAATCGGGTTTCTTTGTGCGAAACGGCCTTCGATATTTGGTATATTCTCAAAATCACACACGAAGGCACGAATAAAGTTAAAGATTCTAAAATTAATTTTTTAATGCATGATTTTGAACTTTTTCGAATAAAGCCTAGCGAAACCATTGTTGACGTGTACACCCGTTTTACGGATGTCGTCAATGGTTTATAAGCTCTTGGTAAAAACTTTTCGAATTTTGAACTCGTTAATAAGATTTTACGATCGTTTTCTAAGACTTAGGATTCAAAAGTAACGACTTTATAAGAAACAAAAGATTTAAATATTTTTCCACTTGAAGAATTTATCGATACATTGATGACATGAAATGGTGCACAATGCACATGATGAATAAAACCACCTTCTAAAGAACAGGAAGGATTTGGGACATAGAACATTTGAAGACCACTCGAGCATAAGCTCAAGTGATGGTGAACTTAAACTTCCAATGAAAATTATGAAACAAAATTTTAAAAACAAAAAGAACGCAACTACTTGCTTTGAACGCAAGAAGAAGAACAAAAATCGGAATGAATCGAGCTCCTCCGAAGACGACGAGAAAATCAAGAAAGGCGAGGTAGCAAACTACGCCTTAACGACATTCGACGAGAAGGTAATCGAAACCCCCTTAATTTATTTCGAAATTACATGATGCTTTCCATGATGCTTTTTCTTTTTTTTAGTATAGAATTAATTTTCTTGAAAATTACATGTTTTATAATGAAAATGCAAAAATTAGGAATCATGCTAGTAATTTTGAAAATAATCATGAAAATTGCATGTTTGTGATAAACAAAATGATTTTGATTAAAAATGCTTTATGAAATCATGTTTGATGATATCATGCCTAATAAATTTATTTTTCAAAATTATGCATGATGATTTGAAGTAATGATGTTTTTTGAGTGATTTATGCCTTATCGATCTTGATGATTTTTATGATGATAAATCTTGCACTTTCATTTTAAACGATGATATATATTTTTGATTTGGCATAAAAAAAGATAAAGGCATGCTTGTATGAAATAAACTAAAAGAGGAAACCTTTCTCCTTGAAAAATTTCTCTATTTTATTGATTTTTCAAGGAGATTAATGAATCTATTTGTATCACTTTTATGAATCTCTTGAAAATGATTTGAATTGATAATTTGATGATTTAAAATTGAATAAATTTTTATCCAAATCATGATCTTGATTCCTTGATACTTATAAATTAAGATTTATTATGAATCATATCTTTTGGTATTCAAGTGATTTTATCCTTCATGACATGATTTCTTTGTATTTATGGCTTGCATGGCTTAAAATGTTTTGGAATGATGCATGCAACACTATGATTTTTCCTTCTGAGTTCTTGGATTTATTACTTGATTTTCTTTTAAAACAAGATCTCTTCTTTGTACTCCTATGATTTTTCTTGATATTTTAACTAAAGAAGATATTTACTATATGAATCATATCTTTTGGTATTCAAGTGATTTTATCCTTCATGACATGATTTCTTTGTATTTATGGCTTGCATGGCTTAAAATGTTTTGGAATGATGCATGCAACACTATGATTTTTCCTTCTGAGTTCTTGGATTTATTACTTGATTTTCTTTTAAAACAAGATCTCTTCTTTGTACTCCTATGATTTTTCTTGATATTTTAACTAAAGAAGATATTTACTATATGAATCATATCTTTTGGTATTCAAGTGATTTTATCCTTCATGACATGATTTCTTTGTATTTATGGCTTGCATGGCTTAAAATGTTTTGGAATGATGCATGCAACACTATGATTTTTCCTTTAGATAAAAATGCATGCAACACTATGATTTTTTGAAATATTGTGAAAATCAATAATTATCATTTTCTGATAGAATGATGATTTGGAATCATGCATGTAATGATGATATTATATTTTATATACATGATGATTTGGCATTATGCATGCAATACTTTAACTTATGATAATGATGCATGCAATGATGAAATATTCATGATAAAATAATTATTTAGACATTCATAAGTTGAATTTTCATCTATGCTATTTACCTTTATCATGATTTAGAAATTGACGTAAAGGGTCTTCCCTTCTTTTTGACAATGACAAAGGGGGAACAAAACTTGCTAGAAAGCAAATTTGCTAGCTTGCACAATTCGAAAAGAGGCAAACTTACTAGCTTACTCATCTCAAAAAGGAAGCAAAAAGTGCTATCTTGCAAATCTTAAGAGAAGCAATGTTTGCCAAGTTACACATTTCAAAAAGAGGCAAAATAGTCCATCCTGCACATCTCAAAAGATGTAAAAATTTTGCTAACTTTTTATGTGTAAAATTTGATAGCTTGCATTCGCATACCAAAAGTGCTATCTTGCCTATCTCAAGATGCAAAACATGCTAACTTGCACTTTGCAATGAAAGCAAAATTGCTAAGCTCAAACATTGCAAAGGAAGCAAAAATAATCGCACTTCTCAAAAGAGAAGAAATTGCTATCTTGAAACATCACCAAGAATTACTAGCTTGAAATCTTAAGAAGATGCAAAAATATGCTATCTTATACATCGCAGAGAAAAGCAAATATGCCAACTTGCACATCCTTAATTTTGCTAGCTTTCAAATTGCATGATGATAGAACTTAAAGATTTATTATGCAACGATTTGAACTCCTACTTCTAAACACATGAATAGTTGGACTTCTCCTTTTTGTTGATGACAAAGGGGGAGAAGTATGTTGATGTCATACATGATTTGATTATGACATGTTGCTTGGATTTTTGAATCCAAGAGTTTCTATAAATAAGGCATATTGATAGGGGGAGTTTGTTTAAACTCCGGGAGTTAAGGTTAACTCCGTCGTCAATTGGCTGTCATCATCAAAAAGGGGGAGATTGTTGAATCTCGGATTTTGATGATGAAACCAATTGATATGTGTTTATGTTTTAATCTGTGTTTTGAGTGACGCAGGATGCTTCGATCAGGATGAGACAATTAAAGCAGGAAAAATCATCTTGGGCCAGAGGAACATGTCAGAAGATTGGACGTCGGGTCGGTGGATCGGTCAATGTATTGACAGAATGCTTCGGGCCATGGATTCGGGCATCGGGCCAAGAAGAGCGAACATTACGCCAAGAATATCGGAGTTGCGGAGTCAACTGGCTGATTGGGCAAGAGACCGCAAGAGAGGACAATGTGCTGAAGAATCGGACGAAGCGTCGAGAGATCAATGACATGCCGGACAACTTAATTAATGCTTAGTATTAATTGTCTAGATCGAAGTTTGTTTTACATGTGCAGGATTAACTACGATAGCAAGGTATGAAGCAAAATGAAGTCTCGGAGTCAAGGACGCGATCACGTTGGGAGTTCGAGAGTTCGTCGGAAGTCCGGACGTTCGTCGGAAGTTCTAGAGGAACCAGCCGAGAAGTCTCAGAGCTTGCCAGAGAAGCTCGTCGGAACTCGCCAAGAAGATCGTCATGAAGTCCAGGAGCTTGCCGGGAGTCCGCCGGAGCATCGCCCAGGGTTCGTCGGATGTTCGTCGAAAGTTCGCTGGAAGCTCGCCGAAAGAATAGATATAGTGACTTGTTTAGCTTAGCAAATGTCTTAGGATTTCGCAGTTAGCACATAATTAAGCTTGGATTTAGGCCAACCCAATTAGGGGCCAACTAGGCCCATGTAAGAACTGTGTTGGGCCCAATAAGAAGCCCAAATAGTGCCCAAAGAAGTCTCATCGTCGTGACACAATCTTCAAGACTGTGTTAGGCGGTGGTACCGCCAGTCTGGGCGGTTATACTGCCCCTGGCAGGGTGCTAAACGATGGTACCGCCCAGCACTGGCCCCCAAGCGATGGTACCGCCAGACCTGGTCGATGGTGCCGCCCAAGATAGTGTCAGTCAAACTGACACTGTCAGACAAACTGACACTGAGCGGTGGTACCGCCCGTGCCCGAGGAACCCGGGATGAGATGTTTTTAGGCTCCAAGTTTTAATCAACTTGAAGCCTATAAATACCCCTCATATTCCTGGGTAAAATACACAAGCACAGAGGATTAAAAAGTGAGAAAACGCTGTTGCAATCTCTTTAGAAATTCCCTCCTCCACTCTAAGTTTAGAATTCTGTAGGAGGAGTGTGAGTGCTTGTAAGGGTTGCCTCCTAAGCCCGTCAAAAGGAGAAAAGCTGTAAAAGAGTGGTTAGCCTTCGCCTATTGAAGGAAGGCCTCTAGTGGACGTCGGTGACCTCGTCGGAGGAGGAAGCCAAAAGTGGATGCAGGTCAAGATTGACCGAACCACTCTAAATCTCGGTTTGCATTTACATTCTCCTCTTTATCTTAACTGCAAATTGCCTTCATTGATTTACATCAACTACACTTCCGTTTACTCTTAACTTTAAAGATCTTTCCGAAACGGTTTTCGTACGAAAGTCTTTTTAACTGATGAAAGTTTTCCGCTGCACTAATTCACCCCCACCCCCCCCCTCTTAGTGCTCTTGATCCTAACAGTATCATATATACTTGAATTTAAAAAAAAAAAGTTACGCAGCACCTATCAATGTATCGTATATCAATATATCGGCATGTACCAGACCCATGCTAGTCCATCCGGAGATCAACACAAGTCTGTTGCCCAAAACATCAAACCAATGATTGAAACCACCAAAACTGGTAATACTGGACAAAACCAAGTCAACGCTTTTGGCAGGAAGTTTGGTTATTATCTGAAACTTACAATGTTTGGTTAAGAACTATATGGTCCAATATAATGAAGCAGGTAATGGAACTCATGAGTCATGAATAATATACTCTTCAACTGCATTCTGCCAAGATCGAGTTTATAAAAAATGTCCTGGACAAGGATACTGAATAAACAAGTATAATGCAACACTTATACAAAGCCTATACAAGTGCACAATGCTAAAAGAACAAGGTAGCAGAGATTCTATTTCACAAACCTGCAAGTACGAAATCGCCATGATATCAGAGCCAGGAGATATATTAGCAAAAATATCCTCCAAAGCTCTAACCATAATACCACGTTCAGATGGGTCATCTTTCCCAAGTCGACCAACTGTGTAAGTTTTACCAGTGCCTGTTTGACCGTAAGCCATCACAGTCCCATTATACCCATCTAATACACTCTGCAAAGGCATGTCAAAATGAAGGATGCATTGAATAAGCCCATCTAAAAGAATCTCAAAATAAATATGATAAATATACTTTACAAGTTTCTGAACAATTATATGATATACAATTCAACACAATTCAGTTAAACTATTTCCTAAGAGATATAATCAACAGCAACGAAAAACATCAAGATTCCAAATTACTACTATAAGAAGGCATCTGAATAAGTGAATTAGAGTACCAAAAAACAAAGGTTTAACAAACCATCTTCTAAGGAATATAATCAACGAAAAGCATCCAGATTTTAGATTACTAATATAAGAAGGCATCTGAACCATTTCCACTGGAGCAATTCAGTGGATTTATACTGGAGACAACATATCAATGAGTACTCTCATGAATGCAGTGAAGTGTCGACCACGTACCAACAAACATCAACAAAAGGAAATATTTGTGGTTTTTGTTGGTGAATGCAGGTCAGTGCTGGTGTGGGCTGGAGTCGTAAACATTGACACTGAAAAAATATCAGCGCTGTTGTGGGTGCTAATTTTGGAATGGCTGCTTTTAAAATACTCAATAGTTTTTCAACTGACTCCACTGATAGTGTTTGTGGTTTCCAATTATTAATATAAAATATTTTTTTATTGGTCTTAAGCTAAGAACAAGGTACTAGAAGTCCAGGACCACATGAAGTTGTACTGCCCCAATATTGTAAACTAAAGAAGCACCTAGAAAATTATTTGCATCAGAAAGCAACTGACACAATCTCCAGGTGCAACCAATTGTATGGTTAAAAAAGAACTGAACTGTAATATATACGTAATTGAAACATATCATACATTCAATTGTATGTTGCATTCCTATTATGTCAATGTCATCATCCCATGTGCACATTTGTAAAGATATAAGTGATCAAATGCAAGGTGTATGAAATTAAATCAAATTGCACATGTTCATGCTCTGTTACACAACACAGTATTAGATGCATAAATGAACCCTGCATATGTTGGAAGAAATGCAACTTCAGTTGGAAGATTATTTGCCTTCCTTATCAAACTAATATCTAGGAAAGCGGTAAAATTATAAGTGTGTCTTTAAAGGTTCAAACTGGAGGAGAATTGCAGGATATTGGAACGGTGGAGCTTACACAATTATAAACATCAAGGAAGGTTGCCTCTTTTCTGCTAGTGAATGAATTGAGTCAAGAATTTGGTACTAATTGAGAAGGTTGCATTCACATAGATATCATCAGAAGATTATTTCGGCTACCAAACTACAATAAGTTATTCCTTAGTTTAAAGGCTTCAACTAATAGAACGCTGACAAAAAAATGAACATATATGATGATTTATTAAAGGTTCAAATGCTCTGTAAAATTCAAATGGTGCATTTTTCATACTAAAGTAAGCTTCAAAGTTTCGATCACACTAGGCTTGCCAGGCAATAAGTTTATTGATACTGAACTGTACCGAGCGATAAGCCTACTGTCCAATGCCAAGCTCTATCCTACTGCCCAGTATTGGAGACCTTTTCTTTCATGAATTGATAGCTATTGATGGTTGTTTTCTCTATCTCCTCCGCCACCACTTTCTTCTTTTCCTTTGCTTCCTCTTCTTCTTCTCCTTCTTCTTTTCCCAACATGACTCAATAGGGGTACTAAATGTTTTTTTAATAAGCCATAGGCAACTATTGATATTTGTCTTCTCTTTCTCTCTTCCCTCGTCATTGCCACCTACTATTCTCCTCCTCTTCCTTCACCACCTCTTCCTGTTATATTCCTTCTTCTCCTCCCCAATTCATCCTCCTCCGCCAACTCATCCTCCTCTGCATTGTCACCTCCTCATCGACATCGCCATCACATCCTCCTATTTAAATCATCGTTGCCTACTCATGCTCTCTCTCTATATGGTCAGCTAGTATTGACCAGTAATGAATGTCAGTAAACCGGTTCCTATATTAATAACGTACTAGTCCAAACACTAATTGATTTCAGTAGTAGAGCAAGATTTCAATCCTTAATCCAAAGTATGATTAAACCATGGTATGCAATTTCGAATGGTACTGCCCGGTATGAGCGGTACGTACCGGTCCGACAGTATAACGGCACGCGGACTGCTCACTACTGAACGGAACATACTACAATGCTACAGTAGAGAGAAAGAAATATTTAAAATTAGGTGTACCGCTCGGTACATGATACCGTACCGTACCGAGCCAACCTCGAAAAATCAGTACAGTACGGTATTGCATACCTTGGATTAAACAGTGTCATTTCACAGAAGCATAAGATGATATACAAATATGTGACATAAAACTTCAAGAAATAACAAATCAAAATCAAAATCCACCACATAAGATCACTTCACAATGGTCTCAACAGAATCCTAAGACAGATGCATCACAGATGAGGAAATTGAGATAGTGCCATGATATTACAAGAAAAAATAAAACAAAAAAATTAGATCTGTGAACACTTAGTTGTAGTTCTAATTTCTAATTGAAAATAAAATTACTGGACATGGCATAGGGCTGATGGAACACATTCTTGATTAAAGTCTAGTCAAGATTCAAAAATAGACTTGTTATGCATGTGCTAGCACATCTCCATTCCATCGAGTGAAAAAAACAGCGGAATATACATGACTAACCTCCACTACAGGTTTTGCAACAGCTTCATAAACACGCCTTTGAGAAGCACTTTCTGTAAAAACCTCATCAAATTTATAGGACTCAGAACTCCAATTATTTTTTTTCAATTTAAGCCTCCTCAACTGAAAGACATCAATTAAAGAATTTAATATGATAAAAAATTCAATCTTATGATTTAATTGTTAATCAGGAGAAATATCCACATTAATGCACACTAATGTAATAAAATGTCAAACCTCTGGCTGTAGCTCAACACAATCAGTAAAGTCCAGATCATGTTCCTCAGTGGTCTTAGGTCTAACTCGAACAGCTACACGTACTCTTCCAGAATCTGTAATAAAAGGAGTTGATTATCATATGACCGGACAAACTAAAAGACTATAAAAGAGTATACTACAAAATGGACTGGCTAAATCAACAGAGATGTAAGAAAATCAAAGAAAGTTGTCAAAGATAAATTAGTAGTAAGCAAAAACATCTCCTGATTGCACTTTTGAATTGCACTAAACAAATTTCTAACTTAATGGTACAATTTACTGAATGTAGATACATATTTCTAAGAGGGTGACAAGAACGCACACTGGCTTGCACAATTTGCTAAAAATTCGACCATTACTAATGGTTGGAAAAATAATTGGCCATCAGCATTGGACTGTATTTTATGCTCGATGAGCCTGGAGTAGCTTGCAATAGATTGATTAAGTAATATATTTCTGTTTTATTTTTTGGAAAAAAACAAAAACATCTCCTACTAATATATTAGACCTCACATTGGTACTACATCAGGAAAGAAAAGGATAGATGACAGTATAACTAGAAACATGTACAGATAAATTACATCATTTTCCCATGGTGACTTATTTCACTAAGGAGATGAAACAAGTACAGAAAGAAATTATGACAAAAGAAACAGAAAATTTACATCAAATGCTTTGATACATTACATAAAAGGAACCAAGAGATGGTTGCTTCTTCATGGGAACAGCACCATTTAGCATCATTACAGAATACGTAGATGCACCATTGACTAGTCTAAAGCAACAAATCAATTTCGATTGTACCAGTCAATAGGTACTAGTAATTAGTGATCTAGCCAAAGACTAATACCAGATCATATAGATCGATACCGATGGGAATTCAATATATTACTTTTTCAATGATAGCGGGTGCTATGAGTCTACATACCATCTAGTATGCTAATACCATATAGGTTGGACAAGCTACCAAAACCAGTATTGCGTAAAGATTTAAATCCTTTCTCTAAAGTTCCTTTCCTTCCAAATACACCAAAAAAATCAAGAGAAAGAGACTGTCACAACAACATCTCTACTTTCTAGCAATGTAAAATTTCCTTCACCTCATTCAAATCTCATTGTGACAGTTCAGGATAGGGTCATCATTGAATTAGTTGAACAAAAAGTTCCACGTCTACAAAGTTAAAATGCATCGAAAAATATATATGATTAGTAGACTCAGGATTAGCTCCACAAGTAAGCAAGAGGCATTTGAGATCCAACTTTTCTCAAAGAGAACCTGTTTACCAAGGAAATATGTAAAAACATTTAGAGTGTGGAAAGTGTCTCTTTCAGATTATTAAATTACAATATGGACTAGCTTCAAGATTTAAAAATTCACAAAAGAAAGAAACAAAAAATCTCAAGATAATGTTCTTTTAATATGAAGGGAGTCTTCCTATCTCTTTTGTTGATAAGGAGGAGCAATACCAAATACAAAGCTTCAGCTAAAAGCCAATTCACTGAAGCAAAGTAATATCTTAATCATGAGTTCCTTCTAAAAATATCAAAGCCACAAATAGTTACTGCCTCAGAATTGAAGAGTACATGAATGGATAAATATTTTCAATAAAACTGCTGTCAAATAATTAGTCCTACAAAATCTAATGATTTGCCCATTGCTGAAGATGATCTGAAGCAATCCTTGCGGGTCTATTCTGATAAAGATTTCATCTCCAAACAAGGGAGACATGCAAGGTTTTTCTTCTTTTGAAGTTAAAAATTTTCTCTCCATAAGGTGTTTCCTCTTATTAGGAGTCTCCAGCACCAGTTACCCAACATGATGGTATAATTTAAATCTTTGACATTGATTACTCTCAAACCATTAAAGTTCTCACTTCTGCAAATAGTTGACCAATTGGCATCACTTGATACGCCTTTCCCTTTAATGGAAACACCCTCTGAAGCATATCTGTGTCTTTTGTGAGAACATAAAACGGTAAGAGAAGGTAGAAAGGAAAGGAACTGGTAGACTTAAGAACAAAATTAATCGTCTCTGAAAATGTTAATGGCTAGACCAGAGAAAAATCAAAGTACCATAAGGTAATTCTTAGGCTGAATATTTGGATTTCCCATGTGGAAATGGGAATTAGATTCTCAACATCAAGGTGAAGCGAGATGGTGTTAGAAAAGGACCAGAATTTCCAGGGCCTTTAAGCTTTCAATTTACTTTCTAGGGCGAAGGTTCTTAATAAAATTTAAGAGCTAGAACAAATAATAGCATCAATAGAGGAGGCCTACCCTATCTCAAGTAGTCAATCCCACACAATTATCTACATTTTAGGATTTCTAAGCCAAGCTTCTCGAATTGTGTCTTTCCAGACTTTTCTCCCTCTAGTATCAGGACTTTCTCTTTTGGTCTCAAATTAGGCAGTACATAATTCTAAGCAACACGAAAGGTTCCTAACCATCAGGTAACGAGTAAAACTGCTCTATAAATGCGGCCAGTCCTGAAATATACACTATCATTTATCCACAAGTTTTCATCGTCTTGAAGTATGGAACGATGTTAGCATCACCCAGAATCACACTTCTCGCGGTCATGAAACAGAACCGTCCAAGAACCCAAGTAAGCAATGAAGAACAACAACAAGAAAGAAACACAAAAAGAAAAAGAGGAGGTACCCTTGTCATCATCGGAGGAGACTCTCAAGGAACGCTTGGCGGAGGACGACCTGGAGCGAGCCGGAGGGTTCCCTCCGCCGTTGCCCCTCGCGGGAGGAACCTGTCGCTCGGTGCGTAACGATCCCCGGGAGTGGGCACCGGACGCCATCGCGGACGGCACGGGAACAACCCTAAGGTGTCGATGGCGAAACTGGGTCCGCCTCTCGTTCTTGTTCTTGATCTTGATGGAGAGGGTCTGATGGTAGGAGAAATGTCGTCGCCATCTTTCTTGGTCTTGTGGGAAGTCTTATAAGGTGGGAGAGGGATTGATGGATGGAGAAAGGGAATCGCCTGTGACATCGTCGTCGCGCGAGTTGAGGCCGGCACGATCGCCTCACCGTCGTCGCGACCGCCACAACTCTCTTCTACTCGCCCCTCTTGTTTTAAATTAGATGGAGGGACTAAACCAAATAAAGATTATCTTGCATTCCAGCCCAAGAATCTTGTAGATTAATCTCATATATAAGAATAGGAGAATAAAAACGTGTGTCCATATTTATCTATAACCACTGTTTTCGATTAAACAAGACTTATTCATTCAATATTTTGTAATCAATAATGATTATACAATAAATAGTATATATAACCATCTTTGCAACTATACTATTATTTAAAATTTATCAAATCGTTACTTAAAATATACTAACTTGATTGTCGAAAGAATTTTATTAGATATAATTCGATGTAAATTTTTTTTAGGAAAAGAGTGAAACGTGATATAATTCTTTTTAATTTCTAGTGAAATTCTCTAATCAATTGAGTTGTAACTCTCGAGGTAATGCAATAAGTTTTATATTTCGAGTCAACGATCAAAATTGATGATATCAATATAAAAATAAAAAAATTAAAAATAGATATAAACATATATATGAACCACTCACACCGAGAAAAGGAAGAAGACGATAAAAGGAGCTCTATAGGTAAAATATAATGGGCATAAACCAATTCAAAAGTAATCGAGGGATCAATCAGTAAATCTCAAAGAGATAGGATCCAACATGCAAAATGGGAACGTTTGAGCACTCTACATTCCCGCTTGTTGTGCGGCTACTTCGCGTGCGAGAAATAAAGCGATGAGATTATTATAAGGGGGATCAGAGCCGTCGGCATTGCGATGCTATGATTCGACGTTTTGGACCGTTCAACTAGAGCGATCGTGCGAGACTAAATGGATCCACCGTTCGTCTCTCATCTTCGAGCCACTAGTGTTTTGGGAGGGATCTCATGCTGCCCACTACTTAGGTGGCTAGTTGGCAGTTAAACCATAAATCATTCTTGGGGATTTTATATATCTATTCTTTCAAAGTTAGACCTAACACATGTTGCCGTTCAGATTTTTAGTATTATATATAAATATATATACCCATCTAAAAATTAAATTTTAAATAATATGCACTTCTATATTCTTAAATATATTATATATATCACTCGTTAAAATATTTATGATAATCTAAGATCCACTGTTGTTAATCATATATCACTAAATATTATAAAATACCAAAATATTAAATATCTAAAATCACTTTACTATATTTGTCTCCTTATGTTTTCTGATATATTGAATGGGGATACTAATGTCAAATTAAATTTCAACTAAGCATGATCAATTAATGAAGACTGACTACAATGGCACATCCACAAAGTTTTATGATTTGCACAGAAATATATACATAGTCATAGATTGCAACTTAAAAGGTTTATGTGGCAATTGTACGCTAAAACAAATTGGTATAATTGTTTTGATATCCGCATGTACAGTTTATGTACATGCTAAGAGAGATTTGCTTGTATATATACATTAGAGAAAGAGAGAGAGAGAGAGAGAGGAAGTTGAGGAAGAGAGAAAAAAATAACAATTCAATTTAATATAATAAGTTATCCATTAACTAGAGTAGCTAATGGTAATAGAATTAGCCAACAATATTTAAAACAAATCAAATTCTTCTCACAGGGTTTGACGTCCTTGTAATGTGAGAGCCTAATAATGTCTCAACATCGTGGTTTAATCCTAAATGGTCCTATTTGATGACATAACTGACTTGCTAACATAATAATCTTATGATCATACAATATAAAAAAACTTATATCCAATTTAATGACAGTAAAGTCATCTAGCTCTATGAATCAATTTAATTCTTAGGAGAGAATAGAATTCCTAATCCTACTTTGGTTTACAACCTGACTTGCTAGTACAATATATATGACAAATCCATCTTTCCAACATGGATGTACAATCGCATATACACATGATTATATTAAATCAAATATTTACCAATGAACCAGTTGCTGATTAATAATTGGGTTGTGCATCTTTGTATCATGTGAGAGAGTAAGGTGAATCAAACTAAATACGTTCTTTTCATAAACCTCTGCACGATAGAAGCTCTAATAAAAATGACAACCTCCTGTAACATTTTGTAGAATAGATCAACGTCACAGCAAATTCTCTGAAAGGTAAAAGTCCACACGCATCACCAAGGAATCTCCACGGGTTTTGAAATATGCTTCTGAAATGAAATTTAAGTCAAATGATTTATGACTCGTGAAAAGTAAGTAGAATTAAAGTAGTTGATTTGAAGAATAAAAAAAACTTCAAAGGGGATGAATACTCGAATAATTCTTCTTACAGTTCAACTAGAATTCTGGGGAGACACCAGTCTTGGGGCAAAAGGTATGCAACTTATTGCAGTGGTGGCAGAAAACAAGGAGTTTTTTCACGCATGTTTAAAGAGCTTCATACTAACCCAATGCAAATATACCAAAATGATCATTACAGGTAGTGTAAGGGGAACCAGAAAGCAATAGTACCTGCCGACAACAGAGAAATGAGACATTGAGAAGAAGACAAGAAAATGTATGACAACTGCGAAATAGAGAAGGCACACAATAATCTGCTTAAATGTAGATGTAGCTTTAAAATTTCAACCTACAAATTATCAGCAGATATTTTGCAATATTGTTTTGTTTACCGATGGAGATGATGGAGTCTGAATAAAACATTGTCATTCCCCAAATAGTTGGGACCCCATGGCTTTTTGTTGGTATACTTGAGATTAGCTATGGCCAGAAAATCTAGCGGACCATTGTGTTTTCTGTTTTGATCCAGATGTGTGCATGCACACCTTGCTGTTCTCAGGTGCAGGGAGGAGCTTCTGGGTGTATTAGAAACTAGAAAGCATTGCTGCTAGTTCATTAGACTATGGCCGATTCACTAAAGGCATTACAACAGCAACAAAGCAACATTTGAAAGCACTACTTTACCAGAAAGCAAAAAAATTTCCCCTAAAGAGAAAAACTATCTAATTTTCAACCAGTTGTGTACCAGAAAGCAAACTACTTTACACGGAGCTCTAATTCTTTTGCTTCACTCTGTATTCCAATTTATGCAATAGGGGGGGAATAGTTGTCATTGATCCATATTTGTGCTGTGAATCTGTGATATGATCACAAAAGATTGATGGTGTCTGATTGTTGTTATGGTCTATGTCTAACTCGAGTTCTGTCTGATTGTTGTAGTCCAATTTTTGCACTAGGGAGGGAATAGTTGTCATTGATCCATATTTGTGCTGTGAATCTGTAATATGACCATGAAAAATTGATGCTGGCTGATTGTTGTTATGGTCTATGTCTAACTTGAGTTCTGTCTGACTTTGCAAGTTTTTACATATTCTCAATGGAATTTTGAATTATTTCTAGACTTTTTCCATATGACAAGCTAAAAAGTCAATTCCAATATTTGCAATTTTTTTGCCCTTGGAAGATATATTCAACTTGTTGGGAGCTCATCGGTCATTGTATTCCTAATTGGTCAAGAATAGTCTAAATACAAATATCTATTAAAAAATAGATGGTGGCACGCCTTAGAAATCCTAATATTGGACTTCTGGCACTAAAAGATTGTGATATGCAATGACAAGCTGGGGACAAATACTTAGTGAAATGTCAAAAAAGCATATACCAATATTCATCCATACCACTTTTATCTTCATATAGTAGCTCAATTCCAAAATAATTCTGATACTTGCTAAGTATTACTATTTTCTTCAAATATATGCATAAGTATATACACACATAGAATGCAAGCGAATTTGTAAACCACCCAGCAATTGACACTGTTAAATTCTCTTAAAATTCACTTTCACCCTTTAAAGAATCAATTATCATAATCTTCCTCATATGAACACTTGCAACAAGTAAAACAAACATGTCCAATGATTATAAAAGAAAAACATCCAGAGCACAAAATAAAGTGTTTATCAATCCTATTTAAGGAAGAAGTTACTAGTGATTCCAAAAATATCTGTGACAACTCACAACTTCAAAGATAGAGATATAGATCATATTACATACAAGCATTATTGAAAACTTTATCTAAACCAATTCCATCGGAAATTATCTTAAACTCAATTTTACCACAATGGGACTGAGATATGTAACATTTACCAGTCATTTTGAATGGAAAATAATATCGGACTACTTGATTCTGAAAGAAGCTTGGATATGATTGCAGCATAACAAAATACCACAAATGAAATGACGCCAAAAATTATACAGATCCATCCGCAGCATAAGTTTGATCTTGAAAAGGTTGGCTGCAACATTATTCTCGCTTCTCGAAGTCTTTCAATTGTTTTTATTCACTAACATGAAAGATAAAAGAACAAACATTTCAAAACTGGCAATCACAACATATAGAAGTCAGATCTCAAAATCTGGCATTCAGTTAACTCAGAAAGAAATTATGGTTATAAAGATAAGACTGAAGAAGGAGAAGAAGATGATTGTAGGGATTGAAAAGGTATGTGCTAGCTTAAGAAAAATAATAATGGTCTACATGCCATGTATCGTCATTCAAGATCCGAAATGGTGGAAGTCTAATCGGAGTTGGAGAATTAAGCTAAGTTTCATCATTTCACCAAGATTTCAGCGGTAAAGGTAGGAAATACAGGAACGAAACCATTCCCACAACTGATTACAATGGCAGGGATCCGGATCGAACACGGACGATTCCGGCAACAAAAGATCTAAAGATAAATGCAAGGAATCGAGTTAGCAAGAGGGAAAGAGGCACTAAACGAATACGAGAGCTCACTTGCCACCGTTGTACTAGCCGAGAAGGATCCAGCAGCCGTTGTGGACCGCCATATGCCTTCTCCGTCAATCCACGGCCGATGATAAATAACCCTAACTCCCAACCGGTAGCGCGCAGCAGTAGACCTCGAGAAAGGGACGGTCGCGTGGGCTGTTCCCCCTGATCCAGATAACGAAACACGAATTAACCAGCATCGTTTGCCCGAATCATAAAGCCCAATGGCTACACTAATCCATCGTATTGACAGGAATAATTTATGGTTCCACATATTCCTTGCTTTATTAAGTCAATTTTCCAAATTACATAAAATAATATAAAATAATATTACATCAATAATACGGGTCTGAAAAAAAATTAAATTTAATTTGCTTTCGTAAATTTCTTGAAGACGAAATTGAAAACTATTCCAGAGATGCGGACACGTGTAAATATAACCCACCAGTATACAAGAAAATAGTAAAAACTAGAGTTCTTAATCCTCATCCAATAAATTTTAATCTAAAATAATAATAGTATATCTTATTCATTTATCAAGTTAAGACTTCAAATTTTATTTTAAATCTAAAACATTAATTTGATGATAATATATCAAGAGTTGATGATTAGAATGTCGATAAGAAGTTTATAAATTCAATCTCCTCTATGCCATTTACCTGTGCCAAAAAACACATTCCTTAAAAGCTTTTCTTGTTCATTCATTATGGATGATAGAACTTAAATTAGAGACATAGATTGAATGAAGAAAACAAACAACTAAGATGAAAAGGCACAATACAATTAATGTGCAAAGACACTATACATAAAAAAGCAATGTGCCATTTAGACATTGACATATAGAACAGGATTACAATGAACCTATCTCTCTTCCAACTAGCTTCATGTAGTTGGCAATAAGAATCTCTCATCTGTTTAAGCTGGATCTTTTCTCCATCCCTTTCGGAAGTTCATCAGTTACCATTGAAGTTGCACAGTGCTTGCCTGAATAAAATTAATAGATGAATGATAAAGCACTGGTTTGCAGCTAGAGGAAGTTCCAATGCAATGTGATCCATGGTTGCGAAGGCTTACCAGCAAATGATTTCAATGTGATGCCTAATTGGATCAAGGATGCTACATGGAGATCACATGTTCATATACGATGCTTGTTCTGGGAGTATAAGCAATATCACTACTGAACCCTACACCCAACTCAAGTTTTCTTTTGAGCGTTCCCTTCCAACAACTTGAAGTCAGCTTGTTTAAGTTCAACATACTTTCCAAGCCTATTCAATGAACATTTAAAAATAAATAAATCTTCAATTAATAATCAACTAATCCTTTAAGGTAACCATTTGTGATTATACATCTTTAGTATTGAATATGTTCATTGAGGAAAAATTCAGCTTTGTAGATCCATCTCAGTTGTTGGACATGCATTAAGGAGAACATTGTCCATGCACATAGGCTCATGAAAAATTTGGACAATCTGCATTAGTGAATTACCATGTCTTTTAAAATATGCATAAAATCATATTTGACCATGGAAACAAGAGGGAGATAAAGCACCAAGTCTCTAACAGTAAGACATAAAGGTGCACAAAAGCAAAATCTGCTGTTTATATTGGAGAAACATCTTTATATAGGGACATTGCAACTTGTTGGTGTCGTGTGTACATAATATATATAGTGGAGATAACTAGCAACAAAAGATAGGCAAGAAAAGAATTACCCAAGATCTGATGGGAGCCTGAATCCACCTATGCCTACTCGCTTCAACGAATAAAGCTACAATATCAAATAGATTAAAATTAGCCAACAAAGTCCCTACTCGCTTCAACGAATAAAGCTACAATATCAAAATAGATTAAATTAGCCAACAAAGTCAAGTGCAAACACAAAGCAGAAGAAACAAAAGTATCAAAAAGCTTTCGGTTTAACAACCACGCCTGAAGTTAAATTAAATAGCAAATCCTTAAAGAATACACAAAGATGAATAGATATATGCAGCATATATTCACATCTATGTTTTTGTGCACATATAAACACACAAAAATTAGTATACCATATCATAAGAGGGGTTTTGCTTCAGTTAGAGGTACATATTTGAATTTTAGAAATACACTTTGAACAGTACATGTATAATTTTAAACTTTGGAAGGCACATGAAACAGTTGATAATTTTCAGGGTAATATATAGATTGCATGGTGTAGATGGATCGCAATTGAGTGGACAATTGCAAATAAATAGAAATTTTAAGTGGTACTGATAACATAAACTTAGTTCAATGCCCAAGTTCAATATATATTCTTATCGCAAATGATATGGTCAAAGAACTCAGTACCAAAAAAACTGTTGATCAGCTGGTACTGTATCACAAATGCACTCTTTGCAAACATAACCAGTGTCAGTCAGCATAGATCCCACGCTGTACTATTAGCCAGAGCCTACTTAAAGCTTCTCGATATTGACAGTGTTGGTACAGTATCAATAGGATGCTTCTCATTGTGCCAGGGGTGTGGCCATACATTTTGTTAGTTATAAAACGCCTGTACCTACCAGCAAAGTCTTTTCTCCACAACGTACCAGCATGTTACCAAATTACCTCATGCAAATGAAAATGAATTTCTTAGTTGAAACTTGAAAGCACCACTAATTCCCTTTAGTGATGCTTTAGTTAGACAAAAGTCTAAAATCTCAAAACTTGTGTCAAATTTTTTTCAAAAACTAATTCTCAAATTTGTCTTTCAAATACTGATGGGAGACAGGATATTTTATGAATAGCATTCCACCATCTTAGCCAATAGACCAAAACATTCGGTGGCATTATTCCCTACAAAATAGTTCACTCTAATAATTAGCAGCAGTACTTATGAAGATAGCATTAGTAATTATTGTCCAGATGTATTTTCACTTCATATTGATACTGCATTCACTGTTGTGGGACGACCACTTGCCAGGCAATCCCCAAACAGACCTATATGTATCAGGCAGTCTACCTTGCCATTTAGTCAATTACGACAGATAGGAACTTAAAATCCTCTCAGAAAGACCATATCTGGGATGTGGACCGACTCTATAAACAGCTAACAGCTGCAATCATAGAATAAGAATTTTACTATAAGCTCATAATTCAATGACAAAGGTGAAATCAAGAAGTACCTCGGGTGAAATAGGCAACAATATACACTATGAAGGGTGGAAAGACGAACCAAACCAGTTGCCTTAGATATTAGCATATTGCTATTTACTAGAATTCCTTTTAATCTATCATATTAGTAGTAGTTGAATAAGAAAGACCAAGAGGCCAAAATCAGGCAACATATTGCTCTTTATATGTTATTAATTACTAATAGAAATTAGAAACACTATCTCATGAAGCTATAACAAGAATAATCTCCAGGAATAAATTAAAATACCCATGAAGAATCACTCAAGTTTGATCTGTGCCTTAAGGACAAATGTGAAAGTTAATTGTGGACAAATGTCTAAATGGCTACAGAAAAATGCTCCAAAGAAACTGCAGGAGAAATACACCAATGAGCTTACGGTGATCAACAAGACAAAAGAGGCATCAAGATTTGCTAGTTAACTGACCACAGAATCAAGCAACCAATCTTTGAAATTCAGCAACAAAAAGAAATACTCTAATTAGAAGAATGATACTTGAAAAAATGTTGATTGCAACTACGACAAGACTAGTCACAAAAGAAATAAAAAATATATAATAAAAAACATAAAAACAAAGACAAACCTGCAATCCTGCATTTTTTACAAGTTCACGTACTTCATGATTCCTCCCATCATGAACCTGTCAAAAGTCATTACAATACACTGGTTATACTCGATGCATCAAGAATACGATTCAGATCAATACTGACAAAATAATCATAGAAAAATTATACAAAATTTAAATGCAGGTTAAAAAGGGGAGAAAAATCAAATAGTTGGTCTTTTGCCTTTTTCAAACGTATCTAAACGAATAAAGGCTGACAATCTATATGTATGATGAATATATTGTTATTTCTCTATACCTTCACTAGATTGATACTAATGTTTAAAATACAACTCAACTGATACAAAGTATTATGTACCACTATTCGAAGTCTAGGCCTTGACGCATCAGGCTGATTTGCCAGTAGTTCCACAAGATCAGGTATGCAGTGGACACCGTCAACCTCGGTGCCCTCACTTAGAGCTCCGAGGTGTCGTCTATTGACCTTACCATCTACAGTTGCTATATATCTGCAATAAAAAGAGTGAGAATTAATATAATCAGGAAGGCTTTATTTGAAGAATTTAAAGCTGAAACATTAAATAACACGAATAGAGGATCCTTGTTTGAGTATCAACTGTTATTATGAAAAAAGATTAGCTTAATGAATAACTTGAAATAAATCTTACCCAGAAGAGATGCATAAAATAAAGCTATGTAAAGAAAATAAGAAAGCTTGGAAGAGACTTAAAAAATATATAAGAGATTTCTAGGTCTTGTAGTCTTGTATAACAATCACATTAAATTTCATTCTTATCAAGTGGTGCACTACCATCAAATCAAAACAATGATGTACTATAATTTGTTAAGATTCGATATATATTAAGACATAAAAGTTCCAATTTAAAAATATCACAATTAAGCAAACAATGAACATCCGCATTCTGCAGAAATAAGCTGATAGGTCTGTTACTTTCATGACTTCTGAACAACAAAAATGCATCAAGAAATTTGTAACCAGAAAGGTAGTTGTATGGCACAAAAACAATTATGAAAAGGGAGAAAGGAGAAAAACACGAAAATAAGGTAAAATAAGGGAAGAGGTGACATGTTCAGTTTATCTGGAAGAATATCCCGACCAGTGTGTAGGGTGTCAATGTATATATGGACACTTTACCAAAGCTTCCACTAGAGCAATCATATCTCATGGTTTCTTTCACAAAGCTTCTAATAGACTATCACACCACAAAAGTCTTGGATGTTCATGTTCTATAATATAATGATCACTAAAAGGGAGCTCAAACAGCTACAAGAGAAACACAACCAGTTCAAACATGTTTAGTATTTTAATTTCCTAAACACTGTCCTTGACCTAAAGCATCAATTTAAAACTTCTACAAAGCAGTATTCTAGGAAATGGATGTACAAAAACTCCTTGCCATCTGCAGTTTTATATCCACTTTCTAAACAAAAAATACTGAAAGAACCACTTCCCATAAGCAGGACCAAGAATTGTTACGATGGGGACATCAGAGGTTGTTCAATGTCTATTCTGAAATTTGTGAAAATAAGCTCCATACTTACATGAGGCATGATTGCTTTTCACCAAATTTGGATACAATTAACCCCATCAAACTTATGTATCGTATAAAGCTAAATATGTAGCTTTCCAATGACAGCTTCAATGAAATAAAAATACATCATTGAGACATCTCAGTCAGTCTGGCCAGGACAAACTGATTGAGCTCGTTGTGAATTGCAATTGATCTTTCCCTGGTTATCAGAGGCATGAACATAACCTGAACATACACTTTTGAGATCCACTCTTCAAATATTAACTACACAATCATTTGTGGTAAATAAGATATGTATCTATGCTATCTTAAAGTGAAGCATAAATATCAAGCAAGAACATACTCTTTTCTTAATTCAGATGAGGGATGAGAAATTCTCTGAGCAAAATCACCTGAGAAGAAATAATGCAAGACAAGTTATTAGCACATAGAACTCCAAATGACTAATCATAAAAGCAATATAACAGGATAACGTCTATGATGCCGTATTATTTGTACCATCATTAGTAACAATAATCAAGCCAGTTGTTGCAACATCCAGGCGACCAACAGTGAATAGTCGTGGCTTTGGTAGACCTGGATTTGATTTACTCTGGAAATATGAAAAAATGTGAACATTTACAGAAACCTACACCAATAAAAATGTATACAGAAGGAAAAAAAATCAAAGCTTCAACATTTCTTGTATAACATTACAGGCTTATTTTGTGTTAAGCATGCGTGTGAAGACTTGCATAATTGACAAAGTATATGCTTGTATTGTCAAATGACATCATCCAAAGTCCATAATAGGAATGTCAAATGGGCATACCCAGCTCTTCAAAAAATCACCAAAGAGGGAGACAACTGATTTAGAATCCTCAGAACCTGAGCAAATATACCTGCATCTTTAAAGTACAACCTTAAATACAAAAGCACATTAAACTAAAAGGTAAGTGAGAAGGGATTATGAGTCACAAATTACCAACCCTTTTGGTTTGTTAAGTGCAAAGTACAACTTAGGAGGTAGCTTCTTAGACAGGCGATTCCCATTAACATATATTGAATCCTTCGCAAGGTCAACCCGGGTCTACATATCACCAAAAATATATCCAATACATTTATGAGATTATTCTGGCAATTTTTGTCATCGGAAGAATTTCACAGAGTTTAGGCAAATTCAACAGTTAAGAGGTTATCATATGAGAAAGTTTTATTAAATACTCAAAAAAACTGGGCCCACAGTTGTACCTATTAAAGAAAAGAAATTTTTCTATGGGAAAATGTAAAAGACAGGATAAGAAGCAACTTGTGTCTGATAAAGAAAAATGAGCAAAATTCTACAGCAATATAATATTAAATTCAAGTAAGCAATGAGAAATCACAAGCTTAAGCATGCATTTAAGAGACTACACTACAAGTTAATGTTGTACAAAGAAACAATCAAGACAGTTTAATTATGCTAATCAGGATGTCAAAGGACAACACTGATATGGACAACACAATAATCAATCAAGAGAAATAAGGATACAACGTATAGTAGCACCATCTCAAAAATGGTAAACAAAGATAAAAATCACTGATAGCACTACACACTGAAATTTTGCCCATTGACCCAGCAAAATTTTACAAAAAAAAAAATTGACAGTTGATGGCTCTCACAGACTGCAGACTCACAATGCTCTTAAGCAAACCTCAATCTCACATGAGTTTGCAATAGATCATGCAGCCAACTGATTCTTTAGTGCAGCCATGATCATTTTTTTTTATGGTTTAAGTCACAAGAAGATGCAACAGATGATACAGCCAAGTGATTTTTAATAATAGTTTATTAGCAGAAGTTCAGTTTTTACATCTAAAAAATATTAGCTACAAATAACTAAAAGAACAGCTGCTAATGACCTAAGTCTATCTTCCACTGACTCTAACACAAGAATAAGGGTATACAACGGTGGACTACACTAGACAATAATGAAGAAAACATACCTGTGGAGAAGTACAAACTAACCCATTGACTGTCACTTTCCCTTCAAAAATCAATTCTTCGCAACTCCGCCTTGATGCCACTAAAACAGAATAAACAATTAAAGAGAAAATACACAAGACAACACCTTAGATTTACCTTCAGCAGCATCCAGGAGCTGATAATAAAGAACATTAGTTGAAGCTTTTCTCCAAATTATAGAAACAACGGGTTGGGTGATTTACCTCCAGCAGCAGCGAGGACTTTACTGAGCCGCTGCGGCTGCTCCCGAATGTTCTGATTGTAAAACCTTCTCGCGGCCTTGGAGTACTTGGGAGCCGATGTGGTCGAAGCGAGAGAAGACGGAGCCGTCGCTGTCGCTGTCGCTCCCGACGGCTTCTTCTTGTCGACCTTCTTCTTCTCCTTCTTCGCCATCTTAGCTTCGGCCATGGCCTGGAGGAATCGGGCGGGAGGGGTGGACTGGAGAGTGAGCTGGCCATCCTCGCCGCGAACGATCCACGGAATGAGCATGGGGATGGGTGCGGCGGAGGGGTCCGGAGAGGAAGGGTCCGGCACTAGGGTTTTAGGAGCCGCCTCCTTAACGTCGGGTGAAGGGGCAGCGCCAAACGAGATATTGAACTCGGTGGCGGCAGAGATGCGGCGGAGAAAGGGTACACGGCGGAGGGTAGGTAAAGGGTGGAAGGCGGCGAACGCCATTGTAGCCGCCATCGGAGCGGTGAATGGTGAGGATGAAAGAAGATAGAGATATACTTTTAACGTTAGGGGGTTTGTAACGGGACGGCGCCCGTTATCTGCAAGCCGTTATATTAAAATGACACGATATCTGGGACTGATCTATTACTTGGGCATAATATGACGGGTATTTCTTTGGAATAATAGAAATATCGTCGACCGATTATTCCGTCATTTTTAGACTTAATGCACTATTACTTGACCATTGTAGCTTAAAAAAACTCTTATTATGGGTTTTTGGTGAACGACGCCAACTAATTGGTTTTTACTTAAAATATTTTTTTATTACTTTGGTAAAAATATCTCACCACCAATAACCTCTGATCGTTATTATTAGGAAACCTAGTGTCATATGCATAAAAATTAAAAATTAAAAATTATTTTTTTAAAATAAATTTATCAAATCATATAGTGATAACCGAAAGTATAAAACTCGAAATAACAAAAATTACATAAGTGTGAGACATTAACTCATATATCCCTTAAGATCACATAGTATGTGGATGAAAGAGTTTTTAGGAACTCCTCTTTAGTAGTAAACCACGTGATGGACACAACAACGATGCACCTCCTCACGTAGCGTATTCTTTGTGATCACGCATTACTATGTAACAGCAAATAAAGAGAGATCAATTTCTCTTGTTATCCTCTCGGAAAGAGGAAGAAGAGGGGAGGAGATGAGGAGGGCGACGGCTATAGAGGTCTAGCTTATGATCATTTGAGCTCCTCTCCTATTTATAAAAAGCCCTTTTACTAATCTTAATAGATCATGTCTTAATAGGTATTTGATCTATATCTAATTACCCTAGCTTAATGGATGTTGGATTCATATCCAATAATAACTATAAGCTTTATTAGGTCTTACCTAATGGATCTATTAAAATATGGACTTATTTGATATCTCATATTCAATCCTCTATTCGTCACGTTGTCCATCATATGTGTGTGACCCTCTAGGCCTAATACTGAGCTGGCCATGAGATGCATCTGTCAAAACGTCTTTTGACTCAATGAATTATTATTCTCATAATAATTTACTCAACTAATTGACTATGGACGTACTAGGTCACTACGTCATAATCCCTAAATAATATAGAGGGATCTAATCTATTAGACTTATCTGCCCTCAATTATCGTATATCTATAGTCCCTCATCCATCTAATATCTCAGAGACTGTATATTGGACGTAGTATTGTCAAGCTCATACAAAATCTATTTGAGTCTCATTTTAATCGAATTCTCTTGGAAAACTCCTTCTCTCTCAATCTGAATCTCATGCTTATCAGATTTATCATGATTTAATTGACATTGGCTAGAAATTTGCCTGAGTGAAAACATAGGATATTTCTCTCATGATACCAAGAGTAGATGATTCTCTATTGACACTTAATTACTTTTGTAAGTTTGATTGTCATATCCAATGATCATTTGTACTAGATCTAAAACTTCCAAACCTATAAATCTAGTATCAAAGAACATAGTACTCAAATAAAGCATCATTGGAATCTTAAATTTAAGGACCATATATATAATTGGGGCTATAGACTCACTATCTGATGATAAGGTATCATTAACCATCCAACATTCTATAAACAAATCATTTAATGAACTCATTCTCCAATGAGCACCTGCACTATATCCCTAGTTTCCCTATATAAGGAGCTATGAGACTAGTTGACTCCATCATATGGATGAGTATATAGTACGCTGGTCTATCCGGTTACCTCAATGTCTTATTGAGAAACCTCAGAGAGCATCACATGCACAGCAAAAAATTAAAACAAAAGTCATTCTCAAAACATATCTTTTTAGATCACCATGTGACAACCGAGAGCATAAAGCTTAAAGCAATAAAGTCGTATCAATAAGTTAAGATATTATCACATAAGGGAGATTATATATACCCTAAATCGCATATCTTGGTCCGTGGGATGAAGGAGGTCTTGTGAATTCCTTTGTAGTGGTAATCTACACAACGGACACAACAACGACGCATCTCCTCACATAGCAATTTTTTTCCTCGTGATTGTACACCACTAGGCAATAACAGTCAAAAGAGGGGTCAACCCTCTTGTTGTCCTCTCACAACAGGAATGGGCTCACAGTTGAGAGAAAGATGGGAAGGAGGGGATAGGAGACTAATGGCTATAGGGTCTGGCTTATAATCATTTTGAACCCCAACTCATATTTATAAAGAGCCATCTTTATTAAACCCTAATGGATCCTTCTTAGTGGGTATTATATCCTCATTTAATAACCACTAGCTTAATGGATATTAGATCTCCATCCAATAACCACTCTAAGCTTTATTAGGTCTCACCCAATGGATATATTAAAATAGGGCCTTATTGGATATCACATATTCAATTCTTTATTCATAGTATTGTCCAGCATATGTTTGTGACCCTATAGGCCCAATACCAAGCCAGTTATGCGTTGCACTTGTTAGAACCTATTCTAACTTAAAACTCCTTATAATTCAATGAATTATTATTTTTACTATATCATAGTCCCCAAACGGTATAGGGTGATCTAAAATTTATTGGACATGTCTACCCTTAATTACTATATGTCATGCCCCCCAAATTAACATATTCGAGAGACATGAACTTATCTTAAATCAAGAATATTATAATTCATCAACAATTCAATCCAAGATCTAAACTAACAGTTGAGGATACTAAAAAATATTCAAGTTAAAATTCACATCCATAAAACCAGTGCAATTTATAATTATACACCACATTACTCAAACATTTATGAAAAATTTCAATCCAACTTAACAAAATATTAATCATACTATTAAATCCACAGGCCTAAGAATTTATATAATCAGAACTCCAACCATTTATCATAAGTATATATCATCGTAAAACTAAACTTAACATTTCAAAATTTCAAATGTGAGAAGTCTTTCGAGGAATTTACAAGATATATCATTTCAAATTTATCGATAATAGTTTATTACATATAAAATATACTTATACAATAATAACATAATGTAATATTATTATATTTGACTCGTATTAGTAATTAAACTTAATGTAATATTATTATATTTGTTAGACTTATTAGTCTACTTTAAAATTCAAAACAATATGTAAAAAACTTTCCAAAACTTTCGTAATACAATTAGGTAAAATTATTTTTAAATATTTTTTTATTTAATTAATTTGATTTTAAAATTTTATATTTAACTAAATAAGATATATTGTAGATCTAATTGAATTCTGATTATTGGTCGATAAAAAAAAAGCCCATTTATAATAAGATTCCTCAAAATATTATAATAGAAGAGACTTTTCTAATTATCAACCTAGCTTTTACCTATAAAAGGATAGAATCTTTTATAGATAAACTACCAGAAATTAAATTACAGATTTAGTCTTAATCTTTTATAGTCCATATTTCATCGCTTATAGTGATCCAATAAAGGATAAGAAGAGAAGAGAAGATGAGTTTAGTTCTCTGATAATGTCATAAGTACCATCAATTAGTGAGTCCGCACAGTTGGTCCACTATCGAAAATGTAGTCTTACACTTGCCTTTTCCTAGCTGACGTGGGAGACTGTGAGATAAGACCACATAGGTGATTCGGTTGGAAGTCATTCTGTTACTAAGGACTTGGTTCAAGATGACTAAGTAGACGATCTGGGATCTTCCTGGTTGTAAGGTTCCTCCATAGGGTTGGGTCGTCTATGTGTCCTCGAACGGAGGATAATCCTATGACTGCATGACTACATCTTAACGACAGGGTTACCTCCTGACTGTCGGTGATCCTGCATGACATGCCAGTAACAAAAGTTATCGGCACGACCCCTCCAATGCTTAAGTCAGCGATGGGAAAAAGACAATAGTGTAAGTTATAACCCCCGGTTCAACCCCTCCGATGCTTAAGTTAGCGAAGGGAAGAAGATAACAGTATAAGCTGTATGACTGAGTTAGTGTGTAGAGAGTCCCCTTGCAGATCAGGATGCACCGTGATATCATTTTGTGGCAAATGAGCTAGCATGAGGTAAAATCGTTTCTATTATTCTCCTTGCATATTAGTATTATTACTTTTTTTTATCGTGCAATGGTATATTTATAAATAAAAAAACATTGTAAATGACATCGAAATATATACAATTATAATATTTGATCGATGTTTATGGGGTTTTAGTTTTTGACATTAATCTTCTGCATAATAACTTAATTATAATTTTTATATTGACACTATGTGTGTGTGAGTGATGGTAAAGAAAAGTTCAATTTTTTACTTATCTCTCACATCAAATTCCCATTACTCTTTCTCTAAATTTTTCTTTTTCTTTTCTTATCAAATTATTTTCCATTTAAGGTTAGATACACTTGATAAGTTACCAAAGAATAATATCTTTATTAATGATATTTATCATTAGTATTTATTTATATGTTTTGTTAATCTTTATTATTTTGATCTAATACATAGGTAGGTAATAATCAAGAATATAATCGTTACAAAAATATTTTTTTTAAAAAGGATAGTTGTTGAAGAGGAGATTGGATAAATAAAAATAATCAATTGTCACCACCCTATCTCTTTGATAATTTAATTCATTACATCACGAAAGAAAATATTTTTTTATTTTACAAAGGGTAAAGTAAAGGGTCAATATGTGATTCGAATCCATAATTTTAATTTTTAATAAAAAAATAGAAAAGATGTGATTCCAATATAGAACAATATGGTAAACTGTTTACCATATCTTTTCTTTAATCTTCAATAAGTAGATCTTAAAAAATAAAAAAGTTTCTCAATCAAGAAAATGGACAGTCATTTGGAGTTATCTAAATGAAGTCAAAAAAAGAAATTTCCAAATATGATCGGGTGGTGGGTTGATCATTTGAACTTATCTAAATGAAAAAACAAATAAAGACTTCCAAATATGAATGGGCAATGGGCAGTGGGTAGGACGGTTTGGAGATTTGGTAACTCTACCTCTCTAGATTCACGTAATATTCTTTTTATTATTAGGGTTAACTACCTATTATCTTCTATAATTAGTTATCTTTATTATTCTGATCTTAGTAAAACATAGAGATCCCTATATAGAATTAAAAAAATAATTTTATAAGATTAAAAAAATTAAGAAAAAAATTATTGAAACAAAAGGATTAAATATTATAAAAGATCTCAATATAATTTTTAAAAATATAATGATCAAACAATATAGATTATATTTACACTCATGTGTTTCTTATACACATGATCTTATATTCTATAATTTTTATTCTACAATTTTTACAAATGAAAGTACACTTAAAAACAAAAAGTCTTCCAGAATAGACAAACACCGAGAGAGAGGTAAACTATTATTTCCAACCCTAATCAAATATATTTTTATTGTCCCCATCAGGCCAAGATATTTAATTTGACCAACTGGTAACACTAATGACGACGGCGGAGGACAAACAATGATTCATTTGTGCCTCGTTTAAAATTGACCAAGTGGGGTCGGAGGCGGAAGTTGACAGTTGCGCCTTATGTTTGGCCGAGTGCGGATGTGACCAATTGTCGTTGGTGTCCAAATGAATACACCGCTTGCGGGACGAGAAGATGCAAGCGGTGGAGGACAAGCGCGGCCTTTTGGAATGTCGAGTATACCCACTCCTGTTGAGATAGGTAACATGTGGGGTCCGTTTCGGCTGGACGAGATTGGAGCCACAATATTTTTTGTATGGTAGCTTCGAGTCTGTCGCCCCCTAACAGATGTAATCTTCCCTCTCCCTCCCTCGCTTTCTATATCGTCTCGCCCTAAACCGCCACGCTCAACGTAAAAATCTTTGCTCAACAAGATCGAGAGAGCAGGTAATCACGTTCATTTTTTTTATCCTTTAATATAAATCAATTATCATAAATAATATATATTTTTATTTAAATTATTGATTTTTTATTTATATCGTATAATTAAAGAAATAATTAAAATTAATTTTCTTAATGATATAAATAAGTCAAAATTTTAATTAATTTATTCCTAACGAGTGATGTAATTTTTAGAAAGTAAATAGTTTAAATTCTATGAATCATAAAAAAGAAATTTTATAAATTTATTTTTTTTAATATAAAAATAAAAAAAAAAAATAAATTATTACTTACCTTTTGAGAAGAAATTTTCTCTTATAAAAAGGATCCCCTTCATCATTCCTCATTGAGTCTAGAGAATTGATAAAAGAATTCCGAGGAGAGGTTTGTTATCTATTTTTATTTATATTTTAAAGTCTTTGATATTAGAATTATTATAATTTGTATGATGCATAATAATATTTTAAATTTTATAATTTTATAATTTTTAAATAATGATGTTATAATGATTAATTAATTTAATAATAGTTTTGACTTATTTAATTATATATATTTATGTTTAAAAAAAGTATGTATATTTTTTATGATTTAATTAGTTTTAAATTTAAATCATTACTTTAAATTAATTAATTATAAAAAAAATAAATTTAAGATTATTATTATTTTATAATATTTTTAAAATATTTTTAAAATAATAAAATCTAACTTAATAAGAGAAGTTTTAAATATTAATGTGATTGTTATCATATAATTTGTGTAAAGTATAATTTAAAGGAGCCACGAGTATATTAGAATGCAAAGCCACTAGTAGACATACTCTATTAGGTCATATATTAAATATTATTTTTTATAATATTTTATCATATGCATGAATAAATCAATGAATATAAATAAATAATTCTGATTGTCTATATATATCCTTGTTAAGGGTAAGTAGTATGATTTTTTTAAGATTAACTGATCGTCAAATGTGACGATTAAATGGTTCCTTTATTCGTTATTGGGTGGTACATATCGTCACTTTGGAGTGCGATATTAATTTCTTTCACTCACTATTAAATTGAATTCATCTTGTATAATATGTTTTTCCATCTATTTTTGAAAGAGTACACTACGAAGTGTGTGTTATTTGATTATTATATATATAATCGAGATATATTATATGTGATTGATGTATGATTTTATTTATTATATAATAATAATAATTATTTTTAGATATATGAGTTTCATACTAAATTTATATATTATTATTTTTATATTAAATTCTTAATTTTTATATATTTTTATGAATATTAAAGATTATCTTTATTTTTTTTGGTGGTTACTACAAACGTGTAATTATTAATCAATTATTATGTTTATTTTTAAAAATAATTTATTACTTTGTAATACATTTGAGTTTTGGGTGGAGAATATTTTTTTAGCTCACCGTGATCCGATGTATTTTTTAATTAAAACATTAATTAAAGTAAAAATAAAGATTTAAATTTAATATTTTTTTTATAAAATGATAAATAATGAAATGATAATTTATTTTTTAAAAATCTCGGATGCGAAAGAGAAAGCGTCGATCGGCTGAGGATGATGCAGGTCAAGTCCGGCTACAGCTCCGACGGGGTCTACCGCTCGCTCCGGGCGCACATCGCCTTCCCCGACGACCCCGACTTCTCCATGGTCCCATTTTTCTTCCGCCGCGCCGTCGCCTACCCCGACCGCCTCGCCCTGGCCGACGCCGACACCGGCGCCTCCCTCTCCTTTCAGGCCCTCCGGTCCGCCGTCCTCTCCGCTGCCGCCGGCTTCTCCTCCCTCTGCGGCATCCGCAAGGGCGACGTCGTCCTCATGTTCGCCCCCAACTCCCTCCACTTCCCCGTCTCCTTCCTCGCCGTCATCTCCTTCGGTGCCATTGTCACCACCGTCAACCCGATCTACACCGTCCACGAACTCGCCAGCCAGGCCCGAGACGCCGGCGCCAAGCTCGTCGTCACCACCCCGGAGCTCTGGCCCAAGGCCGCCGCCTTGCGCCTCCCCACCGTCATCATCGGCCCCGGCGGCTCCCCCTTGTCCCCTCCCCCCGAGACCCCCGTCACCTTCTTCGACGACCTCGTCGCCAACTCCGATCTGGCGGGGTTCTCGCCGCCGCCAGTGTACCAGTCGGACGTGGCGGCCCTGCTCTACTCATCGGGCACCACCGGGACGAGCAAGGGCGTCGTGCTGACCCACCGGAACTTCATCTGCACCGCCATGATGATGACGGCGGATCAAGATTCTAGGGGGGAGGGGCAGAACACCTTCCTCTGCTTTCTGCCCATGTTCCATGCATCCGGCCTATCACCGATCACCTACGCCCAAATGTACAGGGGCAACAGCATCGTGTCCATGTCCAGGTTCGACATGGAGGCGATGTTGAGGGCGATCGAGAAGTACAGGGTCACGCACTTCTATTGCGCGCCGCCGGTGATGATCGCGCTTGCTAAGCAGGGGAAGGTGACCAAGTACGATCTCAGCTCGGTGAGGCTTGTGGGTTCCGGCGCCGCGCCTTTAGGGAAGGATGTGATGGAAATAGTCGCTAACAACTTGCCTCACGCCGACATAGTTCAGGTATCATCCGGACCTTTTTGCATGTACTCCAATTATACTGGTGAAGTTAGATAAATTGTATTTATTTCAATTATACTGGTTCTATTATGCATATGTTAGTCAAAATTTATCATAAATAAATATTTATTTAAAATAAATAAATTCTTTATATATTTAACCTATGCTTTCGAAATATGCATAAATATTAAGTACTTTCTTTATGCTTATATAATTTACAAAACATCAATTCTATATGTATTTCAAATCATGATTTTCTAACAATATCTTTTAAAGCATAATAAAATTTAAATGTATTTTCGTAATGAAAGTATAAGTAGTTGCATATCAAGGCATAGAACATAAAGCATAAAACATTATAGTGCAAAGACTATCATTAAATTTTCAAAATGGGCATAAATATAACTAAGGCTTCTATAGATAAATATAACTAATATATATATATATATATATATATATATGCCAAAACAGAATTCATAGTACTGTCAATGGCTACAACCACGATGACAAGATCTAAAACTATATTTAACCCCCATAATATATATAGGTAACACTTATCTCCCTGTGTTAAAGTCTAGAAGAAACTAGTTTTTAAATAAGTACCAATATATAACCTCTGACCAGCTACCATTATAATAAAAATAATATATCGATGACTTTTTTTACAAAATAAGAAGTTTTAACAAATCTTTTTTTTATATCATTTCAAAGCTGATGCAATTATATATTATTTAAAATTAATAAGATTCACATATTCTTCAATGAATGGATATTTTTTATAAATTATATAATATAAAATCAATAAATATTTGTAACATAGCAAGTGGTGGGAGGCGATTCAATTAACTCCCTAAAAATTTTGTATTTACAGCTAGGTCCTAGAATTGAATTTTGGGATATTACATTTCGAGCTTATCTGGTTAGTTTTCTCCTAGAATTGAATTGTGCTTTAATATTCACACTGAACTAATTTCTAATGCTAGAATAAGTTGTTTTTTTCTGGAATAGTCCAGTAAAATGCAGTGTAAATATAGTCTCACATGTGAACAGTAGCATTCTGAATTATATAATCTGCAATTGTGTTGCACGCTATTGCCATTAACAATTAACCTCAATAATGCTTGCCAAAATTTCAAATTTCCACAAGCCATCCTAATTTATAATTATCATTGCTCCACATTTATATTATAAGAATATTCCACTTGAAATGCGTTAGTTGGTTGATAAGCTGATCACTGTGGACAGTACATGTTATTGTTCTAATTAATAATGAATGCTGCTCTTGCTAGAGCATGATAAATTTCTTTGCCTAGAATATAATGAATGAGTGGAGTATTATTATTGGTGCTTTCCATTGGAGAGAAGACAAACACAGGTACAGGAGTGACTAAATATATTTGATTGTTTGCTTTTGTGTTCCAAACAGGTATATGGTATGACAGAGACTTGTGGACTCATATCGCTAGAAATTCCTGCCCCGGGTGAGGTTCGTGATTTTGGTTCTGCTGGAACAATCGTGTCTGGAATGGAGGCTAAAGTTGTCAGTGTAGACACATTGAAGCCTCTACCACCTAATCAATTAGGCGAATTGTGCTTCCGTGGACCAAACATAATGCAAGGTAAAATCTTGTCACAGTGTAGGTAAATTCTCCTAAACTCAGCAAGAGTAAAGTTCCACTAGTTCTTGATTCAAAGTTGTCATGTTCTTTTACCTTCATGCTCTTTATCAATGATCTTTATATATATGGAAAACCAGTATCAAAATTACCTAACCATCAGGAGTTTAAATGTTACCTTACATGTAGTATGATATAGTTCTAGTTCTCCTTCAGCTCCTACTTATTCTGCAAAATGACTGCTGGTTAACTTCAAATTTTGTGACATCATTGATCATGAACTTCATTTGTTCTAGTTCTTCTATTTTTCTTTAAAGATAATTTCTTTGAGAAACAAATGATGGATATGGTCTCTGTTATTTTTAACCTATGTTTTAATTTCCATTATTGTACATTGCTGCTGCTGAGTGCATTGTTGCAAACTCCTTCAGGGTATATTAACAATCCACAAGCAACAAACTTGACTTTGAAAGATGGATGGTTACATACCGGCGATCTCGGCTATGTTGATGAAAAGGGACAATTGTTTGTCGTTGATCGAATTAAAGAACTCATCAAGTACAAAGGTCATCAGGTAAGCTTTTAGTATCAAATTCATGTGTTTGTGTCATGTTCAGTGTGCAACTGGAAACCTAGATCTGGAGTTGCAGATAATTTTGTGTTTAGTAGACTATGCTGTCAATATGATCCAATTATCGGAAATGATGCCGAGAGAATCTATTTTTGTGTTATATAGTAACAGTAGCACATAACTGTCTAATAATAAAAAAAGAAACTGTTTCATTTTTTGTTGCATTATATAATCTTACTTCCCTGAGGAAAATGAAAAGCATTAAGAGCCTACCCAAAAAGTTGAAGAAACTGAAGCAATAGTAAGTTCCTTGGATGCAGAAATGATTTGATGATTAGTCTCTTGCTTACTAAATGTAAACTTTGTTTATTGTTAGTTCCCTTTTATGTCAAATACTCAGTTTTGTATTTATTTATTTATTTGTTTATTATTTTGATAGGTTGCACCTGCTGAACTGGAGGGATTGCTTCTTTCACATCCTGAGATATTAGATGCAGTTGTTATTCCGTAAGTCGGAAATTGTAATGCAACTTCTTTTTCAGTCTCCTCTCGGAGACAGCATCGAGCAAATTCAGATGCACTTGTGGTTAATCATTGCATTACGTGGTTAATTTCAGACTGCAAAATTCTAACATTTCTTTATGTTCTCATTCAGCTTTCCTAATGCTGAAGCTGGTGAGGTTCCGATTGCCTATGTGGTCCGATCTCCTCATAGTTCATTGACTGAAGAAGATGTCCAAAACTTCATCTCGAAACTGGTAATACTGAGTATCTATTTTGTACTTTTTTTCTTTTTTCCATCTACTGCAGAGTGAGTATACAATTTTTCTTTTTTCTTTTTGTAAAGAAAGAATCCTACAACAATTAAAATATTCCTTTAAAAAAGAGTACACCAAAAAGATTAAAAGGCATCCTTATAATCTTGTGGCACCCTATTCTTTTAGCCCTTTTGACACCTTCCTATATGGTACACTTAATGAATATAGCTGAAATGAACTCGGTGGCAATCGACTCTTAGTGGGGAGCTAAACATCTATGTGTTAATCTTGGCTTAGTTGTAGGATGAGTTGTTGATCATATTATTTTACTTGCTTATGACAATCTTACTCTGTTTTAGCTATAAAATCGTTTTGTGACATCATAAATGGTTTCAGTTGTTCTGTAACTTAAAGATCCACCATTTATTTGTCAGCAAAGTTTAAAGCTTCTCAAGATAGCATCTCATTTCTTTCAGGAGTGTGTTAAGACTTAGAACAGGACAAATCCAAAGAACTTAGCAATCCAATTATTGTTCAAAATTTCCCTTTCATTTTTTTGTTCTTTTTAGAACCCTGTTTTCCATGTTGTAAATGTCTTTCTGAGTCATTTTTGTCTCGCATCAACAGGTTGCACCTATTAAGAGGTTGAGAAGAGTTACCTTTGTCAACTCTGTACCCAAGTCTGCTGCAGGCAAAATACTAAGAAGAGTGCTGATTGAGAAGGCAAGATCAAAGATGTAGAGGGTGTTACTTCCCTCATAACATTTATCCCAGGTTGGAAGAATACTTAATCTCATGAAATAAGATGAATACCAGAGGCAACCCAAAAACCAAGTCTTCAGCAACACTTATTTGATCTCACATTGGAACTGTGCTATGAACTGAACTAGATCATGCCCTTTCCTATTTAAATTTTTTATGAAGATACTGATTAGCTTAGTCGGTATATAAGTTTCCATAAGTCCACTGATAGCCTTTGGATCAAATCATATTTGATAAAGCCTCATATAATTAATTGGATTACATCCATCGTGGGGCCCAAGATTTTGAGACATTGGCGACCCACACTCGAAACTTTGATGTCCCGAATGCATTATAATAACAGAGATATGTTCGATGGCTGAATGAAGCCGTCCTGACACCGTCTCTCTTTCTCAGCAGAAACACTAACGCAATCCCATCGCAGAAACAATGGCTGCCTCTCACCGGAAGCCGCCTCACGCCCTCCTCGTCGCCTACCCTCTCCAAGGCCACATCATCCCGGCCGTCCACCTCGCCATCAAACTCGCCTCCAGGGGCTTCACCATCACCTTCGTCAATACCGAAGCCGTCCACCACCAGACCTGTTGCGCCGCCCGCCGCTCCGGCTCCGACCTCGGCCACGACATCTTCCCCGCCGCCCGCGCCTCCGGCCTCGATATACGCTACGAGCTCGTGAGTGATGGCCTCCCCGTTGCCTTCGACCGCTCTCTCGACCACGACCAGTTCATGTTCGCAGTTCTCCACGTCCTCTCCGCCCACGTCGACGAGCTCATACGGAAGCTGTCGCTGCGCGCCGACCCTCCCCTCACCTGCCTCATCGCCGACACCTTCTTCGTGTGGCCTTCCACCTTGGCCAAGAAGTTTGGGATCCCCTACGTATCCTTCTGGACCGAGCCCGCGCTCATCTTCTCTCTCTACTATCACATGGATCTCCTCATCCG
This sequence comes from Musa balbisiana, assembly GCA_004837865.1. Classification (NCBI taxonomy): domain Eukaryota; kingdom Viridiplantae; phylum Streptophyta; class Magnoliopsida; order Zingiberales; family Musaceae; genus Musa; species Musa balbisiana. The sequence goes on along the minus strand of CM017192.1, from coordinate 34,050,280 downwards.
AAATGGCCACTTCGCTTCTCATGGTGATCGACACATCTCGATTCCTCCTCTTCTACTCTTTTTCCTTTTTCCTCACGATTCGTTCATGTGTTTGGTGGTAGATAACAGCAAAGACACGATAACGTACGTGCCAGGGGTGGCGGCGATCGAGCCGGCTGACCTCATGTCGTACCTGCAGGAGACGGACGTGTCGACGGTGGTGCACCAGATCATCTTCAAGGCGTTCGACGAGGCCAAGGCGGCGGACTTCGTGCTGTGCAACACGGTGCAAGAGCTGGAGTCCGACACGATCTCCGCCCTGCAGCGGGAGAAGCCGTTCTATGCTGTGGGGCCGATCTTCCCCGCGGGGTTCACCAGGAGCGCCGTGGCGACGAGCCTGTGGGCGGAATCCGACTGCTCCCCGTGGCTGGACTCCAAACCGCCGGGTTCCGTCTTGTACATCTCCTTTGGAAGCTACGCGCACATCGGCAGGCGGGACCTGGAGGAGATAGCCCACGGAGTTCTCGGAAGCACGGCCAGCTTCATATGGGTGCTCCGGTCGGACGTCGTCAGCTCCGACGAGCCCGACCCGCTGCCCGAAGACTTCGCGGAGGAGAGCCAAGGGAGGGGGGTGGTGGTGCCATGGTGCTGCCAGGTCGAGCTGCTGAAGCACCGGTCGATCGGCGGTTTCCTCACCCACTGCGGCTGGAACTCGATCTTGGAGAGCATATGGTGCGGGGTTCCGCTGCTCTGCTTCCCCCTCCTCACCGATCAGTTCACGAATCGGAAACTGGTGGTCAATGACTGGAGGATCGGACTCGACCTAGGACGGCCGAACAAGGTGAACAGAGAGGAAGTAAGCAAGAGAATCGAGAGCTTGATGGAAGGAGAAGCAGGGAATGAGGCCAGGAAGAACATAAGGGAGGTCAGGAGAGCCCTCGAGATTGCACTCACTCCCGAGGGTTCGTCACATAAGAACTTTGATCAGTTCATCGCGGATCTAACGAAGTATGGTGAGCAGATCAATGGAGTGTGAGAAGCGTAGCAAATGGTACATTACGTAGCACATATATATATACATATATATACATACATATATATATATACATATACATATATACATATATATATATACATATATATATATATATATATATATATATATATATATATATATATATTCAAAGTGAAGTAAGCTACTATAGCTGATAGAGTTGCATGTTGTTGTTGAATGGCTCATGGAATCTAACTATAAGATCAAATATACCAAGTACTGTCATTGTGCATGATAGGGTTCTACGATGAGCAAATTGAGATGCATTTTTTGTGTGTTTTGAGAACCAAGATCGAAAAATAAAAGAGAAAAAAAAAATGAAACACCAATAATATAAAAAAAGAAAATAGAGAAATGAATATGTTCATGAATAACTAAAGAACCTGAAGACATTGAAGCCCCTATATTGCTATCCTGCAATTCCTCTATCGTTGCTGTCTTGATCTGATTTGGTGTTCCTATTTATTTATAGGATTAAACCACTTAAAACTCCTCAAGAGTTTAGAATACAAACGAAGGGGCTTTATTCATTGTCCCAAAACCTTTATATTACTAGTGTATGGGATCATTTCTCCTCTCTTCGATCAAGTTGACAACAAGTCGTATCACAGCAGTTAATTCTCAGCGCTTTCCAGATTCCAAAAGCAACATGATGTGGCCATCGACTACTTGGGAGTGGATTCATGTTGTGATTGATGGGTTAGAGGTTGTAAACATAAGGGAAAGCTAAATGTTATTAACCTCATATTCTACGAGAAAGTTGACCAACTTGAGGAGAGCCATCCCCATATTCTATCCTGATGTAGTTATGTGTCCAAAACAATCATTCTCATGGAAGGATGTGATGTGCGGAAAACCCATCCCCGGACAGGTGCATAGGACACAAATCCGGGTCGGATGACAGTGATGAATGTCAAGAAAATAATTCGATATACTGAAAAAGGACTGGGAATTATCAATGTATATTGGAAAATTTTGTTTTATATATATATATATATATATATATATATATATATATATATATATATATATATATATATATATATATATATATAGAGAGAGAGAGAGAGAGAGAGAGAGAGAGAGAGAGAGACTATTCATAAATAATCATCATATTATTTCGTTCTTCATCTTGCATTATGCAAATGCTCGCTAGTCCTATCAGGACTAAACATCCAGTGACAACCCTGAAAATGACACCACTTCTCCAAGAATCAATCAATGCATCTCTCCCTCTCTCTCTCTCTCGTTCTCCATGAATGAAAGATGAGATGCATCGGGAAGAAGAGGCTGTGACCTCTAAATTGAATTGAAATGAAGCCTGCCTCTACCGTTGGTCTCATCATTAGAGCGCTAAGATTTCTAATATACCAATGCTCCTAATTTTTCTACCACCAGCTTGGTAGCTCTCACGAAGGTTTCTTAAACCCAGCCAACGAAATAATTAAGGGTTGGATGAGGAAGTCATCTGCAGACCACAGAAAAGCATCAGTTGTGGAGTTTCTTGTAGCATCTCTTGCATGATCTTGAAGAAAAAAAATTCCAAGCTCAGGTCACGTTCAGGTGGCAGAGTTTTCACGTCTTGCCAAAACCACAGGACATGTCAATAAAGTTGAGGTCGACCGATCGATGTATGTTGGTGTCTACCAGGAGTAGAACTTTCAAGCACTGAAATTGATATTTCGATGCGCAATAATGTGACAGTGAGATCATGTTTTGGCACTTTGGTGTATCATTAGTGCTTCATCTGTCTTTGAATTAGTAATGGTTGACCTGACCATGTTCATTATCTCATTTGAAACTTGGAGAGACTCTTTCGGCCCATCTCATATCTTCAAGGGTAAAACTCTTCTGAGATCGAGAGATTAGTACTTTGCAAGACTTGATTCTTAAGTTAGTAAAGAGCTCAAGAATTTAGTTTTATGATTTCAAAAGTCTATGCATATGTAGAGAAGCACTTACAAGTCATAGATTGAGGTATCAGTGGAGAGAATATTTTCTTTTGGATATTATATTGATTGGGCACAAGTAGATATGGTGACTATGCTAATTAGGCTCTAATAAATCACTAGGCTATATATGTTGGCCCTCTATTGGTGCTCATGATTTGATTGGATACCATGTGTCAAGTTCTCATTGACTATCAATTCTAACATATTTACTTGCTTTGTGAATATATACATATTTAAGGAGGAGAATTTGGAAGATATTGAGGCTAATGGAGTGGCGGAGAGATGAGAGCCAATCTTTTGAAGAATCCATGAATAAATTGTTTCATGAGAGTGTTAGCGGTATTAATACAAGGAAATATCAAATAAGGTCAACAGTTTGACTCTTGTTAAAGCAGCGTCTAATACACATAATCTAATACTTGAATGGAACGAGATGTTGTTGTGCATTCAGAATCGGTCCAGTGGATTAAACTGAACCAAATTAATAAAGAATAGATTATTAAATATAATAATATAAAAATGAATTTTAAGTTCTACTAGAAATTACTAGAAAAATATTTTGGAAGGCATAAAAATGTAGATTCCAAGTCCTAAATTTTAAAATAATATTATATATCCCAAAATTTAAAATATTTTTTATTTCAAAAAAATTAAAAATTAGAGAAAATATTTTGGAAGACATTATATCGTAACCACATATTTATATTTCAGATATCATTTTGACTTACAAAAAATAGCATGAACCTTTTTTTGGGGGGGGGGGGGGGGGGGGGGGCAAAATGTTTATCTTATTTTATGGTCATTTTAATAATTTAAAGTATTATTCTAAGATGACACTATAAAATATTTGAAATTTAGGTTGCTATGAATTTTGAATTATTTTAAATATTTTATGCTAGTATATAAATATTATTTCTCAAAATTATCTTTTTAATATTTTACTAAATATGTCCAATAAAAAATTAAATTTAATTTGATTTACGATTAATCGATCAGACTTAAACTAAACCAAACCGAGAATGGGGCAAGGAAAAGCCCCCCCCATTTTTTTAGAGATAAAATTGAAGAAATAAAAAAAAATCTAAAATAAAAAACTCCAATTATTTTTTTTTCTGGAAATTTACCGAATAATATTTCTTATATTTATGAGAAATTAATGAAATTTAGTTTAGATCAACGTGTCCAATGATTTGGGTATCGGAATCATCTCCAACCAACCTGTGGATGTCCTCTTTGGGATAAAAAGTGAAAGCAAAGTAAAACTCACAATGTTATCTATCATCTGCAGTCGAGTTTTCATGTAAAGAGGAGCTCATCGCCTCTTTATTCCCAGCAGTTTGATCATGTTGTCTGCCACAAGAATAAAGCATTCACATGCCGGCAACCACAGCTGCGTACTTCCCCACTCCCCTCCATTGCTTTCACCTACTTCTCCACGTTATTATTATTTATTGAAGTAAAAACTTCCTCTTCCACTATTATTTTCTTACCATCCCATCCTATCCTATCCGATGGGATGACTGACCTTTTTATTTTGGTGATAAAAGAAAGAGAACAAATCTTTCGTCTTCTTCGTATATTATTTGTTGGACTCTTATCATTCATATATTTTATTATTTAAAATAATATTAAATCTATGACTGGATCGATTGATTTATTAATTCGACGGACTAATGAAAATGAATCGAATTGATGTCGAATCTGATTTCGATAAACGTACGTTAGATTGGCGGAGCAATAGTGATGTGTAAGGCGAAACATCTTCCATGTCGGCAGCATGTGACGCCCCAGTAGTTTAGCTTTGTGTCATTTGATTCTTTCGACCTCTAATGTGTATCTTCCTGCTCTCGAGCAGATCAGTAGAGAGAGAAAGAGAGAGAGAGAGAGAGAGAGAGAGAGAGAGGTGAGTGCTATGTGCACGCGTGGGTGGGAAGACCGAGGAGGTACTGACCCACCTGTGGCAGTGGATCCACGTGCGATGTGAGAGATGGTGGGGAACTCTGTCCTCCGGCCTCCGGCAACTCTGAGAAAGAGAGAGAGAGAGAGAGAGAGAGGGGGGACCATTGTGTATGTATCAGAGTCGTCAGCCCCCACCCACACGTGCTCCTCTGCTGGTCTCCACCATTTCTGAGCTCATCAAAAATTTGGAGGCCCCATCGCCCCTTTACTCGTACGTCAACGAATCCGAGATCGCGTCGCCATGGCAGCACTGTGGCGATCCGATCCGCTGCTCGTTGCATAACGTTGCAGCGTCTGGCACATCGGTAGATGTTGATGCGATCAGTCTTCAACTTCATTGAATGAGATGAGAAGTTAAAGAGAAGCTGAATCCCAGACTCCCTCAACTGCTGCAGTAAGCTTTAGGAGAGACCCTTCTGTGCGTGTTGCAGGATCCAACTTTTCACCTGTGATTCGTTTTCACCCTCATTAAATGAGGACTTCAGCTGCAACCCCATTGAAGATGTGCATGAAGACCTGCGATCGAATCCCCTGGGTAAAAAAACCCAGGGGAAGGAAGCTTTAACAGTGGAGACAGGTCGAGATCTTGATCTGTCAAACCTCTAGATGATGATCTAACACCAAACATAGTCGGGTAGATCGAGCAGAGATAGAAGACCAGATCTGGAATCCTTGGCACAAGTCAAGAAGACAAAAAGGTTATTGGTCAAACATGGTTCTCCTTATGCTCCTAAGGAAAATGGATAGGATCATGAGTTGCAGACATCATGTTTTATGTGATCAGATCTTGTGCTTGGCATTCTTGGCTTCACGGCAGTATCAAAAAGTTCTTCGTATAAGGACAAAGAAACTAGTAATCTTTCCATTTGGAGAGACGAAGTATTGGCTGAGGGTGAAGAACACGAGCATCAAACAACATGAAATACGTCCCAAAACACAAACTCCCACTTGCTGAAGAAATGGAAGAGAAAAATCCCACCAAACACATCCAAACCAGTGCTCAAACAGTTGTTTAGGGGAAACGAGAAGGGACAGCAAGCTCAGAAAGAAACAAGGATGAGGAGCGAAATACTAATACTAAGCAAGATACGCATGGCAAGTCACAAGAAAAGATGAATACACTAACATTGTCTCATGATGTATAGAGATATATATGTCCAATATGTTTATGTGAGGACCTGCATGTCATGTGAGCAAAGCTGGTGCACAGATCAAGCAGTACATAGACTATCGAGTTTCTCTGCGCTCTCTCCAGCACATCAGCATCATGATGCATCGCCGAAGTATGTAGAACCTGGCCTTCTGCTCCCTGGCCTGCAGCCGACACCGCCGGCCGAAGGATCGGCAAGGCAAGCTCTCCTCCTCCTTGGCCATTGCAGCCTCTCCTGCTTCCGCCAGCTTCTCCTCCTCCTCGGTCTATCTGTAACTTGAGCTCAGAAGAGTAGGAGGAGACGAGCAAGAAGACGACTCTTTTTTGTAGCTCCTACTGTTTGCTACTCTTTTTGGATTTTAGATGTCATACCTTAAATTATGACTCGGTAGCTTCTTTATCATGCTGCTGCTGCTGGTGGGAGTCCTCTGCATGATTACGCGCTCTCTCTCTCTCTCTCTCTATCTGCCGTACTTTTCAGAGCTTGTAAGAGGGGAGTAAATGGGAAGGTGGTACTCCTTTCATCACATCCTGACTCATTAATCCAGACTGTGGAAGCCCAAATGATGAGCTCGGCCCTTGTTCAAGGCCTGCTTCTGCTGTTGTCCCTTGAGCTTGGACTACAACCTCGGTGTCCCAGTCCGACCAAACAAACGAACGAAACCTAATCCACCACCAGCGAGTTCTGTTGCAGACTCGATCTACCACTCCAGCTGTGGACGAAGCTAACAGGGATGCAGATCCGTGACATAGGTCAAGCTCCCCACCGAAGCGTACGTGTTGGCGAAAGGAGTGATCACAAGTGGCAGCTGCAAGGTTGAAAGCTTGAAGCAGTACTCCACAGCAAAACCAGGACGTGAATGGTGTGGAGGATCACGGTGAGACGACGACCACCACACGTAAACTTGGAGCGGCTACTGCGGCAGTACGATAACATATCTCGTGACTCTCGCAATCATCCATTGCTCCCAAAGGTAGGAAATGCCCAAAGCTGGTGCCTCCTCTTCCCTGCTCCCACTTGCAAATCAACAACAGTACAACGATAATTGCAGGCAAGAAAGCAAATTGGCACCACTACAAGTGAAGCACTGTCTGTGGTCCAGGCCAAAGACCCATATCTAGCAGCTCTGCGTGACCCAATCTCAAAGCACAAGAATTTGCTACAGCAGATAGCAGATAGCAGATAGCAGATAGCAGATGGTGGTGCTTCGGGTTGTGGGTTCCAGAGTTGTGCCTCAAAGCATCGTTTCCTGTGACCAGGCTCGTCACCATCCCTCCATCAACCCAAAAGCATAGACACGAGTTGCGCTTATAGGGACGAGTCACTGGCTGTACGACCCTGAATCTTTCTGTAACAACATGCAACGGCCATTCATGGCTTGTTGCGATCCTGCGGACATGTCCAAAGCTCCCTATTAATGCTTGTTTTGCATATCACGGCTGACGCAACAAATAGTGCAACTAGCAAATGTGGATGGCCTTTCTTTCACCACCTGGAGCGAGCATGAGTACAATGTGAATTGAGCAAACCCTAACCTAAGGTCAGGATTCAAAAGGAGAGGGAGGGAAAAGAGAGAACAGGACGGCTCTCTTATCAACCCCTGATCACCTCCATGACTTGCCATGCGCCTCCTCCTCCTCCTCCTCATCCACCAGCCTTCATCTTACCCTTGCTACAATGCAGATTAATAGCCCTAGGAAAAGATGAAGCCAGTGCCACATTCCACCACTAATTGAAAGATTCCCTCAAGTTCATCTTCCTCCTCAATTAAAGAGGATATGAGCTTTGTCCCCTTCGCACAAGTTTCCTTGAGTCTATTCAAGAGATTCTTCGCGCTGCATTAGTTCATCTCTCTGTCTTTTGCCTAACTCGAACCTTTGGCAGGAGAAAAAGGAGAGTCTGCGTGGGATACGTGAATGGATCAAACAGCCAAGCTCTCCATTCAAAGACGTGTTTGGTTGCATCTCACATCATGTGGTCGCTATATATGACTGAGCTAACCGAGAGGCATCCATGTATAGCATCTACCACGGTCAGATTACACAATATGAAGCTTCATGCTACGGAGCACAGCAGAGAACAACTCGATCAAGATCAATCTGATTACAACCTATGCAGCAGAAGCTCAACAAGCCTTTTCAATCCACAGTCACTGTTGATATCTTCTTCCTATGGCTCACTTAGCTTCCTTGCTCTCCTGCACAGTGACCATCACATCCTGTTAAATCCTTGGATCCCATGCTGCACCACCCTTTCGACATCTCAACTTTTAGCGCCTTTGGTTTGGGACTTCAGCAAACCACAATCCCATTATGTTTTCTGGTACACTGTCAACCAAACCTGCGCAGACTTTTGCAGCAAAGTCTCCATGCAAACATGATGATGATGATGATGATGATGATGATGATGATGAGATGACAAAAGTGGTGTTGAATGTTCATCGTGTGGGTCCCGCAAAACTATTTTTTTTATGACGGTGCAATAATTAGGAATAAATTGTTATAATAAGTTTGCGCAAGCCATTTTATTTTATTAAAATCTCAACTTAAGCATGGAGTATGAGTTTGATAGGATTAAATGAGTCTAATATCATTAAATGAGTCTATATAATTTCAAGAGTTCATAAAAATAATTACTGTAATTATTGATGTGAGAAAACTGATATTTGAAATATATAATTTAAATAAAGGGATATTTTGGATATCAAGAAAAGAGAGTGTAGAATTTAAATAAAGGGTGAATTTTTGAAGAAACTCTTAAGTTTAGAAATTTTCCGAGAAGGTCTTAAGTTAGAAAAATTTTCACATAACTCTTTTTTTTTTTTTTCTCAAAATGATCATCCTACCTCTATCGATCAATGCCCCCTCCCCTGTCTATCACCCCCTAAAAAAAAATTGAGGGATAGTCTGGATTTTTTAATTAAAGATATTGTTTGAAAAAATAAAATAGGAATACCATTCAGAAAATACCTAAAATATGATTATTTTCTAGGAAAATTATCATATGTCTCATATTCCAAACACTCACTCATGTGAGAGCACATCACCCATGCAATGTTGCAGGGTTGATTAGGATCAGCTAAGTATGCATTATTCTCCTTGTGCACAGCCATGCATACCGGTAAAATATAAATATAAATATAAATTTATATATCCCTTCACATTATTGATTTTTATAATTTTCTTCTAAATTTGACTTTACTATATGTATGTTACCATAGAAAATCTTTTAATTAATCCATTTTAGTGAATCTCTATTAATTCTGGTCGTAGTGAGGAAAAAAATAATTGTATATATCCCTCCATGATTAGCAATTTTCATATTTACGTTTCTAAATTTATATTTAGGAATAAAAATCAAAACTAATTTATAAAAGTGACAGATAAAAAATCAATTATCTAAAATTTGTATTTTTTAAAATTATTATTAACGATGATTAGTAGTGATTAACTCAAATTTATTGGACGGATGTAAATGGATGACATATATATATTTTTTAAATATTTGAATTAATATGTAGATATAAATATGCTGCATTGGAAGGTTGAGAGGAATGGATCAAAATAGGAGTAAGAGATAGCGCAGGCACGTGGACATGGACATGGACATGGACATGGGCATGGGCGGGTTCCGTTGAGGGGAGGTGATGGCGATACCATTGTACCCGCGACATGAACCCACAGCTAAGCACCTCCGCGTCACATCTTTCTTTTCTCAATCTCATTTCCGGCATCTTCCTTAGGTACACTCCGCCCTTACCTGACCTTTAATTCGATTATAAAATAGGGTCCCACATTCATCACCATTTGTGACGCAGGTAGCAAAACAGGCGATGCAGTAATGGGTGGCAAAGTTATCTCTCATTTTTATTATCCTCCGTTCCTGTGACGATAAAACCCACTCCCCAGAGGTAAAGCTAAACCACATAGGCTTTTCTCTCCCTCTCTCTCTGTGTTTCGGCTTCCTCCGTCTGCTCCTGGATCGGGTTTCAGGTTATGTGAGTCCAAATTCGATCATGTTGCAATCTTCTTCCTGCTTTGGCCTGCAACATATGGTTTCCTTTCATATGTGAAGCTCTCTTTTTAGACCGACTCCCTTCTGACTGAGCAAAACGGAGGATGGATATGATTCAACAGAACCAAATTTCTCGTCTTCTTCTCCGTTCTCGTCGTCTATGGCGACGTTTCGGGTAGCATGACTGTTGGAGTTCATGTAGATGGATATCGAGGTTTTTAGCTGTGGTGCTCGATCACTGTTGCAGATCCTGCTTACTTCTTTCTTCTGTTCTTTTCTTGGGTTCATTTTGATCCAAATCTAGATGCCGTTCGCACATTGCTGTCCTCTCCACACACTCACAAACCTCTCTCTCTCTCTCTCTCCTCCTACAATGCCTTCTTTGTTGGGTCTGCCACCCTGCTCATTGTCTCTTTCATCCGTGCTTGCTTCTAAGGATCTTTGGTCGTTTATTACAGTCGATGTTTGCGGGTGTAGCATCATCAAGATTCACATGAGTCGAGCGGCCGCGTTACGATTTCAAGTGAGAATCTTGATGATGCTGCATCGGCAATAAGCGACTAATGGCAAGCAAAATGCCGAGGCTGGATGCTGCGATCCACTCGTTGGAGTACGGTAACACGACAGGCCATGAATTATTTTGCTTGTTCTTTACTGCCAGTTTTGGTCTTAATGTACTGTTCTAAGATCTTCATTATCTTTTCCGACAATGATGGGTTAGTATGCAGAAAAAAAAAAAGATTGCCTGAGATTGATCTCGAGCTCATGTTTAGGTTTTCTTTTGCTTCACTTTGACATGCAAGTATTGCTACAAATTATTCCTCACACAATGTTAATTTTCAGCCTTGCAGTCTGGAAGAGATGGCAGGACATATTGCCGTAAGCATATGATCAAAAACCTTTTTGTCGTATGGCTTTTCTTTTGATATCCAACAACATATTCTCTAACACCTCACCACATAATTTACAAATAAACTTTATGCGCAAATAAATTGTCTTCAGATCAAGCATTGGATAGGTTTGCAGCAATTTCACAAACATGAAGATTTTAGTTGTTATTTGGTATGTTTGGTGTGGTTGTGAGAACTTATGAGTGTAAAGCTTTTGAGTATCTTTGTAAGACCAAATTCTACTGATTTCATGGAATAAGACTTACTTAGTGTTCAGGTTTTTGTTCTTAGAAATCTAAAAGAGTTTGTCTGATCTTGTTTTACACTGCTTTCCAAATATTTGATAGCTTTCATGCTCCTTGTGATATCTCCAGTAGTTCCATGTTATAGTATTAAGATGATTTTTGAGTCATTACTGAACAACATTTCTTGAGGTATGACATCCCACTGCTCCTAAATATGAGTCAAAAACATGCATAGTCATATCCTTTTTTGGAGCAAAATCTATGTTATCCATCAAATTTCTTGACCTGCCATTCATAAGATGTGTTGATCACATCATTAAATTCAGAAAAGTTACAAGCATGTTAAACTCCTTTAATAAGCTTGATTTAGATAGATATAACACTTGTCCTATCTTTTCTCTCTAAAACAAGCGATGCAAGCATAGAATTTTTGTCAGCAAACCGCCATTGGAGATGCCTGAATTGTAGTGAGTACAACTTTAAAGGCACAGACTGATGTTTAAAACCTTTCTCATGCAGGTGGACCTGCTTTTGGATACATCTTGCAAGTGGTTAGCTTCAGCGAGGACAGTTCACAGAGACATCATTTACTGAAATGTCTGCAAATTGACCCCTTTCCTGATCACTTATCAGAAATGCACCAGGCTCTCACATGCTAATTAGTAGATCAGCATCTATACGACACCCATCCCGTAAGGTATTCGGTCCTCCTCTCCACACAAACTTACTCTAATGTCTTCCTTCATACACTCTTTCTCTCAAATTCACATGGCATCTGCAGCATGCTGCATGCAGGTACACCTGCAATGCACAGGTTCAAGCACCTCTGAAACAGGAAACAGTAGGTGTTCTTGCATCTCATAGCAAATGAATGGCTTGGCATAGCTTTCCTCATCTTTCCATAAATGTTGTGTTGCCATAGCTTGCTAGAATATATATATTCTTTTTATGCTCCAGTTTGTGCTGTATGTTTAAGGAACTTTGTCATATCAAACTGGCAGAGAGAAAGGTATCCATATAGTCGTCTGAATTAATGTGCATAAATAAATATGATTCCAAGTACATAATCTGTTGATTATGTGCTGAACTTTTCTGGATTATGTACTTGGATTGTTGTTATGATTATAATCTGTTGATGAACATGAGTGTGAGGATCATAGTTCAATGTGCTGAACCTGTTGTAAGTGTTGGACATGGAATTCTACTCCAAACTAGCATGCTTAAATATGATGGTGGTCACTTGGATAATAAAGAAGGGATCATCTAAAAAGAAGATAATGATACAAAATAATAGGAGATAACAAAAACATTTTATATATATATTTTTTTATATAAAGTGAAGTAAGGCAGCACATCTTAGGTTTTATCTATTGAACTCGTTGAATGTATAGATAAATGCCGAAATTTTCTATTGTGAACTATGAAGTCATTTATGCTTCATGTATACTGATTCACATTATGTGGTCATTCTTCTTCAAACATTTGTGCTTATAGATCGGCAAATCCAAGATAAAATTACCTAAATATGAGTGATTTTGTAATCCATATTACCCCCTCCAAAAAAGAAGAAAACATTCTTCACTAAATGAAAAACAAATTTAAAGATTTGTTATATGTTTATGGTTGTCCATGGTAGCAATGCATGTAAAACTATCATCAAATTTTGGTATTTTGATGTTCTTGATATATCTCCATCGTTGTAATCCACATATCATATTTTATTCTCTTTTCAAGCATCATTCCTCATTTGAAGTAGATCACAAGATTTGTCATATCATACTTGAAGAGTTTGATGACTACTAGTAGAGTTTTGTATCGAATCGTGCCAATAAAAAAAAACACTCTTAGTATATATCTCTCCATTACAACTAATAGGATGAATTTTTGAAAAAAAAATTGCCTCTATTTTTTAATTTTTTTCTAAATCGTTCTATGTTTTGTGTTTTTTATTCACATAGTATCTCTTTTCCTAAATGACCAAAATGCCTCCTTAAAATGGCATTAGTTTCCCACCTCAGGTGGTATGGCTACTCTAGTTTGATTTCAAGGTTTGTAAACTAGTTTTCTAAAATTAGTATAATTATTGTATTTTTTTTTTATAAAAATAAGCGACGATGAAATTCGAGTTTAAGATCTTCCGATAAACCGTCAAAGTCTTTACTAGATAGGCTAGTTGATAGTTTCATTATTATTTATATTTTACCAAAATATACATTGTAGAAAACAAAAAAATTGCATACTATTTTAAAAAAAATTGGAAGCAATAAGATTTTAGAGAAATAGTATAACATCCCTAATCTTAGTATTTTGTTTTGCCCAAAATATACCTAAATAACCTTCTTATAAAAGAAGCTCTCCTTGAAGAAGATGAACTAAATTTATACATCATTTATTAAAGTTTTTGATAGATTACAAGGTTTCTAAAAATTGTATACTTATCTGAAATTGTTGAGCCCAAAATTGTATCTCAAGCAAATTTAGATGCAATTTACTGGGAGTTATGATCAGTTTGAATGTTTCCTAAAACCAATGTAACTGTTTATTAATGTACAGTATCTCAAGATTGGAGCAATTACATTATTTTCAAGAAACTTGTTCAGAAAGTGGCTTTGTGAGTGGCCCAAAAACACCTAATAATAAGATAATTACATTATTTTTAATAAAATCTTATAATTGATCGAAACTTCAGTGGATAGTATCCAGTTTTGCCAATCTTCTACAGCAAGTGTCTTAGGTTCTTTGTATTGTAGTTAAAAAAAGACAAAATTCAAGAATAAGATAGTATATCTAATAATCCTTTATAATTGATCAAAACTTCACTGAGTAGAGTAATATCCAATTATGTGCATCTTATAGAAGACTCTCTTGGTAGATTTCGATAATATGAGAACCGTATAGTTTCATAGAAACCTTATAATTGCCCTTAAAGTTGGTGGAATGAAGTTAAACCACAGCTTAAGGTGGAAATCTAGTGCACCTATCATATATGGATATATGTTGACCATTTAGGAAAAGATGAAGATGTCAAGGATATGACAGAAAAAATACTGAAATTATTATACTGCTCTTCTTTGGTTGAATTCTTTGGTTTGTACGTCTCGACCCACCTCGCATGCTTCGCGCGACGTGACGAGCTGCAGAGCTGTCATGCATGTCTCTCGAGGTGGCTGATTGAAACGCCATGGTTGCTATGCGGATAGCTTGCATGGCAGTCTCCTATTGGTGCAAAAAACCCTTACATAAATCCTTATTCTCAGTTATTTCACAACAAAGTTTCTTTATTCCATTCATTCTTCTGATTTTTCGCCAATTTTCCATGGATGTGTGCAAGTAGTAAGTAGTAGGAGGATTAAACAAACCCCCATTATATTTTGGATGATTTTTTAATGAGCATAAGCACGGGGGCCGAGGGAATATGCTTCAGAGGATTTTATTAACATTTTATAATTTTATTTTTTTAGTTTTAATCAGATGATTAATCTGTATTACTGTTCTAACAATCTAAGTGTAGGATTGATGGTACAATTAAAGAATATAAGACTATACTTGTAGCTTAAGGTTTTGGACAAAATGTTGGCACTGATTATTTTGACACATACGTAGTACAAATTATTATCATTCGAGTTTTGTTTGCTTTTGTTTTCATCTATAAATTTTTAGTTTATTAAATCGATGTGAAGATTACCTTTCTTCATAGATATCTAGAAGAATAGATTTGTATAGATCAATCTGAAGATTTTATAGTGCAAGCTAGTTCATTCCTTGTACGAACTCAAACAAGTACCTAAGCAATAATTTGATTTTTTTTTTCTCAAGAAATATTATAACTCAAGAAAAGTTATAATTTATTCTGAATAATTTGATTTTTTTATTGATATAATATAAGAGTGTTGAAGCACATAGATCTTAAATTTATTATTATTATTTATATTTATATATAATTATTAATCATTTAAAATACTTTTATCATCAAGATGTTCTCTCCCCACCACTATTATCCTGTTCTTCAATGCCACACTTAGACTTCTTCCTTCAGTTGGTACAGCCACTAGAGACTTGTGGCTTGGAATTAGCTATAGCAATTGCCTTTGTTGTCACACCATTCCAGAATGTAGCATTTTGCTTCTTACTTAAGCTCAATCCAGAGCTCACAAAACGATCCAAATCATGTAATAACAAAGAAACACTATAATAAAATGTCAATTTTAATTGTCAATGAATTGACTTGACGTGACATGCATTGCAAAGAGAATTTAATTTTCATTTAAAAAAAACTCTCTCTCATCAAAATCTCAATTTGGGTTTCAGCCATTTAACTTGATTAGAAATTTTATGATATAATTCAATAAAAGAAAGGATCGGGTCTAAATCATCCAAATGTATAAATTGGCTTCAATACAAGTTTGATTTAATATTTTTATTTATTCTTTTTTAAAGTTATTATATTTATTTTAAAATATATTTTTATATCTAAAACATTGATTAGATAATAATATCCCATGTTCCTTCATCAAAACCTCATTCGATATGTTTTGATGATATAAGCTAGTTTAAGTGATAAAGACTTTGATAGTTTATTACATGGTTCTAAATTTTAATCTCATCTTCATTATTTATCTTTTGTAGAAAAAAAATCTCGTTATATAAGGTTTTAACAAAATTTATACTAAGTATGTCCAACAAAATCCTTTTGCATATAAAATATTTTATATGGGAAATAAAAATAAAGTATGCTTATGTGGTGGTATCTTAATAGATGATAAAAATTAGATCAAATCCTATAAGATCAATGAACCGATACAAATTTAGTAATAATGTAAAGAAATTTTACATAACACACACATTCTCACTTTAGAGCTCACAAAACAATCCAAATCATGTAAGAACAAAGAAAAACTATAATAGAAATATCAATTTTAATTGTCAAAGAATTTGACTTGATGTGAGTCAAGAGAACTTGATTTTCATTTTAAAAAAAGATTCTCTCTTATCAAAATCTCAATTTGGATTTTAGCCATTTAGCTTGATTAAAAATTTTATAAAATAATTCAATAAAACAAATGATTGGGTCTAAATCATCTAAATATATAAATAGGCTTCAATACAAGTTTGATTTAATATTTTATTTATTATTTTTTTAAAGTTATTATATTTATTTTAAAATTTTTTATATTTAAAACATTGATCATATATCTCATATTCTTTTATCAGAGGTTGAAAATTTGAAACCTCATTCGATATGTTTGATGATATTAGCTAGTTTAAGTGATAAAGACTTTGTTAGTTTATTACATGATTTTAGATTTGAAACTCATCTTTTGTAGAAAAAAATCTCGTTATATAAGGTTTTAACAAAATTTATGCTAGAGTATATCCAAAAAAAAAACCTTTTGTCGCTTATATGAAAATATATTTGATATAAACTTTTTTATATGAGAGATAGAAATAAAGTATGTCTACTATGTGGTGGTACCTAACGAGCACTTATTTATGCATGCATGACAAAAATTAGATCAAATCCTATAAGATCAATGAACCAATAAAAATTTAGTAATGATGTAAGGAAATAAAAACAAAAGTGACCAAAGAAAATTAAAATAAAATTAAAAATTAAAAATAAATATTTAAAGTAACTAGAAGATAGAAAACCCATATTGGAAGTGAACAAATTCAAATTTGAAAAGAAAACTAAATATTGATTTTAAATATACAAATAGACCAATGTTTTATGATGCGATTGTTTGCATCTTCAATTAGATCACGTCCGGTGGAAGATAACTCGAGGTTAGATCACATCTAACAAGAACAACCATTGCTACTTGGACTCATCAATTTGATCCAAAAAGATTTAAGTTATTATATTATAAACCAATCCAATATATATAAACCGACTCTTTCATTGATTTAGTAATATAAAAAATTTCTAAAATAAATCACCTTTCTGTGTTGCATAAATTTTTATTTATTTTCCATCATCAATATTAAGGAATATCACATATTATCTTATTAAATAACAAGGATTTAACATCTCTTAATTATTTAATTGAGTTAAATTGATTAAATTCTTTTAAATTCTATTTCATCCTATAAATAGGGTTTTGTAACTTAGAATAAAGATCGATAAAATTTTCTCTATTCTCCTTTCACACTTCTAATATAGTAGGACTAATTATAGATTATTTATGTAATTAGTTACTTTTAATATTTTACTCTTTATGTTTTTAAAATTTATAATTACAAAAACAAAATATTTAATCTCATTTCTTCTCATCGTCATCTATCCCATTAACAAAAATATCATAAACACTCATTAAAATGTTATAAATCATTCAGTATTTTCATATGATTTATTACTGAGCTGATGAAAATAATTAATTATAAGATCATATGTAATTAGCCAAATATAATATCATAACCTTTATTCCTCCTGCTGCGCGGTTACAACCGTTTGTCTTTCTCACGCGGCGCTCTTCATCAGACTCGGATCCCTCTGCTTCCGCTACGCCGCATCACCGATCAACGATATGATTCCGCCCATCGCTGCCGATCCGATCTCCAGATCTGATTCCGCCGAGATTCTCCGAACCCTCACTGCTGGCATATCTCCCCATCACAGCCTTTGTTCACGCCGGACTTCCCCTGTTTCGCTGGTCTGCTCGGCGCCCTGTTCTCTTCGCCGTCAACCAAATCGCAGATTCATTCACCGCAGCCATCTCCTGTTCTTTTCGCCACCGACCAAATCGCCGCCAACTCGTTTCGCCGCCGTCACGGGAAGAACCCTCTGCACTGCGGCCTTTTGATTGGGAGCCCTCATCTGCCAATCGATCTCGCTTCCACGTGGAGTTCACTCGGCGCTGCTCCGTCGTCGTCCATCAGCGATCGCTAGGTCCCAACAAATATTGCACCGGTAAGCTTCTCGGCTGCTGCTCTCCCTCCGCTGAGCTCCTGTAATGCAGCGTCGTCCGTTGGTTTCGATGTTGGGTGATCGCACAATCCTGTGACCCTTGATCGCTCTGAGGCTGGGCCAACTGCGTTGGGGTTGAAGTGTTCCTATTCTCCTCGGTCTGCCACTTGCTGCGCAAGCGAATTCGACACAACGATGATGCTGTCAAGACATCAAAGGACCATCAGCACATGTACAGCATGGGGCCATGCTCAATGTGGCAGGAGCACTGAGCATGGAACTCCGTATGTGAAGGTCTCCCACTGGATCAGCTACATCATTTTTGGTGTAATTGATCTCCTCCTTCGAGCGGGCTCCCTTTTCTTCTTCACCGCAAAAATTGTGGAGCCTTACTGTTGGTGCTGTTAGTTGGGCAGCCACTTCTCCCTCCTTACTTGCCTTTGGAAAGCACCATGGCGGATTCTGCGGAGCAACATCTTCTCCCATTTTCTGAATCGTCACTCTTTGAAGCGTGTAGTCATGAAGGTCCCATCTTTCTTCTTTGGATCCAATAATTATAATAAATAATTAGGTTAATGCATTCATACTTACAGCAGATAGATAATAATTTGTTTATAATAAGTATTAATTTATAGTATAGACTATAGTATTTGATCTATTGGAGCAAAGGCAAATCCGAATGTCTCTTTTGCTCCCTAAATCCCTTCTTTCAATGGATCTTTTCCTATGCTTAGGTTAGCTCTGTACTTCCATCTTTGTTTGCCTATCCTTATTTATTTTTCTCCTGCGAGTCTTAAGGCCAAATATATTTTCTGAAAGAAGCATGGAACAAACCCTTGTCATAGATTATCAATAGTCTCAAAAAATATGATTAAAATGTGAAGAGCTCAACTGCTAATATGATTTGAGGGAAAGGATTGATTCTTGTCTGCTTAGCTTATTCTTTGGTCTACCACATTTCTTGCTAATGTTGCGAGTTTAATGATTTTGAACGGAGGATCTTTGTTGGCCCTCTTTCGCTTCGAACTTTTTGCTATTAAAAGAGATCTGACCCCTCTTGATATAATTGTTACTATTGCTACTCACTTTGGGCCTCAAATTCGATGGATTGATGTCTTGCCTTTAGTCAGAAATAAGTATACAGAATAATATTTTTTCTTTATAGTTGGTCCTTCCATCCAACCATGAAATCCTTATTCGCAAGATCTTATCAGATCTTTGATTGATGGATTTTACAAAAGCAGGTTCGAATGGATTCTATCCTTGATCTATTTGAATTAGGTTTTCTTGATCACTAGCTCTTATCTCTTGGTTTAAGAATTGACATTTTATAAGCTTGTGAGGCCCCTTGAAGTTTCTAAAGAAAGGGGAAAAAGAAAATAGGACTCTAAATAAGTCGTTTGCTGTTGTTATAAAGGCCACTCACCTTTATACTAGTCAGAAAGTGTAAAATGTCTAAAGGGTTGTTCATAATATTGTCATATAATAAGGTCCTATCGATAGTGAAGTAATTCATTTAGATTGAGTTTAGAGTCCCTTTGGTGTTACAAACACAATAGAGACATAGAAAATCTCTGTTATAGCTTTTAGGTATAGGTTTGAGGGATTCTCCTCGTATAGATTTATGAGAGGATTATTGAGAATAATTTAATATCATATATTATATAGGGATTATTATCTACTTTATTATTGATGGCATGAAGCAGTTCTAAGCATCTTTATCATCTATCATCATAATGTGATATGACAGGTGACTTAAGTATTGGTATCCTTTGTCCTAATCTATCCCTGATAATTCAAGCAATATTTAAATACGTACGAATATAAGAATAGAATAAGTAATACTGCTATAATCCATTGGTAAAGTATAAATTACTTAATTTATTTAATAGTATTTATTGATGTTAATTCCCAAGTATATGCTATAAATGTCATATTTAATGCTTATGACATTTATATAAGCATGATGAATATGCTTATAGTAGGGCTTGCTCACATATCAATGAAATACCATTTTTACTCATTTATTCACTTAAGTATTTAAATATATAATATTAAACCATCATTTATCAGTATCGATATAATTATAGATATATTGCATATGATATAATGGATGTGATCGAAAATCATCATTGCATCAATATTTTATGGTTTTAACTTAAGCATTTTTATAGTGGTAGGTTAAAGTGGGGAACAAGTGACATTGGCTCATATGTGAAAGTGCTTCAAAAGACAACACCCAATACTGAAATGATTGCTAAAAGCACAGTTGTGCACTCAATCAAGTAGTAGCGCGGGTATGTCACTTAGCTCATAGGCTCACTTCGGTGGTAATTTCTTCTTAGGCATATGTCTTAGTTGTTAAATTTTAGATTTTGATGATAAAATTAATTGATAAAGTTATGATCTAATATGTATTTTGAATGATGTAGGACTAATTTCGATCATGGAAAGATAATTCGAGTAAAGTAGAAAGAATCAGACATTAGGTTTGAATGAACATGTCAAAAAATTGGACGTCAGGTCAGAGAAATGGTCGACATGTCGGAAGGACTTCGTGCCATAAATTCAAGCATCAGGCTGAAGGATTGGACATTGCGCTAACAAGATCGGAAGTTGCGAGAGTCAACATACCAATTGGGCAATACGTTGAAGGAGAGGACGATGTGCTGAAGGATTGGAGGAAGCATCAGATGAACCAATGACATACCAAACAACATAGGATCATGCTTGTAATCATATGTTTGATCATATTAGTTTAGGTCTAATTGAGTTAGTTTTAGGGTAAAACAATGTCAACTTAATTAGAGACCAATTGGGCTTGAGTTAGCGTTGTTTTGGGCCAAGTTGGAAGGCCCATTCGATCACCCATAAAAGGGCTAGGTGGTGGCACTACTAGACTGGGCAATGGCATTCGCCTAGTCATAATTTTCCAGATTATGTCAGGTGGTGGCATCGCCCAAACATAGTCTCCCAAATTGTGTCAAGCAGTAGTATTACCAGACTGAGCGATGGTACTGCCCATTGTTAGTGTTAGATTGGGCGATGATACCACTTAGTGTCAGATTGATAAGTGGTGGTACCGTCAGTTGTCAGTTTGGTAGGCAATGGTACCGCTAGTACCTTAGAAACTCCGGATGAGACTATTTTAGCTTTAAATTTAAATCTATTTAAGGCCTATAAATATCCACTTATCCCTACTCGGTTAACACATGAATCGAGAACAAAAATTGGGAAAAATACTATTGTAATCTGATGAGAATTCTCCTCTTCTAGTTCTAAGTATTAATTTCAGTTTAAGAGAGGGGTGAGTGGCTTGTAAAGGTTCTCTCCTAAGCCTGTCAAAAAGAGAAAGAGTTATAAGAGGGTAATTGATCTTTGCATATTGAAAGAAGATCGGTAGTTAACGTCGGTGGTCTCGACGAAAGAGGAATCGAGAGTGGACATACGTCATAATGATCGAACCACTATAAACTCAGTGTATATTTACTTTATGCTTTTTATTAATTTACTTATTCACTATACTTACGAATGCTTTCTAAGTTAAACATCTTTATGATACAAGCTTTATTGAATGAAGTTTTTCGAATCGACATAATTTTACATAAGCACTAATTCATCCCCCCTCTTAGTGTCGATTTCAATCTTAACATTAGCAACACAAAATGAGGGTTTCGCTTGTTATAGGACTTGACCAAAGATTTCACAACACGAGCTAATGATAGCCATGTAGCAGCTATATGAAGTCAATACCATCCCATCAAGGATAAGTTTTGTTATTTATATATCAAGGGCTGGTAAGGTTTTGCACATTGTTTCAGATTAAATCACATACTCCATTGCTTATGCAAGCTTCCATCAATTGCATTTAGTTTCAATCTTATAATCGTACTTTATAGGCAGAGTGTTTCACACATTAGCTAGGCCCTTGATATATGTAGACTAAGGGTGACCACTCATCGTTTATGATATGGAGGACTAGGGTATCTAATCATCTTCACTCCCCATGTTTTTGCGACCCAACATTGGTAGAGACGTATAGAGTTACCTTCGCTTTTGATATTCCTTCATAAATCTATGGGTTTCACCCCTTCACATGAAATTCCACTATCCTTTGTCTCACTCAAGTAAATTAGTTTCAAGAGTATTCCACTAGTTTTCGGTGACTTTTAATTTCAATTTGATTCACTCTCTACATGCCATTTACACATAATCATTCTGGAGTATGGCTATTGGCATGAATTTAGCTAGGGCTTCATCCTCGATTTCTCCATTAGTTTACTAATTTTTCTTCTATTTTGATTAAATAGATTCGTTCTTGCATTTCAACTATTTTGTATGTTTACTTTCTTAATGGGATACTATCCTCCTTCCTCAAGAGTCAAAGGGGATTCTGATATGGCGATTCGTTATTATCTAAATAGTATATATTAGAGTGGGTCAACTCTTGTCTCATTTACTTAAGGATGCTTATAATTAGTACTTGATCATCCCTTTCACTTTTAGGAATTTCTTTGTATTAAGCCATTTGCTCTATGTATATGACATCGATCGTTGCTACTCTTTAGATTCTCTAAAGCACTTCTCATGTTGAGCCCTCAAACATAATGCCCACTCTATACAAATGGAAAAGAAAGAGATTATCCACTACTTTAAAAAATGAGATTCTTTATCACATTGTAGACTTAACAAAGCATAAATCATATTGGGCACCTACTCAAATATTACCTTGGAACTGACAGAATAATAGAAGTAGTTGACAGACTTGCTGGAGACTTTTCTTTTAAAGGAGTAGCCATCCTTCCTTCTTATTCTTCCTAACAAAGAGTTTATATATGACCAAGGTTGAAAAAGATATTTAATCTTTGCTTCTTAGGTAATTATCATAGAGTTGCTTGGATGTTTCCATCTCTTTATCCATATATTCATTTTGAATGAAGAAGTACTTATTCTTTGTAACCCATGGCTAGTTATGTTGGGGGTATAAAACCATAAATGCAATGATGGGTGAGAGAGGACATACTCATATGATTCATGGCTATTTGTATTCTCATGGATTATTGGGAATGTCCTCTATATTTGAAATATACATTTCTAGGAGCATTATAATCATTTTGGGTGTCTTGTGAGCATGTTTGAATCCATGAAGGCAATTATTCATATGTTCCCCTAACTTAACATGAGAATGAATCGGAGGGAATTGCAACATAAGGAATGTCCACATCTTAGTGTTATTTTCATTTTGAGTCATAGGGCGAACAATGCAGTCCGAGGCATAATGGTCCTAAGTTGAAAATCAAAATTAGTGAAGGCATCACCTCTTTGCTAAAAAAGGGAGCAATTCTACCTATTACCTATAAGATCTCTCGTATTTCCTCTGTTAGTAAAAAATAGTTACAGGAAACCAAAGACTTATCTATTTATATATGAACCTTTTTATCATATTTATTATCCCACCCAAAAATGAATTGAATAAAAGGTGTTTGTTTTGAAAATTTATGTATCTAATGAAATTTTCACATATGGGCAAATCAATAAGGAATCAATATCAACTCTCACACCATTCCAGAAATTCTATTATTGGAACATTAGACTAGTAAGACGTGGGTTTGCTCCTCTTCTTTAATGATGAAAATTTCTTGATGACCGAAACATATTTATTGGTCACATACTCATTTTGTATACAAGATGATAGATATTATTGATGTTTCTAAGTCAGATGGCGTGCCCCACTAGAGAATGAGGAAACCAAAAAATATACACACACATGAGAAAATGACATCATTTTTGAAAAAATTATCGACTTGTTTTACCTACCTTTACTTATCATTCAGTTTGGTAATTTCAAAGATGATGAAATCATTAAATGAATTTGATCTTCTTGCTTTATCTAATACTATGTATGTGAAACTAGAGGAGTGACGATAAGAATCTCATCTCTTTTAATGGTTTCAAAAAAGAAAAAAGAAGAAGCTCGCTTCATCATTTCATGAAAATAAAAATGAAAAGATAGGGTCCACATATGAGACGATCCCTAGTTTCTAGATAATTTGCCTAGGTCTAAGGTATGATCACTTTCTATCTAGTGTCATTCGAAGAAAGTATATCCACTATTAAGATTAGAAAAGAGTCTATTTTTTAGCATATTTTAGTTTAATTTATGAGAATCAAAGATGGGTGAGAACTCCTTTTGAGAATGAAATTTTATCATTCAACATCATAAATCATTCACCACTAAACAAAGACTTATATAGAGCATCGTATATTAAGTCAACTGCTTGTTGATGGTTTAACGATAGATATACGTTTGTCTTAATGATGAATAGCTTTTTCAAGGATGACTATTTTTTTCTCTTTTCAAATAGATAAAAAAGAGATCGCATTATGATAGGACCGTTAGCTTAGTCCTTTCCTCGGGGACCTAAGAGAAGTAGCATTTGCAAAGACATGATTCAAATGAACCCAAATCTAAACCCCACCAATCTTATTATTATACCATGTGAACTTAGGACCCATAAAATCAAGATTTAAAAATCCAACACTATCAATGAAATCTTTCAAATGTTTAATGAAAGGAGAAAAATAAAAGTTACAGCCACCAAGTCTATCAAATGGATGCAACATAATTAAATCAATAGTAGTAAGAACAAAGAAAATTTTAATTGACAGCACATACACTAGCATAAACCAACATGAAAATCCATAGATTAGAATTTCGAAATTGAATAATTGTATGAAGAAATTGTTTGTGGAAAGATAGAACCAAGACTCAAAAATATAAAATATTCTAAACTAAAGCACCTCTAGTTGCACCCACAGCAAGGAAAGCAAAACATTTCTAGTTTTTCCCCTACATGTTAAGTGCTCTTTGAACCTACTCGACTAAGCATGTGTCTCTTGCAACCTCACTAAAGAAACACTAATAGACTATATCAAGTGGCAAAAGTAATCCCTCATCATTCATATCCTCGACCCTATGTAATTCCAACTTAAAATATTCATAGTCTTTAGGGTTAAAGAATGTGGCCCTCCCTTAAGGGTTCACTTAATGAAGCCAAACTCATTAGATTGGTATCGAGATTAGCTTCTTTTTTCAGTTGGTTCACCCATCAATCTTTAAGTGTTTTTGGGACTAGTCTAAAATGAGAAATTTTATTATATTAAGAAGGAGGACTTTCTTCCTTCATAAAGAAAGGCTTGAAACGGGTGAAAAAAGAAAAAGAAAGAAAAAGAGAGAGTTCCACTCGGGTGACTCTTGAAAGGGGAGTGAAGGGTGCCAAGTCTTTTTTGACCCTAGGATCGATCCGAAAGTGCTAGACTAGTTCTCTCTAGTTAGCTCAATAAGAAAATAGAAGAAAGTTAATAAGTAAAAAAAATGAACCAAGACAGAGCTCCCAACTCTAACTTAACAAAGGAAAATCCTCTTCCTTCGTAGGAGGAATAATCATTTGATCATACTATAAGAAAAAAAATTAGTCACAAAGATACTAAACTTGGTAAGAGGGAAGCGGGTGCTAATTGTTAACTCTTTAGAGTTTTGTGGATTTATTCTATTTTAACTTTATAGTCTATGGCTTAGAGGATAAAGGTTCTGTTATTAAGTCTAGGTCATCAATTTCTTTCTAAGTCATTTTTTCACCTTCGTTTGTTGTGGGCTCAATTCAAGAAATTTAAAAATCAATCTCAAAAAGCAATTGAATAATAGTAATACTAATAGATGATTAAAAAATATTATGTGAAGAAAAATTCAATAGTCTCATTACTAAGATTTACCAAGATTGAACCTCAAACCAAGAGATCATTTTCTCATCTATAAAAAATAGTAAAGTTTACTGATAAATCTATCAAATCTTAATCCTAAACCACCTTATACGCTCTAACCCACTCAATGCTTTCTATTTCAAATGTAATATATATGTATTTCCATATCTTGGTTTGGTTGGCTCTCTATTCTTTAATAAAATAGTTTGTCTTCAAGAAGAATTGTATTAGCTATCCTTTCAGCAATTAGCATATCTACTTCCCTAGCTTGGTACACTCATACAAGAAGTCATAGAATATAATGAGGAATCGACAGAAAGCAAAACATACTTATCAATAAACTTTGGTAAATAGGTTATCTAATAAAAAATATATTTATTGACCAACAAAGTTATTGAACACCATAGCCAATCTCTCATAAGGGGTAAGAAAGTTTTCTTATAGCTCCATCTGGAAGCCATAGATGTTCTTTCCTTATATGACTGATTTGACATCCATAGGAAATAGATGATCTAACTATTAAGAGGCATTGCCCTTCTTCACTCACTACGAAGATATTTTGTATATTACATCATCATCTCTTAGCTCAATACAGATAATGAAGTAAGGCATCTCTATATGTGAATATCATTCTGTGTTTTCTTCACATATTATTGACTATGATTATAAATAAATACTTGATTATATATTAGATTATAATGAATATTGCATACTACTTATACTTATTTTACTAATATATAGTATCATGCCATCATTATAAATTTATATTAATTATATAATCTATGTTGTATGTGTAATCCTAATAGTTTATACTATAATCATTGGGTCTCAAGAGAAAATACAGATCTACGATGTTCATTTTAAGTTTTCCATCATCGAAGGCCCTCTCCCTTAAGCTTATGATATTTCTTACTCTAACTCATTGATGGTCTTTTCCATGTGTAGATCACAAATCCTAACAAGCTATTTTTTTATAGATCCCCTCAATTAAATATAATGAGTGTCTTCTCCCACCTTCTTAAGGAGCGGATCATTTAAGTCGATAGCTTTTCATCATTGAGGATCCATTGTTATAAATCAAATCTCTTTTCCATCGTGTTTCGTCATCGAAGACTCTCTACCTAAACTTATGATTTTTTTTTATTCTGACTTGATAATGATCTTTTTCACATGATTTTTGTTATATCGTGACGGACTTTCTTTGTTCCTCGATGATTTAATCTATACATTATTCATCTCTCATGCAATGTGCCTCATCTTACCATTGATTAAGCCAAGTATATCATCAGGAGCAAAGCTACACGGTAGAAGACAGTAAGTCAAAGTGAGGTGGTGTGAAGCAGATGACTTCAGGTTAGGAGTTCAGTAAACAAATTGAGGTGGTCTGAATTAAAATATTTGGAGGGCAACCACAGAGGTCAAAGTGAGCAGTGTTGAGCACTGGTTCACCACCACCGAAGAATAATTTACTAGCAATAATTGATGGTGCAAAGTTCTTGGCTACACTCAGCTAGCCTATGAGTAAGCATCTACTAGCTTGCAATCTTAGGGTTTCATTAGAGATCCTCAAGGTTTCCTAACTCATTGTGTAGCATGTGTGTTCTTTTAAGCAGGATTCCCCTTTAGTGTGACATTTAATGTCTTCCACTTTTTTCATGTTGTTCTCTTGTTGGTAGAACAAATCATCATTGGCAAAAGAAGAAAAATTCATATTTGCATATTCAATTGTAACTCCTACCATTGTGAGCCATTTATAGCACTGACAGTATGGATATCAGTTACTGTCATTATGTTTCCTCTTTCCTCTCCAAAGTGTGAGACATTTAAGTGAGGGTTCACATGTTCTTTGGTTTGATTGGGTGTATGTGCTTCATGATCATTTTATTATTTTTTATTCTAATTTCTCGGCTCTTTGTCAATGTTCCTTTAAGCTTGTGATTTTCCTTTAAGGCCCGTAAAAATTATTTAAAATAAGCTTGATTTATTATCTTATACTTTATATTAGAATAGGACACTATGAAAAGATGCATAAAAAATAATAGATTATCCGCTTTTACTGGTTATAGATCGTAATATTCAAGTCAGTTCAAGATTAGATTATGAGATTAAAAGAAAAATTTCAGATTCTAAATTATATATGAAAAGTTTCCATTTACATAGAGAGGTGAAGAATATTCTTAAAATGATATATATATATATATATATATATATATATATATATATATATATATATATATATATATATATAAGAATATTTCTTTCTTAGACTTATGTTGACGCGATGGATTTGGTTTGCTAGATTTGTTTGGTCGAGTCATGATTATATCATATGAATTGTAGAACTGATTAGATTCCAAAGAGGATAGGAAAAAAGAAAAGATTTTTTGATTTCAATATTTTCATTCAATTCAATTCACAATTACAGTAATATGTCCACCTCATACGTAACATCTCCGATTAGTTTCACATAGGAAGTGGACAAGATTAAGATTAACCTATAAGAATCTGATGAGTGTACCATTATCACCTTCAGCTTAAGTATTTTTGCCAGTGATTTAGACCAAACGAAATTGATAGACCAGTTAGCCCATCAAGCCCGAGCCATAATATCATCACATGAGAAAAACATAATCACCATGTTTATTTCCTAAACTAGTCCATAACATATTTTTATATTTAGGAGACAACCCACGTAACAAAAATTGATATCGAAATACAACACATAAATGTTCAAATATTGACATCATTATGATAGCTTCATTTTCCTAGAAAAAAAAGGCAAGTCTTACCTCTAAGGAACAATTCCATCCTCCTGATCTTTGCCATGCCCACCACAGCAGCAATGGCCAGTGCTGTTTCAACCCCACCACCATGAAAGTTGAGCACTTAACCCTCTCAACATTTAGTGCGAGGCAATTGATTGTGCTTGGAAAATCTTCTTGGTTGTCTTTTACCCGCCAAACCTACTTTTACTGTTCTGAACTTTCACGTCTATATAAGTTCATCGATCCAGCAAACGAGATCTACAAGTCCATGTAACCTGCAATCACAATAACTTAGCAGGAGAAGATCGAACAAGGTAAGCGATGAAGCTCTTCAGCCTGCTGCTAATTTATCTGATAGCTTCCTCCGCAGCAGCTGCAACGGGATCAACCAGCAAAGGTATACATCACCGTAAGGTCCTTATGCAGCATCAGCAGCAAGATCTGACTCGTGTCGAAGACCGACGTCTCTTCGAGAATCCTGACGGCGTCGGCGATACCGGTAATGGAGCAGACGATGCAGGTGAAACGAACCCTTATGGCGGCGGGAACGAGTACCGTGGATCAGGCATTGACGGTCATCACTCCATCGATCTGGAGTCCTGGAACAAGCTGCACCCTCCAAAACCAGATAACTGAGGAGCTCTCTCTGCAAGCTTTTAGACAACAGCAGTACGTAGCAAGCCTCCTTGTCTGCAGTATGTGATGACTTGTATCAGACTGTGTTGTAAGCACTACAATGTATGAATATATAATAAATAAGATGTCATATAAGCTTGATCTCAGTGGACTGTCATGAAACTTTAGTTTGCTTGGATGCTTGAGATATAAATCTCGGTTTTTTCTCTTTATTTTTCTTGAGTAGTAAGTAGTACAGATGATGCTTAACATTCCTCTGTGACAAACCCTAACTTTATCATAACATGTTCTCAACTTCAAATGAATTAGCCAGTGAGCTGTATTGAATCTATTCTTTATTCTCTTCTATCTGAGGTGCAGATTTATATTTCATTAGGATGATGGAAAGTAACAGTTGATGTACATCAGCTCATTTTTAACTGGGTGACTAGGGTTACAGAGATTGCAACCTTTATAAGAACAGCATGTTGAAGATTTGCCACCCCATGCAATTAAAGATTAAATAGAAAACTGTCTTAGACTGCAAATTAGACGCGAAAACTGAGGTTCTTATGAATGATTTGGATCTCTTAGCAATGCAAAGCAAATCACAAATTGCCTTTCTTTTTCCCTCTGATTTGTTTCCAACTAGTTATCATCAATATAATGGTGTCATTTTGGTTTTAGATGTTATGGAAACAACTATTTGTCTGAAGTCAAAAGTGCAAACTAGTACAATAGAATAGCAGTGCTTTTCTTGATTGAGAAATGGCTTGTTTATGATTTCAATTTTTATGTTCATTAAAGGTTCTTGATGCCAAGGACACCTTCTCTCGAAAGACTTTACTAGTGAAAATAAGTTCCTTGAGAGGTCTAAAATATTGTGCACTATGACCAAAAAGTACTGAGGCTGTTTGGATTACAATAGCTTTTTCTTTTCAATGACAAAGATTTGCAAAGATGTTAAATTGTTTTACATCATTATGGTTTGACCTCTTTTCCTGATTAGATACTTCAGAGTTGTAATACAAGAAATATGGTAGTTTAACTTGCAACAACAACAAAGGAAGTGGTGAGGGTTGGATGCACCACCAATGCTTTCTGATCCCATTTGCTTCCAAAACACAAAGACAAGTTAGGATAACAATGCAAGACAAGCACATCGTGCATAAAGGAACAGATTGGACTACCCAGATCATGTCATATTGGACTTCCACATGTTACAGACAACATTTAGTGGGGGAATGCTTATTCAGATTATAAAGGAAGAACTCCTTGAATTTAACAGTAGCCCAGCGAAGTTCTACAAGTTAGATGTTGAGTGAGGTGTTCATCTTGATCTCCTAGAGCAAGTTATTCAGAGAATCTTGATTGCAGATAGGAGGACACAAACTGAGAGCTTCCCAGATGATTGAGTTAGCCTCAATACACCAAGTAATTCTTACAACTATCATGCCTTACTGATCTGCCATAGTATCAGTGCGAGAGTTTTTTGCGCCATGCCATGCACGATGGTATTGGGCTGATAGCCCACAAATTCAATCTATAGTGGGCTTTAATGAGCTGTTCATATTCTCCTTTGATCTAACTCTAAATTCAAATTAGGGGTGTATGGTGACTGCGAAAAAAGGGAAAAAAATTGTAATAATGAGACAGAATATTGTACCTATGTGATTTCAAAAAAAAGGAGGAGAAAAAGATAGAAAAATAAGAGAAATAAAGAGAAGAAAACAAGGACAATGCAGAGAGACTGTTCTCAATTATCTAGCAGTGTTATCATCTCATGTTAGATGAGATCTACTGTAGATTCTTGTTATAATTACTTGGGGAGAATTTAGATATTGTGCACAATGATGTGATCCTTGTATCCCAGTTATTCTTTTGTAATTATTGCTAGGATTTTGGGTAAGAGATTGAGATTTGTATATTCATTATTTGAATTATCTCTAGTTTGCCCTATGGTTTTTACCCTTCATATTGAAGGGGTTTTCCAAGTTAAATCTTAGTATTATATTTGATTGTGATTTCATTTTTGTATTTGAATATGGAGGCATGTAGTATTTCTTGCATGATTACCTTGAATGAAAACAATTGGATAATATGGAAACCAAAAATTGAAGATATTTTGTATTGTAAAAACTTGTATGGACCTTTGTAGGGAGATAGTGCAAAACCCATAACTATGACAAATGATGAGTAGAAAAGGTTAGACCAAAAAACAGTTAGGTTTATTCGATAATGGCTTGATGATAGTGTCTTTCATCATGTTTCTACTGAAAGTTCTGCATATTCTCTTTGAAAAAAGTTGGAAGGTCTCTATGAAAAAAAAATAGCTGGCAACAAAACTTTCTTAATCAGAAAACTTATAAACCTGAAATATAAAGAGGGTGCTTCTATTGTTGAGCATTTGAATGAAATGCAGAGTATCACTAATCAGTTATCCTCTATGAAAATGTCTCTTGATGATAAGTTATAAGCATTGTTACTTCTCAGTTTATTACTAGAAAGTTGGGAAACACTGGTGGTTTCCCTCAATAATTCTGCACGTATTGTCACTATGAGTTAAGTAATAAGCAGTTTATTGAATGAGGAGTTGAGAAGAAAGAACTTAGTAATATCTTAGAATGATTTACAAGCACTTATCTCAGAAAACAGAAGAATGTCAAAGTCCAAAAATAAAAGTAATTCACATATAGATAGAAACAAGTCAAGATCAAGAAAAGATATTGTTTATTATAACTATGGTGAAAAAGGACATTACAAAAATCAATGTAAGTAACCTAAGAAGAACAAGAAAAAAGGAAAAGAAATGGAGTCTAAATAGTTAAAGATAATATTACAGTTAGTTATAGTGCAAGGTGATTATTATTTGATTTTGTCTCCTTCTGATGTTATTTTTTCTTGAGTGTGTCAGGATCTTAAATGGATGATTGACATAGATATTTCTTATCATGCTATACCACGGAGGAAGTTTTTTGCTACATACAGGTCTAAAAATTTTGATGTTACCAAAAAAGGCAACTATGACACGGTAGATATTATTGGAATGAGTGATACCTACATAAAGACCAATCTTGATTGTAAATTTGTGCTTAAGGATGTGAGGCATGTGGTTGACTTAAGGTTGAATTTAATTTTAGTTGGAAGAATAGATGATGAAGACTATAATAGCAAATTTCACATAGGGCAGTGAAGCTCAGTAAAGGTTCTTTTATTGTGGCTAGTGAAAAGAAATGTCACACTTTTGCGAGCAAAAGCTTGTGATGAGCAATTAAATGCTATAGAGAAAGACTTCAGTATGAAGTTGTGACACAAGCGATTGGGACACATGAGCAAGAATGAGAGGTATTGTCAGATCTTAGAGATACACATTTGAACCCTTGTATTAATTGTTTGGATGGTAAACAATACAGAGTTTCATTTGCTAGTCTTAGTACACACCTCATCATAATGCTATTACAGAGAGGATGAACCGCACCATTATGGAAAAGATCAGATGTATGCTTTCACAAGCCAAGTCACCCAAAAAATTTTGGGATAAGGCTTTGAGGACTGCAGTTGATGTGATCCCCTAGATAGTGATGTTGCAGAGCATATATGGTCAGGGAAAGATATTTCTTATAGGTATTTAAGAGTGTTTGGTTGTCGTGCATTTACACATGTTCTAAACAATGAGATGTCCAAGCTGGATGGTAAGACTAAAGAATGTATTTTTCTTGGCTACTCACATGATTAGTTTGGTTATAGACTTTGGGATCCAGAAAAGTAAAAGATGTTTAGAAGCATAGATGTGGTCTTCTTTGATGATCAGACCTTTAAGGATTTGAAGAAGAAAGGCACCAGCCAAGGCTTCTGTAGTATGATTAGTAGATTGTGACCTAGTTACTCCTCCAGTATATCAATGGGGGAGATGTGCAGGAAGATGGTATAGAGCCTGATGTTAAGATCTTCTAGACAACGTCAACCTTCCAGAAAATACTCCACAGATGAGTATGTGATGCTTACTAATACAGGTGAACTAGGGAGTTACTAGGAAGCAATTGAAAGTGGGCAAAAAAAAGAAGTGGTTAATTACTATGCAGGAAGAGATGTATGTTCTTCAAAAGAACTACACTTATGATTTGATACTACTATCAAATAGAATAAAGACCTTAAAAAACAATTAAGTTTTTAGGTTGAAGACTCAAGAATATTGTTCTCAACCAAAATACAAACCTAGATTAATTATGAAAGACTTTAATCAAAAGAAAAATATTGACTTTGAAGAGATTTTTTCTCATATTGTTAAAATGTCTTCTATTTGTGTTGCTCTTAGTATTGCTGCTAGTCAGGACTTCCAGGTTGAGCAGTTAGATGTGAAGACAGTTTTCCTTCATGATGATTTAGAGAAGGAAATTTATATGGAGTAACTTGAAGGCTTCAAAGTTAAAAGTAAAGAGAACTTTGTTTGTAAGTTAAAAAAGAGCTTATATGGGCTAAAGCAAGCTTCAAGACAGTAGTACATAAAGTTTGATTCATTTATGATAAAAAATAGATACAAAAGAATGGTTTCAAATTATTGTGTGTACATCAAATGGTTTGGTGATAATTTTATTATTTTCTTAATTTATGTTGATGATATGCTTATCCTTGGGAAAGATATGTCTACAATTGACAAGTTGAAGAAGGAATTGAGTGGGTCTTTTGTAATGAAAGATATTGGGCCAGCAAAATAAATATTAAGCATGCAAATTTCTCGTGATAGAAAAAATAAGAAGATTTAGTTTTCACAAGAGAAATACATAAAGTGATGAGAAGAAGGAGAAGATGCAAAAGGTTTCTTATGCTTCAGTAGTTGAAAGTTTAATATATGCAATGGTATGTACGAGGCCAGACATCGCATCTACAGTGGGTGTTACTAACAGATTTCTTGCAAATTTAGGCAAATAACATTGGGCAATAGTGAAGTGGATCTTTAGATATCTCAGAGGAAGTTCTAAAGTTTGTTTAAGCTTTGGAGGTAGACCACTTATGTTGACAGGTTATACAGATGCAGATATAACAAGAGATATTGATACAAGGAAATTCACATCAGGTTTTGTACTTACTTTTGCAGGGGGAGTTGTGTCATAGCAATCTAGATTGTAAATATGTGTTGCTCTCTTCGCCACAGAGGTAGAATATATTGTTACTATAGAGGTTTATAAAGAAATGTTATGGATGAAAGAATTATTATAAGAATTGAAGCTGAAACAGGAAAACTATGCGGTAAATTGTGATAGCTAGAGTATCATCCATTTGTATAAGAACCTAACTTTTTATTCCAAGTCAAAGCATATAGATGTCAGATACCACTGGATTTGAAATGTACTTGAAGAGAAGTAGTTGCAGCTTCAGAAAATTCACACAGATGACAACGAAATAGATATGTTGACAAAGACCTCACCAAAAGAAAGACAGAAGATATGCCGACAACTGGTCGGCATAGCTTCACATTGAGGAGTCATAAGATAGCCTCTCTTATGGGTTGAAGGGGGAGGTTATTGGGCTGAAGCCCATAATGAGCTTTAATAGCCCACAGCCCACTCTCCTTTGGCTTAACCCTAAATTCAAATTATGGGTGTGTGGTGACTATGAAAAAAGAGGGAAAAACTATAGTAACAAGACAGAATACTGCAGCTATGTGATTCCAAAAAAAAAAAGGAGAAGAAAAAAATAGAAAAACAAGTGAAAGAATGAGAAGAAAATAAGGACAACGCAGAGAGACTGTTCTCAATCATCTAGCAATATTATTATCTCATATTAGATCAGATTTGTAGTAGATTCTTACTGTGATTATTTAGGAAGAATTTAGATATTGCGTACAGTAATATGATCTTTGTATCCCAGTTATTCTCTTGTGATTATTGTTAAGATTTTGAACAAAAGATTGAGATTTGTATATTTATTATTGGATTATTTCTAGTTTATCTTGTGATTTTTATCTTTACATTGGAGGAGTTCTTAAAGTAAATCTTGATATTTTATTTGATTATAATTTTATTTAATTTTATTATGTGTTATGACCCGTTAATCTTTATTTATATATAAAAATTTATTTCTTTTATATCTCTATCTTTGGAATTAAAGAACATGTTAGTTATCGAACTGTGCCTTGAGGTGGATGTCCATGCTGTCAGGAAAAAGAATGGTAGAAAAAGAGCCCCAAGTCAGCGTCCGAGTGATTCCATGACACTGCTGAATTGGCCATTCTGATCCACAAATCTCTCTTTGATGTTTGTCCTCCACAGTCATGTTGAAAACTCTGCAACACCAAAGGAAGCTTCATGGGAATAACATCCACAGAAAATGACTCAAACAAAGGTAAGGTTAATGGTTCCTCCAACAATTTGGGAATTGATTCCTGTCCTCGGTGCTGACGTGGAAAATAAACAAGCTCCATCAAACACATCAACACTAACAAATATGTTTCTTTAATATTTCTCGGATGCAGATAATCTTTTTATTTCTTCTTTTATCGTGTTTTATGACGTTATTGATTTGAGCATCGAAGGAAAAATCATTTTTCTTGGGAGAAGGGACAAAATTAGACTTCCATCTCAGTGAGATGATCAAAACCAACCTCACCAAAGCACTTATTGGAAAGGTCTTATGTCCTACAAGGATCTGACCTTGAGCTTTCACCAAACTCTCATGACCCTGCAGATTGCCATACGCTACATTCTTATGTTCTTTCGGTGTGCATGACCAAAGAAGAAGAGATGTCAAACTTGCCCTGCAGATTGCCATACGCTACGTTCTCATGTTCTTTCTTTCAGTGTGCACGACCAAAGAAGAAGAGATGTCAAACTTGCCACTTGATAATCTTGCAGCCTGCCGTCACAGAATGAGGCTTTCGTTTTTCCTTCACAGAAGCTCCTTGGAAACATCATGTGAGGCATTCAGTAGGAATTCTTGCATGTGGTTGATGACCAAAATCTCAAGAAAACAAAAAAAAGGTGATTACTCTGTTTATGGCCAAAAACACATTGGCCTAATGATGATTTATGGCCAATAAGCAGACCTTTTCTGTATGTTTATGGGAGATGATAGAGCCATCATCTTAATTAAGTGAACACAAAGACAAGACATTGGATGTAATTGTCAAGAAAAATAAGAAGCAAGACTGCTTTTATCATGACCTTAACCAGCTTTGACCATGACCAGCATGTGATCAATGTGATGGCAGGCATTGCTGGACGCTTGAACATCTTATATAAGAAGAGTACCTAAATTAAGATTGCCAATGACAAAGACAGAGATTATGGCATCGTTCTCTCTATAACACATGGAGGGAGGAAGCCTTGTCTTAAATGTTAATGGTGATGGAAACTGGGTGTTCTACTCCTAACATGAATCCTTTCAACAAAAGCAGAGGAAGAGAAGTCTTTGGACAGCCATGTTAACATAAATTTCATTATGGGATCATTCTCACTTCCTCTTCTGCCTACGAAAACAAGTTGAAGTGACAGAGATGTTTGATACAAGATCTGGGTTGAGCTAAGGCAGGTGTTGTGTCATGAAGTGCAACTCTGTTTTGTACAAACTTGAAACTTTACAGGATTGGGAGCTGATGAGTTGCATCAGGGGGAAGTAAGATCTCAAAATCTCTTACTATCACAAACGTAGCCAAGTAAAAAGGAGGTTCTTTGTAACTTGGACAACTGGAAGAACAAAACAAGAAAGAAATTTGATGAACAGGGAAGAGATTTCCCACAGAAAAAACACATGACAGATGCTTAACACTGGGCATGGATTGGCACAACCTCTGATGTAGTGAGAAGCTGTTCCAAGTACTCTGCTCCTAAGTCCTCTAGCTCCAACACGCTCTCCGCGCTACGAATGCTTGTCTCGCTCTGCTTTGCCTTCTTGGTCATCGACTTCCTCCTCATGGAGTGCTTCCTCTTCAGCACCACCACCGGCGACACCCCCTTCTCCTCCTGTTCCTCCCAGCATTTCATGCCGTTCAGTGACTCCCGCACCCGGTCCACCGGGAAATTGAGCACCGCCGTCGAGCCCCGCATCGAGAAGGCGGCCTGGTCGTACGCCAGCGCCGCGGCCTCCGCGCTGTCGAACGTTCCCAGCCACACCCGTATGCCGTGCCGCGTCGAGTCCCGGATCTCCGCCGCGAACTTCCCCCACGGCCGCTTTCTCACCCCCCGGTACGACTTCTCCTTGGGATCGTCCGCCACCTTGCTCCGCGAATCCACCTCTTCCTCCTTGGGCTGGGCTGGGCTGCGCTCGCAGGCCTCTAACGAGGACGACGCCTTACCGGAGGCCTCCGCGAGCATTCCGAGGAGGAGCATCTCCTCGGAGTCGTTCATGTCGAACGGGACAGGAACGTCCGGGTAGAACAGCCCGACGCCGGTCCAGGGGAAGGGGTTGCCGGAGCCAGTGGAAGATTCCGGCGAGTGTAGCGACTGGAAGAGGGAGTAGTCCATGGGGGGGAGAAAGGAAGGGATGAGGAAAGAGAGAAATCAGGGTGTCTCCCACCGCCTTGTTCGTGCTCGAGCTTGTCCAGTCGACAGGATCTAAGCCCGCTCCTTCTTATACTTGAACGAGAGAGGGGGAATCAATGGATAGATTGACTGGGGCCACCTGGGAGTTGCGGGTGACGGGAAAAGGTTCGTGCCGGGCCAAAGGAGCACGTGAGTCAGCCACTCACGGCGGCAGAGGTCGGGTGAAGTATCCGTGAGACGAGCACGGTGACATCAGTGGTGGCCACGTCGTGGCTCCATGTCCCGTGTTGAAGCATCGCTGCTGGTGACAGTTTTTGGTGGGAGATCTCTTGTGCTGTCCTCTTGTATTTGCAGCCACCACACTCTCTCTCTCTCTCTCTCTCTCTCTCTCTCTGAGAGCTGGGTTAGAATGCTGCATTGGTGACCTGTGCAAACTCTAGTGTGAAAGTGAAAGAGCTGAGGAAGGCAAGGCATGGCTTCTATCATCAAGGAGAATTAATCAAAAGCATTTTTGTTTGAGTAATCGGGATTTCACCCCTTGCAAGTATCAATCCATGACGGTGGGCTGCAACTTCTTCCTACCTGTGAATGCAATAACCCCCATAGTCATCATGGCATCCAGATCCTGCTTTCTCAGGCTCTGTGCTGCTGTGGACAAGTGTCCATCAGCAGTACTTTTTAGATTGGTGGAATAGAAACGAGGTTCTTGCAATGTGCATGAGATGATGCATTGGCAGAAGAAGTCCACATACAGATCCCCTTGAATTGGCAGGCAGTAAGAGTGGAAATATTCCCCATTATAAAGACTGCTGCCCCTGTTATCCTGTGGCATTCTTGACCTCCCTTTGCTTTATGTTTATTTACCTGACAGCAAATAAGTCTGATTTTTTGATCTTCAGGATGAAATATTAAGTCTGGCCAAGTAGCCTGTCATGAAGCCATAAAATATTTTGTTGAATCTATTAGTGGTGTGAGGAAGAACAGCTTCATTTCAAATGGCCAAGTAACATGGATCATGAGTCCATAAAACTCCAGGTTGATGTCCTTAACACTTTTTCAGTGAAGTGAGTGGCTGAATCAAGTGGTGTTTGAAGATGTCAGATTGATCTCATCTCGAGTACAATGAATGATGAAAGCCAAAAACAGAAGGTGAAGTACATAGCGGCATCACAAGATCTCCATGGTTTACTGCCTTTGCAGTCTCTAATCAGAATGTCCACTGAGCTGATTGCAGGGAAGAGACCTGTGTGTTAGGGACTCTTCAAACAAGCTTGGTGTTTGGGGACCCCAATCATCAGACTACAATCTCAGTTCAATGAATCGAAGTTTGTAGGCTCATCATTGTACACCTCTAGCTTAAAAGAGAACTACCATACTTGGAACAACATCTGACCATGCCAGGGAGCTGCGTTGGCTCCTCAAAGATCATGGCAAATAAGCCAACGAGGTCTCGTAGATGAGGTGAACCATCCACAGATCTGTGATGTCCCTTTGCATGTCTCTTTTCTAGGCTGGTGGTGCTTTGAACACAATGGTTGAGTGTTAGGCAGCATGCATCCCCCTGCTTTGATGTGCACCAGATGCAGAGAACAAGGACATGCTTCCATGCCCCCTCATCGTCTATGGCCCACTGGCCTTCTAATCATATTTGATGGCGAAGGTGAAGTCACAAGGATTTCACATTAGTAAGGAGGGAATTGAAAGCGTTCAAGTAAAAGCATACAAGGAGACTGCTAGTAGGGTTCATAGTTTCTCTCGTCTTGTAGCATGCCGTACCTCATCAAGATGATGTCAAGAAGTGGCCAACAAGTTCCAGGAAAGATCATCTTTTAGATTTCCTCTTGAAATGTATGCTGAATCATCGGTTCAACGACGAATTCTTCCATCGAAGAAGGTTTCGCTGATAATGAGGAAGCATTAATAGGCTTCACGATTTGAACTGCAAAGCCTAACTTGAATTCAGGAATCAGAGTCATACAGCTCGAGAAGCAAAGTTCCTTCCACCTCAAAACAAACGGGTGAAGGGAAACATAAATTGCTCATCAGTCATGAGTGGCTGATGGATGAACAGCTTTAATTCCTGCAAATTAGTAATTGTAAGTTCACACTTATCAGGTTCATAACACTCAAGTATGCAATGATGAGGTAGCAGTCAAAGTTGTTCTAGGTTCATTTCCTCACAAGGGATTCCCCAGCAGCCATTAGAATGGCCACCTTCGATGAAGTTGGCTGGATGCGACCTACATATTCCACACAACCATTCCGATAGAACGAAGCTGCAAACTTGATATTATGAGGCACCATAAATCTTTAATATAGATTTGACACGAGTCACGAAAACAACCTCCATCATAGATTCTCATCTAACATCGATGCAGCACTACATTAGCTCTTGTTCCTTGCTCTCTGAGGTTACAGCCTAAATAGAAGTCAATGTTATGCCCCTCTCCACCAAGCAATGGATTTGTCTTCTCTGACATTCTATCAGTTGATAGGATCAAAGCCATCCATGAATCATTTATATTGTGACAACCCTCTGTAAGATAATATATGTACTTGCATGTCACTCGTCGAAATGTTCTCTTTTAGACTAAATCATCCACTTGAAACATTGATTCAAGTTCATGCATCTGCCCAATCGTGGTGACATCAGGAGTTCCCCAGTGTGACCTGTAAGGCGTCAGCCTCAACACTAGTAGACAAAATGGGTGCATAAAACTATTCAAGGGCGGCATCGAACTGCGGGAATGGATGCTTCCAGGGTAAGAGGCACGCGAGAAGGCCACGGAGTCGGAGTCGCCAGGAACGTGAGACATGTGAGAGAGGAGGAGGAAATGGATAGACGAAACGTGCAGTTTGGTTGAGTTGCTCATGGTCTACTTTCGTTCCTTATCTTGCATGTCCACCTGCCATGGGAAGGTGCATGAATCTGAGAGACTTTTTGTGCTTGTTTATACCCTTGGAGTTTTGCAGGGATGAAGTGGAAGCTGTGCACGCCCAGGCGAGTGTGTGGAATTCTTCATGATTATTGAAGCATGCAGCTTTGCTTGACAAGCTTTTGATGGGGCATAGTTGAAACCTCTGACTCTTCCTTGCAGATTTATCGCTTCTTCTTTTCTTGATGGGCTAAATTGGAGATGGAGTTGGATTTCAAATGGACTGTGTTTTTCTTTTACTAGAGTTCGGCCCTTCTGTGGCTATGCAACAACCCAAGATTGAGCTTGATTTTTATTTATTTAGGTAATTAAATTTCTCAGGTCCAATTGGTATAAACTTTGGTCTTTCTATAGCGATTTCATTATAATATTACAAGATTTTCGATATAGTCCAAAATCAAACCATTCGACGTATATGAGCCATAATCCTTTTATTGTGTCCAATGCTTAGTTAATATTATTCGTTTCTCTAAATCATCAGTTTAAAATATTTATTTATTTCTTAAAAATCCATTCGATACGACCTGATGATATTACAGTGAATATTTTTGTAAAAGTAAAAAAAAAATTATATGTATTTTTCAAGATAAAATTATTATGTAAGATATTATAATTCTGAGTAATAGATATTTAATTGATTCACATCATAAGTTTGAATTATTGGTATAAAATATTTAAATATAAATTAATTATTGTCTATGATGTGAGGCTAAACCGTTGTATCACCAACATCGTTTGTTGTTGACGTCACATGGATATTTGTGTTGACTAATAAAGCATTTTATTGACTATGCTTGTGAAATATCCCGAGTTATACTTTAATGTAACAATGACAATAATTTGCTTGTCAATCACATATTATTCGTGTTAGTCGAATCCTACAGAAAACGTAGCACGAGTTCACGTGATCCGTTCCGAGGACAAACACGAACTCT
This sequence comes from Musa balbisiana, assembly GCA_004837865.1. NCBI lineage: Eukaryota > Viridiplantae > Streptophyta > Magnoliopsida > Zingiberales > Musaceae > Musa > Musa balbisiana. Next base: position 34,008,643 of record CM017192.1, on the reverse strand, counting down.
TTTGTCATTTGACCGAGCTTTTCCTGTACCTGTGAGGGGTGTGGGAGGTAGACGAGACGCTCCTCACCCTTGCTGTCACTCGACCTCTACCAACAGCAAAGCAGGTTGTGATCCCCGAAATCCATCTCGAAGAGCAAACAAAAGCCAAACATGATGAGACCATGATGGAAAAGGGATCTCGTCGACTATGACCCTTGCGAATATCACGCTCTCACCAGGTGTTCGACGGAGAGTCGCAGAAACAACCAAGAACAATTCTCTTTACGTAGGGAGGGGGATTTCCTCTTGAGGTCCTCTCCTGTTATTGATGGAGGCCGGTTGCTTCGAAGGACGTACGCCTCGACACAGAAACCAGGGTCTACTCTCGGGTCTACTACGCGCTTCGACACAGAAACCATGGCTTCCTCGTCTTCTGCGCCTCGGGGCTAAAAGCTTCGACAGAAGCTGTCGATGACTGCTGGTGTCAGCTGATGTGCTGCAAGCTTTGCGAACCCCTCTCGCTCCTTGCTCGATGTATTGTCGCCATTGTGAAGCTAAACCATCACTCTTGCTTCTCTGCCTGCAGCCCTTTCCCATCCATGTCTTCCCATGTATTACCAACTTGTCTTTTCCTCTCAGTAGACCTTGGTTGACCCACCTTGATTCTTGATCCTTCTCTCTCTCTCTCTCTCTCTCTCTCTCTCTCCTCTGAGTTGGCCGCCTTATTTATCTTGAGAACAAGCGCAGTGCAGTCGGCTCCATTTCTTCATTCTTCGTCTCAAGACCTCTTCCAAGCGTATCTCCTTGTATCTATCGCTGCTCTCGACTTCCGCTCTCTTGTGACCGTCAACTGTAATGGATGCAACTGTTGAGCATCTCGAGCAACCTCCACCACCTCCACACTCCTCCTCTACCTTTATAACCAGCTTCCCGATCTTGGCCACCACCATCTTTGGCATGCTCACCACGGCCTTCCTCCTCGTTAGCTACTACGTCTTCGTCATCAAGTGCAGCCCCAGCTGGCGCCGCTCCGACATCCTCCGCCGCGTTTTCTCCTCTACCCATTTCCGCCGCCATCGCCACCTCTACGTACCTCCCGTCGACCACGCTTTTACTGCTGGATTCCGTGGCCTCGATCCTTCTGTCATCCGCTCGATTCCTGTCGTCAAATTCACGAAAGCCAGAGACGACGACGATGACACCGACCAGAGAATGTCCTTTCGAGATTGCGCGGTCTGCTTGAATGAGTTCCGAGAGGAGGAAAGGCTCAAGCTGCTTCCCAACTGCTCTCATGCCTTCCACATCGACTGCATTGATACCTGGCTCCAGTTCAACGCGAAATGCCCGCTCTGCCGGTCGGATATCGCGAGTTCTCCCACCGGCTTGGCCATGGATCGCATCATAGTTCTCGCTCCTCGGAGTGAGCAGAGTGGAGGCACGGTGATCGAGGTCGGCGATGAAGTTGGTGGCGACCAGAGCTCGAGCGAGGAGGGTACTGATCCCTCGCCGAGGAAGAATCGGTGGAAGTATCACAAAGTGGGGAGCATGGGGGACGAATGCATTGATGTCAGGTCGAAGGATGAGCAGTTCTGCGTGCAGCCTATACGGAGGTCACTCTCCATGGACTCGTCTACTGATAGGCAGCTTTACCTTTCAGTCCAGGAGATCCTGAGACGAAAGCAACACTGCTGTTTTGAAGGAGGCAATGACGAAGGAAGCAGTAGCGACGTTTGGGGTGGAGACGGTGGCGAGACCGGACGATTTCGGCGGTCGTTCTTCTCGTTTGGCCGGAGCTCGAGGAGCTCCGTCCTTCCACTACAGCGTCATGCGTGATGCATGAGATCTTGGCTGTTGCGCTACTGACAACGTCTCTGATCTCCTGCTTTGTAATGTGTTCTTGAAGCCTGAAAGAGAGAGTCTGCAGTAGACTCTCATGCAAACGTAGGTGTTAGAGAAGCTCAAGAGAAATGTAGTGCTGCTTGCAGTGGGCATGATTAAGGCTATTAAAAGTTCCTTAAGCTTCTTTTATCTTACGAATTGGAGCTTGTTAACCTGCATGAGACAAGTGTCAGCACATGAAGACAAAATCCATGCAATTGCCATGTCAAGGAAGGGAACTTTCTTCAAATAAAAGTGAAGGGTTGCAGAGGAACAGTCTTCACCCACTCAATTTATGGGCTTATCAAACAAGTAGAAAGTTGGCAAGAAATCTACTTACTGTAACTTCACAACATACTTCCACGATTCTTACTATTTTCTTACACTAGCAATAGATCTACACAGGATTTGAATCATTGAATCCTTGTGATCTCTAACCATATGAATCATTGAATCCTTGCAACAGGAAAAGAATTTTGGAAGGTTGATCAGATGTATGTTTTCCTCTTTCTATTTTCCTCCCACTGTTCTCGACCATACAGAGACCATCCTTCCCTTTGATCAGAACAGCTCTTCTTTTGTGTGCCATGAGCAGCCTCCCCCACATGTGCACATCACAGGGAACTGTGCCTACCTATGTGTTGTCTATTATAATTGCCTCAACACTGCGCGCATGCATGTGCCTCTGTTGATGTACTGGAAGTTGTCATGAATGCACTCATGACAGCCTAAAGATGCAAACTAACAGTGGAAGGTGTCCATGGTGCTTGGCCCCCCATTACTTGGGGAAAGCTCCTTTGTGGTTCCCCCCATCTGCTGTGGAACTGCCACTGTAATCCAAGGAAAGCTATGGCATGCCACTAATGTTGTATGGTGCTGAATTGTGATAAGAGAGATAGATAGATAGATAGATAGATAGAGAGAGAGAGAGAGAGACTAGGTTTGTGCACTCAGTAGGATACTTATTGCCATGGTGGTAAACATTCATTGGGACCAGAAAAGGTGAGGTAATGGAGAAATAACTGTACCTCACAATTCATGTTGCAGAGTGATTGAGAGGAATGGTTTGCAGACACCACAAGGACCAAACGCATACAGAGGAGATGGATAGCTAGATTGACAGACGGATAGATATAGATAGAGAGAGGCTGGTCCTCCACTAAGAACTCATTGGGTGCATCACAAAGGATCGATGATGTTTCATGAGAAGGGAAAACTTACTGAGACTTGAGAAGAATGATCTGAGCCTACCCAATTGAAGGAACATGATGAGATACAACAAATATATGGTAGTGGTAAATGTCAACAAGGACAAAATACTTGAATATATCCCTCTTCTTTGGTTTACACCTAATGATAATCTATTCTTCATTCAACTTGATTCATCTTGCAGAATTTTCTTGTTAGTCCTCATAATCAAGACAACTGTATGAGACTAAACAATGAACATGAGATACTTGGGTTAAGGAACTGATGATGAGGTAAGGGAATGGTGCAAGAAGCCAATTGTTTCAGCTAAGGAGACTAGTTTTGGACAGTGGAAAGCAACATGGTAAGGCCAACTACAGGAAAACAAGCTGTGGGTAGATAGTTGTCACACAAAGATTACATTTGCATTGGTCATTGGAACTTGCATAGAGAAGTACACTGCAAAAGGCACTCTCTGGGGAACACCAGCATCAACAGCAAGGACCTGCGGGCAAATGACACTGTTCAAACTTATGGGAGAGTCTGAGGCATACGACTACAATCTCAGTGCATTCACTCCCAAGGCATATGACAGAGGAGGCAGCTCATCCCTGAAAACTCACCTGCATGTTGCTGTGTCCATGAAGTCATTAACAGTTCCACACTTAACCCGTGCCCATCTCTCTCTTCATCCAAAAAACTTGGTATATGATGTGTATCATCAGCAAGAAGCTCATTGTTTAGTTTCTCTATCTACTAAATCCATCTCCCATTAGAAAAAGTCCATGAAGTCATAAACAGTTCCATCTCTCTCTTCGTCATATATGTATAATCAGCAAGAAGCTCACGTAGACCCCATCGCTTACTGTCTCCATCTCTCTTTAGAAGAGCAAATGAAGTCATGAGCAGTTCCAGACACAACCAGTGCCTCTCTCTCTCATCATCAATCAACTCAATATATGATATATACGTATCGTCAGCAAGAAGCTCACGTGATAACTCTTTGCACGAAGGATCTATATAGTCTCTTATCAGTAGATATATATGGGCTAGCAAGATGGGTAAAGCCCAACATAAAAGAATTTGTTTTGCTTTTTTTTTTTGAATAATGATAAATGAGGAAGATGAGATTTGATTTTAGGACTTTACACATATTGAGAAGAAACAAGAGAGGGAGAGAGAGTTGCCACACCCGATAAGATTTCCATTTCAACAGGATCCATAAATAATTGCCATTCAAATGTGAAGGTGTTGTTGGTGAATTTTATTTCCATGTAACTACATACAAAAAATATGATTGAACAATTCTTCACCCAATATCACAAGCAATAATTTCGACCCCCACAACAGTAGCCAAAAAAAAAAATCAAATCATCCTTATCTTATTTGTAATAATGTGTAATATGTGATTGAAAACTACATAAAAAAATATTAATAAGATAGCCGATGATCTATATAATGTTTTGCATCGTCCCGTCCGAGGAAGATAAAATCCGAGTGATGCATTTTTCTTAAATTCATTTGTTGGGATCTAAATTATAAATGATCACTCCGTATTATATTATTTGATCATAGGCTGTTAGTCATATTAGGTTAATTATTTGCTCCAAAGCTCTTGCGGAAGCCTGTTTTTCTTTTTGAAACCTAAGTTGCTTTAAAAAAAAGTTATTTAAGAAAAGTGGTTGAAGGGTATTTTTATTTTTTTAGAATATAACATATATAAATTTTATCTTATCTACTGGCTTGAGTAATTGGATGAATTGATATCATCTGACAGATATAATAATACAATCTTATAGATTTCTTTATAAAAATAAAATAAAATAAAAGGTCAAAAACCTAAACACATAACTCCCATAGTATAATTATTACATAATTTAAGATATATATAATATATTCTAAATTATAACCAATTCAAGTTCAAGATATTTATAATTATTAAATAAATTGATTATATAATTCGAGTCATAATATGTCCATTTGTTATGTATAACTTTAAAAAAATTAAGAGATAATCATATGAACAAATCACAACTTACTAAGATTCACATACTAGAAAATATTTATTATAAATAAATAATTTTTTTAAAAAAATAAATTTTTTATATATTTAAGATATATTTATAAAATATTTGTAAATATCAGATAATTTCTTTATGCTCATATAATTTATAAAGTTGAAACTTTATATATATATATATATATATATATATATATATATATATATATTAAAATCATAACTTAATATAAATTATTTAAATATCAACAAGATTTCGACAAGGCATATCCAAGCCACGTCAGGATGTGTAGGGAGACCGATTTGTATGCGGAAGAGGGGCAGAGAGGAAGAAAGGGAGAGAAGCGAAGCCAAAACAGGACACCAACTCGTGCGCGCACGCAGCGGAAGCGAGATGAAGGTGATGGTCGCCGTCAAGCGGGTGGTCGATTACGCTGTTAAGATCCGGGTGAAGCCCGACAAGGTACGATGTCCCTTCGCGACCACCACCCTCCATCGCTCAACCTAGGGTTCTGACGGGGGGCCGCCGCCTTTCCCAGAGCGGGGTCGAGACGAGCAACGTGAAGATGTCGATGAACCCCTTCTGCGAGATCGCCCTCGAGGAGGCCCTCCGCATCCGGGAGGCCGGCGCCGCCGCCGAGGTCGTCGCCGTCTCCGTCGGCCCTGCCCAGTGTGTCGACACCCTTCGCACCGCCCTCGCCATGGGCGCCGACCGTGCCGTCCACGTCGACGCCGGTGCGGCGCCGGTTCTCCCCCTCTCCGTGGCTAAGATTTTGAAGGCACTCGTCCAGGTGGAGCAGCCTGGGCTCTTGATCCTCGGCAAGCAGGTATCGGAATTGGATCCAAGCTTATGTTATCTATCCTGAATCAAACCAATGTTGGGTTCTTGACACGTGAGGCCCGTTTAATTTCAATCTTTATTCCTATAATTAAAGATTAGAGAAGTGGAGTACTGTGTTCTTTCACTGTTTTTCTTGCCTTATGAATTAAAAGCGAGTTTTTGTGTGTTCTTATTAGTGATTGTGGTATTAGAATTGCTATCTGTTTCAGGGCTAATATTCTGGTGAGAAAAATAACATCTTTGGTCTGCTTTTGATGTTAATTCTTGGATATTAGGAAATGGATGACCGTCTTTTTTACACTGTTTAGGTTGCCTTATGAACCAAAGATGAGACATTGAGTGTTCTTGTTAGTGATCACTGTATTACGGTTGTTAATTATATTGGGGATAATATTCTAATGATAAAATAACGCCAAGTTGTTCAGAGTGGCTTTGGGTGTTAATGTTATCTATATTTTAGTTAGTCATGAACTCTTAGCGGTTGGTATTTGATTGTTTTTCTCAAGTATTGCACATCACTTAACATGGCTAAAAGCATGGTTTTGAATATATGTCTGGTGCCAATATCTGTTATCGATTTGGACTGGTATGCTGCTGGTATACCAGGCAAATTCGCCAACCTGTATCTTTAGTATCACTAAAAAATAGTGGAAAAAAAGAATACTAAGTGGTACCAAACTTAGTATATGTCTTGATTAAACTGGTAAATACTGAGCAGCACATACATATTTTAAATGGTACATACAACCATGGTAAAAAGTATAGTTCCTTGAGGTAGTACTTGTCAATCCCCCCAGTGATTATTGAGAAACAATAATTAGATGCCCATCATATAAATTTCAGTTTTATAAGACAACTTATGTAATCCAATTGAGTATATTTTATCAGTTAGAAATTAATACCATTTGATTAAACATAGAGTTCTGATTTTAGACTTTTGCAATTTTTTGGTGATCTATTAGGATTTTGGTTTAATTGAGGCTATTGAGAACTGAAACCTTAAATTCTACAATTAACTAACATAGATTTTCTCATGAACATGAGAAGGTTCTAGGTTGGCAGAATATAGTAAAGGATGATCATTATGCTTATCCCAATTATCAGAATAGCTTCTAGCTTGTCCATTAATTTTACAAGCCTTGTTTGATATTTAATGTCTTCCGTCTATTGATTCTTTGTTCTGCAAACGAACAATCATTCTATTGCTTGATGTTAGCATGACATGCACAAGCCTCATTCCTGCTTTGGCTAGTCAGTGCCACCTAATATCATGATTTTTCTTGTTTCTTGTAGAATTATTGCTCAGTACACTTATTCTAGTGCTATATTATCCAGACATTGCATGTATTTTTGAAATCTTTTAAACTAATTAAAATTTTATTGTTTAGTTAAATCTATTGTATTACATATTTGTGCAAAAAGTTTTAAGATGGATTTTTTCATCCTTGATCTAGCTAGTTGTGAAATGACTTTACTCTCTTTTGATAAGAGTTGTACTCTCTTGATTCATGTCTGAATGTTGACCTTGTAATTACATGTATCAGGCAATTGATGATGACTGCAACCAAACAGGACAAATGATAGCTGGACTACTTAGATGGCCACAGGGAACTTTTGCTTCAAAGGTCAGGCATTATAACCCAGATATATACAAAGTGGTACTCTTCTGAGTTCCCAACTTATAACCATATTATGTGATAATCCATATCCAGTTGATCTTCAACATGCATATATGAACAGAAATCCTTAGCAGATACAGTAGTCTTTAGGCAAAAAAAAAATCCACTTGATGTATGTCTCAGTTATGAAACACAAGTTTGTAAAAAGCCTGAAAGAAGTTTGAAGACTGTTCCAGGGCCTTGAGCTATATGGAACTTTGATGATTACTTGATCCTAAGAACCATATGGAACAATGAGATTTAGCTATAAAGTGGTTATACACATTAATACACTGTCATACAGTCATATAGATATTGAATACTTGGAATGTCCTTTCACAGTTTCTTAAAGGTTTCTTCTTTTTTAATGAACAGAAGAGACAGAATGCACCAGCTAATATTTCCAATGAGCATAAGTCGAAGTTCTTAATACATGTACAAACAGAGGAAGATCATTTGAACTCCACCACCCTCCAATTAAAATAATGGAACAAAAGCATGAGTCCTTGTGAAAGGAAACTGAAGGAAATTATTATTACTGAAATTTTAACATGAAGGAAAAAAGAACACTAATCATAGATCAGGTGTTTTACCTTTTGATTAACCCACTGTTACTTGTGCTCCTTTTAGCTGCTCCTTTAGCACTTTAAGGCAAATACATGTTTGATTATGTTTCTCAGCTTTGAAAAGCATGAATGGTCGCATAGAATTTGAGGATGTTGAGGTGGATCTATGCATATTTCTGTTGAAGCTAAGAAAGACAGGAGGCAAAAGACGGGAACAACTATAGGAAATTCAAGTGTTTCATCTTTACATGTTTAGTTGTGATAATTATTTAGGCTGTGTTGGTCCCCTTGTGCTAACAACGTCTCTGCTTTGGAGACTGGTTTTTAAATTGAATCCAGGGATTATAAAAAGGAGTGGTGCTAAGTAAGTCCTGTAATTGGAGAAGAAAATCATGAAATGGAAGCAATTTTAGAAGTAGGAGTGTTGACGTGACACACCGCTAAAGTTTGAGACTTGTTTCCATTGAAGTTCACTTTCTCTGAACTCAAGGAATGGTTTTGTTTTGGACTTTTCAGTACAATTGTTCTGCCAGTTGACATGCCATTATGGATCAAGCATTATTCTTTTATAGAACATGGGTTAAGAAGTTTTGAGTCATAAAAATGTTTATGTTGCTTATATTATATTGAAATAAAGTTCTTAATGAATAGTCATCTTCTGTAGTTTGGAAAACACATCTACTTCTCATGTTTGGGTTACTCTACTAGGAACCTTCAACATTACCATTATAAAATTTCTGACACAAAAGGTAACCTTCAGAAGCAAAAACTGAAACAAGGAGGGTCATAAAGTTCTTTTCTGATGAGTGATGAGGCTTCCAAATTATATATGTCCAGTTACTTGAAATCGGAATTTAGAACCATCCTTCTTAAGAATAGATACGCATCGCAAATTGAATTACTTTTGGTATGACATACGAGAGAATGCACCAAACTGCCTTGTTATATATATTAATGAATCACATCCTCGGATTATATTTGCGAACCATTAAACCATACTTTGATTTATCTTTCTTTTACCCTGCACAAAATTGTGTTGGAGTTATTTTTTCTTAGTGCAGTTGATTTTTTGTTATATTTTATTAGATAACTGTTTCCGGCATCCATTCTATTTGTGTGTCTGGCATCACTAGACCATGACCCAACTCTTGCAAAGTACCATGCTTATTCTTATTCTGTAGTGGGATATTTATTTGCTTTTTTTTTTTCTTCTTAAGCTATTGTTTCTTTGTTTCTTGATCTGTGTTCAGGTATTATTTTTTGGAGATGATATATGTGGATAATATTTCTTTTTGCCAGAAGTTAATGTGATATTATTCAACCATCTTCATTGCTTTTAGTAGGTTGTGCTGGATAAAGAAAAACAAGTAGCAACAGTGGAAAGAGAAGTGGATGGTGGTATTGAGACTCTATCTCTAGATTTGCCAGCAGTAATCACGTAATTTCTCATCTTTCTTTTAGCTGATTTTATTTCTTGGTTATAAGTTTTTGCCTTGATTTGCAGTCACTGGCATAATTTGGTATATACTTGAATAACAAATTCAATCAAAATCGAGAAGTTGTGTTCGAATTGGAATAATTTGGAATGTACTTGGGTAACAAATTCAATCAAATTTAGACAAGTTGTGTTTGACTCGGCGCCTGAGTTATCTATTTTTGTGTTCCTCCATTCACACTATTGCTGACTAGAGAATGGAACCCACTAACACGGTGATTGATTGTGTGATGGACCAATGTAGCTACTATTAAATCTAGAAGCAGGTCGGACATCATAAACACTATGAATTTTATCTTGATCAAGACTTGCTTTAGTGTGTACAAAGTTTGAATTTGCTGCCTCGATGCATCACATAAACTTGCTGCTTCTATATAGCACACCGTTTAACTTTGTTTTTCTTTAAAGATTTGTAAACTGGTATAAGGAGCTTTTGGAAACATTGTTTGACTGTTTTTAGTTTGATTTCTTTGTCCAATCAGTTGGATTTTCTTCTTGCTTGATGCCGGATATGTTATCAAATTTTCAGAACGGATCTGAGGTTAAATCAGCCAAGATATGCAACTCTTCCCAACATAATGAAAGCGAAATCGAAGGTCATTAAAAAAGTTACACCCGCAGAGCTGAATGTGGAGCTGAAGCCAGATCTGGAGGTGGTTCAAGTCACAGAACCTCCCAAAAGGAAAGCCGGCGTTATCGTCTCCTCCGTGGATGAGCTCATTCACAAGTTAAAGAATGAAGCTCGTATCCTGTAAGATGTTTGATCGTTCCATCTCCAAGTGATCGGAGGTAGAAACCTTTTGTCGCCCTAACTGATCTATATCAATCTTGGCTAAATCATACAAAATTCCAAGCATTTCAATGTCACCATTCTTGCATCGAGCACAGAAATTATTCCTTTTGTAATGGTTGTCATTGATGCAGTTACGAATAAGGAGAGTATCTTCATGAACTGTATCGTAATTTTATTTTTTTTTCGTGTATGATAAAAAAGGTAGTCTGATTTAACTATTTTGAAACATTTTTTTTTTTTGTTTGACGAAGATTATAGTGTGAAAGGCCAGCCGCCGATTGAGAACTGATTCGTATTTATAGTTAGTTTATCTTAGCTAAGATAGTTACCATGTTTCATGATAATTATCATGGGATAGTTCCTCCTACATATGGTTTAATCATGGATGAAATAAGATAATGAGATAGTTATCGTTAGTTTTATAAATAAGATTATGATTCATTAAGTAAAATGTATTGTCCTTAATTTTTATCTCTGGCTTAATATTATTTTAGTTTTCTTATTTTGAAGCATTTATTTTTAATTTATTTTTTTTGTTTTTTTATTCCTAGAATTTTAGAGTAGTAAGATGAAGACTCTATTTAAGTCTTTGTATCTTTAAAACTTAATAGAAAATAAATATGTAGATTAAGATAATTTATAAAAATAATAAAATGATATATTGTTTAGATTTAAATAATTTTGAGAAGTATTTAAAAGATTTTAAATTAGAAATATAGTGACATGTCCATCTGGGTTTGATTTAAGAATTTTATAAAAAAATAAATAAATATTAAAAAATATTTTCTCTGGACCAAATTTTTATAGACTTATTTAGAAGATCAAATGTTAAAAAATTTAGATGGATACATAATGATTTGGTCAAAATGAAAAAAAAAAGAAAATAGAAAAAATAATATATTGTTCAGGTTTAAATAATTCAAAAAAAATTCTAAATTAGAAAATTAGTGACATATTCATACGGTTCTAATACATAGATTTCATTAAAATTTCAAATGATTTGGACTAGTGTTGATATATGATATACTATTTTTGATTTAACCCTAAAAATAGTGTATCACATATCAAGTCTAATTTTTTGGACTAAATTTTTATCATAGATTATTCATCTATTTAGAAGCTCAGACATAAAATAAAAAAAACATTACATGGATGCAACTTATTTCAGTGAAAATAAAAATAAGATAAAATAGAAAAATACTTTGTTTTTCAACGAGAAAGTATCATTACATACTCTATAACTTAAAAAAAGAAACTACTCTTTTATACACTAATACGCGATACAAATTGTTCATCTATATAATACAATAAATGCTCTTTTTCATATTTATTTATAAACTTGCTCTCATTTGTACAATATTTACAAAAAAAAATATAAATTATTTTTTTTTTGTGTGTACAATTTCAGAGTTCACAAACTCTTTAAGAAAGACACGTATACAAACTAACAATGATATTTTCCATAAAATTGTGAGTCATCCAAAAGAGCTCCTACAATTTCTGGACACAAGAAATCCAAAAAGCAATTTCTCTATATACTACTCAATAAGGAATACAACAAAATTATTCTTGAAACACACAAAGATCATTAATTATATAATTGATGAATAAGAAAATGTGTATGCTATTTCAAAATGTTCGAATATGATAACTTATGAGGAATAGGCAGTTTGCTTTTAGATAAACTATATTTTTGTAATCCATCCCTTAGATTTGATAATTGGCACAATACTGGGATGCTGCAACAATTTTAGATAACATTTTCTTCAATGTTTGGACCTACAAAATTGGGAAACATCATCATTAAAAAAAATTATTTATCAAATTACAGAAAATTCCCTGTTGAGTTATTGTTTTGTAATTTTTTGAATTTTGTTTTTAATATTGGGCTTTGAATTATAGTGTTTCCAAATCTTAACTAGAAGGTGTCAATGCTTCATATATTCATAATTTAATGATAAAAAAAATATATTTAATTGACCTCAAGGTTCGTCGTATCGTACTATACCGATGTTTTGACCAGGGCTTGGTATGGTATGGTACTGGTGTATTGAGCGGTACATCAGGGTATACCGAGCGGTACACCCTGGTGTACTAAATAATTTTATATTTTTTTATACTGTAGCACTGTAGCGATACGGGGCGGTTCATGTACTGGTAACCTGTCGGACCGGTACGTACCGCCCGTACCGAGCGATACGCTTCAGTACGACAGACTTTGATTGACCTAACATCATGCATCTTATTGGAGGCCATGTAGCCAAAAAAAAAAAAAATCTTGAAACAATATCACTTTTATTAGTAACCTTAAAATTTCATATTGAATAAGAAAAAATAACTCGAATTCTAAATATATATGTATGCATCTTAAATCATCGTATATCATATTGTTAAATTCTATCATCGAGAGAAAACATGAGGGGAAATATGTCGTCTTTCCAAATTACTATAACATTAAATGAATAAAATAATTTGGTCACCTTTCTTATATCTATTTGTTAAGCTTATTATATATAATCAAACTATAAGTAAAAATTATCATGCAACTCATGACAATGCCTTCAGGTTGCATATAATTAATTATTATTGCTTCTTTCTCTTTAGAAATTTCATCTCTTGTAATACTCTAATAAGATCAAATAAATTTAGTTCAGACATTCTCTTTCCAAATCTGTTTGGTATCTTATAAAAACTATTAATAATGTATCTTCAAAACTTTAGCTATCTTCTCAATCAATATTCATCCTTTTTTTGGTTCTCAATCAATATCTTCTCTATCTCTTTATCCTTCTCCTCTAATTTTTTCTTTATCATCTCCTTCTCACATCATCTTTTCTTGTTTCTCTTCTTTTTGTCACTCCTCATTTGATAGGGTATCATAGGGGCTTATATTTTTTGCATAATTTTTTTATGTGGACCTATTTAAAAGGTTAAATATCACTTACATGGATCCATCTTAATCAGTGAAAATAGAAAAAAAAAAAAGAAGAAGAAATAAAAAAAAAACACACTATCTAGATGCTGAAAAAAATAAAAAAAAAGTGACTTATGTCCATCTCAATTCAAAGCTTTTAAGACAATTTCAAATGATTTCGGACTAGTCCTTATATGTGATACAATAGTTTTGATCTGACCCCAAAAATAGTATATCATATATCAGGGCTTATATTTTCTTTATAAATTATTTTATTATAAATTATGCACCTTTTAGAAGGTCAAATGTTAGAAAACATTGTGTTGAGCCATCTTAATTTAGTGGAAATAGCAAAAGCAAGGAGAAAATTAAAAAAAAAAGACACATTATTTAGATGTTAAAAAAATAAAAAATTCTCTAAATTAAGAAAACATGACTTATTTCCATTTCAATCTAATTCAAATTTTAAAAGTTTTTTATCTAACCCCAAAAATAATGTATCATATACCAATACTTGTATTTTCTATACAAAATTTTATCATAGATTGTTCACCTATTTAGAAGGTCAAATCTTAGAAAATATTATATTGGCCTATCTTAATACATTTGAAATAGTAAAAACAAGGAGAAATAAAAAAAAAATGACATAGAGTTTAGATACTAAAAAAAAAATAAAATATCAAAATTCTCTATATTAGTAAAATAGTGACATATATCTATCTATAGGTCCATTTCAAAGCTTTCAAAAATACTTTAAACAATTTGGACTCCAAAAATCTTGATATGCAATACACTATTTTTGATCTGACCCCAAAAATAGTTTATCATATACCATGACTTATATTTTTTACTTTTTTTTTATATAACTTATCCACCTATTTAGAAGGTCAAACATAAAAAAAAATAAATTACATAGATCTATCATAATTCAGTGAAAATAAAATAAAAAATTGATACGGAAGTGTGTTTGGGTGTATTTCTTGAAAGTTTAAAATGATTTAGACTAGTCTTAATATACGATATAATGTTTTTGAGTTGACCCCAAAAATAGAATATCGTGTCTCATATTTTCTAGACCAAATTTTTATGATAAGTTATATGGACCTATTTAGAAAGTTAAATGTTAGAAAATGTTATGTGGATCCAACTTAATTCGATGTGTATGATTGTGTTTAATTACTTTAGAGGGAAAGAGTATAATACGAGTTAAGGATACTCCTTGTATGCTAACTCTTGTGTTTAGATACATGAAGAAAATTTGAGTGTAACTTCTTATTTTGAAGTTAATAGTAGAGTATTCATCATATAAAACCTATAAATGATAATCCATATAAATCCTACCAACTTAACCAAAGATAACAAAACATAAATCCTACAAAGTTAACAAGTAACCCCTTATTAGAACTCGACGGTGAGAAGCACTAGAACCCTACAAGCCTAAAACGATGAGATGTATTGGAACTTGACTCTCCTTGGTAACAATTGAAACCCTAAACCCTTGGACGTAGGACCGAAGATGAAACAATGATAGAGATGAAAAATCATACACCTCACAGACATTCTACCGAAAAGATGAAACAATATATAATGTATGAATCGGTTAATGTTATGAGAAGTCTATGTGAACCCAATTGACTTATATGATGAAAAATCATAAGTTTAAACTTTATATTTCTTATAAGAAAACTTATGCGAATTACGCATTAGTGCTCTATTTTACATTAACGTAGTTTCTTTTTAGAACAAACAAAAATGCGGAGGTATCGCTAATAATTATTAAGTAGAGCGAGTCTAATAATAATTATTTATTTATTGCTTATTATTTTTATATTCCTCTCTTTCTGTTACTTTATTATCAAGAAGAAAAATTGGCTACTAATAATTATAGTCCTACATGCAGCTTCTCATATTTGGATTCACCCAAGTCATCATACAATCAAATAAGAACAGCAAATGGAGTTCAACGAAGAAGAAGAAGAATTGGTTTGGAAGAATATTGAACTCACACTGTGTTCACGTCACAGAAGATGTAAAACGTCCACAAAGAAATAGCTCCACTTCTAGGAGGAAATCATGTCGAAGAACACATCCTACAGAGGAAGCAACTGTAAGTGCAGCTCGGAGAGAGCATCTACTTGAATCTACGTACGCCACTTGTCGGTCTTCTTCATTCGCCTGCTTGGATGGGTTCTGTAGCTCATCAGCAATGGGAAGTTGAAGAGCGTGGAACAGTTTTGATAAGGATAATTCAAATAATTAGGATTAGATAAAATAAAAGATTAAAATAAATAGATGATGGTGAGAATATTTATTGAGATATGATAAATTTTTTTATTATTTTAAAAAATTTATACTCTATCTTTTGATTAATATAAATAGGTATTTTTGAATCAATCTTACTACATATTTTTGGAAGTACTCATAGATTCTTCTACTATTCTCTTCCTCTTCTCTTTAATTTTTACATAAAAGTCAACAAATGTGATATTAAAGCTTGGTTCCAAGAAGTACAATAATAGTATATCTATTATAAAATATCTTTAACGGTCTAATAATTAATTAAGTCGATCACATTAAGTCGATCACATCAAGTACATTAATTAAGTCGATCACATGAAATTTCATAACCATAAATCTTGATTTGTAGCCTCAAAGTATATCACAAATTTAGTTTTTATTGTTGAATTAAAAAAAGAAAGCTAGTAGATCTAGAAAAGAAAAAGATATTGAAATAAGTATTTCTAATTTACTTCTTCCAAGTGATAATTATCAATTTTGGACTATTAACATGAAAACTATATTTATTTCATAAGGATTATGAAATTTAGTAAAATATGATTTTATTGTGTATGATATATAGGATTCTAATATTACTGATGATCAACAAGATCAAATGAATAAGAATATACAAAAAGATACACGAGCTCTCTACATACAACAACAATGAATCTTTATTTCCTAGAATCATAACATCAAAGGCTTGGAAAATATTAAAAAGTATGATTGGAGGCACAAACAAAGTAAAAATTTTAAAGCTTCAAAATTTTCAATATGAATTTGAAACTCTTATGATGAATGATTCTGAATTTATCATTAATTTTTTTTAAAAAAAGTTTCTTCTATTGTGATCCAGATGAGATCTTATAGTTAAAACCCAAATGATCAAACTGTATTATAAATTTTTTTACGAAGTTTATCTCCAAAATTTGATATGATTTCTACTGCGAAGCTAAAGATACAAGTACATTATCTGTTGATGAATTAATGAACTCCTTAGTTCATGAACAAAAAATGAACAAATCTTTATATAGAACTTTAGAACATGCTCTTTAAACGAAGATAGATCAGAAAAAAGACTAAAAAAAAAATTAAAAACCATAATAAGAGATCAAAATAACAAAAGTTGTGGTCGATCAAACAAGCATTAGAGGAACTCAAATGAAAGTAACAAAGAAACTCGTAAACATTTTTGCTGTAAAAAAAAGACAATTCAAAAAAATTATTAGTATAAAATAAAATTCCAAATGTTTCTCTCTATTCTATTGTAAAAAATATGACCATATTTAAAAAGACTATTAGAATAAAAATCAAACAAATTATCATGAGAAAAATAATAGTAAAGAAAAGGATGAAAAAATATTTTTTTTATAGCATCCAAAGAATATTTATGTTTAGTTCTTAAATAGTGGATGTAGTAATTATATTACAGGAACAAAAGTTTATTTCAAAGACTTGATAATTCATTTAGATCTATAGTATAGTACAACGAGGTTCAAGTAGAAGGAAAACGAATAGTTATTGTGAACACCAAAACACCAAATCTGATAAAAAAAATCAATGATGATGTGATATTTATTTTTTGTTTAAAATAAAATCTCATTAGTATATCACAACCGATGAGAAAATGATATTATGTTATTTTTATGATAAAAAAAATACTTGATTTATGATAAAAAAAATTAAAAAATTGATAGCAACAATGTGGATGATAAAAAATAAAGTATTTTCTTTATTATTTTTAAATTTTTACTTACATATTATTATTATTGATGAATCAATATTATGATATAAAAGTTATCATCAACTGAATTTTTATAGATCCATGTAAACTATATCACATGATGGTTATGAGATAGAAATATCATGACATAGGTTATAGAATTAAGAAACTATCTAATGAGAGACATGCAAAGGAAAAGATAGAAAAAATGATCCAGATTTCACGGATGAGGTTATGATGTTAAAATAAAATGATGGAATAGGAAATAGTTGGGGAGTGAAATCTAGCAAGTATGACGAAGTGGACATCAAACTTCTTCTTAGTGGCTCCAATGATGCTGTCGGTTGTGAAGTGCAGGAAAGTATGATTCTCGATAAACTAAAAAGGCCTATAGATACATACATCTATGCACTTAAATGATTCTTAAACTACATTTTTGATAAGAATCTTTCATCTGCCCGCTGTCCATAATACATCTCTTTCTGAGGTGGTACAGAAGCCAGAATCGAAAGCTTTGGATTTACCTGACGATAAATTAGCATCTGCAATAAGCTTAGGACAGAAGGAGAAGCCTTTGCTGGAGAACCTAGAAAAGACACCCGATGCAAAGCATGTCGAAGGTACATATACAATGAGGAATGGTAGAAGTCTCTTAGGATGTGAAGAAAGCTATGACAAAGAAAAGAAAGATGAAGCCTATGATCGAAGACATATAGTCTCGTTTCAGCCTCGAGTAGATGCTGATGGTTGGTGGTTCACTGCATCGTAGTAGAAGATGATGTCCTGCTTGCAGAAACAATGTGGGCAAATATCACCTTTAAACCCAATAAATTAGTAGAGGACATGCTCGGTTGTGTGATGAGAGCATGCCTATGTGTTGCGATATATTCACTTACGATCATGAGTATTAGTAGCAAGAAAGATAATACCGAATGATACTACCGAATGATACCGTCGCGGTACGTACCGATCCGACGACATACCGGTACACGGACCGTTCGCTACCGGACAAAACGAAAAATTATATATATATATATATATATATATATATTAATATTGACCCGTCTAAGTCTAACCAATGTCTATAAAAAAAAAGAGTGAATTAAAAAAGTAAAAACACTAAATGTTGATTTTAATCAAGCAAAATAAATCCTTTAACCTACTCTTATTAAATAGTGAAAGATGTTAAGTAAGTAAATATTTATTTATGAAAGGTGATTTCATCCATTGATAATTTTCATCTTCGTTACTTTTTCTATATTGTAGAATCCAAGACTTGACTCACTAATCCAAGACTTGTCCTGTTTTCAATTTTTATAATTATATATTATCCTTTGTAATTAACTATCTTTAGTGTTTTAGTCTTTATACTTTCAAAAATTATATTGAAATCCTTGTACCTACGAAAAATAAGATATTAAGATTTCTATATAAGGTTAAAAAGATAATTTTATAGGATTAAAAATAAAAAAAGCTTTATTAGAGAAACGAAGTTAAATATTAAGTATAGGAATCCTAATATAATTTTTGAAAATAAAAGAATTAAAAAATTAAAGACAATTAATTATTGAAGTAATATATAATTAGTTTGGTACTTAAAAGGCCTCAGATTTTATAGACTTAATCAAAGATTTCTTCTTCTACTGTATCGTTTATTAATTAGATAAATCCAAAAGTTCATGAAGATTGAAGAATCACAACCAAGACAGCAAAATCCCTATTGATTGAGTGTTATGGATGGGATCCTCACACAACCAAGACTGAGAAAAGGCAGTCTTTTCACCACACCATTCATCTTGACTTTTGATAGCAAAGGTGATAGAAAATTTTGATCAACTGTTCCTGCATGTAGCTTGATAGCAAAGTCATCATCTTTTGCTGCTTCTTACACCTTCATGAAGGAGACGAGCATTACATGTCACTGCAAAACACTGAATTAATTGTTCTCCAATATACACTTCATTTGACCATGGAAATATTACTGTAACCCAACCATTCCTCATCCTCGCAACTCTGGTTCAGATGAGATTACCATTGACATCACATCCATCTGTTGTCATATAGCAGCAAGTCTTACCTGTTCCAAATGTAGGTGGATAAGATCTGATTGAAGGAAAAGGAGGCTGGTGATGTTAAATGCTGTGCACTTCTCTTCATCCTCTCTGATACGAGTTTAGTAACACAGCATAAGCAACGGAAGCTTGCAAACGTCGGTATTCGCCATGCTCCAAAAGCTATAAAGGCCAATGCACCAAATCCCACAGACAGAGAACTGACGACAGCCAAAACCCACTCCGGTTCAACTGCGGCACCATCGCCTATCCCTGCGAGCTTATAGAAATGAAAGGGCAACACAGAGAGAGAGAGAGAGAGAGAGAGAGAGAGAGAGAGAGAGGAATGCACTGCTGGCAAGGGCAAGTTGGGTTGGATGAGGTCCCAAGTTGATGATGTTCTCCACGAAGGGAAAACTCCAAAGGAATAGGAACTAGCGGAGATGGAGATGGTACGAAAGCCAAACCTAAGCCATGCAAACCTTTTTGACCTCATCCATACTTGGCTTTACTTAACCCCAAAGCATATGCTTCCATTGGTTTACATGATTAAAATATTAAGATCCCACTTAACATACGGATAGGAAATATCATCTCTACATAAAAATAATTTCATACGATTATGATATTTTATTAACACAAATAAATAGATATATATATATTATTTAAATTTATTGGTTATTTTTTTTGGAATGATCTAAATATTTAATTAGGTTAAATCGATTCAATTGAATGTGTATGAAAAAGAAGGAAAAAGAGGAAAAAGGAGAAACACTTTTACGGAAAATAACCAAAACATAAATCTTCTGTCAGAAAAAAACTGGAGAGAGAGAGAGAGAGAGAGAGAGAGAGAGAGAGAGAGAGAGAGAGAGGTAAAAATATTCAAATTTGAATCTCATATAATATTATGATATCTAGCCTTACATATTGAATTATATAATGTATATGATGAATGTGAATATTATATTAATTAAGTAAATGATGAAGAAATTATAAAACCTATCAAATATGTATATTAATTATAAAAAATAAATAAAATATATTAGAAAAATTACATACATAATGTGTAAATGTACCAATTTCACTCACTCACTCACATATTAAAGTTCATTGACTCAGAATGTCTCACCCGCTTTTATCCCTACCCTATTCATACCTCTTTGATATAATATTACGGTATTGTACGTTGTGTGTATATATACAATACCCAGAAGCTTCTCTCTCCATGTGCTGCTCTTCTTCCCAAGTGTTTCCCTCCCTCCCTCCCTCCTCTGTCTCGTCTCCTCGTTTAAGCGGCCTCCGCGGATTACTTCCCTCATCTGATTATGACTCCCTGTGTTCGGAGGAAGGAGAAGAAAGAAGGAATCCAATTCCGCAACTCTGCCTTCGTGGTTGGAGAAGCAAATTGAGGCGGAATTACAACTCCCGACGCTATCCCCTTCCTGGTGTTGTCAGTTTTTGAAGGCTATCCAAGTCGCCGTGTGTCGAATCCCAGAAGTACGAGTTTGCGCTACTCTCCAGTGTTGGCTGGAGGTCAATCGTGCTCGGATTGGAATGGAAAAGATGAGATCTTGGGAATCGAGGAGGTGAATGAAAGATTCCAATTTTTCGTCCTTCTGAGCTGGCTGTGTATGACTTGAATTCGTGCTTGTTTTAGGCTGCTGATTTCGTAGTAAAGATTGGATTTTTTTGCCCTGCGAAAGTGCTCAATTTTCCTTTTGCTTGTTTGCTTCTTCGCAGAAGACGAAACCTTGTTTGAATGCGATTGGAGGCAGAGGAAGAATCAGGGGAACGCTAGATCTCGCCAGCCGCGGATAGACAATATGCGGACTTCCGTCGCTGCCGACGCCGCCGCCAACACCACTAAGAAGAAGCAGATGAAGAAGAAGAAGAAGAACGGGTCGAAGCTGCCGCCGGATGGCGGTGCCTCTACCGCCACCGTCGGGATCCTCTCCTTCGAGGTTGCCAGCGCCATGTCCCGCGCCATCGGCCTTTACCGCTCCCTGTCCGAATCGGAGATGGCGCGGTTCCGCTCCCAGACCCTCACCGCCTACGGCGTCAACCACCTCGTCTCCTCCGACGAACCCTTTCTTCTCTCCCTCGCCCTCGCCGAGAAGTTCGACGACCTCAACTGCGTCGCCGCCGTCGCCGCCCGCCTGGGCCGCCGCTGCTCCCATCCCGCCCTCGTTGGCTTCGAGCACGTGTACTCCGACCTCCTTGCCGGCCGCGTCGATCCTTCCGGCCTCGGCTTCCTCTCCAGGGACATGGCCGGGACCATCCGCAAGATGGAGCGCTTCGTCTCCTCCACCTCAGCTCTCTACGCCGAGCTGGAGGTTCTCACGGAGCTGGAGCACGCTGCCAAGAAGTTCCACCAGAACCCTGCCCACCACGCGAGCCGCCAGGCCTTCGACCAGAAGATCCAGTGGCAGCGGCGAGACGTTAAGCACTTGCGTGACTCCTCCCTTTGGAACCGAACTTTCGACAAGGTCGTCCTCCTCCTCGCCCGATCTGTCTGCACTATCCATTCTCGGATCTGCCTCGTGTTTGGGGATACAATCGGCACCCTGGATTCCCTAGTTTGTGATCAAAGTTGTCAGCTTTCAGACCAAATTGTTAGTCCAGTTCAGTACCCAATTCATTCAGGGTCCCTAAGATCAGGTTCCCTGGATAGCAAGTCTGTGAAGATCCCTGCCGTGGCTTCTGATGTTGTCACTGGTGTTAATTTCCGGGGAGAGGGTCTCCGATTCCACTGTGGAGCAAGTCCTGGGCGCCTTTTCATGCAGTGCCTCAGTTTAGGCAGCTCTGCTCTATTGAAGGATAGCGATGAGCAGTCAGAGAAGGAGAGTTGCCTCAGTCGGCCTGCAATTGGTGCTTTGGTTCCATTTAGTGATGAAATAGTGCAGAATACAAGTGGAAGAAGATCAAAATTTGGGCCAAGGAGTGAGGTAATGATGCTTGCGGCACCCTCCACCGTGGGTGGATCAGCTCTTGCATTGCATTATGCAAACATCATAATTATCATTGAGAAGTTACTAAAGTATCCGCATTTGGTTGGGGAAGATGCAAGAGATGATTTGTACCAGATGTTGCCCTCGAGCTTAAGAGCAGCTCTTAGAAAGAGCCTGAAGTCGTATGTGAAGAATTTAGCTATTTATGATGCTCCACTTGCACACAATTGGAAGGAAGCACTTGCTAAAATCTTGAGCTGGCTGCTACCCATGGCTCATGATATGATTCGTTGGCAGACTGAGCGGAACTTTGAGCAACAGCAAATAGTGTCGAGAGAGAATGTTTTGTTGCTTCAGACTTTACATTTTGCTGACAGGGAGAAGACAGAGGCGACTATTTGTGAGCTTCTGGTAGGGTTGAGCTATATTTGTCGGTATGAACAGCAGCAAAATGCTTTACTGGATTGTACAAGTAGTCTGGACTTTGATGATTGTATGGCATGGCATATGCAATACGTTTCTCAGCTCCACTTGTAATCCATCAAAATTTAAAGAAAAATGTGGTATTTGGAACTCTACCTTTTCCTATTTCTGCATCCAGCAAAAGGAAAAGAGTTGCTGATTTTTCTTCTCTAAGGTACAAATTCTTATTTCTATGTATATGAATCTTCTGTTCAGAATTCAATGATTAAGCTTATAGAAATTTCACATTGTCATTCACTGTGATTTTTCATGACTGTCACATAGTTAAATTTTATGTGTATTCCTTTCAGCTTTTATATCTGTATGGTAAACTTACAAGACGGGTACACCATAATTCTCATTTACATGGTAAGTTTGTTTGCTTGTACAACTTATACATGTTTCAACTTTTATGAATTCGCTAGCAAAAACATGGTTGATTGGAATTGATACTCGCAGAACTAAACTATACATAGTTAAATGGCAACACATGCTTAGTGTCTACCTTACTCTCTATAAGTTCCTTATTTCATGGTTTGCCAATCCCTCAATAAGTATATTTTTTTAGCCATAGAGATGGAGAACCTCCTCCAGTTTCACATATCTCTATCATCTTCCCTCAATTATATGGTTCTGAATATGATGTATCACCTGACAATAATAAGCTTATGAAAGAAAAAGTATCATTTAGGATATACAATGTCATGGTTCTGCAATCTAAATTCCTCTGGTCCTTGTACTTGTTTTTCAGATAGGTTTTACAAACATGAATATTATGCATCATTCAGCAGTCAGGTTCCTTCTCATAGGAGGATTTTAAATGTTAATATTTCTAATTTTCTTGTCTACCTACTTTTGTAATCCATGAAGTGTTTTCTGTGCATCGATGAACAGTGAAACAGGTCCCTATGTTTATCTAAGTAGCAGTGGACTATGTTTGTCTTGCAAGTTGGTAAATAATGAAGGATTGAGGTGCTAATGAGCTGACAGCAGGCAAGGGAGCTGCCAGTTTCCTTTTCATCACAAACAAACATACTTTCCACTTTCCAGTATATCCTTTTCATGGGTTTGTGATGTTGACTGAATATTCTTTTATCACTGGCCTGTGGTGATACAAAATCGTGCGGCACCTGTTTGTGGAATTTTGGCATGTTTTCTTCCATCCTCCATGTTCCTCGGTAATAGTCCACTAATGAAACATCTCTTTGTATTATAAATGTCCATTATTTGACCTCTTTTTAAAAGCTCCAATTCAATTAATACTTATCTTTTCAAGATTAATTCATCAGAGATTTTTTGAAAATAATATAGCATCGAGCCTTCTCTTGTCCGTGGACTGTAATATATTTTCATGCCTTAATTAGCCATGAATCTTTCTAGTCAGTTGCATTTCATCCCAGTAGCAGCCATTTGTTGTAGCATAATGACAGTAGGCAACAGTTTAAGAGCAATATTAAGTATATTCTGCTATGGTTCTAAAGGAAATGGATACATGCTAATTGATTCCCGACATTACTAAGCCAGTAATATTGAATATTTGGTTAGACTGTTGAAAACCTTATTTTCAGCATAAAATCTGATTTATGGTAGATTTTGATGTAACTTTTGCTTGTGTCTCAGGTGTTTGTAAGATTCAGCTACGGATGACCATTGTGAACAATGAGGTTTTGCAAACACTATCGGTCCTACTTGATGAACGATTAACTTTGGCAAGGCGGTCTCTATGGTTGCAAGACTTGTGTGTCTTTTGTTAATGACATACACATGCTCACAAAAATATGGTGTCTAAGCAATTGTTAGTGATAGCAGAAGTTTTTACATGGCGAAAATGTTGGTGTTCATTTGTTTGACTTGTGGGTTCTCAGAAGCGACCAAGCATTCAACCTGGCCTTTTCCCTCCAATTCAAACATATGAATTGGAGGCAGGTGCTGCCGGCCACAGATCTTATGGTGTATTATTCATGCATGACAGTGCAGCTTCCTGTTGTTAAATGTTGGGCCCATTTGGTTGAAGCCATTAATGGTGGAATTAAAGCTGGATAGAGACTGGGAGGAGTGGGTAGGAGGAAGATGAGCATTCTCATGTGCTAACCTTTGATGCTGAATTAATGGTGCATTAATGTCTTTTCTGTCAGATGATGGCCAACTGCTGCTCAGTTTTGTTGCAGGAGTCTACAGCATGTTGGGCTCCATTTCCTACCTTCTCTGGCATCTTCTTCTTTTGAACACGATAGATTGTTCGTTCTGGGAGATTAACCCATCAAACTAATGGCATAGTTTGCTCAGGAAATCTTGGTTTGCTCTGATGATTCAAGCAGGTTTACTGGGAGATTATCTCCTCTTTTATTATTGTTTTCTAATCTCATGATTTAGTTAAATGAGTTAATATTTGAATTGATTTATAAGGGTTTGATGAGTTTACTAGTTCGGAAACTCATTTACGATATAGTTTTCGAAATAATACAAATCTAACGCTCATTAAAATGATAAAATAGTTATAATGTTCAAACAAGAAATAGAAAGTTGAAGAAATTAATGATATTGGACTAAGGATATTCATTACACCGTATAAGTGTTCATAAAAAAATTGTAAAGATATTTTATCATTAATAATATGATAAGAAATTCTAAAAAATCTAAAAAAATAGACCGAAGAAATAACTCCCAAAGTAGAACTCAAAAGTGAATCAATAGTATAAAGATGTCTTAAGAATCATACAAGGAAAATTTTCCATTAACGTTTCTACAGAGTGCCTGCGGAGAGAGAGAGAGAGAGCGACATACTCATAGCTAGTTCTGAGAGTTTCATCTACTTCTGTCGCAATGGTGGGTCAAGCTTTGGTAAATGGTTAGCCTCACATGAATCATGAGCATTTCACATGAACGACTGTTCCCTGAGAAGACTGCATCTGTCACCTAATCTTCACAAAGATCATCATTGCATGCACGGGTGGGGAGGCCTAAGCCTTCTGCTTCTCATTGCAATTCACTTTACGTTCTTTTTCTAATACATATGCATGCCATCCGGAGGCTGTGTGTGGCTTTACGAGGCGATGCATTGGGTCGAATCATGCGACAAGCGTGCACCCCTTTTGCAGCAGCCCGCAGTGAAGCTTTCGAAGGGAAAGGCCAGTGAAAAAGCAGAGGGCCGATGGGTGTCGTCCGCCGTGCAAGCAGGCATGTGGTCATGTCTTTGTCACCAGCTTGGTTGGATCTCGTGAATCGAGTCAATTAAGTGGGCCTAGCGGGCCGGAGTGAGCCTATTAAAGGCCCAAATGTTAAGGGATAAACTTGGGCTTCAGGGCCCGAACTTGGCCTGAAATCTCCTATTTTATGAAGTGTTGTCATTTGTTATGATCCGATTAATTAGGATATTTGACCAAATTGACCCGACCGGTTCTTTTTCGGTTCAGACTTCCTTCAACGCGCCCACGTCATCGCAGCATCACCCCAACCCGACCCATTCTTCTCCGACCCAAACTTCCTCGCATCCATCCGCAGCATCACAGCACGTCCCTTCCTATTCTAAGCGTACTAATCACCGTTCAACAAACCCGTCTTCTGCGATTTCCATCGCAACAAACCCTTCCTATTCTACGACCGTTCCTCTTCATCGCGGCCAACCCTTCCGAATCGGCGAACGCCACGTGGCCAACGCGTAGGATGTAACGCGTTCCGCATATAAAAGCCGGTGGGGACAACTCCCCTGGCCCTTCCTTCGCTCCTCCCGGCTTCGCGGTTCACACCACCTACACCGCTGCATTTGGGTACTGCGAGGTAACCCTAACCCTAGAATTGTTGTCGACGGATATTGTTGCGTCCTAAAACACAGGCTCGTTCGTTTCATATGTCTTGGATCGAAGGTCTCGCCTTTCCTCCTGTTTTCCCCTGTTTCCGTTACATTTCGGAATCGGATAGGTCTAATTTTGTTTTGCGTTTTTCGTGGGATCTGTCGAATTGATTGGTGTTGTGAATGAGTTATCACCGAGAATAATTACGATTTAAGTATTTAAGTGCTTCAAGTTCTCGTTGATCAACTAGTGTTGTGATTTGAGCTTTCTTGGATGATTCGTTGTCTGAATTATGGGGGTTCATAACTCAGATTTTATCATAGTATGAGTTGTAGAACGACGAGAAGACCTTTGAATACACGTTATTTGTTCGATTAAGAGACGGTTCCAGAATGAATTGCTATTTGCAGCTATTGGTTCCTTTGCGATGTTATTGTTGCTAACCTTTTTTTTTTTTTTTTTTTGCTAAAGATGCAATTTTTTATCCATTTACTGAAACGGCCACACCTCTGGCGCTGCATTTGTGGCCGTCGCGGAATATACGGAACGTTAAAAAAGCAGAAGACATCAGGATAAATAAAGGAATACTCTGAATTCACCAAAGTTATGAATTTGAGAAAGTACGTCCGTCATTTTATTTTGTTTCCATCCAAGGATTTGCTTCGAGAACTAGCTTTTGCGTGATTTTGTAACAAAAAATAACTTATTTGCATATGAAGCGCTCCACAGTTCGTTTGCCCCGTTTCTTTTTGCATTAATTGTTCAGTTAATTTCATGGAAGTTCATATGAACAAACCTTTTAAAGTTTATGGCTATTTCATATGTTCATATTTTTGCCTTTCAATTATTAGTAGAATCGTCTTTTGGTCTTTGCATTTCTTATTTAACAATATTTTTGGTAAATTTTAAATTGAAAGTGATCGCACTGCATTTTAGTACATAAAGAGACATGAATCTTGTTTATGCATGTCAGCGCAGTTGTGGCTTGTCCTATAAATTTTGAACTATAGTATATGTTTATACTCAAACTGGGACTATGTCTCAAGTTGTTGAATAATGGATCACAGCAGCTCAATTTTAGAGCTGATCCTTAAGTGGTTGACCAATAACAAATTGGCACCAATTTTATGCTGTATGCTACTAGAGAAAACTTTGAATCTCTTTATAGTTTCAAGAGGAAAACTAGTGATGGACAAACCAAAGAGCATCATTAGAGTTGAAGGACTTGAAGAATGATGTTGCATTAAATTAACAAGGAGTGTTTTTGGAGAAAGGGAATTAGGCCCACTTTATGCCAAAACAGAAATTATTAGTATAAAAATATGTGCTTGCCAGCAGCAGCAATTGAATTTAGCATTTTGGCTGTGAAAGATTTTAAACGCATTAAGTGGACCGCTTTTATAGAAAGCTTGAGTTTAGGCCGTGGCACAAACTTGACTAAAATGCATTGAGCTTCATTAGTGATGCTCTAAGTGTAACCTTTTTATTACATACGGTAGCTCATATGGTGTGTTCCTTGATAGTGGCATATTCGACATAAAGGAAAGAGTTAATTCATTTTTTGAATTGCATTGCTTATTAGCACTTTGGCAGTGTTTTTTTTTGGATCTTCAGCAAAATTTGTACTTTTTTCTAGTATTTTAAATAAGTCCTTGAATTTGTCACTTCTTATCTTATGTTTAATTTAACTGCTTGCAGAGAGTATCAAAACAACAGAGCTGCTCTGTTTGATAGCATTGAGGAGGGTGGCATTTGGGCCTCATCTTAATCCTCTCATGAAATTGCTGAGTACAACTAAGATAAAT
Source organism: Musa balbisiana (assembly GCA_004837865.1). Taxonomy (NCBI): domain Eukaryota; kingdom Viridiplantae; phylum Streptophyta; class Magnoliopsida; order Zingiberales; family Musaceae; genus Musa; species Musa balbisiana. Next base: position 33,980,257 of record CM017192.1, on the reverse strand, counting down.
ATATTGATGGGTTGCAAGATAAAGTGAATTTTAAAAAAAGAGTAGGTCATTTACAATATTTTATTTAATATTTTGGTAAATATTTCCTGACTTATTATATTTTATCAAGTTCTACTCAAATTTCTCTTGATATAACTGTTGGACCTGTTGTTTATCATGTAAATATATTTCATAGATATTGTGATTGATATTAGAACAAATATCTTTCTTAAGATTGGAAGCTTCTTGATGGACCTGTGCTTTTTATTGGTTTTGTTATGTGTTTTAGTTGTTACTTCTTCACCGCTAATGGTGACGGTTCTTTTTTTATTGGGTGAGGACCAACGACAGTTATTTTAGTTGATACTTGGGTTTAAACTTGACACCCCAGCTTCTGTCATTTTTTTATTTTCTACCTGGTCATGTTCTTTCAGATTATTAGAATTTTGCTTTTGATGATGAATGTGTAAAATATTCTTCTTAGAGCTGTTCCATATAGACTGGTAAGAGATACTCTGTTGTTTCTTTGTTCGATATCTATTTAATGCTATAATGTTTGATCTTCAAAACTCTGAGTCCTACTAACGAGTTATGCTTCATATTACCCAGTTAAATGTTGAATCTCTGATTTTGATGATGAAACCAATTGATAGTGTTTATGATCTGATCTGGGTTTTGAGTGACGCAGAAAGCTTCGATCAAGGAGAGCCAATTAGACAATTAAAAGTATGAAGAATCATGTTGAGTCGGAGTAGAACATGTCAGAAGATTGAACGTCGAGCTGAAGGATCGGTCGATATATCGACAGAAGGTTTCGGGCCATGGGTTCGGGCATCGGGCCAAGAATAGCAGAAATTGCGCCAAGGAAATCGGAGTTGCGGAGGTCAACTGGTCGATTGGGCAATAGGCTGCAAGAGAGGACGATGCGTCGAAGATTCGGACGAAGCACCGATGAACCAATGACATGCCTGACGATATTTGATTAGCTTTGTAATAATTGTCTAGATCGAAGTAGGTTTAATGCGTAATTGGGTTAGAATTGGGCCAACTCAATTAGAGTTCAATTGGGCCCAAGCTTGGGCTGTGTTAGGCTAAGTGAATGGCCCAAACGGTGATCCAAGTGGAACCGTCGGTGGCACAGTCTCCGAGACTGTGTCAGGCGGTGGTACCACCTAGACTTAATCTTCAAGACCATCGCCCAAACTCAGTCTCCAAGACTGTTAGGCGGTGGTATCGCCCAGACACAGTCTCCCAGGTGGTGGTACTGCTAGACTGGGTGGTGGTACAGCCCATTGTCAGTGCTGTAGGCGCTAGTACCGCTAGTACCTCGAAAACTGGGGATAAAATACTTTTAGACTCTAAATTTGAATCCACTTAAGGCATATAAATACCCCTCTCATCCCTGGTTAACATATATAAGAATTGAGAACAAAAAAAGGGAGAAAATGCTATTGTAATCTTGTGAGAACTCCTCTCAAAGTCTAAGTATTAGTGAAGTTTAAGAGAGGAGGTAGTGGGGGTGTAAAGGTTCTCTCCTGAGCCTACAAAAGGAGAATAGAATTGTAAGAAGGTGGTTGGTCTTCGCCTATTGAAGGAAGACTGTCAGTGGATGTCGGTGGCCTCGACAGAAGAAGAATCGGGAGTGGATGTAGGTCACGACAACCGAACCACTATAAAACTCGGTTTGCATTTTTATTTGTGTAATTTACCTTTATTGCAAATTGTCTTACTTGCTTTACCTTCTCATTACACTCTTCCGTACGCTTTCAAAGTTAAGCATTTCCGATATCGGTTTTCATCGAACGTATGAAAATTTCATAACCGACGTCAATTTTATCCGCTGTACTAATTCACCCCTCCCTCTTAGTGCCGACTCGATCATAACAGATGGTATCAGAGCCACGTTTTTTTCTCGTTTGGTTTAACACTCAAGAGAAATGACTCTTTTCGACTTTCAAGAAGGTCACTCTATCATTCGTCCTCCTATGTTCAATGGGACGGACTACACTTATTGGAAAACTCAAATGAGAGATTTTTTTCTTTCGTTGAATCTCGATTTATGGAATATTGTCGAAAACAGATTTTAAAAGTCTTCTCTTCCAATGAACGATTGGAATGATTTGGAGAAGAAAGATTTTCTCTTTAAACGCCAAAGCTCTGAATGCTTTATTTTGTGCTTTGGATACAACTAAATTCAATCGAGTTTCTACTTACGAAACAGTTTTTGACATTTGGCATACACTTGAAATCACACACGAAGGCACGGGTAAAGTTAAAGATTCGAAAATCAAAATTTTGATACATGATTTTGAATTGTTTTGGATAAAACCAAGTGAGATCATTGGAGATATGTACACCCGGTTTACGGATGTTGTCAACGGTCTAAAAGCGCTTGGTAAAGGTTTTTTTAATTTTGAACTCGTTAACAAAATATTGAGATCCCTTCCAAAGAGTTGGGACCCTAAAGTAACAACTATTCAAGATGTCAAGTATTTGAACTATTTTCCACTTGAAGAACTTATCGGGTTTTTAATGACCTATGAAATGAGTTGTATGACACAAAATGAACATAGGAACAATCTTCTAAAGAACAGGAAGGATTTGACAATTCGAACAATAGAATACCACTTGAGTGATAACTCAAGTGATGATGATGATGACTTTGAACTTCTTATTATAAAATTTAAACAGTTCATGAAACAATAATTAAAGAATAAAAATAAACTTAAAAAAAAGTTGTCAAGAAAAAAGTATTCAAGGCGGCTTGTGACGAATCGAGCTCATTCGATGATGAAAAGCAAACCAACAAAGACAAAGTGAGGAATTACGCCTTAATGGTTTTCAATGACGAGGTTACCAAAACCCTTTTATTTTATTTTAAAATTATTTGATGCATTTCATAAGTCATTTTAAATTAGTTTAGAAAAATTATATATAAATTGTTATATATATATATATATATATATATATATATATATATATATATATATATATATATATATATATACAATGCTTATCTTACTAGTGATTTTGAAATTGATCATGAAAATTACATGTTTTATGATAAAGGAACAAAATGTTAGATCTAATGCTTGTACATCTAATAAGATTAATTTTATGTATGTTTTTAAAAAGTAATAATGTGTATCTTAATAATTTCTTTATTGTTTGTCGATTTCATTTAAAAATGTTTTACATTTAATGAAATCATACTTGATGATTTAATGATACATAATGATTTGAAATCTTATGTTTTGGAATTACGTGTTACACTTTTGATTTTATATCTTTCATGACATGATTCCTTTGTATTTATGATTTATATATCTCATGATATGATTGAATCATTGATGCAAAGAAGGAAAATGCATTACTACAATAAACAAAATAATTTTGATTAAAAACGCTTTATGAAATAATGTAATGATGATTTGAAATCATGTTTAATGAGTTTATATTTCGAAATTATGCATGATGATCTTTGTGATGATGAACTTTGCTTATAAACAATGATGCATGTTTTGGTTTTTGACATAAAAACAAAAAACAAAAAACAAAAAACAAAAATTTGGACATACTTGTGTGAAATCAATCACATGAATTGAAACAACTAAAATGAGAATGCACTATTGAAAATTTCTCTATCACTATCTTATCAATTTTTCAAAATGAGATTAATGAATTTATTTATATTTTGAATCTCTTGAATTATGAAAATGATTTTGATGATTGAAGATTTTATATGCATGAATTGAGATCTTGTTCTCCTACGATTCTTTTTGCTATTCACTAAAAAGAGGACTTATTCTAACGCAAGAGAGGACGACGCGTCGAATATTCGGACAAAGCGCCGATGAACCAATGACATGCCAGATAACATTTGATTAACTTTGTAATAATTGTCTAGATTGAAGTAGGTTTTAGGCGAAATTGGGTTGGAATTGGGTCAACTCAATTAGGGTCCAATTGGGCCCAAGTTTGGGCTGTGTTGGGCTAAGTGAAAGGCCCAAACAATGACCGAACAGGTTGAATCGTCGGTGGCACCATCTCCGAGACTGTGTTAGGAGTTAGTCTCCAAGACTATCAGTTTGAATCCACTTAAGGCCTATAAATACCCTTCTCATCCCTGGTTAACATATACAAGAATTAAGAGTAAAAAAAGAATACAATGCTGTTGTAATCTTGTGAGAACTCCTCTAAAACTCGTAAGTATTAGTGAAGTTTAAGAGAGGAGGTAGTGGGGGTATAAAAGTTCTCTCTTGAGCCTGCAAAAAGAGAATAGAATTGTAAGAAGGTGGTTGGTCTTCGCCTATTGAAGGAAGACCGTTAATGGATGCCGGTGGCCTCGATGGAAGAGGAATCGGGAGTGGATGTAGGTCATGACGACCGAACCACTATGAAACTCGGTTTGTATTTCTATTTGTGCAATTTACCTTTACTACATACTGTCTTAATTGCTTTACCTTCTCATTTCATTCTTCCGTACACTTTTAAAGTTAAGCATTTCTGATATCGATTTTCATTGAACGTTCGAAAATTTCAGAATCGACGTCATTTTTATTCGTTGCATCTCTTAGTGCTGACTCGATCCTAACATTGAAGACCATATTATTGGTGGCATATCTTTGGTCAATATGCAAATGTTACACTCTATGATTGGATCGTATTTTTTTGCAAGATCACCCTAAATATTTTGCCCTTCTCATTATTTCTAAAATTGTCACAAATTTACTTAAAAAGTTTTATTTAGCAATCTAAAGAGAAAATATCTTCTAATTTTCCAGTTTGTGTATCCTTTTCTTATTTTCATTTAATTGTTCTTGTGCTCATCTCTTTTATTTCAGTTTGGTAATTCAATTAGTTTTTCATCTTCTGAAACATCAGCAGTTTAACAGAGAAATTATGCCATTGTCATTTATTTTTATTGCAACAATCTATCTCAATCATTTCCTTTTTTTTGTGACAGTTGATGCCTATTTATCTATCTTAACATGCAGCGATAAGGAATTTAATTATCTTAGAAAACTTGGCAATTTGTTGCTATTACATTTTAGTTATTCGGAGATTTGACTTCTATTATGATTATCTTGGTGTGAAGTTGATGGGAAATACATGAAGAAGTCGAGATCCATAATCATGCCTTGGACCGAATGGTATGTGCAGAGCATATTGGGGCTTCTCACTCTATTGTTCTTTCTCTAGCAAAGTATCCAATTGTGATTTCTTGGTGTTGGTTTTCGGGTCATGGCATGGATACTTCCTGCGGAGTCCTTTCTGGAACAGTTGATCGATTCAAGATGGTAAATACACTTCACATCTGTTCGTTGGGTTTCTACTTCTGTTTTTGACCAAAATTAAAGCTTCTTCCTTAGGTTTTTGAGAGAAAGATGAATCGTAGAATGGCTACACTTGTGATCTCTTTCCTGGTGCTCTTCTTACTCATATATTACCTAACCAAGTAGAAATCTTCAGCTTTATAGTACACAAGCAGACTGTTGGTCCTTCTAAAGTGATTTATTGCGACTGTAGCCCTTACGCGTGATATCCTTTTGTGTACTATTACTGTATATGTGAAATTGACATCTTAGATGTTGAATCTCGTGAGGTTGAAGACTATAAGAATGAGCCCTATCATTTTCAGGTCTTTTATCTTGTAGTCCTATCATTTTCCTGTTGAACGTTTTAGAATCTTAATAAAGATGATGAATTACTCGAATGATTGTGATAGGATGCTTGATCCTGCCAACAATTTTGGAAGGTATTTGAAATGTGTTATTGATATGTTGACGTCGAATCAAACGATAACAATAAAGTCGTAAGTCTTAATTATTTGTGTCGACCATATAAAATTTTTATCAATCTTGAAATTTGTAAAACGTCATATGTTTAGTTAAATTAAGAGTATTTAAATTTTATTTATAATTTTTATTAAGATTTTTTTTAATTTTTCTTTGTCTTTTCATATATCATTAATATTAATTATTTTATTTTATTTTCTAATTACCATATATATAGATCTCCTGAGCACATGTTTATAATATCTTAGATGATGAATTACTCACTTAAATTATTGTGATAGGATGCTCGATATTGCTTATAGTTTATCTTAAATGTGTTATTAATATGTTTACGTGGAAAGTCTTAACTATTTAGGATGACTACATGAATTTTTTGTCGCCTTGAAATCTGTAAAAAAATCATATCTCTAGTTAAATTAACGTACTTAAATTTTTATTAGTCATCCTTTACCTTTTTTTTTTGGTATCATTAATTTTAATTAGTTTATTTCTTTTAACTACTGTATGTATGTATGTATAGGTATCTTCTATCAAATCGATATTTAGCTCATCAATAAAAATATATATTTTTAATCTTTCCTAGTAATTACACGGAGCCTCTTAAGTCTTTATGATTGATATTTGATTGGAAATGTTGCAAATAACACCATTGATATCTATAGATATGCAAAGAGAAGAGAAATGAGAACCTAAGAGAACATTTAATTCTTAAATTCCTCTAAATATACTACCAAAAACATTTAATGTTTTCTCGTAATCAACATTTCATTAGCAATTTCTCTAAATCACCATTGATATCCAGTTTCTTGAGAAAAGTAATCATTAGTTTTGCTTTGATCCACCTATCGGTGGTCTATCAGATTAATAAATTCTCTTTGTATGGAATCGTGATGGGTAGCAATGCAAAATCTTTGTTACAAGTCATCTCTTGTAAGCTGAACAACCTCTCAAATTGAAATCTCCTGCATCAGAAAAGAAGATTCAAATTAATTTACCACCAATTAGATCTTCCTCATAGCGACATTCTGATTCGGCAAGAAGTTTGTGAATTTTGTCAATGACCCACAAAACCCAGATGAGAGACTAAACTAAAAGGAAAGACAGAGATCCTGCAGTCACTGCTCTATAAATTCTGCTAAGAACTGTATATATATATATATATATATATATATATATATATATATATATATATATATATATATAATATATATAATATATATATATATATTATATATATATATATATATATATATATATATATATATATATATATATTTGCAGGGGGCGTGGAAGAGATGAGCTGTTCTTGAAGTGAATGGAGTTGAAAGCAGCAGAGTCTGAGTGCGTGAGACTCGATCTCTCACGAGCATCTCTGGTGGAGGATTGGACGACGAGGCTTGAGACAGGGACGTGCTTCCCACCTTCCCATGCGCACGCGGCCCTACACGCGAGCAAAGAGGTAAACATAACCATCTCTCTCTCTCTCTCTCTCTCTTCTCTCTCTCTCTCTACTCTCTGACACTGTTCTATTATTCTCCTGTCACCACACACTAGGGCAACCCACAGTAATTCTCGTCAACTCGTCTCACCACCCTATGGCAACAACTAAAGAACGTCCCACCAGTAAACTATTCCATGTACACCACATCCGCATCTCCTCTCTCTCTCACGCACACACACACACACACACAGAGACACATACGATTGGAAGATATGGCCTCGCTTTCTCCTCTCAGTGAGTGGCCACGTTTTCTTAATTACTCCCACTTGGCTGCTGCTTCTGTGTAGACCGAAAGAAGAGGAAAAGGGCAAACTCCCGTTTCTGCCCTCCTCTGTGTGCGAAGATCGGCGTGGAATTCTGTTTTAGGTAGTAGATGTTGAAGGTTCTTCTTGCCTCCTTCCTTGTCCATCATGTAGACCAAACCCAATTCCCTCCTCCCTGTCCCTCGCTTCTTCCGGTGGATGACATACAAACTGACTCCGAGCTGCTTCCTCTTGCTCCCACCTTCCTCCTCAATCTTCTCCAAAGAAGAAGCTTCTCTCGGTTTCCGTCCTTCTAGTATGGTGTACAGATGAGTGGAAGAGATAGAAGCAGCAGCAGGAGAAGAGGAGTCGAAGGAGAGAGAGACTTTCCTTAATCTTCTCCAAAGAAAGAAGCTTCTCTCAGTTTGCGTCTCTTCTAGTATAGTATACAGAGAAGAGGAAGAGATAGAAGGAAAAGGGAGAGAGAGAGAGAGAGAGAGAGAGAGAGAGAGAGAGAGAGAGAGAGAGAATTTGTTAAATCTTCAGAAGCTTTTCTCAGTTTGCCTCTCTTCTAGTATATTGTACACAGAAGTGGAACGCATAAAAGCAGTAGGAAAAGAGAGAGAGAGAGAGAGAGAGAGAGAGTTGTAGGTTGGTAGATCTGGTGCTTTAAGCTGACAAGATGTCGAACCCCTGGTGGGCGGGGAACCTGGGCCTTCCCAGAGTGGAACCGGCGTCCTCCGGTCGCAAGAAGCTGGACGACGAGATGCAGCCCAAGGGAACCGAGCCCTTCGGCACCCGAGCAGACGACGAGGACGACCGCGACAACAACGACGACCCCAAAGAGGGGGCGGTGGAGGTCGGCAGCCGCCGGCCCCGCGGGCGCCCCCCTGGATCAAAGAACAAGCCGAAGCCGCCGATCTTCATCACCCGCGACAGCCCCAACGCGCTCCGCAGCCACGTGATGGAGGTGGCCGCCGGGGCCGACGTAGCCGAGTGCATCGCGCAGTTCGCGCGCCGCCGGCAGTGCGGCGTCAGCGTGCTCAGCGGCGCGGGTGCAGTTGCCAACGTCACGCTCCGCCAGCCCGCCGCACCCGGCTCCGTCGTCACCCTGCATGGCCGCTTCGAGATCCTGTCGCTCACCGGCACGTTCCTGCCGGGTCCAGCCCCGCCGGGGACCAGCGGCCTGGCCGTCTACCTCGCCGGCGGTCAGGGCCAGGTGGTCGGCGGCACCGTCGTGGGGTCGCTCATCGCGACGGGGCCTGTCATGGTGGTCGCCGCCACGTTCGCTACCGCTACCTACGAGAGGCTGCCACTCGAGGAGGAAGACGAAGCCGCAGGCGCCAACGCCGGATTGCCGAGCTCACTCACGGGTGGGTTGCCCGATCCATCGTTGCTCAACATGTACAGCCTGCCGCCGAATCTAATGCCCAACGGCGGGCAGCTCGGCCACGACGCGCTCGCGTGGGCTCATGCGCGCCCCCCGCCATACTAGTCGAGCTGGAGGACGACCAAAGAGAAGCTTCTCTTTGCTTCCATGGTGTATGACGGTATGCCTTGGAGCTTTTGGCTTCTGTTTCCTTGGATGTGGTGGCGCGCGACGATGGTGTTGGTGGCAGCTTAGATGCCCTTATTAGCTTAGCATAGCCTACAATTACGTTGTACCATAGCTAATAAGCAGGAGAGATTGGGAAAGCTGGAAGAACAGCTGCTGCTGCTGCTTCAAGGTCTGTCTCGAGCAACTCTTTGATTAAGCTATGAAACCATGGTGGATGCCACCATTGTATAGTTTGATATGCAAAACAGGAATCACTTGAGAACTACTGTGAGTATTGCATGCTGTGTTCTACATATATTATTACTCTTCACTGATCCTCATTTTCTTCTTATGGTCAATCATTAGGGCCACTGGAGCTGCTTCATTATTGCTACTAGGAACATTATTGCTAGGTTGACAAGTATGATTGATACTTGGCACAAATCTTACTTGTAGGAGTATATGACACTAATTATAATGTTGTATACATTTGGAATCCATTTTTCTTGCATTTGAACAAAGATAGAACACTGGATCAGGCTTTTCCAAACAAGAGAAGAGGATGTGGGCAATTGTTTACTGCTGGACTAAGGCAAACACATACAAGATTACAGCTTTCACAATTACAGTGAAAAGTGTGTTTTCCAGGGAAAAATATGCAGCACATCACAACCTCAAAGAGCTAAGAATATTATTTAGTCAAATTAGTTGCATTAATAGAATATTACTACAATGCTTTGTTATTTTTTTTCGGTGATTATCGGTCCATTATCTCATTGCAATACCCAAAATACAACCTAATGTTTAATTTTTAATTATCTCGCTTGACCGACCGTATATTCTATTGGAGTATATGTATGCATAACCCATGTATTTTCTACATTACAAAGGCATACCACATAACTTGTTGGGTTTCATATCATCATTTCTTGATAGCAAGCTTTTTCCCAACAATTGCAACATCATAACCTAACCTCATTGTCTACATATTTTGCAATTTTCTTATTCTTAAGTTGAATGTAAACTTGGGAGAAGTAACAGTAAACAAAAAGACTTTTAGTATGCAATTTTTCTTGAAACAGTATTCATTGCTCACTGAAAATAATCCAAGATTTTTCATTGATAATAAGTGACTTCATTTTGCCAATGTATAATGCTTAAACCTAATCTCTCAATCCAAAGAGTGGCAACTAACTAACTAAGTAACTAACTAAAAAGATGAAGAAAAGCTTGAGAGATTGAGGGCAGAATTCCACATAATGATCATTAAAAATTGCTGCTAACTGAAGCTTTTCTTGTACGTAATTAATCTAAAAATAGTTTTGTTAATGTTGATGCCTCAAGTAAGTGAAGATCATCAATAGGAGGATAGTTTCCCTAAAGGCGCACTTTAGAAGATGGTGGTGTTGAAAAGTCTCTCTTAATCAATAATAAATCATCATTTTTTACATGGTCAAAAGATGCGTAGATGCCATATCGAAGGCCAATTGCGATGACTTGGGTTCCACGCCATGTTTTCGTGGAAGATATATTAATCTACTGCTGCTAATGTGGACCAAATATGTCTCATAATCTATCATCTTATAGGAGAACTTTGTCGCATCACATAATTTTTGTATATATAGGGATCCAAAAGATTCAATGCATAATTTTGTGAAGCTAACTTGTTTTCCATGACCAAATATGTCTCATAATCTATCATCTTCTCAGAGAATTGTAGTCTTCCTATCCTTTTTCATGCCGGTAGAATTGATAAGTATTTCGCGACTCCTATAGTCAAATATCTTAAAAGGATAGGAAATTGAGAATGAGTTGTAGTAGAGAAAGAAAAAATCTTGACAATTAGGATTTTGTTGTTCTATGTTTCTTATATATGTTTCAAAGTTTTGATAAGGAAAGAACAATGTGCAAGGAATATTTTTGTTATCACCGAGTTTCTAGAGAGGAATACTTTCGAGAGGGTGTACAAGAAAATTTGTATTACACCGAGGATAACTCAAGAGTATTGTAATTGATTTTCTCTATTAACATAGAACAGATAAAAATTATTGAACCATATTAATTTTCTAATATAATATTTTAATCATTATTATATTGCATCCTCAAGGAGTAGGAGAGAGATTCACAGACCTCTTTGACTCCTGTGACTGCAAATGAATGAATGGTTCCTCACTTGGGGGTTTAAGGAAAGCTGTGATGCATAGAGAAGAGCCCCACGTACATGTACAGGAATAATCTAGCAAGAACAGGTCATATGATACTAATCTTCTTCATGCGCAGTAGAATAAGTTATGATGAAGAAGATGTTGCCTCAGTGTATATATATATATATATAATATGAATCAAGAGGCAATGGAGACATCAAAAACTAGTAGAACTTGGTTCTAATCAGCGATGACTTTTCGTCCATAGAAACAGTCAACATTTGATCTCTCTGCTGAGCAAACATGGATAGTTTCTCGCCAGAGAAATGCATAATTTGGAGTATGACCAATCGATGGTGTTGACAAATGAGGACACCTCAGCTTCACATGGATGGATCACATGAACTACTTACTTTATTCCACCTAACATTTGATTAATCAATGGCTACTTGGATGTAGCATTCCAATGGTAAACCTTCAAGTCCATCAACCCTAACAGTGAAATCATTGCATCCACTAATAATAAATAATAAGTAAATAAAAAAGAACAATCTTGGATCCATTAGATTCCCCCACTTTGGTATCACTTGCTTTTCCTTCCAAGCTCAACCTCATTGCCACCTGCTACAGATTGAAAAGATATCCTTGGAACATGTAACAATAGTATTGTTATAGACTGAGATAGTGGTAACCAATCGATAGGGTTCATGCCTAAGCATAGCTTGCCATCGCATAAAGAAAAGACACAAATTGAGTGGTCCTTTCCCTGCACTTGGTTCGTAAAAGTTGAACAAGGAAGGAAGAACCAGTGGATCATAGCAGAACTACATTTTCTTTTTTTGTTTCCTAATGATCTAAATTAGATTGAACCTCGAGAAGCAGTCCGGCTCTTTGAATGCGATATGTTTGTCAGGAGAAAGTTGTGCATTCTTTGAGTGAGTCCATCAAGACAATAAAATAAGACCAACTGCAGTTTGGTCCAATATAATATATACTTTTTTGGATCAAAATAACCTACACAAGAAGAATTCAAGTGGGTTTCTTAGTCAGTCAGTCAGTCAGTCAGAGAACCTGAGGATGAAGGCAAAGAGATGTGATTTCCAAGTGATGAGTGTCATCAACAGAGTTCCAAGTGGCACCTTCCTCCTTGTGATGATGTATCACTAGTTAACAATTGAATTGAATTGGATTCTTATAAGTGGCCTTCAGACTCAGCCTAGCCAACGTAGAAGGAATATGTCAAAGATTGTAATTTGAGTAGTACCATCAGATCCCTTTGCTCTCTAGATGATGTTGGAAAGAAGAGTTCAGTGGTGTAACATCTGAACACAGTTAGCTCAAATAAGTTGGAAGGAAAAGAACCAGTTTGTGTATATATATATATATATATATTGGAGGAGGTTAGCTCAAAAAAGGGAGTTTGGAGCACTTGAGGAAGCTTTTTTGAACTCAGTCCATGCAATCGATTACAGTCGACTTGGAAATCAATGATTTGGCTGAAAGTTGCATTAAAAAGTAACAGCAACAATTGCATTGACCAAATTAAATGTGCATCTATCTGATCGATGAAGACATCTCTCAAAATATCTATCTTCAACTGATTTTAACCCACCTAATGCAAAAGGGTTCTCAAGGACATGTCCATCAGCACCCGAGTCAAATTTCCATGGTTATGTTATCACTGGAAAGATCTCTAGACGTACTTCGGTGCTGTTTTGGTGGACCTTCTCCATTTTCAAGTATTAGTGGATCAACAGGTGATTGGATACAAGAAAAGAATCTCAATCCAGTTTTATTTCTCTCTCTCTCTCTCTCTCTCTCTCTCTCTTAATCGCAAGTGTTGATCTCTCCTGAAGTGATTCTTTGGTAAAAACTGCAGCCTAAAGTATATTTTGCTGCAGTGACGAGGGTTCTTGTGCTGGTAGTGTAGAAATTGTTGTGTGAGGGACTGAGCATGCCTTTTAGAATTGGTAATCATCTAACATCACCTACACACTCCCCTTCCCTGGTCATTGAAGTTCTTCTACTGTTTGGTTGAGGACCCTGATGAAGCCATACAAGTAGTAGCACCAAATCGTTCGTTCCTCATGCATGTCCTATGAGTTGTCTTTACAGTGATATATACGGATAAGAGAGCCTCCTCGAGCACAAGGATTCTTACAGCTACCAGATATATTTGGATAAGAGGGAAGATTACTCCAACCATCATCGTCTTCCTTGAAGTGGACATAAGCAAAAGCATTCCACATTCTAAGTAAGGTTCGCAATGAGCTAACCGCTAAAAGAATCAGCAACATCCCCAGAGACCGATCCCGCAGGGTCTAAGTCTGTTACTTCCCATTTAGTGCCCTAAAAAGAAGGGAGTACAAGAAGGAAAAGGGAAATAACAATAGAACGGCAAAGAGAGAGAGAGAGAGATGATGGGATGTGGGAGTGGGGTCCGAAACAGGCTTTGGCGGAGAGCGCAGGAAAAGCGACGGTAGGGGGTACGTAGCGGGGCCCATGTCGAGTGTCGCCCGCAAAATGCGGGGAGGTTCTCTGAATGATGTGGTGTCCTTGCTCCCGCCCACCTCTTCACTCTTCCCGTTGTTCCACACCAACAACGGCAACTGTTCATTACCAAAAACACGTGCACCAGCCGGGAATCGAACCCGGGTCTGTACCGTGGCAGGGTACTATTCTACCACTAGACCACTGGTGCTATGAGATTGGTGTTGGGATCATCACTCTTCTATACTATTTTGGAAAAAAAGCAAATTGTCGATCAATCAAAACCAAAGTAAAAATATTAACTGCACCAGCCGGGAATCGAACCCGGGTCTGTACCGTGGCAGGGTACTATTCTACCACTAGACCACTGGTGCTATTATATTTTATTTGCCAAATTATAATATCTATAGGGTTCCAAAATATCAAAGCACGCACAACCACAAACCACATGAAGATTATAAGAAAAGATTTTGGGAAACTTCTTGTTAATGTTATTCTTGACTGTTGATACAGATAGAACTGATCTTACATAGATATTCGAAAGATTTTGGATAACAAAATTTTGATATCAAAAGAAATAAAAATTTCAATATAAATTGCACATGAGAACATAAAAAGTCGACCAGCCCACTTTCATCCCCTAGTATACACATACACCTTCTCCGATATATCATGTTTTCATTAGTGCGGGTGTGTCATTTTTCAATATTGACACTCAAGTGTCGAAGCACCAAAATTGCAAAATATCATTCTAACATATTGAATGATTATATTTATATTATCTTTCACTACGATTGTAATAGAACTGTAGATGTGAATCTGATCTCTTTTTTTTTGTTATATTTCACTACGATTATTTATTTATTTATTTATTTCTCTTTTTTCCTTACTCTGTTTAAAAAAAAAAAAGGTAAAGAAATTAAAGTCTCGTGCGTACTCGAAGCAACAGAACACTTACTCCCATGGTCTGAGATATGCACATGACCCTGATGAGCGCTGCCGACAACTGCATAAGGTCCTCATGGGGATGGCATGGTTGGACTCTGTACATGGAGGAGGTCGTACATTATGATAAAAGTGACGAATATCTAATTAGAACAAGAAAGACAAAAAACTGCATCTTTTTAGTCTGAACAAATTGAGGTGTAGGTCTTACAATTGGTCTCAAAGTCTGCGAAAGTTAAAAGATTTATTTGAGATTTGAAGTCCCATATCATAAAAAGAAGCTAAAGAAATTAAAGTCTCGTGCGTACTCGACGAACAGAAACACTTACTCCCATGGTCTGAGATATGCACATGACCCTGATGAGCGCTGCCGACAACTGCATAAGGTCCTCATGGGATGGCATGTATCTAATTAGAACAAGAAAGACAAAAACTGCATCTTTTTAGTCTGAACAAATTTGAGGTGTAGGTCTTACAATTGGTCTCAAAGTCTGCGAAAGTTAAAAGATTTATTTGAGATTTGAAGTCCCATATCATAAAAAGAATATCTAAACAGTTTCCTATAGCATCATTCAGGCGACAAGGTATTATGAGTTAAAAATAAGAGATTACTAAGATACTGCAATGGGTTGGAACAAAATAAAACAATTACGACCACATTAATTCAATGCAGTAATTTTAAATGCTGGCAATAAGCAAGTTCCCTATCTTCAGTAGTAAAACCATCCAATGCGAAAGCTTCTTAGTATATAAGATCTTTCAAATACCATTATTCTGTTCCCTATCTTTAGCATGGACTCTAATCTAATGCTTATCAATTACATAACAGTATGCTAATCACCAGAATGTCTCAATAAATACCACCTCCATGTATTACTTTTATTATTGATTGGTAGAACACTAAAAAAAACAAAATATAAGATACAATTATAGCCGTGCCCTCTAAATTCTTTGTACTTTTCCCCTTATTTCTTAATTGGTCTGTTGCAAAGAATGTGTCATACAGACTAGCCTCTAAATGTGCTGATAGGAAAGCTGTATCCCTGACATAAAAAATTAGCTTTATCTACCTAAGAAATTTTTTTTAGCTAAACCCACTCTGTTTTCTATAATGGAGGGGGGCTGACTTCGGTTTTCTTGAGTCACTCCTGCATCAATACAATATGATTCTCATCTTTCCTTTAGTAAAGGAGTGGGTGGGGGTTGTTCAGTTGTCATGTCTGCTAGCTTACGGTCAAACAACTATCTTGCTTTAGACTAATAAAGTTATGCTTTGTAGGCCAAAAAGAATGCAAGCCATCAAGCCCCATAACTGCTCTCGTAATGGGAAAGGCCTTTTCAGGGTAAAAAGTTTGATTCTATGACAACTTGCAAGCTAATTGACATGATTCAGACACAACACACAAATTATTCTTGATGTCTAGTTCATGCACTGCTAACAAAAGATGCAATGCATCATATGGAGGTGAATAAACAGGGTAGGACAACCATTGTGTTTGTAAATGAGTCTCCAGAATAAAATTTCAGTCTTACTATTTAGGTGAAGAAATCAACAGAAATCTAATTCATTTAATTAACAAGCAAGGGGGAAAAAAAATCACTAAGCAGCCGGACATTTGGAATCTGAGGTTGTTTGTATTTGGATGAACCTAAATTTTCCATGCCTCCATTTTAACAGTGATGATAAGAACATCTAATGCTTAAATTCCCTTAACAAAAGGGCATCTATGCTTACATATCAGCACATCCTTGCAGTAGGAAATTGAAATACTTTAGTTCTTATGCATGTCAATTTTGTGGCGATAGCTATCCATGGTGCCCTGATCAGTTAACAAACAGTTGTCACTGTGAACCTCACAGAAGTGGCAAGCAAAGTTGATCAAGCATTTGGTTGAATGACAGCACTAAAACATGATGATGAGAAAAGGTTCAACATGATGAATGTTATCCTTAAGATGGACTACCAAAAAGAATATGCTTATGCTAACTGAACCTGATACAGGATAACAAAGATATAGGAGAAGCCACATTAAAGTGAAAAAGAAAACAAAGAACTATTTCAATATACGTCATTCAATGAAACCACTACTCCAACCACAGATCTTAGCTAGATACTGCACGTAACTTCCAAAGTTAAAAATATTGAAACTAAAGGAAGTTGTTATTTTATTGACCTGCCTTTGCAGTGAATACCAAACAGTATTGCCCCACTCCATCCGTACCCAGTTTTTCAAAGGAATGTAGATTTTGTCTTCTATTAACATGAAGTAAATACTTAAGTTAAAGACTTACCAAGATAAAGTATTTAAAATGTAATACTTAAAAAAGATAGTTTGCATATTTTCATAGTTTCAATTTAATGTTTTTCATGTTATGATGAACACAAGATGATTCAGAAAGCTGATGCTTTGTGTCCAATTGTAGTGCTGTAAGAAATATGATGCTAGCGAATAGAATAAGGAATTCCTGAAATGGTTAGCAAGTGGAGACCATCAACTGAAAGCCCGCATATAGCCCATTTTAATCACTTCATATTTGTCAGTGTCATGTCAATTAAAAGGGGTGCACATAGTGGTGTTACAAATGTACAAGTGTAAAAGGAACATCCTAGAAAATCCTTCTCTGTAAAGATGATGCACTATCAATTGGCATAATCCTTCATCCTTCTACGGATGACAAGTAACAGTTCAAGTTGCAATCTAATGGATTTCTGGAATTAATCAGTCAGTCCAAAGCAATCAGTTGGAAACCACTTTGATGTTTCCTATACTCGAATGTCTCAAGTATGAATAATATCTTTTCCCTCACTCAAATTTCCAGTTAAATTTCTAGATACAGAAACATAAATGTAACCTAGAGGTGTCTACATCATTGTCACTGATATCATACAAATTAACCGATGACAAAGGATACACTAACATCAGCCCACTGGATAAAGATCATTTATAATGGACGCAGTCACTAAGAACCCAACAACAACATAATGAAAATCTAGATTAGACAAATGAATCATAAAAAATCTACTGAGGGCTATTGTGTTCAAAGGCTATGGAAGTATTACACAGAAGCCTTTGTCAAAGGCTATGGAAGATAACATGGTACAAGAAGTTACAAGATTAGAAAAGTTCGTAACTTGTGGTCTTTGTCACAGAGCATGAAGGCCAAATCATCGTTCCTCAATCTATATATAACCATGACTCATGAAAACCAATTCAGATTACAATGCCAGATTAAATCAGTGAATCTGGAGAAGAGTATGGCTACTTAACATGCCAAGCTAAAACTAACTCTAAAAGTAGATGAATCCATGATCAAAGTCAGCAACACCTCAGTCTCAATAACCATAATTTATTATAGATATAACCATCTTTAATAATGAGCTATAGCTGTGGACAGGACTGTTCAGGACAATGAATATAACTAGAAAGCACAATGATAGTTTAGGCATGAATGTGATATTGATTTAAGGGGAGCATGAAAGAGATGTTTAGAATCAAACACAGGAACGAGAAAATTAAGACAGTATTGGTGCACATATGAGAGCAATGGACATTGTTCAAAAGATCTTGATTAAAACAACTAGTAGAGATGATAGGCCCATCAAAGTTATAAAGATGAAATGAGGAAACACTATAATGGAAGATTATGTTCAAATTGAAAACAGTATTAGCCAGATTTTGATCCGCATCATTGTGATCATATATCAACATGCTAGCCATATACCTTATCTTGTAGAGAGAGTTATATGTGTGTATATACATGCATTATAATCTGACTCCAAAGTTTTGAATGTTAACACCAGCATAAGTACACCTACCATGATGACAGGACATCAGAAAGCAAAACCAGTTTTCTAATATTTCACATTCTCAAAACATAAAAGAACATATGCAATGCATAATTTATAATAGTTTCTCCTATGTGTCTCCTCAGTGCTTAAAAAAATTACATATGTATTGGAGAAACATGACCTATGGAAATGAAGGGCTGGAGAAGTGCATTGGTTGAAAAAACATAAATTAGCCTGCAGTGCAATTCACTGAAAGAGATACCTGGAGCTTCTAATAGATGTAGCATTCGAAAGGTTTATGTTTGGCCAAGATCATATATATAGGTATGGTTTTGATGTCATCATAATTGCATCTTAGAACCCAATGTTAAGTAGTCTGGCCCAGAGCTTTCTAACTATAACTTGACCATGCTACAATTTGAACAAGACAAGCAGGTTATTCAGATGTCTATACGATAGTGTTCTGTTTACAAAAGCAATATAATTCTTGAATAAGAACTTTTCGATGACAATGACTGATGGCATAAACTAACAATCTCTATTAACCATAGTTACTAATAATCTTCCTAACCAATAAACTAATGGATCATAATGTAAAATTAAAAAAGTAAATAAAAAAAAACTAATCAAAGCCTCACTAGACAAATTGAAAACAAGGGTTAAGGTCCTAGCCACACTAGCCAACAATTGACATAGTATATGCTGAACTATGTGATATCAAACCATGCCATTTGCCAGTATTGCTGTTAAGATTCCATATATTGGCAAGCGTTACATGCACCCATTACTTGTAAGAATGGCAACATCATAGTAAGTATGCATCATGACATCATCAGCACCTCAATCAATATATAGAGGCTTTGTTAGGTTTTGGAATCCCCAATATCTTTGGAATAAAGTAGGCAGTTGCCCAAAAAATTTGTTCGACACACACATGCCCAAGCAATGTGTGGTTTTACACTGTCAAGTAGATGACCACTGATAATGTCGAATATGGTTGTCCTGCTAGGTAACATGAGAGACAATCTCGGCCGTCTCTTGCATTCAAGTGGACCATGTCAAAGCATCCAATGTCTCAATCACTGTCATCTCAATTTGCCAAAACAGGAAAAGACCAGCAGGAATAGGCCTAGAAGGATCGTTCTCCGACGCTTAGGTCAGAATTTGATGTGGAAAAAAATTGGAATGCTTAAGAGTTTAACAGTGCTCAAAGTATGATTAGCCATTGACTGCATTAGGATTCTCCTTTTGGTATTGTAGTTTTCTTAAGGACAAATCAGTATGCACTGAACATTGAAGTTGCTCTAGCTAATTCTTTTAACAGTCAGTTGTGGATTGAGACAGCAGATTGCTGACTGGTACTGTCATGGTCACCTATGCCACATGGCGTCTCTGTGATTCATGGGCCAAAAGGACCAATGTGTTCACCCTCATGAACCACTAAGGAGTAAACTATTGTGACTAAATTGAAAAAGCAATTCACAATCAGTGTATAAATGTTCATGCAAATGTGTACCAATATAACTAGAACAGCTAGCAAACATGCCACAGATACTGAAGATTGATTACAAGTGCGACATATCATTCAATTTCTAAATTGTAAGATATAGGAAAGAACAATAAATTTAACAGAGGATGATAATTATGAAACATCATCAAGAAAGACCAATAAAGTAAACAATGTGAAGTTTCAAATAGAAAAGTAACAGATGGTGCTCTGACTAGATAGAGGCCAAAATTTACCACATTGCTTGGTCCTACATGAACCATATTCCAAGTCCAACAACCTACAGTCGTACAAGCAACTAAAGATTTCAAACTGAAGCTAAATAGTGCTCAACGCAATTGGAAATTTATTAGATACAAGCAGGGACATGAAATGGAGGACATACCATGTTATGGCTATAAAATGAAAAAAAGGGAACAAAAAAGTGTGCCCTGCTAGCCAAAGATGGAAAACAGGGACACTTACTGATTAGCCAAATTTAGGAGAAGACCAGAGCAGAATATGGTCAAACTGCATCATCCTTGCACAAAGATATATAATTATGTATATATACAGATACATAAATGGACATGTATGTGTAAAACCTTTCTAAGCTTAAAGATTCTCACAAAAAATTATGCAGAAATGACCAATCAAACTTAGGCAGTATAAGTCCTGCAAAAGATCCACGCCTTTTACTTGATAGCAACACCTTCCCATGTTTTGCATGTACTCCACCCTGAATGACCTTCTTAATGGCCCAAAGTCTACCCTTTCTCCCATGATTAGAGTCAATAACAGGTTTAGGAAACAGGATTCCGTTAACCAAAACTCTTAAGTCATTTCCTACGACCAAGTCTAACCTAAATTAGGGATTCCGTATATCTGCAAAAGGCCAAGGAGACAACTCCAGCAAACTGTGAGCAACATAAGGATTCTTTGCTCCTTCGAGCTGCAGTTTCGGGGGTCAACTGCTTTCCACTCAAAATCCAACAAGACGTCACTATTTTCACTCTTCTTACTACAAACTATCCGAGTAACAAAAACCAGACGAAGCCACCTCACATCACCAATTTTGATCACCTTTCTTTCAGTCATTAGGGTTACATATATTATCCGATCCAAAACGAAAAGCACAATCAAATTCGAAGAGAACAAATTCTTTAGACGACGTACGTCTGGGTGATTAATTACCGAAAGAAACAATCAAGAAAGATTCCAAGGAACAAGGACCGTGAAGTCCGGCGTACCATCGAGAACTCTGAAGATTTTTCCAACCCGCAGATTTCACAGCCGCAAACGAGAACCCCAAAAGCAAGTTTTCGACGGCGAACGGTTGCGCGGTAGAAGCTCCTCCGGGACTCGGCATGAATGCGGATAATAGGAGGGGCAGAAGACGGCGACGAGAAAGGTTGGGTTGCGATTATGGTCAGCAAAGACGAGATGGGTTTGAAGCTTCGAAAGAGTCGAAGCAAGGGAACAACCGCCATGAGATAAAGAACCGCCAGGATGACGTCAGCATATCTCCTTATTATTATTATTATTATTATTTCAACAACATCAAAATAGAAATTTATGATATATATATATATATGTATATATATATATATATATGTCTATATATATATACATATGTATATAGATATATATGTCTATATATATATACATATGTATATATGTGTATATATATATATATACAT
The DNA here is from genome assembly GCA_004837865.1 of Musa balbisiana. NCBI lineage: Eukaryota > Viridiplantae > Streptophyta > Magnoliopsida > Zingiberales > Musaceae > Musa > Musa balbisiana. The sequence continues at coordinate 33,958,645 of CM017192.1, read as the reverse complement.
ATATATATATATATATATATATATGCATGAGACTATATGCATGTATAATTAATTAAGTAGATCAGTTTTTTGGTTTTCAACACAGATAATTTTTTCTTAATTCCAACTTACGCTAAAAAAAAATAAATCGTTCTTATTGTGAAGGTTTGATCCATTGTGTTGAATCAATAAGAAATAAAATTCGATTAATTATTTTCAGAGGTAAGATCAAAGTTTGAACAAAAAAGCCTATAATTATTCAGCAGTGAAAAGCACAAAAAAAAAGTTTTTTCAGGTAAATCACCTAAAAATAATTGTGAGGAAAAGATGTCGACGTATTGCACCCAAGCCCGGCCCACGTACACGTTACGACGTCCGAAGCATGCAAAGATCCATGATTAGGAAACACGGCACGTTACGACGACAACTACCAACGACATGCATCAAAGCAAAGACTTGAGAGACCGCGCCTTCATCCTCTTCCTCCCTTTCCTCCTGTAGCTCCTCCTGCCCTCCTTCCTACCATCATTTCCATCCCTCCCACTGTTATCATGGTCATCGTCCTCACTGTCCTCCTCATCCTCGCCGGCCATCGGGGTCTCGACCTCCTCCTCATCGGCAGCCGGATGACTACACCCGTCGCGGTTATCACTGCTGCTGCCTCTCGTCTTTCCTCGCCAGGGACCGAAGCCGGAGTAGTAATAGTAGAAGCTAGAGTCGGCTCCTGCTGCTTCGGTCTTCTTCTTCCGACGGCCGACGTCACCATGGCTTTCCTTGGGTGACCCTGAGGCCTTGCCATGGCCATGGCCATGGCTGCAGCTGTAGGAGCGGAGCTGGGCGAGATGATAGTTGCAGAGCGAGTGTGGGTGATGCGCCCGCCGCTTACAGTGCCAACCTTTGCCGTCGCTCTTCTTGCAGCTCGAGCAGGCCTCCGCGGCCGCAGCTCCTCCTCTGGCTTCGACAACGTCGTCTTTCTTCTTTCTCCTCGTCTTGGCCGTCTCCTTCTTCCGCGACCAGTTCATGCGTGCTTCGCTGTAAGAAAAGCATCGTTTTCCGGCATGAGGACCTACGTCTCCGTTTCGCTCCATTTCCCAATGGTCTGGGGAGCTGAGCAAAAAGGAAAGAGGGAGAAGACGAAGAAGAAGAAGAAGAGCAAGGTTTGATGGTTACCTCTTCGGGACACAAGATACAGCAGCGGACTCATATTTGATGCGATTTCCCGGAATACCCCTCACTTCTCCGACTTCAGCTTTCACGCCACTTCCCAGAATGCCCCCGTCATCCTCTTCTTCCTGCCATCGTTTTAGGTCGAGTCGCCGTCGGACCAAGAACAAAAAATCCGCAAAGAGAGAAAGAAAGGGAATCGAAAATGAGACCAGGGCGACAGCGCAGATTATCTGATTGCTCTATCGTGATCGATCGAGCAACTAGGGTTTCCAGTTTCCGATTCAATTCCCTTTCTTTCATGAATCGGAAGCGGAACTTCCACAAACAAATACTAGCAGAGGAAGCAGGAAGCTAGCTGGAATTGTTTTCCGACATCAGCTCTCATGCTGCCTCTCCCAACCGGATCTATTTCCAGCATTAGGGATGAAAGCGAGCAAGAAACAAAAGGAAAAACCCTAACTTTGAAGGAAACACTCTTGCTCGAGAAAACGCGAGGGGCAGAGTCTTAGGCCACAAAAAGAACTCGAAATTTAAGCTTTGTATGCTTATTCAGAAGCCGAAAGGAAGGGTTTTGCAAGTTAAAGACGGAGGCGGAAGAGGAGGAGGTGAGGGGAAGATGGATCGTACCTGATCGTAAGCAGCTACGAGATCGAGGCACGTCAGATCATCCCAGGGGGAGCGGTTCAGCTCGCAGAGGAGAGCGGCAGCGACGGCGGGAGCGGGGACGTCGGTGCCCCACGACCGCGGCGGCGCAGCGGGGAGCGGAGAAGAAGAGCAGGCGGGCAGGGTCGTCCCCAGCAGCCGGTTGGCGCATTTTCGGATCCGCATGGCCGATCGACTGCCGCCGAGCCAGGCGGAGGGCAGGGTGGGAAGGTGGGACGGGCGGCGCGACGCAAAGCGAAGAGGTGGGAGGTGGTGGCTTCCTTCTTGCTTGGGATTCTCGGGGACGCTCCCTGCCTCTCTCTCTCTCTCTCTCTCTCTCTCTCTCTGTCGATCCCTGGAATGCCTTTTATTATTATTATCGTCATCGAGTTATAACCCGTTCAGATTTCAACCTTGTGATTGGAGGAACAGTTCGGGGCCCAGTTGGTGCACCAACGGGGAAACGTTTGCGGACAGATGGCAAATTCCTCTTTGCATTAATGCCCATGGGGTTGTGCAAATACACGGAAATGCCCTCCATGCCGCATTGAGAAGCGTGAAAGGATGGCGCATAACATGCAAGTCCGCCGTCGACGGAGCCTCGAAGTCTACATGTCGATGGTTTTGCTTTTGCTTTTGCATTAGTAGAAGAGAGTAAATGGAAGTAAGCATGAAGATAAAATTAATATTACCTTATGAAACAAACTCAATATTTATCTAAATCAGACTGTTCTTTAGTCCTCTTTTCAATCATCATTTCACAATTTAATTAAAAACACAAGTCATCATATTGGCCTGTTGAGAGAGAAGCACATAAAATGACTGTTTTTGGATGAACACACTCGATGATACATCATAATAAACCAGTTGTCCATGTTAATTTAGGAGCTCATCAGCTGGCTTTTCCTGTGTAAGATTTTTGGAGTTGGGTTGCTGCAACCTCTAAAAGAGACTGCACTGATACACATGTACATAACTTGACTACAACATAAATCATTAGACAGCATGGTTAGTATCATCAAACTACAATTTCTTTCAAGTTGGTTTGGCATGAATTGCACCAACTAATTGGCTAATTAGTTCAAGCACACAGATTTCTTACTTCACCAGTTGATCAGATCTACACTAATTACTCATGCCGATCCTGCCGCACTGCTTTGTTCCTTTTTTCTTCCCTAGGAGTAGAGAGTTTTCAATCTCTTTGCGGCTTGGATGAAGCCTATGATGACTTGCATCTCATCCAGTTGCTTGTTGCAAGTGGGAAGGTTCAATTATAAGATTAATCAGAAAAGTGGGGGCTTGCAAGGAAATAAAGGAAATATGAAAAATAGTTGTCGACGTAATTGGTGTAGCAGATTCTTTAAACATATAAAGGAATGATGGATAGAACAAGTACCTGTGACCGGAAATGACTCTGCACCACATGAATCAGCTGTTCCTTTGTAGGGTTAGGGTTGATGTTTACCTATTTATCAATTACGCATTTGATGTTAAGCTTTGCAAGAAGCAGGTAAAAGAACTACCAATGAGAATAGTTGAATGGTTGTTCCACCAAGAAACATACAAGATTGAAATGCCTCCCATATCTCCATAAGGTGGGTGTTCCAAGCTTTGCCAGATTTACTCTCTGTTCATAGTCTACAAAGTATAAGCACAGGTTCTCAACATGTATATAACCCAATCTACAAGCTATATTTTTGAGATGACCGATAATATGCATGTTAAAAAGTTTATTTTCTCCTAACATGTATACACAACCACCCTATTCAAAAAAAAATATCAAAAAGTTAAAAAAAGAAATTACTACATAATGTCATTTAAGTTATTCAAGTCAATATTTTCTCACCATCTTGTGACCATTAGAGTGAGTAGTGCCTCGATGGTTGCTTCGTCCATTTGACTTTGCCGAAGATGTCCATGGCCTTGTATGCCTAACTCTTGGTTTTGTCGGTTTATGGAACTCTAAGCTAGCTGTGCAAACAAGGTCATTTTGTAAAGAGATTATAGTGCAGGTTTTAGTTCTCACTTCTGGCATCCTACCATTTAGGTGGACCAAGTTAAACAAATAGTACTTTCCAGTCTGGTTAACTCACAGTAGGCAATGTCTTTGTATCCCACAGCTGAACTACTGCAGAATGAGTTGTCACAGTCAATATTATTATCATCGTCTTCATTTCCTGTAGGAGCTTCTAAGACACTCAATGCGTTTCTTTGTAGTTTCACCTCCACCCCATTCTTTAGGACCTGATCAAATGTCAGTGTAGTGTCATAACATGAGCTTTTTATTTCTAAAAGCAGTAAAGTATGGCTAAAATTATATGGAAATAATCAAAAAGGAACTTATCAAGTGTCAAGTTTTCTCAAATTATTAGAAAGGATAATGACAAGAGTCGAATAAGCAATCACACAGGTCTAGTCAAAACTTTTTTAGATAATATCTGTGAGCTAAACTAAACACATTAATAAGTGACTTACTATAGCCTTCTCTCCTTTGCATTTCTAAACATATTGATAAAACTTAAAAAAGTAAGGACAATCAACTATGAACTGGTAAATTTCTAGCTGATACGGTAAGCTGATTGTGGCTCAATAAATCACATTGGAAATGGTTGTTTTAGCAGAAAATATTTTTCCTTTTTTTTTTCACTTCCTCTACATCAGTTTGAAAAGAATTCTAATTGGAATTTGAATTATGGATATAGGTAATTAATTCCTCATAATATTCAATCATCATGAGTTCTGTGATGCTAGAACTAGAGCAGAAGTCAGTAAAATAACAGATATGATGAAAAACAGTTACTTACTAGCCAATGCCAGCCACCAAGACCAACTGCTTTCTTCACAACACCTTGAAGCCCGACTAAAACAGATTTTGTTCTGTTGTTACCAGTTACTACGACTTTAGTGTGCCTGGGAAGCACCGAGAGCTCTTCATCACCACTTTCCTCCCGAGATGGAGATAGGGTCCGGACTGAACACAACTCGGCCTCCATGATTTGAATAAACTTCTTACCACCTGAGTTCCAAGCAGAAAAAAATACATCAGATTTCTTCGGCTGGACAGAGAACCTCAACCGTTAGATAAACTCAATACTATAATTCAAGATCACAAAAGCAAAAGAATGATATGGCACGTAGTAATGCAATGACATTTGAATTAGGAATAAGTAGGGTGATTATGTATGTATGAGTACAACATCACATCTTTCAGGTGCAGGCTTATCCCCATGCAGGACCCGCACCTAAAACATATCAATAGTAGCTCGATCAACACCAAACAGATTGTGACTGGACTTTGGAATATAATCCAAATGCTAAAAATTGTAACAGGCTACTCGACGTCCAACAAATCTTGTCGGAGAAGAAAATTACTCTCAGAAGCCAACATTTCTGAAAGTTATTTGCAGGCTATATAATAAGTGACTTGGGAACAAATCAAGCAATAGTGATCGATGCAAACATGCATGTCAAGTTCCACAAACTCACCTGATTCTATAAGCCGAGCAACTTGGACAACATATTCATGGAGTGATCACCCTGTTATAGGTTAAACAGGTGCTGAGACGAAAGCCTACTTTTACGAGTCCTACAAAAATGAAATGTATAACTGAAATCGCATATCAAATCAAGCAGTAAGTTCGTAGACACTCGGAGAAGAATCGACTGTATATTTACCATCAAAAAATCACTTTTTTCAACACCAACCTGTATCACAATATCGATCTCTCCAGGATTAGAAATTAGAGAAGGAAACTAAAAGCAAAATCATAAATCCGAGTAGGCGAGCATGTTAAATTGATCTCACACAAACCGATTACATTTTAATGTGGTTCTTCGGATAAAGCATGCATTAAATCCAGAGAATAAAGTATCCAACTGAAGCAACAGAATGCCAATCTCCCACCAAAAAAGAAGCCAATTCAAATTCATCGTCGGGGATCTAAATCTCAATTCCTTATAGCCCTTAAACAAATGCAACGACAAACCAAGACGAACCATCAAAATAGAAACCAAACAAGCAGATCAAAAGGCAATACCACAATGCTGCAGGCAGGAGCGACGCAAAGGACCGAACTCGAACGAACCGCCCAAATGCGGGGGATTAGCCGAGGAAATCACAAGAACTAGGGCTTTCCGCGATCACGGAAACGGGCAGATCTGCGAGAACTGGAACCGGGAATAGCGATTCGTGCGATCTTTGGGGAGGGGAGAAGGGGAAGAGCGCAGGGGAGGGCACAGTAGATGCATTACGACTGCTGCTGCGTCAAGCTGCAGAACGTTTCGGACCGGCTTTTAAGGAACCTTCCGGTCAGAAGCCGACGCAGTGGCTACGGCTCGGCTTCACGGATCTTTAAATTCACTCTTCTCTATACCGGTAGGCTCTTAAAACGGTTCTGTACCGTTATACTCCTTTTGACCTTTTTTGGTTCACCGAACCATATTTTCGTCCAAATTTTATATTATTTTGATTCAGTTAATTTACTTTTTTGTGTTTTCTATTACACAAAAAATATCATAAACCAATCAAATTATTTTTTCGTAAAAGAAAATTCAATGAAATATGATTAAAATTATTTTTTCTATTTTTACGCTTTTACCACTCAACGCGTTTGAACTTTTCCATTCACCCCGCGTCACGTGGGTTCACGTGAGCTGCCGACTGGCCGAGTCGAGCCGAGCCGAGCCGCATGGGGAACAACAACGACGACACGCGTACGCATCCGGCTGTCGGGATCTAATCCGCGAGGAACCGACCCGTCGTCTACCCTGTCAGGGACCCGATTGGGCCCGCATCCCTTCCCGGGCGGGTACGAGTCGGGTGGGTGCCTTCGTCCCGCCGTGCTGCGCGCCCGGGAGTGACAGATCTATAGGGCGGGCTACAAGTCCGGGATTTAGGAAGCATTTGGAGTCCGGCCTCGGATTTCAAAAATAAATTAATAATTAATAATAATTATTTTCACCTACGTGTCCGATGTGGGCCCACATCCATTTCATGAACCATGTAGAACCGGACCATATCCATCCAAAATTGATGAGAGACAGACCAATAGAACATGGTGGAGGAATAGGGATGGATTGGACCATAGTATACATTTAATTATTGAACCACTTAAATGAAGCTTAGATAGTTTTAGATGAATGATTTGGATATGAATCAGTTGATCTCATGAGGAGAAGAGACAGAACACTTGCTCTAAGTATATATATATATATATATATATATATATATATATATATATATATATATATATATATATATATATATATATATATATATAGGTGGCTAAATCAAATCCCGAGATGGCAACAGAGCAGACTATGAATTTGAATCTTGAAATTGTCTTTTTTTTTTGTCGGTGTTTTAATAAAAATATTTGTAAATATAAATTTAAATATTATTTCTGTCTCCTTTATCGGTATTTTTTATCAAAAATATTTATTTTTCATTTGAATTTGCACCATTTATTTGGGTTTCAAGTCTAATCGATTGACTCGTGAGAGAAGATGTTAAATCATTTGAAGATTTGAGTGGGATATTTTGCACAAAGAGATGTCAACCTTAATTATGGGTCAAACACAGGTTGTAATAGTCAAATGATTAGTAATGGACATATGCCATATGCTACCTGCTGTCCAATACTTTGAATGAAGGGTTTGGTCAATCATGTCATCAATTCCCCCTCTTGGCTGGACAAAATGTGAGCATATTGTAGTTTCTAATCACCTAATGATAAAAGATAAAGATCCATTAATCAATTCACAATCCAATAAGTAGCTTATCATATTCATCAATGATGATAATTATGATAATAATAAAGAAACCCGTACGACGAAAGCTTATGACGATAGATGGTGATGAGAGATATTTAAAATAATAAAAAAAATTAAATTAAAAACTCAAGACAACTTTTCGGAAAAGCTAAAAAAAAATTCTTTCTTAAGAAAATCATCTTACACTTTTCATCTCGAAAAAAACATATTAAAATCTTGTTAAGCAAATCTACCTAAGGTGCTTGAATTGGATTTATCTACTCTTGTAATTAGATTTAGGATGAGTTGGAATAGGAAAGTGGCATTGGAGTCAAAATTTAGGTGAGGATTGAAATACAAAGGTGATTAGTGATGATGAGTTCCACATTAATAATTACTCTATGATGGACCTTCCATGGATTGCATCCTTCCTCTATTTAGAGCATCTAAATTCATTCCAAATCCAATCCTATCTATAATATCTTAATCTGATTTTTTTTTTAATATTGCTTCTATTAAAGATATCAACTAAATTAGCTACTAAAGACATTAAATATCAAATAGCTTGGAAGTAGTGTCACAGAGAGAGAGAGAGAGAGAGAGAGAGTTACTGTATTAAACAACACATAGAAGTATGTTTAGCTTAATGATAACTTTTAAGAGAGATATCACAATGTAACCAATACAAAACATAAGCCATATTTCCTTACATCTGTAGAACATGTCCACATGGATTCTTTGTAGTGTCAAACTGCACAAAGATTTCAAGGCAAAATAGTCCTTGAGATGAGCAGAGTCTCTGCTCCACAGTAGCATCTTCTTGATATGATCAACCCAGATAACATAGACAAAGGACTCTAAATGAACAAATTAATGACATATCTACTGTTGAAATCCTTTTCAGGTGATTGCATTTTTCTTTGTTTTCCATGATATGATCCACAACTAACATAACATTTCAACAAGAATCTTGAGAACAGTTAAAAGCAGCAGTCTCAGAAGGCATAAACCTACCAAATGCAATCACTAAAATTCATATCATATTAACAAGGCTATTACAAAATTCAACCTAAGCAATGTAGTTAGATATAATAGAATGGGAAGAAAATTGATGCAAATTTAAGGAGAATATCTATTCCGTTCGTCAGTTTAATGATAAGCCAAAAGATTGTTATTCAAATCAAATTCAGGTATCATAAAACTATACATCGACAGGCATATAATCCACCAAGGAGTCTCAACATATATGAGTGCCAATGTGGATCCATGGTTCTGTGGCTTGGAGGTCACAAGATACATTCCTAAGTTGTCATGTGTCCAAGGCATTTCCTATAGTAATATTTCCGATAAGTAAATTTAATTCTTTGGCAGCAAGCAAGCAAAGAAATATCAGATTTATCTCTTGAAATGTTGCAATGAGTTGTGTGCCTCTCAAACACAGAATCTAAGACAACTAAGTACCATGTTTACTCTTAAAAACGGTATTTGTGATAGCTTCGAACAACATACAACTCATTGCAACATTTCAGGGAAGAGTGTCTGCTAATTTTCCTATTTATTTTCAAATGCTGTCGAAGAATCCAAAATACAAGTGAGGATAATGTAGATATAGAATTTTTCATTGTCAACCACTTCGACGTCAATATGCTAACAGCTCAGTTCAAGTGATGGTATTCAGCTATGCCGAATGAACAAGCACAGTATAACACCTAGACAAAAGCAACCACGTAATAGAATGTCACCGCTCGGATCTAACTCAATATATATCGGCCATAAATTTTACAAGGGCCAAAGAGAGAGAAGTCTGTCAGAAAGTAAATCAAGAAGAGGGGAGAATTAAAAAAGTGAAAGTTATTCCCATGTTATTTGAAGCTGAGACATTTCTGTGATTCTAATGTGAAACCACATGAAAGAATGTGTAGCAAATTGTGAAGAAAATAGATAAAAATTAACTAACTTGGACATTCATGAGAAGCCTTGTAACTTTACTTAGTGTCTCTCGAGCAGATATGGTGTCCGGATGATGCTCACCACATATGGAAGTCCTAATAAATATAGCCTCTCGAATGAGGTCATCTCCTTTGTCATACTGTCCTCCCTTGAGCATTAGTTTTGCCCTTGTTTCTAAAACAGTTGCCCTCAGGAGTGAAAGTTCCTGCCAGAGATATGTGTTCTGAGAATCAGATTGAACTTGTCTGACGCAGCAGAAAGATTTATCAAGCCACTTCTCAGCTCGTGAAATGAGGGAGTCCGCGGCAACTTCTAGAACATCAGTTGAATGCTGGAGAAGATCCAATGCTGCATTGCACTGTGATAGGTTGACAAACATGTTTACTGCAAGTGGCAGAACCACACGTTTCATGAAAAATAGCAACTCTGACGGTCTTAGTCTTACAACAATGGGATCAGTTGCAAATCCAAAAAGTAAGAAGCAAGCTGCCCAGAGATGCTCAGGGTATAGAGAAATGGAATTTCTAAGGTAAACTGCTTGTACCATAGCATGAGCAAACCGATTGCCCCCTCTTTTGCGAGCATATAATTTGATGAGTTCATGGAAATGGATACAGTCAGGTTTTGTGCTACTTCTCCCAATCCCAAATCTGATCAACATGGAAGTTGCCTCAGCTTCAGATCTCTTGATACGAGAAGCAGTTAAGCTGCCGGATAATGCATGCCAGCACTTCTTCCAAAGGGGGGAACTACGACGCTTCTCTGGAACCTTGTGTGCAGCCAAAGCTAAGAGCGGCATTGGAATTGCAGAAGGAGCAAACCAACCACTTACCTGAACCATTCTGGTGGCCAAACTCCTTGGTCCATCAGCATGATCAAATATGGAAAGACAGACATCTAAAAGTTGAACAAGAACTGCATTTCTTCGAAATGTAAGAGCCTCTCTTTCAGTCCATGCCATATCTCTCACAGGCATTCTATTAATAGTATCAAGAAGTCTACTTGGAGTAATAGGAAGCTCGGAAAGAATGGCACCAACAATGGCAAGACTTAGCGTAAGCCTACCGAGCTTCTCCTCAATGACCCTGAGAGCATCAACTTCCACCATGGGATAATCCTTTATGCCTCCCTTCATCAAAGACAGTGCCTCCGCACCAGATAAATAAGACAGATTCATGGGATCCAAGCTCATCACCCGAGGAAGGCATGTAGTTATTATTAAGTGTGTTTCTCCACCAAAGCGTGGCAGCAGATCCATGATATCTTTTTGGTCCCACCAGTCTTTCTCATTCTCCAAATTATCTATAATAATTAAGAACGGGATATCTCGAATTAATTCTTTCCTAACACTCGCAATAGCTTCCTCTTCCTGCTCCTCAAAGCACTTTGTTCTTCCTTTCTCAAGAGAATGATTCTCGATGCTAAGGTCAACTTCCAAAAAGGTTCGCAGAGCCAAATAGTTTTGCCGAAAATATCTGGCTTCTCCTCCCACCCATAAAACCATCTTATATCTCTGAAAGAATCTGTAAGCATATTCCAAAACTAATTCTGTCTTGCCAATTCCAGACTCTCCAGAGACACAAGCAATACCCTTGCCATATAGTATCTTCATGGATCTTTTTCTCCTAGATTGCCTGCTTCCATTCTTTGGCCTTAGAGGGCGGTATCGTTTTAGTGGACTTCCCAACCTTTGCATCTCTATTTCATTCTCAGATTCCTTCCATAGGACCGGCTCTTTTCCTTTGCTGCTGCTCTCTGATTGTTGATCTTTTGCATCTTCTTCTTCACGATACTTGTCAGGGCGCCCAATAACCAGAGATTTTCTCCTGTGCCTTGTCTTGAGTTCAAAGTATTCTCTTTCTCCATCTCCGCTAACATCACCAAACAGAATAAGCTCCAACTCGGAGAGTTCCTTTTTCCGCCCAACAAAATCTTCATTTCGAGGAAACGGGAATTCCTCCTTTTCCACCCTTTCCCTCCATCTATTAATTCTGTCAACCACGCTTCTCCTCCCCAATCTTGTAGCTAGAAATACAACTGCCTGCAGTACACAATCTCTCCAGTTGCCATCACATGCCTCCAACTGCCAGTCCAACACCCTTGAGAGTCCATCAATGGCCTCTCTCCATTCTCTCTCCAAGCCACCATAAAGCATCCATAACTCACCACCATATTTCTCCCATAATTCTCCCCTCTTCTCGATTATATCTCTGGCAAGACAATCACCAGCGCCCAAATCAAAGTAGATTGGTATCAGATTTTTCTTGTTCAGGAAACATCTAAGCTCCTCTATGCTATAAGGGTTCCCAAATGACTTCTTTGTGAGTATCACGACACCGTAGGCAGAAGCATTCATTATTCTTTCAACTGCATCACGGCTGCGAGCATTCCTACATCGGGCCCTGTCAGATGCAAAGCAACTGATCCCCTGAATTTCCAGCTCCGCACGAAGCCAGTTGGCAAATCTCAGCAAAGATGGCTTCCTTCCATGAAAGCCTATGTACACATCGTAGCTCCGAAGTTTACTAGTTGAAGAAACTGAAGCTGAAGGCCTAGTACACAAAAGCTTCCCCTGTTTTTTTCCCAATCTCTTCTGCTTCTCCCCTCGACCCAAGAAATTATTTCCTGTTCCCTGGCTATTATTAGATGAACTGCCATTGCAAACACCATTAAAGGAGGAAACCAGAGTAAGGTTGTTATATACGGCTCCTGGAGTTCCAAAATTACTGGAAGAACAGAAACTGGGAGCAGGAGAAATATTGGAAGCAACAAAATGGATATTAGATATTGACTGCAACCGTCCAGTTAGGGAGCCAAGATGATCCACAGTAATACCGACACCGTTTGGGCATGCTACACTGTCATGCTTTAGAGGTTCAGAGGTATGTGTTGATGGTGACCGTGGGGAGAAGAAAGGAGACTGATTAGCAGAGACGAACGCTGAAGAAGAAGATGAAGGGTTCCGAAGGGTTGTGGCAGATAACGCCCCGGCATTGGAGCTTTCTTGTTGAAGCTCCATATATCCATCTTCATAAGATATCCACCACTTTCAGTGTTTGATACTTGATTTAACTAGACTTTGCTGTCCCTCAGAAACATGGAAATGTATTAACTCCAAATAAAGTGGTGTTCTGAAATAAGATTGGATCAAGTATTAGTATGGCACAAATAAGAAATCTAATTAACACAACAATATCTTGAGATTAAAAGGACGAAAACTCAAAGCTGACAGCTAAATCAAGAAATCAGTGCACCAACTTTGAATTTCTTCTTTTCTTTCTAGATAAATGAGTCATAGCTGTAAGAAGCTTGAGTTCATGGTGATGACAGTCATCACCATGATCATCACCTAAGTCCATGGCGATGACGGTCATCACGTCAAGTTTCAAGAAAACTGACCAAGTTTCGTGGGCAATCTTAACTATGCTGACCTAACAAAATAATTCTGAAGATTTCAAACTGAAAGTGCTATAACAATACAGATTTTCTCATCCGGTAGATTACAAATCTGAAATTTTCTCCTTTTTAATGGGAAAGAAATATAGTCAAAGAGGATTAAACAGATATGTGCTGGTGGTAATATGACCATCTCAAGATGAAGACAAGAACCAAGTCCTAAGCTTGAGAAACCAATCAAAAGCAGAAGAAAGAAACTTATTGGCATAGATCTCGTAAAAGGAAAGAAACTCGCGAGCTTAAACTTCCTAACATGGGGCAGAATCCTCTAAGTTTTCGGAGCAAGGACCTCAGGAAACAACCCTCCATTTCCTTATACATTCACGATGAAGAAAATGGCGAAGATCTCGTCAGATTAAATGCATTCTGAGAGCAAAATATGAAAACAAGAATGGGAAGGGAACTGAGGCGAGATCCCTGCACAAGAGCTCAAATTCACAACATGGGAGAAGGGCTTCCAAGAACCTAAAGCCACATGTGTCTTCGATCCAACAAGTTCACTATGCAAAGATGCAGCGACCCTGCCAGATCTGTGCTGGCTTCCCTCCTTTCATGAACTCTATGTAAAGATCCAGCCTTTAAGATTGCATAGGATAAAAAAGGCATGTTCTTAATACCCTAATGCACGCGAGATCCAAAAGGATCCCACCAAATGTCAACAAAACAAATGAGTCGCTTCGTCAAGAACCAACAAGGGACAGCGAAACATCGCAGGAACAACGAAAAAACCAAATCTTTTTCGTGATTCTTGCTCGCAAGATCGTTCCTTTTTTGTGGCCAAGGAAAAAGAACGAGATCCCTGAGGGCTATGGAACAGACGCATAAGAGGAAGGTGATCTGGCGGCCATTGAGGGCGTGACAGGGACCTGAGAGCCACCAATCTCTGGCAAAAAACAGAGCACGAAGAGATTTTGATGGGTGGAGATCAAGAAAGCTTACATCTTTCCTGCTCTCTTCCCCTCCCCGACGCGCACTCGCATGGATGCCTGCCTCCACTTCCCCTCCTCACTCTCGCCAAATAGACTAATCTGAGAAAACAGCGGAGCTCCACCGTGAACAGCGATAAGATATATCGGAGGGGACAAAGCTGGTGCCTTTGTTTATTGACAGGCGGCGCGTGACAACAAGCCGCAGTTTTGTACTGTTTCTGTTTCGTGTTTCCTGTTCTTGAAAACAAGAACCAGTTTGATGATAATAAAGGAGAAGCAAACATCAAATTCTGAAGCATAAATCTCAATTCTATTGTTTCCAAGCTCAAAATCCAATAATCACCTCAAAGCTTTACGCTGTGGTGCAGCTCAAATCTCAAGATCGATGGAAGTGTTTCCGAAAACAAAACCCAACATGTTTCCTGGCCTTGATCTCAGACTTTATCCGGGGAAGAGTTATAACAGAAAGCAAGACCGTATGGGAGCACCAGAGTTACTGTTTCCTTTTCCCTTTCTTTGGTCTCCGAGGCCTTGAAAGAGCTGCAATTATGTTAAAGGAGGTCTCTGTCCACAATGCTTTGATCTTGTCACTTGTTGCCATTGTCCTGCCATCCTTCCTTCTTTAGGCCCCTTTTTGCTGGTAGAGGAGGCTGTAGAGCCCTCCCCTCTCTCAAGAACAGCATGAGGGTGTGCATCTGACACTGAGGTAGGGGAAGATGGAAGTACCCTCCCTTCCTCCTCTTTTGGTGTTTGGTGCAGCTGAAAGAGTCACCAGCCTCTGTAATGTACTTCTGTAGGAATCATCACCACCATTATTATTATTCTTAGTTAGTGATAGCTGATGAAAACATCGGTGCTTTGTTTTGTTTTGGTGCATCTCTCTCCATCTGTCACTGAAGGTTATGGCATGGCATGGTCTTTGCCTTGTCCAGTCTTCCCTTGTAGATTTTGCTACCATATATGAAAGGTTTTCAGGGGGCGTTTATGGAGTTACACTTTGCCTGACTGCAATATCTCTGTCACACAGTGTCAGCTGATGGCCAACACAGGAAGGTTGGTAACGAGTTCAGAGAAGATGATGCTTCCATCAGCTTCTGTGGCCGACACATGGCATGCACCCAAACAAAACTATCTTTCTATCTGACAGTGTTGGATGGTAATAGCAGGTAAAATCCAAGCAAAACCAGCAGCTGCTTGACTTCATGAGTTCCTCAGGCAACTAAGTAATCAGGATGTGGTCATGGCCTCATCCTCTACATCTGCTACTCCTCCATGGCCAGCACCGGAAGCTTTCATCTGGTCCACCAATGTGGGAGGAGAGATCTGCTCACCACCTCTAATGGTGGAGGATATATGTCCTCCGAAGTACAAGTAACATGTGGTGTGCTCGAGACCATGGTGGAGTCTGGGGATGAGGGATGGAAGAATGTGGAGGGTGTCATTATCAACGCAGACAACGCTCCACAGGGTATTAAGGAGGGACGCATGTACGACTCTTCTTCTTCTTCTTCTTCCATGGGACAGCCCAAACCTTGGAAGAGATGGTCTGCTACTTGACCAGAATCCTCCATTGTTTGCTACATTCGATTGAGTTAGATGCAAACAACAACACAAGTAGTACATGGAATTCCGGCTTAGGTTGACAAGATATGGTTGGTGCATGAGGAAACCAAAGGCATCTTGTCACTTCAAGACAACATTCCCAAGGTGCCAACACGAGAAAACATATATTTTATCTTATTATTATTATTATTATTATTATTATATATAATAGATTCATTAGGTAATACAACCTAATCAAGAGTTGATCAGGTCCATCAATTAGGTCACCTCATTACTACTAACTGGAAATAATGGGACTCATTACTAAAAAGGAAAATAGAATCTAAAAAGGAATTTAAGCATATCTTAGTATATATGGCCAACGATCTATAGTGAATCTATGGTGGATAGCATGTTGGGTTACCGTTTGAGCCTTTGGTTGTGATAAGAACAACAATTGTGTCAGCTGGCAAAGAAACCCTAAACAATCCCACCATTTCTTTTTGGATCATTCAGAGAATTAGGGTTAGGGGTAGGCATGCAGCTAATTAAGATTGTTATTTCCAAGAGCATTATTGCTGTCACCACAATTAAAGTAAGCCCCATTTGCCATGAGACCTGTGGACCTTTTGGCTTTCCCTTTCGGGTTGCGAATCAAAGCCATCGATCGAGTTGAGTCCCATGTGAGGCTGCAAGTCTAGTCTCTGCTCTCTCATGGTGGGGTTTCGTGCATGTGGACTCACAGAGGAGGTCGAGTTGCAGGTGTTATCCACTGCTTCACATTCTCTTCGAGCTGAGCAGGAAGAACCAATAGATTAAAGTGTTATCAACCAGTCTGTGTCTTCTCTTTGTCAATCCACTTGTTGCAGTGAAAGCATCGGCGTTGATGATGAGATTACACAGATAACAAGCCTGTTGTGTGCTGCGGAGTAGCAGCAGCAGCAGCAGCAGCAGCATTTAATTGGAGGCTTTGGTTTCTGCAGCTGAGCAACGTAGTAGTAGTAGCACTGATACTACACACATTCCCCAATTCATGGTGTTTGCACAAACCTAAGTATTGGAATGCTAATTAAGTCATAAGCTTTAAAACTAATTAATTTTTGTAATACAATTTAATTAAAGAACATATTATCTTTCAGAGACAAATATAATCTTTAAAACTAATTATATTTGGATGGAGACGGTTTACTTTGTCGGAGACGACAAAGATCACGCAGTAGGACGCGACCAGATGTGCCGACAGGCGGCCCATTCGCTTGTGGAGTCCCAGCGCCATGGGCGCATCGGTTTGATGAAGCCGAAAGCGGCATCGGATCGCGGCAGCTCAGTCGCCCCATCACGTCGCACGCTGGCCCGGAAGGAGAAGGCACACATGCCTCGCACGTCATGCGCGAAAGGGACTCCTCATCTGCTCGACATAATGGGCGACGGTGCGGATGGACCACATGACGTCCCTCTATCGATCTTGTAAGCCGTTTTATTGTTGCTTGTACATACGGCTCTTCCTTGTTACGGCGACTTGCACTCCACCTGCTTGATGAAATGCTTGCCGACAATTAAATGGTTTCTGACGCAGCCCAGGATGGAGAGAGGATCGCAACGCAAGCCCAAGGATGATGTGATGTTCCAGCTGTTCAGCTGGTGAGATGTCAGGTGGATGCTCGACGAATTGCCTCAAAGAGGTAACTTATCCGAACGGTTGCAAATAGTACCATCTCATCGTTCCTATTCGAATCTCTCATCATATCTTAATTTTAAATTGATTCGTATATTAATTTTGACGATCAAAATCTTCACCTATCATACTTTGATATTTCTGTAATTTTATATAATAAAGAGTATCATATAGATTATTTGGCATTGCCAAAACCTAATGATGAGGAACAGAAATAAAAAGGACACATCCGGCGGAAGCTTTCACTGACTTCCACAAAGCTACTCGCACATCAAGGCTGCAAACAAATAAATAGGCAGCGGTGGAAACAGTCTCTGAGTGCACACCAGTGAAGAGACAACACTGAGGCCAACTCAATTGAATACATGCATGCTAGCTTTTGTGGAGTTTGTATGGTGCCACGGTATCCCGTGTAGTCCATCTCACTACATTATGCGTCTATTATGTGATTCACCAGCCCGAGCATGGATTAGCACTTCAACTTGTGGGCTTTGGAAAAGCTCGCACAGTGCATATGTCGTATCATTCGGATGCGTTCGTAGTAACTCATTCCTCATTGGATGGGATTCAAAAATATATATAATATTATTTATTATATATGGAAATAGTTATTGATTTTTTTTTCTCTTACAACTTTTAATATAAATTAACATGGGATAATGTTGACACATAGATAGTTGATGGATAACCAGGACAGTCATACTCTTAATTTGATAATCTAACTATACCATCAAATTGTCATTATCAATGTTAATGGCTCGAGTCGAGGTCATTGATGTAATTAAAGAATGACTAACTTATATTTTTTAGGATCTAGTTGTGAGTTGCTCACAAGAAATGTCCCACTTAGTCTTTTTCAAGATGGACGAGAAGACCCTTTGTAGGTCACAAATAGTTTGATCATTATTGATGATCCAAATAAGGCTCAGGTTCGATAATCCATAGATTTGATATCACCTCTCAAATGGAAGTTGGGGTGAAAGAGTTATTACTATAAACAAACATAAAATCGAAGAGAAAATAATATTTATTGCTCATAAAATTATAGATACATGAACAATAGGACTTTGGATATTCTTTTAAGTAATTGGGTAACACTTTGGCTATTGGAACTTGAGAAAAGAAATGTAGCTAGAGGTTTCCAACACTTGTAGAATTCTCTCTCCTCTTGCCCTAAGTAGAAGTTGGAAGGCTAGGTCCGTCGGGACTCTTTCTTAGTTGCCTTAGGGATATTATTATTCTTTATCTTCTTGTTACTACCAAAGCCTCTTTGGAAGCTATTAAGACTAATATTAACTCGGAAAAATTTTTTGTAGTAAGATAGTTGCAGGCAGGAAAAATGATTGTTGAACTTCAAACTCGTTTCTTTCTCTCTTTTTTCTTCTTAGCTTAGGGTTGGTTAGACACTCAAGAGAGGGCATAACTTAGATGATTTCAAGAGGCCTACAATCCCTTATATTTATAAAATTGAGAATGTCCAAAGTCCTAATCTGACTAGGATTCAAGGACTTTTCCTTTATTCCTCGTAGTTGTAAGAGTCTTTTATTAATGGATGTTCTAGTTGGCCAAGGGTTGCTCTAATACTAGTCCTACTAGGATTGGTATTGAATTGATTTGGGGATACTTTAGATGAATCTCTCCTTTCTCTTTTATAGTTGAGGTAGTGTAAGACTCTTAAAAGTTTTAGGACTTTCCATGTAGTGTTAGCGCACAGCCTTCTTTTACTCTAAGTAGGAGTGAGCCTCTCGTAGCTGGCCCTATTTGGGTGAGGACTATTCTAATCGTGGTCTTATTGATTGAGATTGAAGCGAGTGAGCTATTGTGAAATGAGCTTTGCTTAGTCAAATAAGATTTTGAAGCTTCAAGAGACCCTTGGATAAAAGTTGGCTAAGCTAGTTGAGTAGTATTGAGATCATTCCCTATCAACCAACTTGAGCTCAACAAAAAGGAGGAGCTCTTATGAGAAATGTAAGATCTTTCTTATACTCTCTCTCTCTTTCTCTCTCTTACCTTCTCCTTGTCTCTCATATTAAGTGGAGAATCCAACTTGAATATCAAAAAATCTCGAGAATATATCTACCCTTCAATATATAAGTGTATATTTCTAGGGTCAATATATCTATTATCTCTATCTCGACTCAAGATCCAAGTAACCTATGGTTCTTATAGGTGAATTCGAACAAACAAGATCATTTTCACGAGATAATTCTGATAATCAAAATTTCTTATATCATTAATATTTTATAAAAGATAAATTAATATGATTGATATGTGTTTTAACTATAATACAATGAAAACACCGCTAATATGCAATTAATTTAAGCCGAGGAAAAATAGAGTAATGTGGACCATGACATGACATGTCTAAAATATTCTATTATGATCAGGTTTGATTAGATAATTGATTCATTAATCTAAATTAATGATAAGAGACTCATCCAATTGCTATTCAAATCATCTCTCATGTTTGATGTAGAATTAAACTGAAATATTATAGTTATTCTAGACATAGTAGCTGCATGCAAGAAACCAATTCACAAAGTTTACTTCTAAGCTACCAATTTCAACACGAGTCTGAGAAATCTTTGCCACCATATGTTGAAACAGGAAGTCATCCTTCTCGGTGCTAACACACACGACATTGACCTAAGCTTGGGATCATACAAAGAAAAAATACAAGAATCATTCTCTGCTTCTGTCTACTCCCCACTCCGCATAAACAAGACGTTAAAGATGCGTTGTTTACAATGTAAATAAATTGCTATTTTCCATGTTTTTGAAGGATATTTTAACTGATGCGTTATATGTTTGAATTAGTGGTACCAAAGTATTTGGTCTTATTCTTAGAGTAACACCGACTTTGTGCCCAGATTGAGAGGGAGATAGCGCAGCAATAGCAGCAGGCAGAGAAAGAGAGAGATGGCAAGGAACATGATGGAGCTCGTGAGAAGGGGAAGGAGCGGGTTGCCTCTTCTCCGAATGGCCTCACTCTTCTCTACTCAACAAGCGGTGGATCCTACAGCGGCTTCTCCGAATCAACAAGGAAGCCACGCAAGTGAGCGCCTTTTTTCCCTTTGCTTCACCACTCCGTCGGACTATAACCTTTTGCCTTGCATCTATCTCTTTCTTTCCATCTATCCTCGAGCAATCTTCAAACTTTGACAAATGTATAAAAATAAAGGAAGAAAAAAAGGCAAAAATTTATCTTTTTTGTTGACAATAGTTTGGTTTGGTAAAAATGCAGATAGAAAGAGAGACAAAGAGCAAAAGTTGGATTTTTTTTTTTTTTTTTGTCTTGGTGACAAGAGTTTGATATAGTGAACGAAGCGCAGCTTATTGGGAGGACGCCGATGGTGTATCTAAACAAAGTGATTGAAGGCTATCATACATAGATCGTAGCAAAGCTAGACTTTTTACAACCTTTCTTCAGTGTGAAGGACAAGTGTGACATGTTGCCCAGTCTCTTGTCTTCATGTAGTCCGCGAGAAGTGGGCTTGTCCACCGTCTGATTGATAGGCGATTGCTCACCGTTTGTTTCTCTTTCTCTTGTCTTCACGTCGATTATGGCCATGGTAGAAGATGATGAGAAGAATGGGCTAATAACTCCTGGCAAGGTTATCACTCTCTGTTTTATGTCCTATCCTTTCTGACTCACTTTATCTCTTGCCATCGAGGTTGAATTTACAAGATCCAATAATCAAATATCTAATATGTTAAACACAAATAAACATTGATGAAATTTAAATGAGTTGACCATATGCGTGTAGAAAAAAATAAGATTTAAGTTAAAAGAAATCATGATGTTTTATTATTTTTGAAGGATGTAATAATAATAAAAATAATATTAAACGTTATCTATGAAATAAGTTGGGTTTGAAAATTTTCTCAAACTCAAGAAAAAAAATCTTCATAATAAAATATAACTTTTATGATAAAAGACGTTTTATAGTAATAAGTATCCTACATGCAAAGCTTTTCTTTAGAAAAGAGATTGTATTTTATTTATGTATGTTTTGAATTAAATATTATTAAAGATTTTTCATAGCACTTAGTGGATATATTCTGGTGATTAACTTATGTTACTAATAAATAGTATGGATTTCTTTTAACCTGAAAATAAAAAAAATTATTGCTATAGGGAATCATCTCATAACAAAGGTAATAACAGTGGCGCATGATGAATCACTTGATGGATCTTGAAGATGCTTTCTATTTCCTTCAATTTCTAAAACTTTAATTTTTATTTCTAAATTGAACGAATTAGGATATACTCTTTTTTTTTGTTTTGAAAAACTCAAAATTCTATTTGATGGTCTATATAGAATTAATTTAAATCTTGAATATTTAAAAACCTTGACTATCATATAATTAGATATTGGAATAAAATATAGTTCCATTAATGAAGATTCCTTCATCTTGTGACATAAACGTTTAGGATCCATCTCCAAATAACAGATTGAAAGATTAATAATGATTAAAATTTTGAAATATCTAGACTTCACTAATTTTATTATGTATTTAGATTATATGAAAGTAAAGCAAACTAAACACATCAAAAATATTCTATAAGAAGTTAGAAACTTCTTAAGATTTTACATATTGATATTTATGGATTGTTTCATATTTCATGTTTTAGTGGAGAAAAATATTTCATCATCTTTATTGATGGCGTTTCAAGATATATATATATATATATTTGATACATAGAAGTCTCTAGCAATTTACATTTTTGAAGTGTACATATGTGAATTTGAGAAACAATCAAATAAAAAAGTCAAAATCATAAGGTTAGATAAGGATGGTGAATTAGATTAGTATTCTGGCCTATTTGCTAAATTCTTATAAAAATAAAATATCTTTACTTAATATTCATTATCATGAGTGCCATAGCAAGATATTGTTAGAAAAATGATATGTTTTTCTTCTATATCTTAATCGGTGAATTTCTTAAAATTACTATGTATATCTTGAACATTATCCTAAGTTAGTTTATTAACTCCATCCAAATTATGGATAAGTAGGAAACTTAATTTAAGACATTTATATAGTTGGAATTTTTCAGTAGAGATAAGAATCTTTTAACCCACCCACATGAAAAGAAGTTGGATCGAAGAATTATTTTTGGATATTTCATTGGTTATCTAGAAAAATCTAAGAGATTGTCCTAAGTTAATTAATCAACTTCATTCAAATTATAGATGAGTAGGAAACTTAATTTAAGATATTTATATAGTTGAGATTTTTAGTAGAGATAAGAGTTTTAACCCACATAAAAAGAAATTAAATCGAAAAATTATTTTAGATATTTTATTAATTATTTAGAAAAATCTAAGAGATACAGATTATATTACTTTAACCATAACATAGAATAGTTGAGTCTCATAATATAAGATTCCTAAAAAATATTAATATTTGTGAGAGTGAAAAATTTAAAATATTTAATATGAAGGAGATACATATTGATACTCTTTTATTATTTTTTATTCAAAAAGTTATTCGTCAAATTACTAAACAAATTGATAAAAATGAACAATGTAATAACATTGATAAACTTTTATATTATGAAAATATTATTGTTGATGAACTTATATAACAATCACAATTTATACATTTAAGAAGATTTAAAGAGAAAAATGATTTATTATTTTTAATGATTATATGGTATATATATAAGAATCAAATTATAATATAAGATATAAAAATAGTAATTCTAAAATATGATATGATGCCATAAAGGAAGATATGAAATTAATAGACTAAAATAATATTTAGGAGCTCATTGAATTATCTAATAATTATAGAAGAATAGGTTTTAAATGAGTTTTAAGACTAAACTCAATTCAAAGAGCAATATCAAATTATATAAAGTCAAATTAATTATTAAAAGCTTTACTCATAATAAAGAGATTGATTATAACGAGACTTTTTTCTTAAATTTCTAAAAAAAACTTCTTAAGAATTATCAAAGCCTTAGTAACTTATTATGATCTTGATGTTAAAATAACATTTTTAATAAGAATTTAGATGAAAAGTTCTATATGAAACTGCTAGTCATAAGTGCCCAGCAAGCCAATCACATGAGTGATGGCACGTGTGACTTGATAAGGAATCTTTTTGCTTATTATATTTTGACATTTATCACTTTATATTGACATATATATATATATATATATATATATATATATATATATGTCAATATATATATATATATATGTCAATATATATATATATATATTGTGATGTCCTTAAATATGTGCAATGGGAATCGGATCGTGATAAGATCACGATAATGAGACCGATTCACCTTCAAACATATATCCTAAATAATCCCGGTCATAGGTTACTCGAGAGGGACATCGAAATAATCGGACAGATTAGTGTGCTGTATACCCGTCCATATGATGGGTGTAGCTAGTCTCATAACTGCTCATGTGGGGACACTAGGGATACAGTACAGGTGCTCATTGGAGAATGAGTTCACTGATCGATCCGCTTATGGAATGCTGGATGGTTGATGATGCCTTATTGTAAGATAACGATTTCGTAGTCCCAGTGGTGTATCTGGTCCTTAGACTTGAGATACCAAAGATGTCCTGTATGAGTGCTTCATTCTTTGATACTGGATTTATAGGTTTGGATGTCCCAAATATAGTACAACCGATTATTGAGAGTGGCAATCGACCTTACGAGGGCTATTAAGTATTGATAGAGGACCATCCACTCTCGGCGTCATGAGAGGAATATCTTATATGTTCTTGCTCAGACAAATCCCTAACTAGGGTCATTCAGATTGAAAGAGAAAGAGTTTTCCGGGAGAATCTGATTAGAGCGAGACTCGAGTAGAAACTGTATGAGTCTGACAACACCATGCCCGATATACGGTCTCTGGGATATTATATGGATGAGGGATTATAGGTACATGGTAATTGAGGATAGATAGGTCCAGTGGAATGGATTTCCCTATATCGTTTGGGGACTACAGCGTGGTGGCCTAATATGTCCGTAGTCGATGAGTCGAGTGAATTATTATGGAGATAATAATTCACTAAGCTAGAAGGAGTTCTGACAGGTATGACTCACGGCCAACTCGATATTGGGCCTAGAGGGTCACACATATATGGTAGGAGTTACGATGAGTAGAGGTTCGAATATGAGATATCCGCCAAAGTCCCTATCTTATTAGATATCCAATAAGCCCCTGAATTATTGGATCCTATGGATGAGATCCAATAAGAGCCCATAAAAAATTATTGGATAGAGATCCACTAATCTAAGAGGCTTGGGTAATTGGATAGAGATCCAATACCTAATATGGGAGGATCTATTAGGTTATGACAGGGGACCTATATAAATATGAGAGATTCAATGGTTCATAGGCTAGAGCATTTGCTTGCCTCTCCTATTCTTCTCTCCCTCTCCACCTCAAAGCAAGCCTAGAGTTTTGAGGAGCGTTGTCGCAGCCCTACTATGTGGATCACCACTAGAGAGGAGGACGCTTGACCTCCTTCACCCTCTCCTAGAGATCTGCAAGGAAACAGGGATGTACGATCTCCCTATGTAACATAATCTATTCTATACATAATTTGTTTCGTGGATTTTTGCTTACCAATCTTCGCACGACGACGAACAACTTTTTGGGAAATTAGGGATTTTGTTTTCTTATTCTTCCGTTACGCATGTGATGTCGCCCCAACATTTCCCAACAAAAACAATCCAAAGTTCACAGAAAAGATAAAAGAACATTTGGTTTATAAACTTAAAAAATTTATTTATGACATTAAATAAGTTTTCAAATAGTGATCTATAATATTTTATAATACAATTACTGCATTTAGATTTAGTAAAAACATTGTTGATCAATGCATATATATAAAGATTAATGAGAGTAAGTTTATTATTTTGACCCTATATATAGATGATATTCTACTTGCTAATAGTCATTTTAGTTTACTATATAAAACTAAGAACTTCTCACTAAGAATTTTTAGATGATTGAGATAAACGAGGCAGTTTATGTTATTAGTATAGAGATTATTAAAAATCGATCTCAATAATTGCTATGACTATCATAGAAAGAATATATTGATCAAATTTTGGAGATATTCAATATACATCTTTACTTAAAAAATGATACACCTATGACAAGGGATGAAAAATTCAATCGAAGTTAATGTTTTAAAAATGATTCAGAATTGAATCGGATGAAAGATATTTCATATGTATTCTTAATTGAAAATTTATTATATACTCAAACTTATATCAAGTTATATATTAGTTTTGTAGTTGGAATACTAAATAGATACTAGAGTAACATAGGAATAGAGCATTAAAAAGCTAAAAATAATAATAAGATATCTATAAGATATCACTTATAGAAAATCTAATTAATTAGAAGTGATAAGATTTTAGATGTTGACTTCATAATATATTTTTTTTCTAGCTGATAAGCTAATTTCTTGAAAGAGTGCTAAATAATCTATTATTGTATCATCGACAATGGAGATTGAATTTGTGACGTGCTTTGAGACTACTAATCAAACTTTATAGTTGTAAAATTTTACTTCAGGATTTAGTATAGTTGACTCAATTATCAAGTCACTAAAGATATTTTGTGATAATACTATAATATATATTTTTTCTTATGAGAATAGCTAAGTACTTACATCATTCAAAGCACATTGAGATAAGATATTTAATTGTTACAGAAAGAGTCCAAAATAAGAAGTGTTAGTCGAGAATTTCAGTACTACTTTAATGATTATTAATATATTGACTAACACCTTATGACCTAAAGTATATAAAGAACAAATTTTTAGAATAGGTTTTGTAAGAAACTGATAAAATGTATAGTGATATATGTTTAAGTGATTATTGTTATGATTATTAATCAATTAACTAAGGCATTACAACCTAAAGTATATAAAGAACATATTCTTAGAATAGATCTTGTGGACACTCCATAAAGTATATAAAGAACATATTCTTAGAATAGATCTTGTGAGCAGCCCATAAAATAAAATGTAGGTGATATATGTCTTGGTGGTTTTTGTAATTAATGTTATTATTTGTATAAATAAAAGTTATTATTTCTACTACCTTGTTTTATTATTCTTATTTACATATTATATTTGTATTGATAATAGGATTGTCTTAATAAAATAAATTATATAGATCTTTATTGACTACTTTAAGGAAGAATTAACAATGTTATATTACATCAAGAGAAATATGATACAAATGACATATGCGTAGTTTAACTTGATATAATATTATGGTATTTATTGGATTTATTTACATCTTTTTTAGATTGTGCATGTATAAAATTATCTTTTGAAACTTATAATCTAATCAAGTAAAATTATTTTTAAAATAAAATTTTATTTTATTATTATGATTTTTAAATATTTATTTTATATCTCTTTCGATTTATGAGCTAGATAGAAAAATGTGAACCATATGTGGCTCATCACCTAATCAATAAGATGCATTAAGGATTATAATTAGATTCTAATCAAATATCTTATTATCAATATTTATATAAATTCAAATCTTGAATATTGATCTTGATAGAAGAGAATATCTAAGATATATTTCCAAACCCTCCCTCCTCTCTCCTATAAATAGACAGGATCATTTATGTTGTATAACATGTTTTGTGATATAACTCCAATAATGATGATTTTGCTAGAAGTAGGAGAAAGACGAGGGCTAGTTTGTTATAAGAATAAGAGGCGACAACAACGACATGAGGTATTTCGATTAGACATGCAATAAAGATACGCACATATCCTTCCCAAATCTATGATAATTTAGATTTCAATTCTTGGTATAATTATTTTTTACATTACAGTTATTTTCCAACAATTCTTGAAAACTATATACAAAATCATTGAAGTCTAGCGAAAAATAGATTTTGAAGCTAATAATTATTAACCAGCAATTTAAATGTGAAAAGAGAGATACGTACCTCAAAAGTCAGAAGTATGATTTGTTGATTGCCTTCAATCGATACATGAAAGAAGAAATATTAGAAATTATTATTCATTTGCCAAACAAAAATAGAGATGAGTTAAATATTACTATCGGATGGGTTAGAGATTAATAATCTTAAAATGAAAGAGTCTATTGATATATCTTGTGTTTGATCAAAACTTTAAATTTTTTTTTATATATAAGAAAAGCACATGAGAATATTCGATGATTATGAGTCGATACTAAGTTTAAGTTTGATCTTAAGTCAATTTTGAATGTTGAACGAAACCATCATTATAACTAAATAATGAAGTATAATCAATCAAAGACGTTGTGATAGTCCTAATTTTATCTAAGAACCTGATTATAAATAGAAAAATTATCAATGATAGTTATCTAGTGAGTATGGATATAATATGAACCCAATCAAAATAAGGTTTACATATCGAAATATATATTTTAGAAACTAGCTTCTTTGGTTTATGATTTGCTCATATGATCTTTTTTTTATTTCTTAAATTTGAGAAGTACCTATTTTTTGGCTATAGACATAAGAAGGATTTAAGTTTTGAACATATATATATATATATATATATATATATATATATATATATATATATATATATATATATATATATATATATATATATATGGAGAGAGAGAGAGAGAGAGAGAGGAAGTCACGGTAATCTTTCTTGGCTGTGGATGAAGTAAAAGATAAGATAAGGAGCAATTAATCAAACAAGTTCATTGATACGTTTATTTTGGGCTCACAATTCAAGTAAAGAATCCATGCACTGCCGACCACTGCTGGTATCTCAGTGGCCTTTCACCTAACCTCTCCCACCGGATGTGCCTCAAACTTCGCCATGTGAGTCGATGTGAAGAAGTGTGAGCGATGGGGAAGACGAAACAAGGAACGAACACAGCGAATAGTGCGGCTTGGAATTAACGCACAACGAGGCGTAGATGGCCATAGGATTTTGATTGAGGAGGTGGTAGCCGAAGTCAAACTATGGGTGAGAATTTGACAGAAGCCAACAAGGTAATGAACTGTTATGTGTGATCACTTTCATGCCACTCACTTGTCATGAACTACCGATGCTATCTCTGATTCGAAATGCTAAGTTGATAAGAGATAAAACAAATCATGTTAATTTAGATGTCTGATACATCGGTGATGATGCACTTATCATCAACGTTGAGTGTTACTCGAACGTGAAGAATCATCGGATGTCATAGTGTTGATGTCGATACAATATTCTAACTCTCCACATTTCATTAACCCATATCAACAAGCAAATAAATCCAACTCTTCGTCCGTATCTGACGTGAAACTAAGTTTGGAGGGAGTAGAAGTCGCTTGATAGCGACTATGAGAGAATCCCACTAACAAGGCTTCAAGACGAGAGGAGGAGGACGTGCCAGAGAAGCAAACATGCATTTGCTGAGGTGTCTTCAATTAAAGTCCTCAGTTCACACTGACTTCTTGTGGGGGCCTCGAAAACTACGTGCATTACGGCCTCGGATTTGGACGCTTAGCCATGCAGAGAAGGCCTATAAATACCCTTCGCTACCTCCCTCCATCCACCACTATCTCATCTCTCGGTTCACTACTCGTGCAAGTGTAGCCACCATGGCTGGTAGAACAGCTCGAGTTGAGCTCTGCGCTCTTGCCTTCTGTGCTCTCCTCAGCCTCCAGCTCGCCTTGGCCTCTAGATCCCTTTATGGAACTGGAGCCGGAGGTGGAGGTGGAGGTGGAGGCGGCGGCGGTGGTGGCGGTGGAGGTGGTGGTGGCTCTGGATATGGTTCAGGTTACGGCTCCGGATATGGTGAGGGCGGCGGTACGGGGAGCGCTGGAGGGTATGGTAGAGGAGGAGGAGGTGGAGGCGGCGGTGGCGGGGGAGAAGGAGGAGGTGAAGGCGCTGGCTCCGGTTCCGGGCATGGCTACGGCTCTGGCTCTGGATACGGTGAAGGTGCCGGCGGTGGGAGTGCTGGTGGATACGGTAGAGGAGGCGGCGGAGGTGGCGGCGGGGGAGAAGGGGTTGGTGAAGGCTCGGGATATGGGTCTGGCCATGGCTATGGATCCGGCTACGGTGCTGGTGCTGGTGCTGGTGGCGCTCAGGGTGGAGGTTACGGGAGTGGTGGAGGTGGCGGAGGCGGCGGTGGAGAGGGCTCGGGCTCCGGCTCCGGCGCTGGTTCCGGCTCAGGCTACGGTAGCGGAGGAGGAAACGGTCACTACTAGATTTGATCTCGACGCTGCACTACCGATAAACAGTAATGTAAGATGCGGATGTGTGTGTGTGTGTGTGTGTGTGTAATACCAAATAAGCTTTCTCGGTGACATAAAGAATGGCTACGGATGTCTTATTGCTTGTTTCTGTAAGTGGAAGCCTGTCATCAATCTCTTACAGCTACTACTGTGTACAAGTCCTAATAAATGTTGGATATTACCTATCCATTTATGACCATCTCAAACAATGTTCATTTGTCCAAGTAAGCCTATAAATAAAGTACAATGAGGGCTCCAATTTAAGATAATTATTGTATTTTATTTATCAGAAGAAATATTATTCTCTTATACTTAATTAGTCAGATGTCCTGACACTAATCAAGTAAAATTATAACTGTCCAATCTATTATTATTATTATTATTATTATTATTTGCCAATGTTATTCCATCTAAAAACTCAAGTCATTAGATATTTTTTATAAGACTGGTTTTGAGAAGATTTGAATTCATAACCTATCTTCCTTCCTTGAAGTCATTTCATCTAAAAAGCTTATGCCATTAGATGAGACACCATCTCTATTTTCATATTCTTAAGCCAACGTTCTAACCCTACAAGAAGGAAGAGGAAACTAAGGATTTAGCTTGCCCTGTTATCAACCTGTTCCCATCTCGTATCCGAATCTGATCGCATCAATATCGCATCAGACGATCAACTTCGAGGTTATTATAGAAGAAAACTGGAGTCTTAGTGTTGTTTCACATAAACTATCCCGCTGGATTTAGCTTGGCCTGCGCTTCCCCCAAGTGTCTCGATGAGAAGAACTACACGCAATCTGGTGGATTAGACAACCTTAAAATAACATGAACAACACACGCTCCCAACATGACGAAGCAATCCAAAGGAGAGAGAGGGGGGGGGGGGGTGTTGGAGTGATTGGCCACCGGATTGGGATAGTGACAATGACACAAGAAGGCAATGCAGGAGTGCATCGTGATGCGCGTTGGAATCGACCAGAAGCAGGAGATTGACATTTATCTTCATCATAGCCTTTGAGGTGCTTCAAACGCGGAATAGGCTAGACCTCGGCACAGCAGAATCCACACCTCGCACTACTCGTATATGAATGCAAGGAAGAGAAGGGATGGATAAGGTTGGCCGATAGCTATCCCGAGGGAATCCCACTAACCAAATCGATGGAGACAACGTCTTCAAAAACCAAAGTGATGTAGACAACGGTTGAGGAAGCAAGAAGAGAAAGGGTGGCGGTGAAGTCCTGGGACCAGACGAGTGTTCCAAACCAATGGACCGCCCACCGCGGTCGGCTTCCTCCACAAGTCCTCGTTTCACACGCGCTTTACTTCCGGCAAGCTAAAACTACGTCCACCCATTATGGCCTCGGATTTGGACTGTTAGCCATGCACGGAAGGCCTATAAATTCAGCTCTCAGTTCACTAGTGTTGCAACCATGGCTGGTGGAACAACCTGTGTTAAGCTCTGGGCTCTTGCTTTCATTGCTCTCCTCAGCCTCCAGCTCGCCTTCGCTGCTAGATCGCTGGCTGGAACTAGCGCCGGAGGTGGCGGAGGAGGAGGAGGTGGAGGTGGTGGTGGTGGAGATGGTGGCGGTGGCTCGGGATATGGCTCCGGCCACGGCTCTGGATATGGCGAGGGTGCCGGTGGGGGGAGTGCAGGAGGGTATGGTAGTGGGGGCGGTGGTGGCGGTGGCGGCGGAGAAGGGGTTGGTGAAGGATCTGGCTATGGCGCAGGGCATGGCTATGGGTCCGGTTATGGCGCAGGTGCGGGTGGCGGGAGTTCCGGAGGATATGGTGCAGGAGGCGGCGGCGGAGGAAGGCGGAGGTGCAGGCGCTGGCTACGGTTCCGGGCACGGGTACGGCTCCGGATATGGCGCAGGTGCTGGTGGAGGGAGTGCCGGAGGATACGGCAGAGGCGGAGGCGGAGGCGGAGGAGGAGGTGGTGGTGGCGGAGAAGGGGGCGGTGAAGGCTCGGGATACGGGTCTGGGCATGGCTACGGCTCTGGCTATGGCAGCGGAGGAGCAGATGGACACTACTGAGTTGTAGTAATGTTCGAAATACGTGTGTAATAAATGCTTGTAAGACTACTTTCTTGAGATCAATAAAACAACTACTGTTGTTTCTTATTTGTATAAGTGGACTAATGTTCTCATTGCAAATCTCAATAAATACAAAACCTTATTATTAATCATCAAAATCTTAATTGTATAAGTGGAATATGTAAGACTAATCTTATTTTTTACATCTTAATGGGCATAAAATTAAGTCCTAAAGTATATAGGAATAAAATAATGAATACTGTATAACATGCATAGTGGAATCTATCAAAGTTGGTTTATGTGCACCAAATCCCATTTCTCATACTGTTTATTTACATAAATTTCCTTTTCTTTTAACATTTCCTTTTCAGGTATTGCACAACAGCTCAATATCTTTTGGGATGCGTTGACTCCACTTAAATGGGACGGCGCCGTCAACATATGATCATTCAAATTCGATTGAGATCGATTGGTCAACTCGTCGGTCACATTTACATCAAATAATCGGCAACTTAGGAAAAAATATCAGTTCATATATGCCATCAATACTCTCTAACAAAATACTTATAACATTTCTTTTTAGTTTTACATTATAATTGAATTAAAATTTAAATTTATTTATAAGAATCTAATGAATGTACGATATTAAATTAGACAGACATATAATTCAAACTCAACAAAGTTAATTTTATTCCCTCGCAATTGCTATGGCTTCCAAAATCTCATTAGAAATAAACTAAAAATATTCTCTCTCTCTCCACTTCATTATATTTTGATTGAATTAAATATTTTAACTATTTTCATATACTCATTATTTTTTTTATGATTGATTTTAATTTCATGACCATTTTGATTGTTTCTTTTCTTGTATTTTTTTTTTATGTATCCAAAATGATTAGGTCCTATTTTGACTGTTTGTTATTATCGTCGTTCTTATTCACATTTGATTTTATTGTTGAAGACAAATATTTTGTCAAGTTGGATCGGATTCATAGATAAGCATGTCTTAAGATTAGATCTCGATCATACCATAGTATTTGCATGCTTATGATTGATTGTGATGTACTGTTCAAGTAAAGCCACCATGCACTGCAATCTTAGTGGTGTTCTACCCACCCTTTCCACTGGATTTTGCTTGCTTATGCTTCACCCAAGTGTCTCGATTAGAAGAAGAGCAATCAAGCGATGTGGTAGACGAAGCACAGACGCCGGTGAGCGGTGCAGCTGCTGTCACATGGCACTCAACTCGCAGATGAGAGAGAGAGAGAGAGAGACCGACGGCCGCAAAGGAAGGTTGGCGGTGGTGGTGCTCTCTGCCATGCAGCAACGAGTGCCATGGAATCAGCGAAGTGGAGAACTCCGAGAAGTGCTTCAGACGCGGAACGAGTTCCGAGCGACGTCGAGAACGTTCCAGTGCTGGTGGATGTCGATGACATGATTTGACAGCAACCAAAGGGAGAGATATGGAAATAATTGCAGCGTTGATAGAGAATGCCACTGAGATGGTGACCGAGAGAATCCCACTTGCCGACCTGCTTCCACAAACTACGTGAATTGTGGCCTCGGATTTGGACTGTTAACCATGCAGAGAAGGCTTATAAATACCCTTCGATTGCCGCTGGGATATAGCAACCATGGCTGGTAGAACTCGTGTTAGGCTTTGTGTTCTAGGCTTCATTGCTCTCCTTAGCCTCCAGCTCGCCTTCGCCGCTAGATCTCTGGCTGGAGTTAGCGCCGGAGGTGGCGGAGGAGGAGGAGGTGGAGCTGGTGGCGGTGGCTCTGGATATGGTGAGGGTGCCGGTGGGGGGAGTGCGGGAGGGTATGGTAGAGGGGGCGGTGGTGGTGGTGGCGGTGGCGGTGGCGGTGGAGAAGGGGGTGGTGAAGGATCTGGCTATGGCGCCGGACATGGCTATGGGTCCGGTGGCGGGAGTGCTGGAGAAGGAGGCGGTGGCGGCGGGGGAGAAGGCGGAGGTTCAGGCGCCGGCTCTGGGTATGGACATGGCTACGGCTCCGGGTATGGTGAAGGTGCTGGTGGCGGGAGTGCCGGAGGATATGGCAGAGGTGGCGGAGGCGGCGGTGGTGGTGGCGGAGGGGAAGGTGGTGGTGAAGGCTCTGGATACGGTTCTGGTCATGGCTATGGATCCGGCAATGGTTCTGGCGCTGGCGGCTCTCAAGGCAGAGGGTATGGAAGTGGTGGAGGGGGTGGAGGTGGTGGTGGAATGGGCTCCGGCTCCGGCTCTGGCTACGGTTCTGGTTATGGTTCTGGGTACGGCGGCGGTGGCGGCGGCGGAAATGGCCACTACTAGATTTAGTTCTATATACCATTAAATTACCTGCAATAAGAGCTCTGTTGCTGTATCAGTAAAACTTAGCATGACGTGTGCTCAATACAAAATACGTGGGAGCTTACTTGCTAATGCATATAATAACTTCATGTTGGTATAGCTTCTAGCTTGGATTTATATGGGAAATTTATATTATGACAGCTTAATATATATTTGGTATTTTTGAATTATGAAACTAAATTTATAAAGAAGCAGCCAACAAATATGGATTGATTATATTGGTGTTATGATCATTCAAATGATAACATATCAACTTTGCCATATGATTATTTATATTTTGATATCAATATCCTCTAATGTTATCTTTTTAATTCTATCATGTTGTTATATCAATCATTTTAAGTTATTCTTTAAATGTTATTTCTAAGATCATCCTCTCAGTTTATTGAATAAGATTCCGAAATGGATGGTTTGTGGATTGATTATTTCTCCACTAATGTCTTAATCACATCATTTGGAGGGACTGCAGATGCAAGTCTATATTCACAGCTTAACACAAGGATAAAAGGCTCAATCAACAGATGTGAGTATGATTGACTTGGTGAGTTAATTTACAGTTAACTAAAATGAGTAAAAGATGAGGATCTAGAAACACTATTATGAGCTTAATTTAAAATGCTGATACCAGAAAATGACTTGGGCTAAGAGCAGATTTTGCAGGTCAAACAATTTCAAAGTTGACTAAATGAGCAAGTGGTAAATAAAATACTCATGTCTCAAATACAATGATCTGCTGTGAGCAAAATTGCTCCCATGCACATTAACTGAATGAAATTTAAACCTCATAGATTTTGAATGTAAACCATATTAAACAAATCCATGAAGTAGAAGTTGACCAGAATATGCTACAACTTTTAAACTTCCAAGTCATAGTGGCACTCGAACAAGTCACTTCCCAGTAGTACATCTCATATGCAAGATGTTTTTTTTTTATTCGTCATCATCATCAACTTGAGAGCTGCGCCGATGTGTCAACTCAGTGTATCAGCGAGCCCCGCTGGTGGCGCCAACTAGAACATCCTTATACCGGCCAATCGGTCTCAGCATTTTCATCATCCTCTGTCAAAAAGATATAAGAGTTGTTAGCTAATAAAATAAAAACTGAGATAAGGGCAGCGCAAACAACTAACTACAAGATACATAAGGCCGAAGCAGCACAGCATAGTCTCTATACCCTTTGAAATGGTAGCACCATACCACAAAAAAATCCAAATCTGCTATGCCACTTGATGTGACCACTTCTCAATATTATTTCTGATGTACGCATTAATTGATTGATTGTGAGTTCATATGGAAGTTGCAAAACATCATTGATTTCAGTATTGTGTTGCAAAACTGAATTGGTGGAGCTTTCACATACATGGTTGTCCCAATCAAAAAGAACAAAAAAAAGACTACGACGGGGAACTCGAACCCGATACACAAAAGGTTTGGATGATTTCTCTGACTGCTTGTGAATTCTAAATATAAAACTAGTTATCTCAAGTTCAAGCTTCTGGGTATAGATCTTGTACAAAATTGAGCATCAAAAATTTAAAATTCTTCCCTACTGATGGGATATGTCATCCAGGATAGGGTATGCTCAAAACTGATGGGACTTCAATGCTGTTGCTAAGTGTTATGAGTAGACATACACATCGAATAATCTAGGTGTTGACAACATCATCATAAAAAAAACATAGCCTACTATCAGAATCATGGATTAGCTGTAACTGAGAAAGAGAAGTGTGTGTGTGGTACATCGGGACCATAAAGCTATACTAATTTTTCAACATTTGCTTGTATAGTGTAGTAGCATTTTGCACAATAGAAGCAAGCATACCCCGTCGTTGATGCTAAACCTCCATTTAATTTGATGAAGCTGCCATTTGTCTCGCTGCCATCGATGCCCCAGAACAATGATTCCCACGACAGCAGCAGCTACAACAACTGACCAAAAGGTATCTGCCTCCTTTGCCTGGCGATACAATGATACTGCATGCCTCTTCCACCACGATTGGCAGGGAAGGTTGGATCGATCAAATTCGTCTTCATCTGGCTCTGTATGATCTCGAGGAGAATCCATATGCACATCGAAAGCTTCTTCACCCTCACATTTTCTGCCACCCTTACGTTCTTCGGAGCGAATAGCGACATCAGGATCAGCATATAAATCTTGCTCCATTCCAACCAAATTTTGCCGTTGAGATCTCTTGCTGTCTTCAAATCCCATATCATGAACAGCAATTCTACTCCCTTCATCAAAAAACTTGACGGCATGTAGGTCATCATCGAATACAATCTGCATCTTTTCTTTATCAGAATCATCAACTCCATCATTACCAACTTCTACCACTGCAGAACTCACATTATGCCTGTCCGGCTCAATATGGATTTCGCTTACATCGGGTTCTATTGGGAGATTCTCATGTTCACTGGGTGGAAACACAAAATGACCAGACATGAATAACGCTGCAGAAGACTCGCGTTCGGCTACGCCTATCTCTCTACTTTCATCAGTAGGGTCAAATTCTGGACCAGGTGATGCAGCATAGGCAGATGCTGTGAGAGACACGACTTCCCAGTCAACCCCGCGAGAAGAAGTTCCCTCTTCCTTTTTCTCGTTGTCCGCCATGTCAAACCCTAATATTTATTAGAAATTTAGAAAGATCAAGTTATTCCGGTGCAGACAAAAATACATATCCAAATGAACTCAAGCACATAAGGAAAAAGAGGAGCACATTTCCAATAAGATCAACACCCAAGAAACAAAATCCATATAGTAAAAAAGCAGAAGTTTTCCTCCTCCATTTTCTACACAGATTCTTCCCCCTTCTTTCATGGAAGCCAAGTTAGCGTCTTAATATCAAATCAAGCAATCATGAGATCAAACTCTCTTTGTTAGAGGCAATCTCATGATTAATGTACCGCATGAAGCAACAGACATCAAACCATTCCAGTAGAAGCCACAACTGTGAATAATGATAGAAAGCCCCAATATTATCGAGACACTCCGACTTCTCGACATAAAATCTACAGTCTCGTCGACGAAACCCACCAAAATTATGCGACGGGTTGAGAATCTAACCATCTAATCCAGCCCAACAAAGTCAAATATCCAGATAAATAAACTGGCACCCATCTATCAAAGCAAAGTACCAAACTGACAGAGACCTCAAACTCTAATATGACGAGATACAACAAAACTAGAAAAAATCATTAGAAGAAGGAACTCAAAAGACGAGATCTTTTACCTCAAAACGGAGATCTTTAACAAGGAAAGGTAGGTGGGGAGCGAGGAGAAGAGGATGGACTCGGAAGAATCCCCAGCAAAGACGCCGGAGGCGATGAAAGGGTGGGCGTGGGCGAGGGCGAGTCGAGATCTTGTGCTTCCGCGATTGGGACCGATTTGGCCGGTGTTCTCCGTACCAAAACCGGCTGCAACCGGTCACCCTCTTTGAAAGACACACCCACGTAAAAAAATTACTAAAAATTAATTTAGCCTATTTTCTATTTAATTTTATTCCATTTAAGATGAATTTACTCCCTGTGGATCAGAACAATATTATTATAGAAAATTTTGTGAGCTTAAAAAGTTATTTTCTAAATTGAATTACATTGAATAGGATTATTTTTGTTTAGGAATGAATTTATGCTTTTAAATTAGATATTTTTACTAATTTCATTCCTTTAGGATTGAGTTTATGCTTTTTTTAATTTACTCAATTTAAGATAAATATACAATCACTTTAGACCAAAAACCACTAGAATATTATGAGAAAAAAGTTTTTCAAGGTTTAAGAAAAAAAATTAGAGACATAAGATGTACTATTTTTAAATGTGATTATGCTCTTTTTGGGTTTTTTTTTTAAGTATAACTAAACTCATGCTCTTCCAATAATTCTTAAATTTTCAAAAAAACTTTGAAAAATACATTACATAGGTTTTCAATAACCATTTTTCAGCTTTAAGCATTTAAATTAGGCAATTGTACTAATTTTATCACTCAAGTGGTTATAATTAAGTCTTTTAATTTTACCCAATTTAAGATAAATTTATAACCAACCACTTGAATATTATTATAAAAAATTTCTGATAATTTTTTAAAAATATTTTTTTAGAGTTGCACTATTTTTGTAGTCGTATTCAAAAACTATATAACTCATCTCACTTTTTTTTTTTGAGAAGTCTCATATTTTTAGAAAACTTTGAAACTGAATTATAAAGGCATAAATGGCCATTTTTCTATTTTTAAGCATTTAAAAATATATTTTTTACTAACTTCATCCCTTAAGAGCTGGAATTTATGCCTTTTTTAGTTTATCTAATTTAAGATGAACTTATAATAACTTTGGCCTGAAAATTACTTGAATATTATCCAAAAAAAGGTTTTGAGTTTTGAGAAAAATAATAATAAGGACCTGAGTTACATTATTTTTTAATATGATCACACTATTTTTAGAGTATTGTTAATAAATAGTATAGCTTACCTCTCTCTCTTTTAAAAAATACTTAAATTTTTCAGAAACCTTGTAAATGACTTACAATATATAAATAATCATTTTTTTCCATTTTAAGTATTTAAAATAGATATTTTCACTAGTCTTACCTCTTAAGATGTTAAACCTGTATTATTTTTTAACTTTATCCAATTTAAGATGAATTTATAACCATTTGAATATTATCACAAAGTTTTCTGAAGTTTTGAGAAAAAAAATACTTTTAAAGACCTTAGTTATACTACTTTTGGAGTCATATTCAAGAATAATGCAACTCACTCTTTCCAAAAAAAATTGTTAAATTTTTTAAAAAAGCTTTAAAATGAATTCCAAATGCCTAAATGATTTTTTATTTTTTAATGTAAATATGTTTACTAATTTCATTCCTTAAGAGGTTCAATTTGTGTTTTTATAGTTTTATCTAATTAAAAAAAAAAGAATCATTTTGGGTCAAAATCACTTAAATATTATGAAAACTTCTAAGTTCTAAGAAAAAAATTTAGAGACCTTAACATACTATTTTTGAACGAGGTTATATTATTTTGAGGTCCTATTAAAAAAAAGAGTATAAACCTTATTCAAAAATCTTAAAACTAATATTTTATTTTTTTAAAAAAATCTTAAATTTTAGAAAACTTTAGAAATAAGTTCTAAATGATTTATTTTATATTTTTAAGTATTTAAAATAAGTATTTTTACTATTTGAAGCCCTTATGATGTGGAATTTGTGTATTCTTTTTGAATTTTACCCACTTTAAGGTGAATTTAAAATCACTTTAGGTCAAAAACTACTTGAATATTATCAGAGGATTTTTATGAAGTTTTGAGAAAAAGAAACAGTTTTTGCAATCTAAGTGACATTGTTTTTAACTAAGATGACACTATTTTTGGATCCTGTTTAAAAATAGTATATTTCACATCTTTTTTTTTAAAAAAAAATTTGTAGAAAACCTTATAAATGAATTATAAATGCCTAAATGATCATATCATATTTTCCATTTTAGTAGTTAAAATAGGTATTTTGTTTACTAATTTTAACCTTTATGAGTTTGAATTTGTGTCTTTTTATAATCTTACCTAATTTAAGGTGAGTTTACAACCGCTTTGTACCAAAAAAACCACTTGAATATTTTCATAGAATATTTTTTAAAGTTTTGAAAAAAAAAATAGAGACTTGTTTGAATGATATTTTTAGGGGCATATTCAAAACAATGTAATAACATTTAAAAATAGTATAACTCATATCTCACTCTTTCCAAAAATTCTCAAATTTTCAGAAAACTTAAAAATAAATTATAAAAGCATAAATAACCATTTTGGGCTAATAAACACTTGAATGTTATTAGAGAAGATTTTTAAAACAAATTGAATGTCATATTTAAATATAGTGTAATTCACCTCTCATTCTTTCGAAAATTCTTAAATTTTCATTAAACCTTGAAAAGGAATTATCATCCTCAATTTTTTCACTAGATTAATATAAAAACTTTTACAAATAATATCCAAATTCTAGGATTCATCCTTACCAATAAGCTTTCAATATAAAATGATTTAACATAAAAAACTATTAAATAAATTTTTATATTAAAATAATTAAAAATTATGAATATCATAAATGGTTTAAAAAATAAAAAAATATTATACTTTCCTCTTTAATATATATATATATATATATATATATTACTTTTATTTATTTGAAATCCATAATGACTCGTTGATTCGGCCCAAACGAATCTAATTCGATTCGACCCAATTGTCTTCAAACGAACGCAAGTCGCTCCCGTTGAGTGAAGCCCGGTTTCCGAAGCAGCGCCGAAATCCCCTCTTTGTTACACGACCACCTTCTCCCTCTCCGCCTCCATCACGGTCTTCCTTCTCTCGGCAGCCGTTCTTCTTCGGAGATAAAGGTGGGTCAAAGCCCAAAGGTCTCCCCTTATTTTCTTCTCCCCTTCCTGTATCCGTGTATTTCGAGCATCGATCTTGAACTGTTTCGGTAAACCAGCTTGAGATGTAGGCGTACGCAGTGGGAAGTTCTTGCTTTTTCATCTGAAAATTAGGTCTTTGATTGTTCAAGATCCTGGTCCATGGCCTTGTTTCTGATCGGATTCATTTTCCATAGTTTCTACCACAAATTATAGTTCTTTTCAGGTCACGTTTTATTCTTCACAAGGGAACTGAGATGGGAATGGAATGTTACTGTGGAAATGCGTGAAAGGAATGAGATTTTTGGAATCTGGGTTTGGGTTTTAGATACTGTGCTTTGATAGTTAACAGGCAACACGAAATGTATTCTTACTGCTTTGAGGTGGTTACGTTGAAGCTGAACAGTTGTTTGTATAGAGAAAGAGGTTTTGTGATAATTAGGGTTGTTATTTTAGTGATTGTGAGTCGTCACAATTAATAGATTGGTCGGAAAAATGGGAGGTATTGCGATGCATATATCTAACTAGGTTGGAATTTCAACTTCGGAACTTCAGGTATGCTCAGAAAGTAGGATTTCCTTGACAGTGACTGTGAAATGGGGTAACCCGATGTCCGAGTCTTGTAGAACATAGATAAAAGTTGTGAGAGATAATGGTTACGGTGAAATACTAGTAACTGTCATGAAAAGATGGATTCAAGCCGGTCCTTGTTCCTACTTTGAAAACTTGGCTGAAACTAGACTTGCCTGTGGCTACATTAAAACTAGAATTGATTCAACCTGTTAAAAGATGGATCCAAGTCATGTAGGATATGATGCTTCAGTTTAGACTTAAGACACTTGCAAGTAGTGTCAAATCTATTCTCAACACCTTGCTTATAGATTTGTGTTCAACATTGTCCTCCTGTATGCCTGCCTTATGCCAAAATGTGAGATAAATATCACATCCAAGTTTTACTTTGCTTCCAGCCTTTTCTATTCGGTTTCATTGATGCAGTTCTTCTGCATCAGTTGCTTTTTATGTGCAAGCTTTTTTTAAGAAATGGTAATGTCAAGCAGGAGTTATACATCAAATTTGCTTTATTCTGTTCTTGAATTTGTTTTTGTTATCATATCGTCTCAGTATGTGTATTTATAGTGCAGAAAACTGATTATGGGAAAATGGAGTACAATGTGGTTATTCACAAAGAAATCTGTAACTGGTGCTTTGATTGGTCTAACAATTTCAGATCGATATGGCTTCATTGTTCCTGTGACAGGCAGTTCTATGCATCCAACATTTTCAGCCTGTGATGCTAGGTTTCCTGGGTATCTGAAAGGTATCTCATTATGGAAGGGGTTTAGTTTAAAAATTAATTTCATGGTGAAAACGTCTTCCATATAAAAAAAAATTGTGAAAAGATTTTTTTTGTCTACTTGTGCTCACTACACCCAGCTGATGTTGTACTGGTCGAAAAATTCTGCCTGGAAAAGTATAAATTCTCACATGGGGATGTAATCACTTTCAAGTAAGTTTTCATATATCCATCTGTTTTTCTGCCTGGAAAAGTATAAATTCTGGGGATGTAATCACTTTCAAGTAAGTTTCATATATCCATCTGTTTTTCTGCCTGGAAAAGTATAAATTCTCACATGGGGATATAATCACTTTCAAGTAAGTTTTCATATATCCATCTGCAGCTGTTCAGCTTAAGGACTATTTTGTTCAGAATAACTTGTTCAACC
The DNA here is from genome assembly GCA_004837865.1 of Musa balbisiana. Classification (NCBI taxonomy): domain Eukaryota; kingdom Viridiplantae; phylum Streptophyta; class Magnoliopsida; order Zingiberales; family Musaceae; genus Musa; species Musa balbisiana. The sequence continues at coordinate 33,916,810 of CM017192.1, read as the reverse complement.
ACCATTTTACAAGATTAAGCATATGTGTGTAATCAAATAGTATATGCATACTTCAATAGTTCAATCCATATTAATTTTGGTCTAATTCTTGTTTTGGGTTTTTTTATAGGTCTCCAACTAACCACAAGCAGACTTTTGTTAAAAGATTGATTGCATTGCCTGGTGATTGGGTGCAAGTTCCAGAGTCTTCTGAAATATTGAAAATTCCTGAAGGGCATTGCTGGGTTGAAGGTGATAATGCAGCCTGTAGTTTGGATTCACGATCGTTCGGCTTTGTATGTCACCTTTGAGCATGGAGTCAGTTATAACTTAAACTTTTTATTTGTTCTTCTCATTTTACATTCATAATTATCTACTTTTTCTTGTGTGTTGTATGCGTAAATACTTTTAATTCTATCATGACTTGTCATTTTGGTACATATGCCCAGCATGGCTTTACTGCAGCCCAGCATTCCATTTACTTGAGATTTGCAGTCCAACATTGTATAAGCTCCTGTTTGTCTATAATTCTTTTGCAAAGAGAATACTTAAAAGAATCAAATTCATAATTCTTTTACATTATATGAGCTCCTGTTTGGACCTAGATTTATCAGATTACTGTGACAACAAGTTTAATGATCAAAATCTGTATGAAGGTTATAAAGTTTGACATAACTTGTGCCAAAATTTTATTGGGGAACTACTTTTCATCAAATTGTATCCTTATGTTTAAGAACCTGACATATTTACTTTTTCAGCAGTGCCTTGGTCATGTTTTCAACATGTGGGCCAATGTTGTGGTTGCAAAACATAGCCTTCCAAATCCATCTATTCGGCTGATTGCGCCATATTGAACAAATGTCATTTGGTTCCTGCACACACTGGGGCAGGTTGTCCACAAAGTAATACAGCATATACCCTTGTGCCACTATCATGGATTGCTACATGTATACCACAATATCATGTCTGTGACTAGGCATTACATTACGTGCTTGCTAGCTTAGTTTGTAAAGACTTTGATAAATTATTGCAAGGTCATGGGCTTGAATCCCACCTTGGCCACATACTCTTTGTAAAAAAATTACATTACACCATCCTGGACTATGTGATTGAGCTCAAGATATACCCACTGGAAGAGCACAGATATGCCTGGTTAAAACTGAAACATGCCACTCAGGATACTGCACAAATATTACCTTTTAACCGAAACCGTGGTCTACAAGTATTGGTAAATTTGTACAAATTTGTTAACTTACTGAATTAAGAAGAAATTAGAAATGAAACTACATAGTATTTATTTGAATCAGATTGTGTTGGACAGTCTATTAAAACTTATGTTTGATATTGAAGACATGTATCCTTTTATTGCATTATCTTTATGTTACATGACTGTTGCCTGATGAAGTCTGATGTTGTCACTTCCAACTTTTCAACTCTTAAAATTGTGAAACATGGGAATCTTTAGTTTGCATTTACTGCATTACTCTGCTGGTATAAAGGAACTTCTCATGTCTTCTAGAGTGAGACATTACTTCTTGTTTGCTGCTGACATTCACATTGGGATGATTAGTGGACATCTCATCATTATTCCAAATTCATGTGTAAATTGAAAGACTGAAACATCTTTTAATGTATGCCATTTCTGATGCTTAATTTTGCAGTAGCTGGCCATCTTTCATATGAAAAACTATGAACCTTGCTTATCTACAAGAGTGACAAGTATTTATCTTAACTTGCAGGTTCCTCTGGGTTTGATTCAAGGGAGGGTGACTCATGTGATCTGGCCACCCCAACGAATAAGCCAAGTGGAAAGAAAGAAGGCTATCGAGAGAATTTCACCACATTAATTTATTTTGTTACAGATTACCTACCATTTCAAGTCAGATTCATACAGTTGTTGAACCTACAGTCTGCCCTTTGCATCTAGGCCATAACTGGATCCATCCTTAGATGGACCTTGTATTCTTCATCTATTCGAGTTTCTGTGCCATTTGTTTTCCTTGGCAATCATAAAGTCTCATTATTTATCACTTTGTTGGGGAATTAAGCGCTGTTTCTAACTAGTTAGATTTCCCCTTGAAACTTACATGACCAACACATCTTAGGAGATAAAAAGTTCTCTGATGCGGTTAGCCTACCTGGCTGTTAATTTGCTCAGCTTTAGTAATATGCTTTCTCTATTTTGTTGCCTTCATGAATCAATATATATTTAATGTTAACATGTGTCTCTGCATTATGTTTTCGGCCTATTAAGTTGGTTCAAAAACATCTTTGTGAGTGATGTGAAGTGTAATCACATCATGAAAACATTTGCTGTTCTGTTCTAAGTTTTAGAGAGAACTAAAAGTAGGCTGCCAAGTTTTTTGCTTCTACATTAGTTGTTTCTGCATGACCTAATAAAGATGGTTTTCCACATGAGTGTCCCCATGCCTTGAATCAAGAGAATCTCTGGACTTTGAAAAGAACCAAAATTCTTAGGCATACGAATTTCGATATTAATGGTCAGATGTTTGTGAGGCATTTATGGATGATTAGAAAATGAGTTATCTGTTCTCTCTATAAAGGTCATGATGGGTACTATATTTGCTAGCAGATGATATATTTTTTCACTCTTAAAGAGTTCCTAGATGAGTTACTAAATGAATTTTAATTATTCCTAGATGAGTTACTAAATGAATAATTAATATATTAAAAATCATCCATGTTTGGAAGATTGTTCAAAATTATCACTATATATCTCATGTCTTGTAGACCTTAGAGGATAGAGTGATTTGAATGCAAATACTGTTTCTTGAAAGGCTTCATCCTTCTTATACAATTGTCTCCTCAGTGATTCTTTAGAACAGTGAATTATAAATCTTATATTCCTGACTAGCCTCCTTTATGTGGAGATATTTATATCTCCTATATGTTTCAGGGTAGTAAGCTTGTTTATATCTTTTGTTTAACCTATTCCACTTGTTTGCTCTTCATCTAGTCATCAATGATGCATATGAATAGGATTGATGAATTCTTGGATTCCAAGTCATTGTACAAGGAACTCTCCTCTGTACATCCCTCATGAAGGAAATATCTAGTAATGGGAACCATGACTTCTTTTTGTTACTTGTCCTCAAAACCCTGACTCTTTGCATACCTTAATTCTTTTAACTTGATCTTTCAATGGCCAAGCAATTGGTTTTGTTCTTCTTCTCTCAGAGTCTTGAATCAACATGCTAATAGAAGAATTGTTCTTGCACTGTATAGATAATCTCATAGAGAACTTCCTGTAAAGTTGAGATACAACCAAGCAGGTAGTTTTCCTAATTCTCAGTTGCTGTCCACTTTTACCAGTTGTCACAAGAAAACAAACCAAGTAATCAACCTCACATGCTGTCTTCATATCTCCTCTTACCAGTAATGAAAAGGAGAAAAATACAAAAAGATGCTGATGGCAATACAAAGTTTTTTTGGGTAATACATGATACTTTTGATCGATATTACTAGCATTTGGCATAATTCGATATTGATCGATTAAGAAATAGTCGCTGTCGAGCACCAAATTAGATTCCAAATTAGATTAGTCGACCGGCACAGGTTGCATCTGCTCTGCTTCCTGCCTTAATTCTTCAAACAAGGCAGATGATAAGTATCTCTCTCCCAAGCTTGGCAAAACAGTCTGCAATGCAAATATCAGATCATGTTATTTCCTTGGCATTCACCTAACTGAAAAATGCTAACATGCTGATTTATTCCAAAAGCAACGAACAAATAGAAGCAGTCTGCATGATTTCTATCGGTGTGGTGTCCGATCAAGTAAATAAAATGAAGAAGACAATTAAGTTTAGAGAAGAAAGCTATCGAACAATATAATCGATATGCATTAGTAAGTTGAAACTTCCAAACTACATATGACATAATTGCACACCACAATAAGTTTGCCTTTGTTCTCTGGCATTCTTGCAAGTTCGAGTGCAGCAACAGTGTTAGCTCCAGAGGATATTCCAACCTACAAACAAATCAAACCAAAGTGACATTTAATGTAGATCGAAACAAAATTATTTAATTCTCATCACAGGAGAACAAAAAAATTTCATTTTAACATGGGATAATTGTTTATGATCATTACCAAAAGCCCTTCCTTTTTTGCCAACTCTCTAGCCATCTTTACAGCATCCTCACTCTTGACCTGCTCAAAGTTAAGATAGTGATTACATTAAGAAAAAAAATTGCCAAAGATGTTCGGGAATGTCCGAGTAAAACCTAACTTGCCTCAAGAACTTTTTCCATTACATCCATGTCCAAGATCTTGGGCTTAAAGCCAACTCCATTACCCGTGATAAGGTGCGGACCTGCACCGGAACTTGTGTAAAATTCTTCGACGATGTAGCATTAAGAAAACATTGTCTGATTTTGACTACAGTTAAGGATTATACAGTCATTTGCGTTGGCTTATGATTAGTTGTAACGATAGATTAAAATGCTATGTACCTGGCTGACCACCATTAAGAATGTTGGATTCAGCGGGCTCAACTCCATATATCTACCAAAGATTGTAAAAGAACGAGTGCAAAAATTAATAACCTACATGCATCACTCGTAATAAAATCTGCATGATTAATCAAACATGACTTATTGTTTCAGTACATCTCTCGTTAGCATCGAGAGTCAATCTCTTTGATGGAGCATGTACCTTTACATTAGGGTTCTTTGATTTTAGATACTGCCCGACGCCGGTCACAGTACCGCCACTCCCAATTCCCATTACGAAGATGTCGACTTGGCCTAGTGTATCATCCCATATCTCAGGGCCTGTGGTTTCAAAATGTACCTGCATGCTCTTGTTAGATATGAATAACTACAAAAATTTACTGCAAATAGATTAGATGAAATGCTTAGATTTTTTTCTCCTCTGTTTTCCATCAAAAATCAAAACAAAACAAGATATGATAACTACACTTACCATATTAGAAAGAGATAATTCAGGGAATTTTTCTTCAACACTGATGAAACTTTCTTTTATTAGCTACTATACATGGATGTCCCATGAACATCACATAATTAACTATATTATGGTTAATGTCTAATTTGTGAACTTTGCATTGGAGTGCTACGGACATCGGTAGATTAGAGATGGAAAGAAAATGTCTTTCTCGCTACAGGATGTTAACGGCAAAACCAATTAGTGTAGGCCGGAATCTTCAAATACTGAAGTAGCCTAGGGAATATTTCTGAGTATGAAGTGAATGCAAATGTTAGTGTCTGAGCAAAAGAAATATAATATTTTATATTGGATATTACGAAATTACTGAAAGTTCAAGACCATAGTATGCTCAAAATCAATTGATGTTGTGACCACATATCTAAAGAGGCAAAAGAAAGTTACCTTGACATTAGCAGGATTCTCAAACTGTTGAAGCATGAAAGCATCTGGATAAGACTCCAGGAGTTGGTATGCCTTCTTCACTGTTCCCCCCATCCCCTTGGTTGGATCAGTGAGCACTAAGTTTGCACCAAAAGCCCTCATAGTCACCCTCCTCTCAAGACTCGTGTACGAAGGCATCGTAAGCACAAGTTTGTAGCCTTTTAGAGCAGCCATAAAAGAGAGCCCAATGCCCATATTTCCAGATGTGGGTTCAATTAAGGTTGTCTGATAAGAACCAGTGATGATAAGATTAGTATGAGCATGAACTAAAAAAGCATATCATCTTATTCTTTGACTTATTTCATCTTAAGGTATGTGCAACATGGTAAACGCCAGATCTTAGTTTTGAATTGCTTTGTTAGAGTCAGATATTTGATTATTGGATTGTGTTAATTCAACCAGAGCTGCAAGAGATGAAGTGGACCAGAAAGGATGGACATAAAACAAACAGTGATAACCTTGCCAGGAGTTATCAGCCCATTCTTCTCAGCATCTTCTATCATGGCCACAGCCGGCCTGAAAACAAAGAAAGAGAAGTAGACTGAGCAATTGCCTATCAGTCAGATGGTGGCCAAGCCCACATCTCGCGGACTACATGAAGACAAGAGACAGGGCAACATGTCATACCTGTCCTTCACGCTGAAGGAAGGTTGCAAATATTCCAGCTTTGCTGCGATCTGTGCATGACAGCCTTCAGTCACTTTGTTCAGATACACCATCGGCGTCCTCCCGATAAGCTGCGTTCACCAAATCAAACTCTTGTCACCAAGAAAAAAAAAAAAAAAAAATCAAATTTTACTCTTTTTCTCCCTTTCTTTCTGTGCATTTTTACCAAATCAAACTATTATCAACAAAAAAAGATCAATTTTTGCTCTTTTTTCTTCCTTCATTTTTTTTTACATTTGTCAAAGTTTGAAGATTGCTTGAGGATAGATGGAAAGAAAGAGATGAATGCAAAGCAAAAGGTTATTGCCCGACGGAGTGGTGAAACAAAGAGCAAAACGGGGCTCACTTGCGTGGCTTCCTTGTTGATTCGGAGGCCAGACAAATCCTTGAGGTTTGGAGAAGCCGCAGCAGGATCCACCGCTTGTTGAGTAGAGAAGGGCGAGGCCGTTCGCAGAAGAGGCAACCCGCTCCTTCCCCTTCTCACAAGCTCCATCATGTTCCTCGCCATCTCTCTCTCTCTCTCTCTCTTCCCACTGCGGCTGCGGCTGCGGCTGCGGCTGCGCCTGCGCTCTCTCCCTCTCAATCTATTCATCTATTTATCTTATTGGATGATGCAAGTGGGGCCCTGCGCGTTCAACGCCAACCACGTTAAGCGGGCGGATCTCCTGTTAAATCACAGGCAGGGAACAGGGAATAAGCATCTCGCGGACGTGAATGTGCTTCCGTGTCGATCATTAATTGCACACAAAGTGGGACCCCACATAATGACCACCTCATATGTTCTGTTTGGTGGTTGTACTAAGTCACAAGTCGAGCAGACCTTACCAACTATTTGGTACATAAACTCGACTGTCTTTACAGACCATCTTCCCAAAAGAATCAAAGCGGAATCGACGTATCGCATCTTAAGCATAGATAGAGACTCGGCATGGCAATTACACGGGTCAAGATGCATGCATGGAACCCACCGATGCATACATCATGTACACCGGAATCAGCATGCGAAGACAAGAAAAGATAGGACGGATTGGGTGACGGCAGTCAACCGAAATGGTATAAAGGAGAACGTCAATGACACGGGTTGTGCTCCGCATCGCAGCCATCGCATGACATAAATGCATGCGAGTCGCATGAAGGCGGTGGGAAGAACGCGAGAGATAGCCGGCAACGGGTCAGAATTGGGCACGATGTTGTCGGTATCGCAAGAACGGGACCAAATACACAGCATCGGAAGGCCATCACCCACCAAAAATTCCCACGAGAGTATACTTCTTTTGTGGTTCGACTGATTTCCTGCGGTTTCCGGGAAAGTGGTAATGTTTCTTTAAAGAATAATTTGAAGTGGTTCTTGACATAGAAGGAAAGACATTGGTTTTGATACCAAAAGTAGTCTCTCTCTCTCTCTCTCTCTCTCTCTCTCTCTCTCTCTCTCTCTAAGCTCATTAAGCTCTAGTATCCCTTGTGAAAGAACTCATGAGCATCAAAGAAGAGTCTTCATGGGGTTCTAGCATGCCTAATGTATCCCCATCGAGTACATATAATTTTATATGACTCAACATATTTATTTATATTTAATAAAAAATTTAATTTTTTTATAAGATAATTTATCTAAAAAAATTTAATAATGAGATTTTACTGTATGATTCCACCATGTTTGGTTTTTTAGTATGGACATCTATTTTGTTGAAAATTTAAAAATATCCTTCTAAGAATCGATCGAACTGATTCAAACCTGACTACCCCAAAAGTTAGTTCGGTCCGATCTAGATTTTGTTCTAGGTCAATTAGATTTGAGTTGGATCCTTTGAAACAAATTCGGATTTGATTGAATTTGAAAAAATATAACAAGTGCATACCAACGAGGGTTATATTGAATGAGGATTATGCTTTAAGCTTCTAAATTCTACAAATTTGAATTTTCATTTCAAAATTTTTTCTTATGACAAATTCTTGTAGAGCTGTTTTAAACTCTAAAATATCTTTAAATACCTACAAAATATAAAAAGACTCAAGTGCCAAATATCATAATAAATCTTTATAATTTATTTTATAATATAAACAGTAGCAAATTATTACCTGTCCAATGTATACGACATTGGTGACATGTTTATCTTCATCCAGAGACAAAGCTAAAGCATTAAGGTTAAAATCATCTTCTTCTATAACATTATCCTCCAAAAGGTCTTATATATATATATCTGGATTGAAATTGATCAGCTTACCAAAAATATCATGGGCATCATATGTATTATGATCTATGTTTTCTTCGATTTCTTTTACTATTCTTTGATCATCCCACTCTTCTTCTCATAACTATTTTCATTCTCATCCATTATAAATGTCTTATTCAAATCAAATTTATAAGTTTAAGGTTGTGCAAAAGATCATTCAATTGGCTCTTCTAATAAATAGCCACTTGCCAAAACAAAGTTTGATAGTTGAAGTCGTGAAGAGGTATATCCTTCAACTTGGTTTAGTATTAGATTACTATTTACCAAAATTATTTTTGATTCCTTGACAAAGTTGTCATTTCATTGAAACTATCCATCAGAAGATAATCATCCCTGTAATAATTAGTCTATAATTAAATGACGTTTGAAATTAATAGTACCAAACTATAAAAATATAATTATTTAATAACATATTTTTTTTGTTGAATGATAAACCAATACAACTGACATTTCAAGTGACTGATGTTGAGGCTTCAATGATACTATAAATGTTTCATCAATACTATAATAAGTCATATAGTTATTTAGTTAGACTGTGGCCACACGATATTACAATAATGAATCGTTGATCATCGTGGTTGCACAAAGCTTAATGCTCAACTAATGGTTACGATGACGAATAATAAGAAGGTTAATGTAATTTTGTTCACTTCTTGCCTCGTTGATGATGACAATCATAACCCGTCTTCCTCTCCTCTATGAGGATGACTTGTTGAAAGGATTTGATGAAGATGGTAATGACTTTGTGATAGGATCCAATATTGATGACACCACCAGGACCTAATGGCGACGATGCCACCATCCACATCCGATGTCTTATTGGTAGGAACTCTAACCGAATGGCTAGGGTTCATGATAGACGGTGACAACAATAAATATGGCGATAGAGATAATAAGCTAGGGTTCAACTGATGTTTATCTCAGCACTCTTTTTAGTTGCACCACAATGAAGTTGACTTGGCTCCTGCATAAATCTTGAGACTAAATTTGCAGCAAATGTAATGTCAGGTCTTGTAGTAGTTAAATACAAAAGACTTTTAATTAATCTTCTATAAACTGAAGCATCAACTTTCTTAGCACCATCATCCTTCCCTTCTTCAACCTTTCATTGCCACCCAACAGCCTTGCAATTTGTCATACCAAATTTCCACAACATATTTTTTGCTTAATTTTTTTTGAGAAACAATGATTCCTTCCTTCATCTGAGAGACTTATAGTCCCATAAAATAATGAAGCATGCCCAAATCAGTCATCTCATATGCGTTCATCATATCATTTTTGAATTCTTGCAGCAATGTTCATATTGTTGCCAATAAAAATTAAATATCTATGTAAAGACAAAAAATTAGGATATAATCACCTTATTAAAAATAGATAGGAAGAAAAGATAGAGTTTTCACTCAAATCTTTTATCTTTTTATCTTTCACTCAAATCTCTTTACAACTTTAAAAACTCTATATATATATATATATATATATATATATATATATATATATATATATTTCATGACCCAACATTACTTGTTTATATAATCCCATAGATATATTACATTAATTATATTTAAAATAATTTTTTTCTTTCAACAATTAATAGTCAATTAGTTTTGTCCTTTTTTTTCTGTTAATGTAATAATCTCTTTCATGATATAATGAATCTCTTTATGATATTTTAACACGTTTAATTCTACACACCTTTCGTCTTGACATATTTTAACATGTTTAAATTCTATACACCTTTCTTCTTGACATATCCTTTCAAATTTATTTTTGAATATAATAATTATCAATTTTACTGTACCAATCAACTTGTCCAGTTTCTTGCCGTAGAACACAATCTTCACAAGCATCTGTTTCAACTTAAATTTCTGACAGCCCATCCACCATTTGTCTTTCTTTGCGGACCATATTTTCTAGAAGAGCAAGATAACCATTTTCAACAAGGAGGATATGATGAATGCACATCACACCTTTCCTGAAATCAGTCCTCGCACCTGCTGAAGTATCTATTTGAAGAAAAATATTTTTATTTTCAGACATGTATGATTACTATAGCCACTACTATCAAAGTAGCAAATATTTCTTTTGTCATGGAAATGCATAAAATAGGACTTCCTTTTCATCTTTTCCTTTAGCAAAGTTAGATTTCTCTTTTGCTTTAAATCTACATTCGTTTTCATGGAGGATTTTGGATTACTAGAGTGAGTGCATACCTTTGTCAGGGTTTCCGTCTTCCATCTTTACTCGTGTCGAATTCCTTTCTTCTATTTTGATTTGACTTCTTTGAATCATTGCTGAAATTTGTCTTCTTTGAAGTCTTCTAAGATTTCAATTTCTCAATCTTCTTTTCTCATGTACGTACGTATGTATGTGCTTATAAGGAGCCCATCAATTCACAAAGAGTCAAGTTGGTAAGATCTTTCGATTCCTCTATGGCAGCAACAGTATACTAATACTTGTATCTTTAAACTCATCAATATTTTGATCTGCAACATTCTCACCATATGTTCTCGTTTGATAAGGCTTGAAGATCCATAGTTCATACCTTCGACGTGCGTAGGCATCTCATCGACGATCTACGTCAACTTTCTTCCTTTCTGCTTGAAAAGGTTGATCTTCGTTTTCAGGTTCTACGAAACCTTTTTCTTCAAAGCTCTATATAGGCCTTCTCCCGTGAGTACATTCTTCATTTTGATCTACCAATACTCATAATCTTCTCCATCAAAGAATGGAATTATTGATGTTGAGAAGCCATCGGTTGAAGGTATAGATAGATAGAAGTCATCCGGCCCAATACATTTGGTTGGCAGAAGCGACGAGGAAACGACTTCAGTGACAAATGAACATCAAAGTTTATATGTTGCTGGAACAGAACTCACAACATAGAAAGAACAATTGACACGAAGAGAAAGCCTTTCAAAATATGGAATTGATTTAGAATGCTTACATGCATATATGGCCTGTTTACACATACATAGGTTATGCATCTAAGCAAAAAAAAATTAAGGACATTCATGGGAGAAATTAAAAAAAAAAATCTACATTAATACTTTGTTTAAGTTTCCAAAGTGTATTAATCTCTGATACTCCAAGCAGAATGAAAATAAAATTAAAAAACTACTACTAGAAAGGATTCTAACAAACTGACTTTATAAGGAAGGACGAAAAAAATCAAATTCGAAAAACGTTTACATTGTTTGGGCCTTTATTTATACTGGTTTTAGGTCTTAAAAAATAGTTAATTGATAATGTGAGATAAAAGAAACATAAAAATGATAAATGAATAATTTTAAGCTATTTGAAAATAATTTTCTTCTTCATATTAATCCTTTTCACTTAAGAAAAAATCACCCTCGAGTTTATATTTGGATATAATAGAGTCGATTGTGATTGTTTTATAAATTCATCAAAAATAATATTTTCATCATGTGGAAGTTCATCAATATTATTATTTTATTCATTTGGTAATTTGAAAAACAATAACTTCTTGAATAGGAGATAATAAAAGAGTATCAACCTATATTTCCTTATTAGCAAATCTTCAAGATTTTTTACTCCTATTGGTTTCGTCATTTTTTTAGAAACTTGCATTGTCAAACTTAATTATTCTCTAGTTAGGATAATAAGATATGTACCTTTTAGATTTTTCTAGATAACTAATAAGATAGATATCTAAAAATAGTTATTAATCTAACTTCTTTTCATGTTAGTTAAAGACTCTTATAATTGTTAGACAATCTCAAATATGTAAATATTTTAAATTAGATTTTCTATCAATCCATAACTCGAATAGATTTGATGGAACTAACTTACTAGAAACCTTGTTTAAGTTATATATTGTTATCCTTTCAGCCTCACTCCACATTAAGTTAGGTATAAATGAATAACTCATCATATTTATAATTATATTTATAAAAGTATGATTTGTCTTTCAATAATTCACATTTTATTATGGCATACTGGTAAGATACATTTACGTACAAATATCCTATTTTTCTAAGAGCCTAACAGAAAGAACATAATTCTTATCTTACTCATTGTATCTACCATAAAATAACCATTTTTATTGAATCTAATAATTCTAATATTTCTATCTAATTATCTTTTGACTTTATTTTCATACACCTAAAAGTGTTAATAACTTAATATCTTACATGAATTAGATATATATAATCATATTTTAATATATCATCTATAAAGGTGTTAAAATATCTCTCCATAAAATAGGAAAGATGAAGTGTTCTATAAACATAGGTATATGTAGTCTCAAGGAGTTTTTGAAACTACATTTTATTTCAATATTTGATTGTATGATTATTATAAAATTAATATTCATATTAATTCTATATAACTATCATACAAAATTTATAATCAACTTTTATTGAATCGTAAATATATTGAATGTATCATCACTAAAAATAGATAATATTCTAATAAATCTAGATAAAGAAACTAATTTTTTTGGATTATAAAGATATAATATGCATTTTCAAGATCCATCAAATAAACTATCTTTACGCATAGGCAATAGGTTACTACTATTATCATTTTTTACTTTATGATTCCATATAGCGATGAATTTTTTATATTTTTAATTCCTAAATTAAAATAAATTACTTATATTATTAATAATATTAATTGAAGCACTAGAATCAATCCATCGAGTATTAAAAGAGATTTTTATAATATTTGATTTGAAATAAATGTCAAACTTATACCTTTTCTTTTCGAACCAACATTATCGTCCTTCTTCACATAACCTTTCTTGCCTATTATGAATACTTTTCAATTAGAAATTTGTATAACATTTCCAAACTTACTAATTTACTAGGTTCATTATTCTTTAGCTTTCTTTTATTCTTATGAACTTTTAAAATAGTAACTAAAATATTATGAGTCTTTTCTACTTTAATATTGATTCTCCTTAAACACGTATATTAGTTAGCTCATTTAAATTTCACTAATCTTTTATTTTTATTATAGTAAATTTTAAATGAGTCAAACTAAAAAGGAAGAGAATTAATAATGTAATACATGAGGACTCATTATGTCCAATATTTTGAGTTTTATAACTTTGTCGACTATAATGAAGATTTGTCCTAAAATTTCTTAAATATCATAATACAATTAATGACTTACTAGGAACTTTAAATCCGTTTTTAAATATTCTAGTAAGTTGTATATTATAATAAATAATTATCATAAAACTAAGCCTATTAGATCTTTTTAGATCAATTATTTTAATTATTTATCTTATAGAATTTTTAATAGTGATAGGGGATATTTTGGTATCACCCCACGATGATAATCGATAGTCATCTCGGAACCAATGTAACACCTCCGAATCGATATAATGCATACATCTAAAAATAATGCAACTGACCATATCTCGAAACAACATAATAGACTCTGAAACAACAGTAACCACATCGCTCGAGGCCATATGAAGCGACACTCAAAATCAAGCGAGATAGCCCTATGCGATGTGGAACTAGAATAATTGGTCCATGCCATCCAAAGCGGATGAATCGATCGCTTGGAATGTCAACAGTCATTAACAGCCCGCGTACGACAAACCTTCACATGAGGTATAAAAGCCATCTATCAGCTCACACTAAGGGGGGAGGGGGGCTCTACACTTATTTCATTATACAGTTTATACCGTTCTCTCTTTCTCTCTCTCTCTCTCTCTCTCTCTCTCTCTTACACTAACTTAAGTATTAGAGGGATTGAGCCGCGAAGCCCCTAATATCGACCTATTATGTAGGACCATTGGTGCTCAAGAGATAATCTCACTACCAAAAGGGCAACCAAATAATCGAGAAAGGACCACGTAGCTAAAAAGACCCCAATCTCTCTATTTGACCTCTTCACTCCCAAGCTAGAGCATTCTCGATAGACACCCTCATATGCGGACCTCTTATGTCACTTTGTCATGTCAACAGTCCTACATCAGTATGAAGGAGACACAAGGATGGGCCTACACCTCTGGTAGTGAACCAATCGAGTCGGCTCACTAGTTGACGGTATTCATGACACCATCAAATAGTTAAGTCTATGATCTTTTTAATAAGTCTGAACAAAGTCTAACACACATAGTGTAAATTACATATACTCAAGCTATTTAAACTAAATTAATCCAGAAACTATAAAGAGACTTGAAGCATATAAATACAATAAGAGAAGTATCACTATAATAAAATAATACATCGTTAATGTTTTGAGTTTCCAAAAATATGATGAACTATTTATATCATCCCTTTTCACATTTAAATAAAATATTAATATATCTGATGTTCACTTAAAATAATAATTATGAAGGACTAATAACATCCATGTGTCTTAGTGTTATTATCTTCATGTATACAACCCTAATCTATATGCCCTTTTAAAATAATATCATCCTTCCCCATTATATATTTAATCGAAAAAGATCCTCTTTCAAATTATCTAAATATCTTAATTATGAGTGTCATCAGGAATATTATTTTCTTAATATTATTTATAATTAATTATTATATAATTTTGTAAATATATTAATTCATGTCATGACTACATGATCAATAAAAATATAAAATTAATAATAAATTATTTATTATTATTTACATCTCATAACCCTACCATCCTAAGCCTATTAGTAAGATAAAACTTAATAATATAGTTCATAAATAATATTTACTTAATTTTTCTTTAATATCATTATTATGTAAATAATTTATTCAATAAAATAAACACAGTATTAATTTAACAAAAAAATTAATAAGCAACAATCAAGAATATTCATCATTCTTTCATTAAAAATAAATTGTATTTCATAATTTCTTTTATGCTCATATATTTAATAGTCATATAAATATGTAAAAATAATAACATAAGCAATTAAATTTGATAATAATAATAAAATATGTCATATGGATAATAATAAAATGTCTATAATTTATTTTTCTATTTAATTCTAATAAAATTATTGATCAGATTTTATGACATAATTTCTATTATTATGGTTGCTCAAACAATAATGCCAAATCTGAAGGGCAAAAATGTAAATATAGGATACCAGGATACATATTCAATTGTATAAGGGTAACAGTGGAATTAAGTGGTTGAGGAAAGGGTAAAATTGGAACTATGGTACAGAGGGTGGCATTAATAGATTATGGAAGGGTAAAATAGTCTTTTGTCACACCCCGATCCCTCACCGACGGCGCATCGTCAAGGCGGCATCTCCGTCGTCGTCCGCCCCGCCGTCGCACGTAGCCGTGAAACACAACAACCAGATCGCCCAACTAGAGCCGCGCACAGCCATCTCGCCCCGGCTTCCTCATCACGGCCGTTTCTGTCGTACGGCCACCAGCACCCTCCTCGGCCAGCATTTCCTGTGGCCACAGCCTCCGGCGAGTCCACTAGCCCCGGCCGCGGCCAAGCGCGCCGCCGAGTCCAATAATCTACGGTGCGCTACTCTCCTTATTAAGCCAGTGGCCACAACAGCGCCGTCGTCCGCGCACTGGTGTGAAGCAACATCTGCCCAACATTGTCACTGACACAGCCGCAACCGCCGTACGCAGAGCCTCAACACCGTAACTCCGGTAGGGCTGCCGCCGTCGAGCCATCGCACGCAGGAACGCCGTAGCCCAAAGCAGTCGCCGCAGGGAAGCAGGCGAGGAGCACGGAAGAATGGACTCACAGATCTGAAATAATACATCACATTTTAATTCGGAAATAATATTAATTCAAAATTAAAACAATGATTCAAAAGATAAACAAATCTAATCAATATCTAAGATTCATTTGTCATCGAAGATCATTTACCTATAGTTCTGATACCAATTATTAGAAGATGTACTCGTAATGCCAATAGTATTCAGTCAAAAGTTCCTACCAATTATGTTGTAATATAAAATAACGAATCAGTCTCGATAGATAATATCAAAATATAATATATCAAAATTAGAAATATAGTATATAAAAATGCATTTCGAATATTACCTTCCTATGTTATAAGACACGTATATGGTTGGTTAACAAACTCATCTCTATTTTCGTCTTGCAAACAAATAATAATTTCTATTATATTTCTTCATGAAGGCAATCAACTCATCATACTTGTTCACATTTAAATTGCTGGTTAATAATAGTTGTTAGTGGCAAAATCTATTGTTCTTTAGGTTTCAAGATTGTATGTGAGGTGGTTTCATTGAGAACTAATTGTTGTTCTCTGTCTTATTTCTTGAGAGAGACCAACATTGCTGTATATTGAAGATGATCATTTTAGAGAGACTTCATTAATGGCGAAAGATATGGCCAAAGGAACAGCTCTCCATGAATGTACGCAGATGGATTCAGATGAAGAGGGGAAGCACGGAAGGATCGACGTCCAAGACGACGACTAAAAGACCATTAACCTATGCGGAAGCAATGCTAAAGACAGCAAGGTGGGACAAGCAGCGGACGAAGACGACGTGGGCGTCAGTAGTCGGCGGAGGCGAGCTGCTCGTGGGTGCTGCAGATGAAGAAGATCTCGTAGACGAGGCCGGCGAGGGCGCCACCGCTGAGCGGGCCCAACCAGTACACCCACTGGTGGGTCCACGACCAGCTGACGAGTGCGGGACCGAAGGACACGGCCGGGTTCATGGAGGCACCATCGAAGGCGCCGCCCGCGAGGATGTTGGCGCCAACGATGAAGCCGATGGCGATGGGGGCGATGGCGCCGAGGCTACCCCTCCTGGGGTCGACGGCGGTGGCGTAGACGGTGTACACGAGGCCGAAGGTCATGACGGCCTCCAGTACCAGCGCCTCCCACACGCCCACCCCCGACGACAGCCCGAACGTGCCGGTCTCCAGCCCGCCGGTGGCGAAGTGGAGCAGGAGGCAGGCCGCGGTGGAGCCGAGCAGCTGCGCCACCCAGTAGAGGACGCCCCGCAGCAGCGTGATGTTGCCGCCCACGAACGCACCGAAGGTCACGGCCGGGTTTACGTGCCCGCCCGAGATGTTCGCCCCCACCGACACCGCCACGAACAGGGCGAAGGCGTGCGCCAGCGCCGCCATGATCAGTCCTGTGGGCGTCGCCGCCCCACCGCTCGTCATCTTGCCTGTCGTTGTTCACCATCGACCATCAGCGACCAAACACGCATTACGCAAGCAAACAATTCGAGGAAGAACGTACTGTAGGCCATGCCGGAGCCTTGGCCGGCGAAGACGAAGATGAAGGTGCATATAAACTCGGCGAGCGCGGCTTTCAGCGCGCTCGGGTGCGTCGCCTCCTCCGTCGTCCCGATGGCGATCCGAGAGATCGGCATTCTATCTCTTTGTTAATGCTGCTGCTGAACCAAGCACTATATGTACACGCATTTGCTGCGAAGTCGTAGGGAAGCCACCTTCAGTATCCGGTAAGCCGGTAACAATAATAATAATAATATACATATGCATCTTTTTCCCTGTATTAGGTTTCTTTTAAGATCCATATGATCCGCTCCACTCGTATAGCTCAGCTGCGTCAGCTACAAGCCTCGAGACATGTGTTCTACGAAGTAATGACGCGTGCGGCCTATGTCTGGTCTCAGTGCTCATGGGGAGCACAATCATTGGCCAAACAGGATGTTTGGTGAATGCAAATGAGCAGCTAAGTAGGGTGGTAGTATCGATCTCGATGACCGGATCAAACATGAACTAAGAACCTTATCCACATTCCGAACAGTGATCGCGAGGTGCATTCACGAATGCCAGATTTGGGAAGCTACCAACCCACACATGTGGGGTACCCTACTAATGATGGGACATGTGCTAAAAGCACATGGTGTTGGGATACTGCCTTTATAATTATGTTGGGATGGAGATAATGGATGTCCTTGGTGGACTGTGACTTGTTACAGAGAGGCATCGATGGATGAGCGTGAGAAGAGAGGGCAAGAAAAGGATCTGAAAGGCGGTGATTTGGGGGTAGGGTTGTGGAAACAGCTCCTTTGGCTTCGTACGAAACACAAAGAGTCCAAGCAATCACGTTGTCGATAACGTCTTTAGACTGTTGCCAATATTACGCTAATTCTGCTTGAGAGCTGCTGTGGTGGACTCTCGTGAACACGTGCAGGCCTCGATGTCTGAAAGGGTCACTCACATTCATATATATTTTTGGTACATAGGATTTGCATTTGTATTCATTTAAATAAGTATCAATTATAAGACATTATGGAGGATGAGCATGGTGAAAGCGAATGAACATCGATTAAAGCTCATTTCCTAAAAATCATAGAATTCTATACACTTCCGGCGCTATGCCGAGGGCAAGGATCGAGGCATACTCTCAGTATCTTTCCCCCGTGTCCTTCAATTAAGCTACTTGACAACTGGGCTCCATTCATCAACACACATTTATACTCCCTCAATTACAGTTGTGGAATTATTATTTGCACTAAACTTTTGATAAGCCTAAAGAAGAAAAAAAAAATAGTAATCAGACTTGAACTCCACGATCAAACTAAATCATATGACTTAGAAAAGAATAAATAAAGTAAAAAAAATGAGTTTTTCAGAAAAAAAAAGAGAAGAAAAACACCATATAATCGGGTGGCAGGTGACTTGCTATAGATCAAGTATTTAACGATCACATCAATCCTACTCCAACGGCAGAACAATCTACTGGATAAAGCAGCCAATTTTTTTTATGAAGTAGGAACTAGTATAGCATGCAACAAGAAAAAAGGTTTAAATGCTACTACAAAATTGAAGCACCCATGCTGAAACAGTAATATTTATTTGAATTCCAACACAGATTATTCAATATATTTAAGTACAGGCACTGGATTTCCCGACCAATAAGTAATTCAAAACCAAAAAGAAAGAAATAGAGATTCCACATCCACTGTATAAAATCATATGAAAGTTTTAAAATACAATTGCAAAATCAAACGAACATAAGTCATAAGTTTTTCCAAACAAAGAAACTGCATATTTAGTTCTCCTCAGTCGAATGTTCAACTTGCCATATCAAGAGTCAGTATATCTGTAGTCAACACTGATAAAAGCACTGGAATGTAAAACTAGTACTACTTATTTGTTCATGCAATAAAAAAACATGGGGTATCAGTTACACATGCATTTGGGCTGAAAAGTCAAACAGTATGACACAAAGTATACAAACTTGCAGTATATTTCAAATACTTATGAGTCTGTTTGCAACACTACCAAAGCACATTTGATAAGAACCTGCTTATAATCACGCAATTGTTTGCAATATGGATTCCCTATCAACCAAGATTATTTTCACTAACTGGCAGAACCCTTGCACATATGACTAGAAAAGACAATTCATGGTTACAAGTCTCTGATCAAAAGGTTAAATAAATCAATTATTAGCTCAAATTAGTAAAGAGGTCATATTATCTCAAAATCAGGAAAAGCAAGTTTAAATAAGCATATACATTCTAAAATTAAGTCAATATTGTCAGTGAAAAGCTTGCTTCTTTCTACCAACAACAAGCTTTGATAGAGAACAAATCAGAAAAACCATGATACTTACCATTGTGTCACTTGACGGACAGTATTTACGATGAGAACTTGCTTCCCTTGCTTGTGTCTTCACTTTATAAAATATTGATTTTATGGGTGCAAGTTTGCGATGTTCAGCATTTAACATACAAGATGACTGCAATGTGGTCAAGGACCAACATGACTATGATGCTCAAATTTAACAGTTTATGTACCATTTCTACGGCTATGCATTGAAGAACCAGAACGAAGATCTACTGATGGATTAACCTTCATTTGATCTCTCAATATCTGATATGACATGTGATCAGATAAAAACCGGTAACTCTCACAAGGATCTCTCATATTATCATGTCCCACCCTACCAACCTGAATGCTGAGAGTGTCGGTTTCAGATGTCATTCTTTCACCAAGACGTGGTAACATGTGCTGCATCCCAAGGAAGAGATCCACCTTCGGTTCATGATAGATGGCCCCACTGGGATAGCAACCATTCATGGATCTTGATGAACTTCCGTGACCGTCATGAAGATAAGCCACTTGCTTCAATTGGTTGAATGGAACAGCACCATTGCCACCTGTCAGAGGTGTGGATGCACCTGAGGTGGCCATAGGGCTTGAGATGGGAGACGGGGACATTTGTCCACTGATGTGCCGGGGAGACCTGGAGTTCAGAAGAGGACTTCCAATGGGAGAGACAGGGCAAGATATGTACCTTGCAGGATTACTGGAATTCAGACCAAACTAGTCAGAGAATATTATCACGTCTATATGGAGGACGTAGAACAGTATAAGTCCACAAGACAAGTAACTAGAGTAAATAGTCAAAACCCCTTGTTTTAGTGGAAAATAATATTTTCAAACAAGTTTATTGCAAATTCTCACAAAGAACGCCAACTGCTTTAGCTGTTTCTAAGAGAACAGCTGTAAGTCTTGAATTCTTGCTCATCTAATATCAAACATGATAATGATGTACAAAGTTTTATTGTTCAGATCATGACCTTAGCCTTGAAAGAAACCATATGCATAACACAGCAAGAGTTAAGAATCTAGACAACTTGAATATCATAAGTTTCTCAATTTAGCTACTCCATCCATATGCATTGATAAGCAAAATTTCTCAGCCATTAAGAGCTGTAAATTGGCCTCACCACTTGAGACAACAGTCCTTTCTTTACTAATTACAGAAGAGAACATTAAATAGAGTGATCTTCAACGATGACACATGATAAAAAAAACATAGTCGTTTCCTGACAACCTTTGAGATCAGCTCATGTCAAAACAGTTAAAAACGTGTCCTTTCCGAAGAACTAAAGTCATTTCAATGAAGCAGTGGTCGATTTTTCTAACACCACAAGCATTTTCCAGTTTTTGGGAGTCAATCATGGGAAATGCTGTAAAAAATTGATACAAGAAAAAATTTAATCTTTAGAATCTTGGAAAATGGGTGGCCAATATGGTCATAGAAAGATAAAGTCCATAAAAGTAACTCATCCACTAATCAATTAGTCCCAGATGGCTCTTAGCAGAATAAGATAGCTAGGACCAGGTTTTGCTTAGCTAATACATTAATAATTGGAGATCAAACACATATTCTAATCATACAGTTGAATGGAGCTCAGAAAATTACCATTGCTTTTCCAGGGAAAAGTTGAGGTTTTCTCATCAGCATAAACTTAAAGGTCCTTAGAGATGAGTGGGTACATATTCTAATCTTGGTATCCAATTTTAGGGGTTTTATGATTGGTTCAAACTTCAGAGTCAGTAATAAAGTATGCTCCATTCTTCCATGTAGCTTTCTGCACTTAAAGCTATTCATAATGAAAAATCTATCAGATTAGAGAAGGCTAGTTGAAAAATCTTTCTGTTTAGTTGAAAAATCTTTCTTAGTAAAACCCTACAACATTATTCAAATGGATTTAAAATTTTAAACTCAATGAATACCCAATTTGTTTGCAGCAAACATAACTTTTTACTGATTTACAACAGAAAATTTTGGCTTGCATGCTTATTTCTGTAAGCTTGAAAAAACTTTATAAAAACTGAAAGGGGAATTTTTATCAATTTACCTCGACAAAATAGTAGATTTTCCACCTCTTAAACGATGAGATGCCAATCCCTCCACATCCAAAGAAGAAAGATTTCTTGCATGACCAACACCCTGGGGTTTAGTCATAACAACAAGAGTTTCATTATATAACTTCGAAGAGCAACAGATGAAAGCCCACAAATACAGAAAACTAGTAAGAAAGAGAATATGTTCTCATTGTTTATGTCATGATACCTGAGACAAGCTCCTCCTTAATTTGGACAAAATTATGCATAAGCCACAAATATAGAAGTTGAATGAAAAGAAAAACTTACAAATGATATATAAGATAAAGCAAGAGTATAAAACTTTAGAGATCAGAATAGTTCACAAAATTAAAGAACTCAAGCAAATGGTTATAATCTGTCGTTTAAGAGTTAAAAACATTGACAATCCAGACATTGAGAACCTTGCAATCTCACACTTAGATCCAAGACTCACATCATAAAAACTATGGTGCTACCAACGAGGCTACAAAAATACAATAATAGTTCTTTGTAACAGCATGGCACTTAAAAGTTAAAACGACCTGGAATGGTGAAAAACAAGCACATGTAGATCCCAAAAAACCTTTCCATTGAACATACATCAATTTATCATGTTCTAGAAGATTAATGGAATGACTATATTTTAGCTCCATGATATAACAAATCAAAAGACAGATTCTACATAATATCCCACAAATAAAAGAAAAGAAGAGTCAGGTCTTCCAACCCAAAGAAAATTTTTTAACTAGAACTAGCAACAACAAATACATGCGCTCATGGACGAGCATACAAGGTCCAATCATGCACTTCCTTTAATATTAAATATGCTCTTTCGTTTTTTTTGAGCCACTGCTGATAGTATACACAAAAAAGGCGAACAACAATGCACAAGGTTCCCACAAATGGAAGTATACAAAAGCTTCCTAAATGGAAGGCAACTATAGCATGGTAATGACAAGTTTTTGATATAGAAGTTGTCAGCAAGTCATTGTATCATCCTTAAAATTAGTGAATTTAAATAATTTAAGGAAAATATTAGCAGAAAATATCATGTTGTACATGATCTAGCCAGCAGACAAAGAAGAAACCACTATACCAAAGTATTCTTCTCATGGTTATTTAGCCACGAAGCTGATTAATGAAAAATATAGGCTCAACTATTAGTTGTACAATAATTCTCCTTTTCTTCACTTTTTAGATAATTCAATCAGCTCCCTAAAACTATGCTGCCAAAAAGATATTCGTAGCACTCTAATGATACTGCCAGTTGAATTCCCACAGAGAGATGGTGTCATCCTGTAAACAGAATGGGAAAGTCAACATAGAGATATAAACATGATGACCTGACAATGACTTAAATGTAACCATTTTAGGCCACTTTAGCTAAGTGAGATAGGCTAGTAGGCACCTTGGCCCATGGTTGGTTTAAGAGCATTTAGTGAACCGCTACATGTGGGCTAAAACAATGAGATCGGGATTGCCTTGGCATATCAAGATGGGAGTCCTACTATGTTGGTCCTACATGAAAATCCTAAGTATATATTCTAGGCTAACACTGATATTGATGCCAAGTAATCAAGCAAACAAGTCTATGACACACTACATTCCTACATCGACATGGAGAACAATAGAAGATAGAAATTCATTAATTCACTGATGCATAGAGAAAGTTGCTAATTTTCTAAAACAAGGGTCTACAAACATCTATTTAATTTAACTGTAGCCAATAGGAGTACCATAACTACACATGGAGAACATCAGAAGGGAGAGGTTAACACTCCAAAGAAAGTCCAGCCTTTATCATACTTATTGTATTGCAAGTATACATGCAAGAGATCTGGACAAACAAAATAGAATTAAAATAAACAGGTTAATCTAAAAATTAAAATGGGACTGTATTTTTTACATGCTGTAGATGAGGTCATAATGCAACATATTTCATAAATGCATCACATTTTATAAGTTTTAACTGGGATACTCTAATTTATTTTAAAAAAAATCATTTTTGGCTTTAATTTAGAAGACACAAAGAAGTCACTTGAAGTTTGAAAGAGGGACCATCAACGAAGGGAAAATTGTAAATTATTAGTCCTACAGTAAATTTGTCACATCTCAGATTTATAAAAAGAAAAATAAATCAGTATTTTATTATCCATAATTTACATAATAAACTCCCTCATTTTCTTTTCATTCGTCTTTGAATTCAAATCCTTGTTTTTATAGTAGTAAATATTCTATTAAAATAAAAAAATGACAACATCTTCTTGGTAGGGTCACAAGTCTCTTCCACCCAAGCTTCAGATCTATTACACAGTAGTAGATTACTCTGAAAATAAATATAAAATAAAAACATATTAATAACCACACATGCTGATAGGAACTTCAGAAAAATCATAAAAATAATCTTCAATATTCATGAAATATAAACAAATATCAATAATTCAATAAGAAAATATATCGATTCGTCATAAAACTTATGCATCAGAAAAATGATGATAATTTCTTACATAATAAATAAAATCATGCAAAAGCCACATGCAACACATACATAATAACAAAGACGTACATCACCCGATGGTGCACTATCTCAATAGCGGATGGAGAGGCACATAGGATGGATTCCTTCCAACAGCGGATGGAGATAATCCATATCGCACTCTCAACAGCAGATGGAGTGGTATCCCTCACCCGCCTAAGTGGGGACACATTTCTCCTAACAGCAGATAGAGGAACCGTCTAACCATCACGTCTAACGACCCGCTAATCCTCGAAGGGATCGAAGGGAATCGCCATACCTGCCCTCGGTAGGGATACATAAACATCCATGATCATTCATTACACTTGTTGCGGGGGGCAACTGTTTAAGAGCCGTGGCCTCGGGGCCGAAGCGGCTCGGTTTGGGGGTCCGGATGTCGGGGATCTCGCGCGGCGTCCCTCGAGGTCTCCCGGCGGCCGGGCACGGTGGTTCGGGTCGGGACGGTAGGTCGGGTCGGGAGGTCGGGACGGGAGATCGGGTCGGGAGGTCGGGTCGGGAGGAAGCTCCGCCGCAGCGCCAGGGAGAGGCGACACCGTCTCGCACCTGCACACAGGTCGGGCCGGGGGCTCGGCCCGACCCCTCCGACGATCAAGTTAGCGATGTGGAGAGGGTGGTTTTGAAGGTGTTCTTGTGTTTGTCTCCCCCTTTCATTCGTTTAGAACTCTGGGGTATTTATAGATGAGTTTGATGTTACCTGATGTGGCTGCTTGCAGGGGTAGGACAGTACCTCTGATGGCGTCTGACATTGCCACTGGGGTTGCGTGGAGAACCGAGCTACCGCAGGGTGTGGGCGAGCTTTGACTGTTGCCTGCTTCTATCTCGGCCGGGGTGTGTGGGGTCAAACGAGGAGGCTGTCGTCTGAGGAAAGCTGACGTCCGAGCACATCTCGTCACCCTTATTGCCTTCCTGGGGTGCAGCGCCTATCCACGTGTGGCTGACATTGTCATCCGTCGGGTCTACCATTTTTTCCCATATCATATTCCCCCCCCCCGAAAGGAGCTATGCGTCGGTTGTCGTAACAAGGGGTCGATGGCAACATGTAGCCGAGGAGCACGACGCAGGCGGGCAGGCCGCGCAAGCGTGGTCTCGGGCAACATGTAGCCGAGGAGCACGACGCAGGCGGGCAGGCCGCGCAAGCGTGGTCTCGGGCAACATGTAGCCGAGGAGCACGACGCAGGCGGGCAGGCCGCGCAGGCGTGGTCTCGGGCAACATGTAGCCGAGGAGCACGACGCAGGCGGGCAGGCCGCGCAGGCGTGGTCTCGGGCAACATGTAGCCGAGGAGCACGACGCAGGCGGGCAGGCCGCGCAAGCGTGGTCTCGGGCAACATGTAGCCGAGGAGCACGACGCAGGCGGGCAGGCCGCGCAAGCGTGGTCTCGGGCAACATGTAGCCGAGGAGCACGACGCAGGCGGGCAGGCCGCGCAAGCGTGGTCTCGGGCAACATGTAGCCGAGGAGCACGACGCAGGCGGGCAGGCCGCGCAAGCGTGGTCTCGGGCAACATGTAGCCGAGGAGCACGACGCAGGCGGGCAGGCCGCGCAAGCGTGGTCTCGGGCAACATGTAGCCGAGGAGCACGACGCAGGCGGGCAGGCCGCGCAAGCGTGGTCTCGGGCAACATGTAGCCGAGGAGCACGACGCAGGCGGGCAGGCCGCGCAGGTGTGTCTCGGGTCATGGGGTCGAGGAGCACGACGCAGGCGGGCAGGCCGCGCAGGTGTGTCTCGGGTCATGGGGTCGAGGAGCACGACGCAGGCGGGCAGGCCGCGCAGGCGTGGTCTCGGGCAACATGTAGCCGAGGAGCACGACGCAGGCGGGCAGGCCGCGCAGGTGTGTCTCGGGTCATGGGGTCGAGGAGCACGACGCAGGCGGGCAGGCCGCGCAAGCGTGGTCTCGGGCAACATGTAGCCGAGGAGCACGACGCAGGCGGGCAGGCCGCGCAGGTGTGTCTCGGGTCATGGGGTCGAGGAGCACGACGCAGGCGGGCAGGCCGCGCAAGCGTGGTCTCGGGCAACATGTAGCCGAGGAGCACGACGCAGGCGGGCAGGCCGCGCAGGTGTGTCTCGGGTCATGGGGTCGAGGAGCACGACGCAGGCGGGCAGGCCGCGCAGGTGTGTCTCGGGTCATGGGGTCGAGGAGCACGACGCAGGCGGGCAGGCCGCGCAGGCGTGGTCTCGGGCAACATGTAGCCGAGGAGCACGACGCAGGCGGGCAGGCCGCGCAGGTGTGTCTCGGGTCATGGGGTCGAGGAGCACGACGCAGGCGGGCAGGCCGCGCAGGCGTGGTCTCGGGCAACATGTAGCCGAGGAGCACGACGCAGGCGGGCAGGCCGCGCAGGTGTGTCTCGGGTCATGGGGTCGAGGAGCACGACGCAGGCGGGCAGGCCGCGCAAGCGTGGTCTCGGGCAACATGTAGCCGAGGAGCACGACGCAGGCGGGCAGGCCGCGCAGGTGTGTCTCGGGTCATGGGGTCGAGGAGCACGACGCAGGCGGGCAGGCCGCGCAAGCGTGGTCTCGGGCAACATGTAGCCGAGGAGCACGACGCAGGCGGGCAGGCCGCGCAGGCGTGGTCTCGGGCAACATGTAGCCGAGGAGCACGACGCAGGCGGGCAGGCCGCGCAGGTGTGTCTCGGGTCATGGGGTCGAGGAGCACGACGCAGGCGGGCAGGCCGCGCAGGTGTGTCTCGGGTCATGGGGTCGAGGAGCACGACGCAGGCGGGCAGGCCGCGCAGGTGTGTCTCGAAGGCCATGGAGCCGAGGAGCACGACGCAGGCGGGCAGGCCGCGCAGGTGTGTCTCGGGTCATGGGGTCGAGGAGCACGACGCAGGCGGGCAGGCCGCGCAGGTGTGTCTCGAAGGCCATGGAGCCGAGGAGCACGACGCAGGCGGGCAGGCCGCGCAAGCGTGGTCTCGGGCAACATGTAGCCGAGGAGCACGACGCAGGCGGGCAGGCCGCGCAGGTGTGTCTCGGGTCATGGGGTCGAGGAGCACGACGCAGGCGGGCAGGCCGCGCAGGTGTGTCTCGAAGGCCATGGAGCCGAGGAGCACGACGCAGGCGGGCAGGCCGCGCAGGTGTGTCTCGGGTCATGGGGTCGAGGAGCACGACGCAGGCGGGCAGGCCGCGCAAGCGTGGTCTCGGGCAACATGTAGCCGAGGAGCACGACGCAGGCGGGCAGGCCGCGCAGGTGTGTCTCGGGTCATGGGGTCGAGGAGCACGACGCAGGCGGGCAGGCCGCGCAGGTGTGTCTCGGGTCATGGGGTCGAGGAGCACGACGCAGGCGGGCAGGCCGCGCAGGTGTGTCTCGGGTCATGGGGTCGAGGAGCACGACGCAGGCGGGCAGGCCGCGCAGGCGTGGTCTCGGGCAACATGTAGCCGAGGAGCACGACGCAGGCGGGCAGGCCGCGCAGGTGTGTCTCGGGTCATGGGGTCGAGGAGCACGACGCAGGCGGGCAGGCCGCGCAGGTGTGTCTCGAAGGCCATGGAGCCGAGGAGCACGACGCAGGCGGGCAGGCCGCGCAGGCGTGGTCTCGGGCAACATGTAGCCGAGGAGCACGACGCAGGCGGGCAGGCCGCGCAGGTGTGTCTCGAAGGCCATGGAGCCGAGGAACACGACGCAGGCGGGCAGGCCGCGCAAGCGTGGTCTCGGGCAACATGTAGCCGAGGAGCACGACGCAGGCGGGCAGGCCGCGCAGGTGTGTCTCGGGTCATGGGGTCGAGGAGCACGACGTAGGCGGGCAGGCCGCGCAGGTGTGTCTCGAAGGCCATGGAGCCGAGGAACACGACGCAGGCGGGCAGGCCGCGCAGGTGTGTCTCGAAGGCCATGGAGCCGAGGAACACGACGCAGGCGGGCAGGCCGCGCAGGTGTGTCTCGGGTCATGGGGTCGAGGAGCACGACGCAGGCGGGCAGGCCGCGCAGGTGTGTCTCGGGTCATGGGGTCGAGGAGCACGACGCAGGCGGGCAGGCCGCGCAGGTGTGTCTCGAAGGCCATGGAGCCGAGGAACACGACGCAGGCGGGCAGGCCGCGCAGGCGTGGTCTCGGGCAACATGTAGCCGAGGCGTTTGGATTCATAAGGGTTTAAGCCGGGGCCAACCGCGAGCCGAAAAGGGGGTCAGGCAGGTATTAAACCTTTGCTCAGAAGAGACTGAGGCGGGGCTTAGATTTCTTTTCATGAGTACATCGGGTAGCCACCGCGGATGCTTGGACTCTCTTATGGAGCCCGCGGTCGGAGGTCGTCACGTCCCCTCGCAGCCGCCCAGGCCTCCGCTGTGATGTATTGGTTAGCCCGTTGGAGCATCTCTGGCACCGCCGTGGGAGGTCGCTCCGCGAGGGACCAGAGGAATCTGGAAGGTCGCAAGCCTATCATGAATGCCTGCAATAACAGAGAGGGGTGAGTGTCCGGTAAGCACCGGATTTGCGTGGCAAAGCGATCCACAAAATGTGGGAGGGGCTCATCCTCCCTTTGTTTGAGTCTGAGGAGCAGTGCCACGAAGGGCTTTGGCCAGGCATGGGCTACGAAGTGGAGCTCAAAGTCCTTAACGAGCTGGCCAAAGGAAGTGATCGTTCCGGTCTTCAGGCCGCTGTACCATATGCGGGCCGGACCCCTCAGGGTCGTGGGAAACGCCCTGCACATTAAAGCGTCCGACGTTCCATACAATGCCAGTTGGGCACGGAAAGCCTCAACATGGTCCGCTGGGTTAGTGGAACCGTCGTATGCGTCCAAAGAAGGGAGTCGGAAGTTCGGGGGAACCGCCTGATCTCGTATCTCGGGCGCGAACGGAGATCCTCGGAGTGTGTCCTCCTTGAGCTCTCCTTTTGAGTTGTGAAACTCCTCCTCTACTTCATTGAGCCGTTGAATAAGGAAGCATAGCTGGGCTCGCAGGGAGTCCGTTGACTCTGGAGATAATACCTCGGGTTCCGGGCGACCGCTCGGGTTTGCCATCACTGGATCCTCGAGAGGGGCCGGTCGGACCCGAGGCGAAGTGGGAGGGTCCGGAAGCGTCATGTGGGCCCGAGCGGGTGGCTCATGTTGCCGCAGCGGTTGGGTTGCTGACGGGTGCAGCGGACGAGGAATAAGCGGGATAATGGTTTGCACCATACCCGTCAGAGCTCGGACTTGAAGAGCGAGGGCCTGAAAGGCCTCGGGTGATACCGGCGAAGGGGCGCTCGGGGCGCCCTTGGGCGGAAACAGATCCGAGTTGTCGAATGAACGCCAGTAGCGTTCCGAGGTCGCGGGGAGGTCGTTAGCCCGCGGCCCGTCACTCAAGGGACGCACGGCCTGCGCCCCTGCTAAGAACGATCCCTCGGCAGGGAGTTCGTCGGGACCAGTCTGAGGATCCCTCGACATTCGGGCCCTCCTTCTAGCGCCAAAATGTTGCTGGGGGCAACTGTTTAAGCCGTGGCCTCGGGGCCGACGCGGCTCGGTTTGGGGGTCCGGATGTCGGGGATCTCGCGCGGCGTCCCTCGAGGTCTCCCGGCGGTCGGGCACGGTGGTTCGGGTCGGGACGGGAGGTCGGGTCGGGAGGTCGGGACGGAAGGTCGGGTTAGGAGGTCGGGTCGGGAGGAAGCTCCGCCGCAGCGCCAGGGAGAGGCGACACCGTCTCGCACCTGCACACAGGTCGGGCCGGGGGCTCGACCCGACCCCTCCGACGATCAAGTTAGCGATGTGGAGAGGGTGGTTTTGAAGGTGTTCTTGTGTTGTCTCCCCCTTTCATTCGTTTAGAACTCTGGGGTATTTATAGATGAGTTTGATGTTACCTGATGTGGCTGCTTGCAGGGGTAGGACAGTACCTCTGATGGCGTCTGACATTGCCACTGGGGTTGCGTGGAGAACCGAGCTACCGCAGGGTGTGGGCGAGCTTTGACCGTTGCCTGCTTCTATCTCGGCCGGGTGTGTGGGGTCAAACGAGGAGGCTGTCGTCTGAGGAAAGCTGACGTCCGAGCACATCTCGTCACCCTTATTGCCTTCCTGGGGTGCAGCGCCTATCCACGTGTGGCTGACATTGTCATCCGTCGGGTCTACCATTTTTTCCCATATCAACACTCATCTATTTACTCACACATACATCAAGAAATCAATATGATTAAATATTATGAGAGACCATACTTGATGTAAATATGCTAGACTGTGTTCATTGGTGGCTTCGCACTGTGATGGGCCCGTAGCTCCTTTCACAGGTTGCACTCCCAATGTGAACTACTAGTCTAGTCACATCTATTGCATGATACTCATCATATCAATATCATAAACATAAGAAAATAGAAAACCAATAATCATTTTCAAATGACATCTTCAGATAAAACCTTTAAATTCATCAAATTACAGAAGCATGGAACATCAATATCTCAATAGTCCTCAATCAACCAAAACCCTAATGGGAATAGCTCAATTGACTTAAATCAAACTCAATTCAATTATGATCTAACGGAACCAATATCAAATCCTTATAGAACCGATCTGGAATCACCTTAGACTGGTCTAATTTAGATTTGATTGATCTCGATTATGTCAAATAGGTTTGAACTAGTCAGGTTGGTTTGGAATCACCCTAAACCGACTTTAACTGATCAAACCTGTCTGATTTAGTCAATTAATGAGCTCAAACCAATAGAGAGGGAGGAAATTGGACTATGTCGTACAATGCTAACCCAAACCGAACCAACCCACCTGAGTCTTGGACGGGTCACATACACTGCATATACATATCCCACATACACTGCATATACCTGTTCCAAGTACTAAGTTGAGTTGAGGTACGATGGGCTATATAGAAGGAGCGACGATATGTCTAATGCCAATAGCATAACTGGGCAGACTTAACTTCATGAACTAGGCTAAGCCTCACTTATAAGTTGGGCTGAGCCTTGCCATTGAACTAGGCCTTGCTTGGCTCGCAAGTTGGTCCTAGACACATGAGTTGGGGTCGTATCTAACCACATGGATTGGGTCGTACCTAGCCGCATGAGTTGACCAATGCCTAGCCATATGGTTGGGTCGTACCTTACCACATGGGCTGGTTCATACATGGCCACATGAACTAGATCGTACCTAATCACATGGGTTGGGTCATACTTGGCCACATGGGTTGGGTCATACCTTACCATATGGGTTGACTCTTACCTGGCCACATAGGTTGGGTCATGCCGAGTCATATTGGCTATGTTGTACTTAGTCACATGTGCTAGATTGTACATGATCACATGGGCTGAGTCGATTTGATCTGATCGATCAACTTAATTTAAGTCAGACCCCAATTAGACTCCTTTTATTAAATTAGATTTCAACACTTAAAATTATTAAAGAATGACTCAAATCCATCAATAAAAACTTTAAATTCATAATCTTAAATTTAAAACTAATTATATTGTAGAAATTCACACATAATTCTTGAAACATAGATATATCTAATTAAATAAATTAAAACTATTATGCTAATCCAAAAATAAGAATTTTAATAATTAAATCAATATTAAAATTCACTTAAGCTTAATAGATCAAGATGAATCAAATAATCATTCTAACATCACAAAATAATTATCATTATTCATTAATCATAAAATTTCAAAATTAATACATCATTATACATAAAAAATTATAACAATCTCAATATCAAGATTTCAAAATATAGATCAAAACTAGTTAAAAAGAAAGGATCCTACCTCTCCTCGACTATCCTTTCATCGATATCATCTCCTCAGGAAGTCCTTTATATAAGAGAAGATGAGATCTCCCCACAAGATAAGTAATAATTTAATTCTTATTTTTAATTTATTTTTATTTTCCTTTCACACATAAAGAGAGAAATATAATATTTATTTCTTATAGTTCACACACGAAAATGGAATGTAAACTATTTACTTCCTAAAAATTGAATCACTTATTATGAAATAAATCAATTAATAATTTACTTGATTAGTAAAATTCCTAACTTATCCATGTGATTAAGGAAACTAAATTTAATTATTTTCTTAACTATAGTACACAAAAATATAGAAGCTAATAATAAAGTAGTACATCATTTATAATAATTAATTTATGTTAAGAGAGAAATTATTGATGATTACAAAATTAACAAGGGAGCTGTTGATCATTGCATCAGTTTCATATATAAATTTAAAAAGCTTCAAATGGTAAATTAACAAAGATGAGAACTATTGCACCATGTACAATGACAAAATACAAAATCAGAGAGAAGCTATGGTGACAATTATGTCAATAGCAATAAATTCTGATAAGAAAACTGTCACTTTACTGCAGCAAAACCACCATCTTGGTATTAAGCAAACTAACGAATAGTTTTTGACTTTTAACTGCATATTGATAATTCAAACTAAAATTTCAATAAGATAAACATCTCTTTCACAAATAATACACTGTAACTCTCAGTCATGATTGGCAATATTCTTCCTCCACCTTATGACAACTATATAGCAAACAATGAATCAATACTAATAAATTTCCATAACACAGCTTACAAAATTAGCAATCTCACAGAAGTTGCAATTTATATCAATGGCAAGAACCAGTAAACATAATAGACGATATGAGAACTAATATGTCAATACCTTGGTACATGCTCCACTTGAAACACCTATCAGTTGTTGCACAGGTTGGGAACTAAAGATGGATTTTTCTATCAAGGCTGCACTGTTAACAAATGGATGTTGTAACAGTTCAGATGCAGTTGGACGCTTGGATGGATCCCGTTGAAGACATTTTCCTATAAAATCTTTGCCATCAACAGAAAGATGATCAGGGATCGGTGGCAGCTCCTTACTATTTCCAATCTTGAACATGGCTGCAATCTAGAGCACAACAAGAAAAATCTAATGCTAGTAAAACAACTACTGATCGAGAGTGCAACAACAGGATGATAATACTAATGGATGTTATGAATTTTTTCCTGCAGCTATGTGCTGCTATCACAGTAAATTATGTACCGAAGTACCAGTATACTAGGCCCAAATGATCAAGTACTAACCCCTTCATATTGGCTCCAAGGTGGCTTTGATGTAACCATCTCCAAGACAGTGCACCCTAGGCTCCATACGTCCACAGCAAGATTGCAGCCATTTGAGTTCTTTATGACCTATGCACATATTGCAGTGAGAAAGCATATTAGAAGCAGACAATTCACAAGTCAAAAGGAGAGAAGTAAAATGACTTTCATAGAAAATGTAAATTTTGGAGGAAGAGAAAATAAAACAAAAGTACCTCAGGAGCCATCCAGTAAGGACTTCCCTTGAATGACAGGGGACAAGATTGTCCAGTAATCTGGAAAAAGGAACAACATGTGAGTATCACTATAAAATGTACTTGAACAGCAAATTTTCTTTACTGTGGTGCCTTTATTGAGTTTCAGGGATAAGTTTCATTAATAAAAACTGATGAATAAAGAGACTGGAAAATTTTTCAAGATACAAATAAATTGCAGCTTTACAGGCACCGTGAAACACAAAGAATTTGCTTGAGTTTCAGAGGGTGCATTACAGTTTAAATTTATATCAGATGCAATTGCTAATCAATAACAAAATTTGCTTATGTTGAACCAATATCCATAAGTGTTCTTTTAAAGTGTTATATCTCATCAATTCAGTTTGATGTTCTGGAACATATCATGTAGTTCAGGTTCAATTCAGAAGGAATTCGTTGTATACATCTGTCATAGACAAGTATTTTATAAACTATACATTTCTTACAGAACTCTTGGAGTCACATGGCAGTAATGGCATGTAATTGACACCAAGACAAAGGATCAAGAGGATATTAAGAACATTGTAATTGACGGTTAACATTTCCCAGATAAATATATAAGAATAAACCAAAGGACATTATAAATCAGGGTAAAGTGCTGAAATAGCTGGTTGAAGATGAACCATGGAATTTATATAAGATAAAGTTCTGCCATCAGTTTCTTCAAGCGAGTTATTCTATTGGCCATACAATGCCCAAAACAAACTAGAAATGCTGGAAAAAGTTCATAACACAAAACTGTGCAAGCAACATAAAGATTGTATGCTAGAAGTAAGATTTACTGTTTATCATACTATAATTTGTCAAACTGAAATGACCACAAATCAATTTGGCCTGCTGTCATGCAGAACTTCGCTATGGTGCATCAATGTCTAGCATTTCAATCCTACAGCACCATTATGAGGTGTCCAATATTTAAAAGAGAAAGACACTACAGCAATCACAAGTGACATAAAAATAACAAAAAGACAATCAGGATATCATTACATATTCAACATGTGGGAAGAAATGGGTAATTGAAATCAATTTTGTAAATATAAAAGCATAATGCTCAGGTCATTTCTGCCTCCTATATTTTGATTTCTTGTTTTACTAGTTTGAAGTTGCTTGTCCTTTACTCAACCATGTTTTACACTCTGAAGTTAACAAACTCCAAACAGGACCTCGCAATTATATGTAACCATGTATATTACATGGTTTACATCTCCCCTCGATAGTCCAGTATAAAATTCAGTATATCTGTTAAACCTAAAGCAACAAGAATAATTAAATAGTTCCATTCTGAAACTCCCCTCCTCTCTACAAAGCATCACTTTTTTGGATTTGGACCAACATGACTAATTTCTAGCTGCAACTAAGGCCAATTAAAATAGTTAAAACTGAACTGGAGCTCTAAAACATGCAATCTATAAATCTTCCCACAAAATATGAGTTTAAACCAACTCACATCATGATTAACATCACATCATTTAAAACCTTAAAGCCTGATATTTATTTCCAACTAATCAGAAATATACTTATAGAATTAAAACAAGGAATATCATTATTAAAACAGTACATGTTTTGCCATCCCGAAGTCTGCCAGCTTGACCCGGCCATTTGGATCTACCAATATATTTGCACCTTTGATGTCCCTAAATGTGAGTGATAGTTTGGAATCATAAGAAAGAAAATCTATGATCAGGATATCATCTTCCAAAACATGGACTCACAGATATTAAAAAATTATAAACCAAGACTCATTCATACCTGTGAACAGTGTTCTTTGCATGCAAATATGCTAAACCTGAAAGAATTTGTTGCGTATAACTCCTAATTGCTGGTTCACCAAGTGGCCCATACTCTTGAAGTAGCTTATGTATGGAACCACCAGATACATATTCCAAGTAAATATAAAGCTTGTCATCAATCTGTTA
Source organism: Musa balbisiana (assembly GCA_004837865.1). Taxonomy (NCBI): domain Eukaryota; kingdom Viridiplantae; phylum Streptophyta; class Magnoliopsida; order Zingiberales; family Musaceae; genus Musa; species Musa balbisiana. The sequence continues at coordinate 33,881,277 of CM017192.1, read as the reverse complement.
AGAAGTACAAAATTAAAACAGGACAAAGTGATAAAACACTGCTACTTCTAAAGAGTAATCAGATTAAATTGACTTTAAAATAATTAAATTGACTGGGCGGATTAGTTTCACATATAGGGGTTCCAACAGTTGTCAGTCTAAATGCTTACTGGGATTTTCAATAAAAAGAGGATAACTCCCTCCCTCCCTCACATACCTTGTCCCCATTTGCATAATTAAAAGATGATATTTCAGAAAAAGCTTACAATTCTACAGCCTATCCCCAAGTCGTCATAGTTTCCAAGATGAAATTTAAACAGAAAAGAGAAATATGAAAAACGACAAAGATAGGCATCCGATAAAACATGGTGCCATTTTGATTGGCTACATAGTTTCCAGATGAAATTAGAACAGCAAAGAGAAAGATTAAAAACAACGAAGATAGGCATCAGACTAAAAATAAAAATGATAGGCATCGGATAAAACATGGCACTGTTTTGATTGTCCCCTGAAGGATGTAGGGTCATTGGGCCTCCATGGGAACAGCATAAGGTGTTCGATCATTGGCAGCAACTCACCAACCCATGAAATTAGTAAGGCTGCTAGAACTCTATGAAATGAACTAATTCTTCCATTGATAAGTACTGGGAGTTCTTTTCATCTGTGCTTTAAGGAATCCTTTAATGTTTGGTTCCATCTAGTACATTATCTGTCCAGATCAGATCTAATTATCTCAATGCAAATCATCCAATTGTAAAGAGAAAGTTTAAGTTTATGAATAGCTGACCAGCCAGTTGGCAGCCCAGGAACTCTCATTTTACATCCCAACCAGATGGAAAGGAACTACTCCAAAAAGCATAGATTAAGGTGCTGTCAGCACCAATGAAGGTACACCCAGTATTCACAATGTCACTAAGAAACCAACACAAAGGTGTGTGCCATTTGCCATTTTAATGCGTTATATATTGAAGCATTTATCTATATAACAGTATGTAGCAGGTACCATGCCAATAGCCAGCAGAAAAAGGCATGGTAAAAGGCCCTAACATCCAAAACACTAAAAAGAGTTGGGCTTGCAATGACCCTTAACCATATATGGCTTTGGGATAAAAGGAAGAAAATTCTAAAGTATTATGCTATGTTCAATGACTTGTATTTGAATGGAAAGTGTTGAACGATTAGTTTTACTACCTGTGCAATAAATATAAGATAGAGATGTAAATTTGCTTATTGAAAATGAAACGAATCAAAGTTCTTAACAGATTTTAATAGGATTTGGTATTTATTTTAGTGTTTTATCTTTGATAGTGGTTTTACTTTTAAGGTTACCTTCTCTTCATCACTGTGCTTCTATATCTTGATTTATTTCACATAATAATTTTTCTTTCAAAAATTCATCACCTGATAAATAGGTTGGCAGACCTTCCCTCCATATTCATTAGAAAAAAAATTAATTGTGATTCTTCAGCTGCATTTAGTCAGCCATTAGACATCAACTCATGGAATTCTGGCATCCATAAAATTGTTCTGAAAGTTGCAGTAACTTGGTCCATATAGCAGTTGAAAATACCATAATTAACTGTTGAATACCTTGAGAAAACACTAATCCTGCATGTATCTTAACAGGATATGCATGGACAAATAACAGTGTACTCCTAGATAAAAATGCAAAGTGATAGATTAAAGTAAAACTGTAAAAGTCCTGTCAAATGTCTGATTGGTATCAAGTTTACTGAACATAAAGATCCTATAAAAAAAATGGCTGACATGGCACAGTTTGGAATGAGAGAAATATAGGTATGCCAAAACTAATGTGTGATGATGAATAAAGAAAGACTGATATCCAGGCCAAGATCATAGGTCGTGTCATTTCTAGAAAATTGTCATACCATCTCACAACCATAATATTGCACAATATTCGGATGCTGTAGCCGACTTAAGAGGGATATTTCCTGTCAAGAAAGCAAACACGAAAATGTATACTGTCATAAAGGGAAAAGATGATGTCATATTGAGTGCATATCCTCCAGAATAACTAATAGGACAAAATACTCACTTGCCCCAACTGTTTTGCGCTTTCTTTTGACTTAGCATCATCGATGAACAGGGTAACCTCCTTCATTGCACACATTTCACCACTCTCACTAGAAAAGGTAGAAAATCAACAAGTAGCCAGTAGAAAGAAAAACTTGAGCAGATAGAATAGAGAATGACTATCTTATACAAAGATCAAAGAAATAAAAACAAGATCAAATTTTACCAGATATGGATGTTTCAATTTAAACAAATATAAATTGTCCAAAAAATGAAACTAACCCATTACCATTTGTTTCTACTAGACAGCTCATTTTACCTCCTTCACAAAGGAAATGCAAATCACCTACAAGCACCATCAATTAAGTCTTAGGTTCTCTCACTTTAATTATCCTACGACCCGGTCCTATCACCTTCACCAAGTAACCTACTGAACAACTTGTGTGATTAGTAAAACTTACCAAGAACTAGTTAACAGAGAGACCTTTTGTCTGCTGAGGTAATCATGCACATTTTCATAGATTCAGGTTACATGAAGAAAAACATCAAGAGTCATGACATGTACTCTAAAGGGATAATATAACCCATCCATTCTTCTAAATACTAGCGCTTTCTTTTACTGGGTAATTTAACCTCTACTGGTCCAAGCTGCTGTAACTGTTAAAAGTCAATTGAGTTAGTACATCTTTATATGCTGTACATGCATGTAACAGTTCTGGACTTGCTCCTGTTTTCTTACATGTGTCAATAATGGTTGGTTATGTACTGATTCATGGTGCCATAATCATACTAAAATTGTAGAAAGATATGATAATTGACTTTTATTTTATTGAACACTTTTAAACCTCTTACTAAGTGAAAGGAACAAGTGATCTTACTACAAGTTACAGTGCTTTCTTCAGCCTAAAGAGAAGACTGTACACCTATGGAGTAACTTGGTTCAGAAATCAACTTTACCTAGTCAGTTGATGAAATAAAACTCGATCGACATTCCATGTAGGAAGTTCCTAAACTAACAATGTAATTTTTAACAAACTAAATCATGCATCTCAAAATCCATCAGCATGGAAAGAATCAAAGTAACAGCATAAAATTTTTGAAGGGTAGAAGGCCCACAATACCTGTTAAAACCAATATAAACATGTCCAAATGTACCACGTCCAATTAATTTTCCCTTCTTCCACTTTGATCCAGGACTCGTGGGATTATCTGTCCTTCCAGGACTGCGTACTACTGACATTGAAGAATTTGTGGTTATATTATGTGGAGGAAAAGTAGCACTGATAGATATATTTTTCGGTGGTAGTGGCAATCTGTGGCTTTCTTTCTTCCCCTCATCATGCCGCCTTGTTGGTGACTCTGGTGCTGTTCCTACAGCCCGTGGATGCAGTGGAGAGACAGTTCCACTATGTATCCTAGAACTAGGACCAGGACTCAGCATTCTTGGGCTTGGTATTGGAGAGCACTCTGGACTACCTCTACTATGCTGCCAGAACTGTCCAAGCATGTCTCCTCCCATTGAATTATGCCCAGAAGTCTGACCTGAACCTGGACTTGAGCACTGGCCAGATCCAAAAAAAGTTAAATCTTGTGGCGGCTTTGTTGCCCAAATTGCTGATGTTGGGATCTGCTCAGGGAACACAACTCTCATTGGACTTCTCGAGGGACTTGACAACGAACTATCTGGTGCACTTGCAAAAGCACCATGTCGAGGAATTTGTATATTTGATTGGTAATTGTTCTGAAAACCCTGCTTAGATGGTGCAGATAAAATATGGTTCCCAAGTAGGAAATTTGTGGATTTCATCATCTCTCTTGTTTTGCATTGTGTCGCAGGACATGGGTCCTTGCGCCCCGCGCTTCAAAGAGAACAAAGAAGAAAAGTGTGTAAGGGGAAAGGTATAGAAGTGAAAGATCAACAGGCTAAAATGGAAATGAAACACGGAAATCAAATCACAAGTTCCACACCTATGGTTGCTTGTAACAGCTCTATTGCTTTTTAAAAAGTCATTGACTGGGCTGTGAAGTTCAGAATCTGCTGCATCGTCACTATCAATAGAGCAATTACTAGAAATAGAGGTGGTAGCTATACCTCCATCAAGCTCAGCAGTATCTGGTTTTTTTGAAATATGATTAGGTCTTGGAAGTGGTAAAAGCAGCTGTGATTTTCCACGCTCTTCTAGGATCGACTTTGATGTAATGACCTCAGAGGGCTTGCATGATATGCCTGAACGCAGCCCGGGTAGAGGAAGTGGTTGGGAATTTGTCCTGCCTCCGAAACTCTGACACCGGGACACTTGTGCAGAAGGTGATGTAGATCGTGATTCTGTTCTTGATCTGGATGCCTTTTCTGAAGTGTCACTTTTTCGCCGTCGACTTCCCCTTGATTTTGTAGTGCTTTTTTGTTCAGTTGAACTAATAAAACGGTGTAATGTGTCAATAAAATTTTCCTTGGTGTTCTTCTTCACATCCTTAGAAGACAATTTCCCCCACCATGAAGGCATTGTAGCTGGGGTTTCTAAAGACAATAAATGGCTATGTAATACTAGCAACCATGGTAGCTAATGCTTTAGCCACCAGAGAAGAGATTCATAGTCTTGCTTCAGGTTATAGCACCTCACCACCAGCATTAGCAACCAAAGAGAGACACCTAAAGAACCAAGCCTCCCCAAGAAGGTTCGTCATTAACCTGAATAAGAAAGCATCACGAAATGCTGAATCCAGCAAGAAGTAATCACAAATGAGAATCATACATGAATACAACTTCAAGCAGCATGATATACGGTGTTCATAATTTTACATAAGAAAATGGTCAAAAGCATCAGCAAATTTCTACTATTTCCTCATCATAAATGCCTCAAAAATATCAAGCTCGTACCATAAGAGGTAAAGCAAATAATGAGCGGTTAAAGGAATATGTACAAATTGAATTCATATGATGCTTGCTATTGAAGTGAACAGATTACAATGTAGTGACTACCCAAAGTAACAAACCAGGAACAAGATTAAAAGGTTGATCTTGCAAATATACCATCCAGCAAAGACCAAGCAACAAACAGGAACAATCATGGCGTCCAATAAGCAGCTTATCCACCAGTACTGACCGTGCTTAAACTCAATCTACCTATCCAATTATACGACAACAAAGTCACAACAACTTATCCGTCCCCCGATCTTAGCCCTGTAGCATGCGAAGATCCAAAAACTCGTCCAATCCAACAAACTCAAGAAAAGAACCGCAAGAAATCTCAAATGCTCCTATTAATGAACTCACCGCCAAAATCCGAGCACCACTAGAAGAGCCCCTCCAGCAATTCGCAGATCAAAACGCCGACGAATCCCTCCGATCCCCGCCCGATCAAACAACTCAAGAGCTCCCAAGGCAGAGTACCAGCGGGCGCCCAACGTCCCAACCAACCCTGCCCTAGATTGTCAACTCACTTGTCGCTCAGTCTCGCTCGCCGACCTCGATCTCCCGGTTGAAATCAAGGAACCCTAGAAACCCTAAGAAGAGACGGAGAGATTGGAGAATCGATAAGGGCGAAGCGTTCGGAAGAATGCCACAGGCGAGCGACGACGAAGAGGAAGAAAGATGAAGACCTAAGCGGAGAGAGTGTGTGCGAGGAAGAGCGGAGAAGGCGAATGGCAGTGACACGGAGCAGAGGAGAGAAAAGGGTTCGGGTGAGCTACTGTGTGAGAAAGAACAAAGAAGGCAACTAAGAAAAGAAGTGCACTTACAAATCACACTTATTCCACGTGTCACCTTATCGCACCGTATATTTGCGGGTCCCAATCGCACCGTCGCGGCCCGACGCGACGAGAGGGGAGGGTTGGCGTTAGTGCTTAATTAACGCACGTAATGAAGGACTTTTAAATGCTAATGCGAGGCGGGGGCTGTTGGTTTCTGATGCCTTATTCTATTCTCGTGCACGCTCGTCGCCGTCTCGTGCCAATTCACCCATCAGGGAGTTTACGCAGTAATAACAAATGTTTTTTATTATTTCATTATTATATTTCAAATTTGTTGCTTAATTTAATTAACAATTTTTAATTACATTAAACTAAGCACAGCACCTTTTAATAAATCTATTTTTGTTTATATTAATACTTGGTATTTAATACGACTATGCCGTCACATGTCTCTTTTATTTGTTTTATACTAATCGTTGTAGGTTGGTCGAGAAAATAAACGTAATCTTTTATCTTGTCCCCACTCTGGAGATAGATGTTGAAGTTCTACATGTACTTCTTGTTCGGTGGTGTACTTTTTGTTGTTTTTACATATACATCATTGTATTTGTAGAAATAGCATATTTGTGTTTTGATTCATGTCACATGCCATCTTCGTTTACGTGCATTATGGAGAAACATCTTAATTTGCACTTAATGAACCCATCTATAACATAAGACATAATACAATTCCATCACATATGTTATATTATATGATATTATTTGTCGTATAGTGACACCGACTTCCTTGATTACCATCTAATTTACGTGTACGCAAACCATGCGTCGCGGTCGTGCAACGTTAACCTTACCACCATTGCTTATTGTACTACGAGTGGGCGCATTGCACTCGGCGCTCAGGCACCAGCGGCCACGACCTCGGCGGGAACTGCCGCCGCCGACTGCCGAGTCTTCATTACCTCGCTGGCAATGGAATCCATGTCGCGGTCATGTACGTTCATCTTCAGCCCGTGCTTCATGAACAAGGTGAGCGACATCTTCTGCTCGACGCGGTGGCCCGGGGCGACGTGAAGGCGGTGTCGCAGCAGCACGGAGGCGGCGATGGACTTCATTTGGAGATAGGCGAGGTCCTTCCCGAGGCAGATCCGCGGGCCGGCATTGAAGGCCACGAATCTGAACGAGTCCTGCATCTCGAACCGTTTCCCGTCCGGGGAAAGCCACCGGTCGGGCCGGAATTCCAGGCAGTCGTTCCCCCACACTGACTTCATCCTCCCGGCCGAGTAGATCGAGTACGTGACGGAGGAGCCAGCGGGTACGAACGTGCCGTCGGGGAGGACGTCGTCGGCCACGACGTGCTTCGAGTCCTCGGGGACGGACGGGTAGAGACGGAGCGTCTCCGAGAGCGCCGCTTTCAGGTAGACGAGGCGATCGACCTCCTCGAAGGTGAACGGGGAGGCGAGCCATGCGCTTGTGTCGGGACCGCGGGATTCGTGGAGGACGGAGGCGAGCTCGAGGAGGATGCGGCGCTCGACGTGGGGGTGGGTGGAGACGAGCCAGAAGAACCAGCTGAGAGCGACCGAGGAGGTGTCTCGGCCGGCGAGGATGAAGTTTAGCGCCACGTGCTGCAAGAAAGACTCGGAGTACGTGCCCTTCTTGATGAAGCGGGAGAGGAGGTCGTCATGGTTCTGCCCGTCGTCGATCTCCAGCTTGCGGATCTTGATGACGGCGGAGAGGTAGCGGTCGACGTGCGCGACGCTGCGGAAGAGCGTGGCCTCCATGCCGACCCGGAGCCACTTCTTGAACCGCCACATGGATTCCGGAAGGATGAAGCGGTTGAGAGTCGCCTCGGTGGCGCGGTCGAAGGCCACGGCGAAGGCGTTCTCCGGGAGGCCGGGTGCGAGCGTCTCGGGGTCCTTCCCGAACGCCAGGCCGCAGATGTTGTCGAAGGTGAGGCGGAGGAGGAGCTCCTGGAGGTCGACGACACCGGACTTGAGGGAGGCGTCCTGCAGCATGGGAAGGAGGCGGAGGTGGATGGAGCGGCAGACCCATCGCGACATGGCGTGGCGGAGGGTGCGGGTCGTGAACTCCAGCGCCGCGGTCTTGCGCTGGAACAGCCAGGTATCACCGTCGGAGTTGAAGATGCCGTCGCCGAGGAGGTCGAGGAAGACGGCGTGGTAGGTCGGGCCCTTGGGATAATTGTCGAAACGGGTCTTGAGGACGTGCTCCAAATTCCGGGGGTCGCACGTCACGGTGACCAGCCCCTGGCGGCGGGCGAGCCCCGGCACGGCGCAGATGCAGGTCTGATAGGTGCCGCCGTTGGCGCGGAGATTGTCGGCGATCCACTCGTGCATGCGCTCCGAGTGCTGAATCAGCCCCGGCAGGCTACCGACGACCGGCCAAACCCGCGGACCGGTGAGACGCGACGCCATCCGCGAAAACCACAACACGTAGACTGCCATGCATGCTGCCACCACCAGCAGTGTCACCACTTCCATGTTCCCCTTGTCACCCTACCGTCTTCAACCCTCGCTCGCTCACAACACAAGCACCTAAGCGAACGAGACATAGCCCAGCGATATATATGCATATACATATATAGAGAGAGAGAGAGGGGGGGAGAAGTCTCTTAACAAGGTGAAGGTGAAGGGAAGGTGGTGGTGGTGGCTAATGACTTAAGCTAACATGGAGGGAATTAATGAGGAGATGGAACATAAGAAGATTACAGACGACGAGAAAGGTGAGAGGATGGGAGGCATTAAAGAGGCCACCGTTTTCTTGCTCCTCAACAGCTCCACCAGGCTAATGCTTTTGAGCCGCTCACACCCACTGCGTTCTCCGGCGGGCCTTCCCAGCTTAATTAAAACACTCATTGAATGCTGTCAGAGTTCGCTGGATCACCGAGACTGCGTAGGAACGGCATCATCAAGGATAACAACTACGGTCAACATTCCCATCGGTAGAACACAACTAATCTCACCATTGTGAATCAAGGATAATTTTTATAGGATGATGCCTCCATATTCATTTTCACCTATAGGTGTTTCTTTTTCGATTTGAACGAAAATATTTTCAGTTTTTACTAAAATGATTTATTTAATCATATATGCTGTTCAAAAAATTAATAATTAATTATCATAAAATTTTTAAAAACTAAAAATTAATACTAATCATCTTAAAAATAAAAACGATATGACTGCAATATTATGGGTTTTTTTCCTATAAAATACCCAGTAATCAATGAAGAGGAAATTATTCTATCCAAATCTCTCTCTCTCTCTCTCTCTCTCTCTCTCTCTCTCTCTCTCTCTCTCTCTCTCTCTCTCTCTCTCCCCATATTATATATATAATTGGAATATGTTTATGACCTTATGATGATTTAGGAATTGGCTTAGTAAGAAATTGTGAACTTATTGACTCTTGTGAGCAGCTGTGTGACAAATGATTTCACCAATTAATTAATTAATTAATTCTTTTTAATGCAGTTCGTGGAAAAAGTATCTTTATATAGTCTTTTAGCTTACGGAAGCGTCAAACTTAGAGTACATCATATGATTTCTAAATTTGGGTAAGTCTTTTAATCCGATCTCCGTTTAGGTGTTATTTAATGACGTTATCGCTGGATATTTAATCAAACAAAAGATGTGTTTTGGACTGATTCCCCACTTCGACTTTGTCTGACTAATTTATGTGTTTCTTGGCATGTGTGTGTTTTAGTGTTTATTCAAATGATCTATTTCTTTACGGAATATATTAGGACTCGTTAGCATCTAAAACAACTTATAGTATTATATGGAGTGAAAATAAATATAAAATTATCTTCTGAACAATCTAATAACAATTTCGATTGATGACAGTTTCAATTACAACAGCTTGAGATCAGTAGAGTGGTTATGATCCTTTCTTATTAAATAAATTATGTAATATCTCCTCATAAGCATTCACTATAAAAGGGATAATATAAATATGCCTAAAAGACACAAAAATAATTTAAGTTAAACATGTTTGATTTATGATATCAGATTATTGACTTGAGCATCAAAAAAATATTACCGAGAATACCCCCAACTTAGTTCTATATGGTTCAGATATGTGATTTAACGAGTTCTATCTTGGAAGCAACCCGAAGAGAAACTAAGTTAGATCTAACCTAGTTTATAACTCCGACAACTAAAATTTACTATAATAGTTTAGTGCTAGAATAAGGACTAAGCATGTCTCAAGAGAATTTTGTAAGTCCTTCTCAACCAAATACTAAAGATCCAAACCCCCCAAACTCGAATGGTCCAAGCATTATAGCTCTGAATGCTCCCTACCAAATCCCTCAATCCCATAATCCAAAATTTGATAATGTTAGGGATATTTGTCGGTCTGAATCCATTTTCTATCATCCACCCTGAATATCTTTTGGTGACTTTTTCAAGATCTGATCCTTCTCCGATCATCTCTTGCCTTACCTACAATCATGACAATTTGCATAGAAACCTTCCACATCAATCATACTGTAGCAAATACATGTTTTAACCAAGATAGTCCAAAAAGTTACTTCTTATCTATCATAACTTTCCCAACTTACTCATTATACCTCACCTGCATTGATCCTATCAGTTCCGACACCTATTCTACCATAAGTTCCTGTTCCTAATCTGGTGGATGAATATTATTTGACTCAGGCTGAAGCACCACATGAGGTACCTTAACGGCCCCTAGCCTAAAACTATATTCCTCCAATAAAGTCAGTATTTTTAAATGAGTCGATTACTCGGTCAACCGAGTTTTCAATTGAAGTTTAAGATCATTTTAATAAAATGGATCGATAACTAGAGGATATTCACAAAGAAATTAAACAAGGCAAATAATTAAATATATAGTTGTACTTACGATCTCCTTTTATAAGAGACATAAGTAATAAACTAATTTCTCAAGCTTTAAGTTTCCTATGCTTGACTTGTATGATAAAAAATTTGACTCATCCAAGCATACTATTGTGTTTATCTCACAAATAATCCTCTATGACACTTCTAATTCTATGATGTGTCAGACTTTCCCTACTACTTTAAGGGGAGTAACCCTTGAATGGTTTGTCAAGCTTCTCTTGAAGTCTATTTTCTCTTTTAGATAGTTGGTAAAAGAGCTTGAGCTTAGCTTTATCATATATAAACTCCCAATAAAACCTATCACCTCCCTTCTAACTATCCACCAGGAAGAGGAAGAATCCTTAGAAAGTTATACGAGGAGATTTAACGATGAAGTTTGTTTGGTAGCAAACTTGGCCCCTTCTATCCTTATCAACATATACAATAGTGACCTCTAACCTTCAAAATTTTTTTACAAAGTTATTACCCAACCTCTAATGATTTTTAAAATCAGAGTTTTCACAAGAGGCTAAGTATCATATCATCGTATAATCAACACTTGTTGGGAAGAGAAAGGGTGAGCCTAAGAAAGTAGCAAAAAAAGAGAAGGCTTAGCATCCAAGTCTCATGGAGAGACTACATAATACTTAATCAAAGGAAGAATGGGCCTATCCCCGATAAGATTTCATACCATTTAACACTTATCACATGAAAATTTTTATGTAAATTCAAGAGAATAGACTCTTGCAGACCCCCTCGATCCTTAAGGGCTCCATTAATAAGGAGAAATATGATTAAATACTGTCATTTCCACCAAGGCCATAGGCATGATATAAAGAACTATTACACCCTAAAAAAGTAGGATGAAGATTAACAAAGAGAGTACCTTAATAGGTTCATTTCTTGGGTTTGCAAAAGCTCATCGAAACCCAGAGGTCTAATTGAATGATAAGTAGATGTAATGTTGAAAGCCCAATAATATGATGCAATGATTTATTTTCTTAGAAATAATATGCAAGGGAACCATAGCTGAAAAGGTTCCATCCCAATGCTAACTAACCAATCATCTTTAAAGAGAAAGAAATGGAGTATTTGGATCTTGAACATGATAATGCATCGATAGTCTCTCTTAGAATTGTGAATACTTTAATAAATAGAATTCTCATCAATAGAGGTAGTTCTGTAGACATATTATATTCTGACAGCTTCTAAAAAATTATCTTAATGACTAAAGATTTGTAACCTATCTTATCTACTCTCATAGGGTTCGCAGGAGATTCCATCGTCCTTATAGGAATGATGGACCTTTACGTAACTTTCAAGTTCAATTATTGCTTCAAGACAATAAAAGGCCAAAATTTTGATAATTGATATCTTATTCACCTATAATGCCATCATTGGAAGACTTACCCTTAATTGCATATAAGTAATGGTGTCAATCTACTTCATGACATTAAAATTTTTTACCAGCTCCATTGTGGGGAAAATCAAAAGTAGCTCTAAAGAGTTAAAGCGATGTTGACATCATAAACTTTGCCAAAGAAAGCGATACTATTAGTTCAATAATTGGATCTACGAGAACCCTCGCTATTCAGTTTGCATACAAAGGCTTGAGAACCTTGTGAAGAAGTCTCATTGAACCCTGAAATACTAGAGCACACAATCAAGGTAGGGTTAGCATTGACTCGGAAGAGAAAGAGCTAGTTAACTTTTTGTGCCTTAATTTAGAGGTGTTCACATGATCACTTAGTGATATGCTAGAGATTGATCAAGACATAGCTTGACATCAATACCTTATACAGGGTGGTTCGAGAGAAACCTCAGAGATTCAACACCCATTGATGGATGAAATTGACTAATTCTTGCATGTTGACTTTATCTATAAGGTATATTATCTGAAATAGCTCACCAATATAGTCTTAGTCAGGAAAAGTAATAAAAAATAGAGAATGTGTAATAATTACACTGACCTTAACAATGCCTACCCAAAACATAGCTTTCCTCTCCCTTGGATTAATCAATTAGTAAAAAAGCAACCTCTAATCATAAACTACTAACCTTTATGGATGTATTTTTTGGATACAAGCAAAGAAGAATGATACAGGAAAATGAAGAGCACACTACACTTATCACAGATAAATACTTATATTGTTACAAGGTTATGTCATTCGGACTCAAGAATACGGGGGCAATATACCAAAGGATAATCAATAAGATATATTAGTATCAAATCAGGCGAAACATGGAGGTGTTATCTAATAGGTCAAATTGCTATGCTTAGTTGATTCTTATCCTAAATAAGTGACCATTTCTTATCCTTCTTTAAGATTTTAAAATTCCCAAGGATTTAAAGTGGACAGAGCAATGCCAAGAGCTTTTGATCAGCTTAAGTGTTATATAGTAGTTTTGCTCTAGCTTTCTAATATACTATTAGGAGAAGACTTATACTTTTACTTGTCCATAACACCAACAATGATCAGTTTAATATTGATTTAAGAAGAAGATAGGATTTAAAAGCTGATCTACAATATCAGTCATGTGATTCAAGATATAAAATTTAATACCCTAATTTTGAAAAGTTAACCTATAATTTGGTCTTGGCAATAAGAAAGCTTCACCTATATTTCCAAGCTCATCTCATTATCATCATTATCGATTAATCATATGTCGGATCTTTTCTACGATTGACATTATAAGAAGACTTCTTAAATGGGTAATCGAGTTCAATGAATTTAACTTTTTTACAAACCAAGGATCATTATCAAAGCTCAAGCATTTATTGGATTCATAGCAAAAATGATCCTTTTGTAAAGAGGCATACAAAGAAGCCAAATGCTGAACACTCCATGTTGACAGGTCAACAACCTTAATGAATAGAGGGACAAGTCTCATTTTACAAAGTCGAAGGAGAAATTTACAAACATGCATTTTATTTTGATTTTAAGATCATTAACAATGAAGCTGAATATGAGGGTTTATTGATGAGACTTCAACTAAGTAAGGATATGGGAATATAAAATTTAAGAGTTTATAGTGATTCTCATTTGGTTGTCAATTAGGTCATTAGCATTTACGAGGCCTATGACCCGACCATGGCTTCGTATTTAGCAAAAGCAAAATAGATAATAATTGACATTCCGATATTTTATATAGTGCAAATCCCCACAGTAGATAATATAGTAGTAGATGGCCTTTCTAGGTCTATTGTTGGGAACTAGTTGTTGTTAACAAGAAGGATCATCATCAAAATAGTAACTCAGAGAAGTATTCACAAGGATCAAGTAATGACTCCATGCACAAAAACAACATAGATAAAGAGCATTTTAAAGTATCTAAAGACTAGAACCTCTTGAGTGACCAAATCAAAGCCAAGAGGTATGTTGACAATAAGTGTGGTACTATATTTTAGATGAAATACTCTATAAGCGATCCTTATCTCATCCTCTTTTACACTATCTTCATCTTGTCCAAGAATGATACAGGAAAATGAAGAGCACACTACACTTATCACAGATAAATACTTATATTGTTACAAGGTTATGTCATTCGGACTCAAGAATACGGGGGCAATATACCAAAGGATAATCAATAAGATATATTAGTATCAAATCAGGCGAAACATGGAGGTGTTATCTAATAGGTCAAATTGCTATGCTTAGTTGATTCTTATCCTAAATAAGTGACCATTTCTTATCCTTCTTTAAGATTTTAAAATTCCAAGGATTTAAAGTGGACAGAGCAATGCCAAGAGCTTTTGATCAGCTTAAGTGTTATATAGTAGTTTTGCTCTAGCTTTCTAATATACTATTAGGAGAAGACTTATACTTTTACTTGTCCATAACACCAACAATGATCAGTTTAATATTGATTTAAGAAGAAGATAGGATTTAAAAGCTGATCTACAATATCAGTCATGTGATTCAAGATATAAAATTTAAGAGTTTATAGTGATTCTCATTTGGTTGTCAATTAGGTCATTAGCATTTACGAGGCCTATGACCCGACCATGGCTTCGTATTTAGCAAAAGCAAAATAGATAATAATTGACATTCCGATATTTTATATAGTGCAAATCCCCACAGTAGATAATATAGTAGTAGATGGCCTTTCTAGGTCTATTGTTGGGAACTAGTTGTTGTTAACAAGAAGGATCATCATCAAAATAGTAACTCAGAGAAGTATTCACAAGGATCAAGTAATGACTCCATGCACAAAAACAACATAGATAAAGAGCATTTTAAAGTATCTAAAGACTAGAACCCTCTTGAGTGACCAAATCAAAGCCAAGAGAGTATGTTGACAATAAGTGTGGTACTATATTTTAGATGAAATACTCTATAAGCGATCCTTATCTCATCCTCTTTTACACTATCTTCATCTTGTCAAAGTAGCTCAAGTAGTATATGAGATTCATAAGGGAATATGTGAGGAGCATATCGATGCTAGGTTATTAGCATTTAAAATCCTACAATAAGGCTATTATTGGTTGACCCTCGAATAGGATGTTGAGGAGTAGATTTGATGATGTAACATATACTAGCATAATGCTCAAATCCAAAGGTTATTGGCAATAGAGCTAACTTTGATTAATGTAGTTAGACCCTTTGCATAGTGAAGACTTGACATTCTTGGGCCTTTCCTAGCTACCTTGAGCTAGAGGAAGTATTTGATAGTTAGAGTAGATTGCTTCACTAAATGAGTTGAAACTAAGCTGCTAGCTTCAATTACCAAAAAAACAAGTAGAAGTCTTAGTTTGGAAAAATATTATCTCTCGGTTTGGAGTTTCATTGACATTGATAACTAATAATGGGACATAGTTTAATAATGCTAATTTCAAAGAATTTTGTAATTCCTTCGTAATTCAACTCAGATTCAACTTCATAGCTTATCCTCAAGCTAATAGTTAAGCCAAGATTACTAACCATGATATACTAAAAGGATTGAAGAAAAGAGTCTCGAGGCAATAAGAGCTTGGGCAAATGAACTCTAGAGTGTCTTATGGAGTTATCTTGTCACACACAAAGCTTTTCCACTAGGGAATTACCTTTTTGCTTGGCTTAACCGAGCTGACACCACTGACTAGCTGCACCTCTCACTTTATTGAGGAAAAGTTGGAGGTTGGGCTTAAAGCAAAAATATACCTAATCGACAAAGTCAAATCTTGAGCACCTACAGGAACTTAACTTATAAAAGGGTGGTTGCTAAAATTTTCAATACCCTAATTTACCTTCATTGACTAAAGGAAGAGGAACTAGTTCTCAGAAAAGCTGAGGTTAGTGACGCAATTCATACTAAAAATAAGTTGGTACTAACTTAAGAAGAATTATACTAGATTATAGAAGATGTTCAACTCAGAACCTACCGACTCTAGACCATAGGAGGGTTAGATATTCCTAAGACTTAGCATATTTTCTACCTCAAGTAGTACTATCCCTTATATTATAACTCTTGACATAATTAAAAAATAAAATTTATACATCATCATAAAATAGTGACCAAACTTGGAGAAATCTATAATTATAATTATTCCTTTGATTATAACAAAGTTTGTTGGAGTTTGTGGTTTGAAAATAAACTTTCATTCATAAAAACTAACTACATCATCCTCAGTCTTTACATTACAAAATAGACTTTTTGATTAGTATAAGAAAAGAAAAAAGAATAACTAAGGAAGAAATGACTCGATCATTCTACTATTTCAATGATATTCTCATCAATCGAGTTGAGAGCTAGAGTATTGGCTAGCTGGGCAGGTTCTTTGGTGGCCTATAGAGTCAACCCCCTAACTTTTGGTAGAGTCCCTTCCGTAAGTTCTCTAGATGTTGGTGCCTTGTCAGCCTTATCATCAGTCTTGATTGATCCCCTCTCCAGAGTCTCACTTTGGTCATTGATATCATCTAATCCAATTATAATGACTTTGTTATCAATTGGGTGGCTGATAGTGGAGTCCTCATGAAGGGCTAGTGCAGAGTGGTTGTGCCTAGCCTATGAGATAGCGAGTTCATAACCGTAGGTGGAGTTGTGTCTTAGCTTAGCTAATCCCTTTTAAATCCTTAGGAGGCCTTATTCTTAGCCACCATGTATACCTCCAACTTTGCCTTGTGCGCCTCCACCTCCTGCAACTGTTGGGACAGCTTATTATTATAGTAGTAAAGGTTTCTCGCCTCTATCTTTAGGGTCAATCCTGGAGTTTGAAGTAGGTTGCCATTGGCTTTAGCTTGTAGGGTTCTTTGATATGACCTCTATCTATCTTCATCATATTCACTAACTTCTTCAAGAACTTGGCCTCCCTAAGATTGGCCATTATCATCTTCTCTACTATCACGATTTCTCTTCCTAACTCATCAACCAAGGCTTAGAGCTATGCTGATCTGTCCTTGTACTAAGACTTCTATATAACCATATTATCTCGTTTCTTTTTTAGACATTCAACCTTCCAAAAGAGATGACCGATGACAGCTAAGTAGTCTTGGACCTGGTCAAAGACCAAAGTCATAAGCTGTTGGTGTTATAAAGAAAGGACTACGAGTCAGAAAATTTACGAAGTAAAAAATTATTATGAGTAGCTAGATCCAATAGTTACCATAATCAGATACTTATGAGCATCAAACAAGAGATCCTTTATGGATCTTAGATAGAGACCCTTGGCTAGGGTAGGGTATAGAAAGTATTGGTTTTAAGAGATAGCCTCCCTTGGAACTTCCCATGACTAATTGAAATTAGTTAGGTTCTAGTTTGGGACACAAGAATCCCTTTCCTCCAGTGACCACCCTATCATTGATTCATAGTGATAAGAGTTTTTCCGGATAGATAGAATCCCCATCATCAATGAAAGCGATGATCCATATAGAGTGGGCGACAATCCCGCCCTAGAACCCTTAAAAAGATGAGGGGTGGAATGTTGCTACAGTTGCTACAGCTTGAGCTCATAGGTCTTGGTCTTCTCTGTCTCTACCCATCGATCTCTTGAGCAAAAGGAATCAAATGTTCATGAAGGCTTGATCGATGGGAGTGCCTCCTCTGGCTGGGCAGTCATCGTAGTAATGGGGTAGGAGCTAACGAGTGTTTTTGCCCAATACGAGGTCTAGCTTGTCCCTTTATTTTGTGATAATCAATAGTGCTCCTTGTCAACCTCCTCCTCTCGTTGAGCATAGGTCAAGAAATGACACTTTTTATCTGCCCACCTCGATAGTGGGCATTGTATTCCAATATACTCCTCTAAAGATTCATATCTGTATAAGAATGATTCAAAATTAGATAAACTCTTAAGAAGTGAAATTTCTAACTTTTACCCTGAGGAGCTGGACTTAGCTCACATTAATGAGCCATTACTTGCTCATTTATAGGATAACGGTGGACTCAAACAAGATTATAGATAATATATGAAATTGCCTTTTTTTTTTATCCCGTGTAACCTTAGGGTGACTTGAAAATCTTTCAATTGGATCAATCTAAGTTGATCGTTTAATTGTTTCTTGAAAGAATAATAAAAACCTCCTATTCCAACCTTTTTAGGAGGTGAGAGCACCCTTGGCATAACAGCTAGGTCAAGCATAAAAGAAATATGTTGACCCCCATAAGTACAGACTATAGCAAGAAAACAAGAGGGTTTGTATCAGAAAAATTTGGGTTCTCATATATTCCCCAATGAATGTCGTAAGAAAGTGCTAGGAGTTTTGCGCAATATGGTGGGCGAGAACTTTTAATTGTTGAAAGCCTTGACAAAAAATGGGTGGAAGGGGAAACAAAACCCCACCCCTCGTGCATCTATGCTTGTGCAAAACATGTGATGCGACACCTAAGGTTATTTTAGAAAATCTTAATAGAGCATCACAGCGAAAAATAGAAAACAAAATTGGTTTTATAAAAGAATGATATAGGAACTTCATGCAAGATTGGGATCAAAATAATATATGAAATTGCCTTTTTTTTTATCATGGTGTTAAACCTTAGGGTGGACTGAAAATCTTTCAATTGGATCAATCTAAGTTCGACGTTTAATTGTTCGTGAAAGAATAATAAAAAACCTCCTATTCACCTTTTTAGGAGGTGAGAGCACCTTGGCAAAAGCTAGGTCAGCATAAAAGAAATATGTTGACCCCATAAGTACAGACTCTAGCAAGGAAAACAAGAGGGTTTGTATCAGAAAAATTTGGGTTCTCATTATATAGTCCCCAATGAATGTCGTAAGAAAGTGCTAGGAGTTTTGCGCAATTATGGTGGGCGAGAACTTTTAATGGTTGAAAGCCTTGACAAAAATGGGTGGAAGGGGAAACAAAACCCCACCCCTCGTGCATCTAGCTTGTGCAAAACATGTGATGCGACACCTAAGGTTATTTTAGAAAATCTTAATAGAGCATCACAGCGAAAAATAGAAAACAAAATTGGTTTTATAAAAGAATGATATAGGAACTTCATGCAAAGATTGGGATCAAAAACTTAATAAACTGAAAAATCGTATAAGATTTGTGAGACGTTTTCACCTATGGGAGATCATATATCATCGTAAAAACATAGATCCAAGTCTATGGATGAAAAAGGTTAGATGTTCTCCTCTCAAGTAGTGATCCACACGACATATGAAATAGCAATGTACCTCCTTTTGCAGTGTGAATCCTCATATTCTTCGTGCACCACCTTGCAGTAGTGATCAATAAGGGTTAGCCTCTATTGCTATCCTCTTGTACGATCAAGAGGGCTATTGGTTTAAGAGGATAGCAAGGGAGGAGGATAGGAGTTGGCAACCAATTAGGTCTAGCCTATGACCTCTTTGGTCTCCTCTTATTTATAAAGGTCCCTATCAATTTAACCATAATAGATCTTACCACATTAGATACTGGATGTCTTTCAAATCACCATAGTCTCTTGGATCTCTATCTAATAATCATTATTTCCTTTTATTAGATCTCACTCATGGGATCCAATAAAACAAGAGCTTATTGGATATCTAAAAAGCTAGGGGCTTAATGGATATCTTATATCCAAACCTCTACTCGTCGTAATATCTACCATATATGTGTGACTCTCTAGGCCCAATATTAAGCTGGTCGTGAGTTGCACTTGTCAAAACTTCTTTTGATTTAGAACTATTTCCAACTCGGTGAATTGTTATCCCATAACAAATCACTCAACTCATCGACTATGGATATACTAGGCCATTATATTATATTTCTTAAATGGTACAAGAGAATCTAATCCATTAGACTTATCTATCCTTAGTTATTGTGTACCTATAGTCCTTTATCCATGTAACGTCATAGAGACCGTATACTAAGCATGGTGCTGTTATGCCCATATGAAATCTACTCAAGCGTCACTCTAATCAGATTCTCTTGGAGAATTCCTTTCTCTCTCAATCTGAATGACCCTAGCTAGGGATTTGCTTGAGCAAGAACACATGAGACATTCTTCTCATGACACTAAGAGTGGATGATCCTCCATGATACTTAATTGCCCTCGTAAGGTTGGCTAGATGATCGATTGTGCTAAATCTGAAACTTTCAAGCCTATAAGTTCGGTATCAAAGAGTGTAATACTCATATAGGGCACCATTTATATCTCAAGTCTAAAAATCAAAAACACAACTAAGACTATGAAATTACTATCTTTTGATGAGGTATCATTAACTATCCAGCATTCTGTGAGTGGATCATTCAGTGAATTTATTCTCTAATGAGCACTTATACTATATCTCTAGTATCTCCACAAACAACTGTGAGAATAACAGCCTTCATCATATGGATGAGTATATAGTACACTAATCTATCCGGTTATCTCGATGTCTCTCTTGAGTAACCTATGACCGAGAATATTTAAGATATATGTTTATAAGTGAATTGGTCTCATTATTATGATCTCATCATGATCCAATTCTCATTGCATGGATCCATAGAAATCATAATATATGTAATATAAAGTACAAAAATATCAATAATAATAATAAGTAAAAAGACTATGCAGCATGTCACACGTGTCATCACTCATATGATTGACTTGTAGGATACCTGTAACTAGTAGGTTGGTCATCTGATCGAGTAGGCACCAGCTTAAATTCAATTAGTATATGATAAATCTCGTAAAGCATTTCTAGGTCGGAGGCTAACACCACCAAATCTGAGTCAAAGGACTCCACCAATGGTAACGAAGCCACACCATGATATATATTCGCCTCAACAGTAAGGCAACCTCCATAGGCATGGTTGACTTAGCTCATTTTGAGACTAAAATTTTTGTTGCTTGCATAAGGAAGGGGATGAGTTTAACAACCTATATGAGTTAAAGGTTTTAGAGGATGAGGCTAAGGATGACATTACAAACCTAGAAGGTTATGGTTAAGGAGGAGACTAAGGGTGTTGTTCACAGAAGTTCTGGTCGCAAGCTGAGATAAGGAGCATCTAGGGCAAAAAATGACTATTTATAAAGGCCAAAGACAATGCTTCGTCTTCTTGATCACTTGTTCAAATGCTTTGAGGAGAGTGGGATATGTAGCATCATCTAGAATGACCTAGGAAACATGGTGCAATCACAACAATGTGATAATCATTTAGATCATCAATAAGATCGGGCCAAATCCACCATGATCTATGTAATGGCCATATGACATAGGGTGAGTGTATCATGCTACAAGAGGGTACAGTACATAATCAATTGTTAGGTCATGTTCGAATCTGCTTAGAATCTTCTGCCCATTGATAAGGAGGCGTGTTTGGCATGTGCCTATGTCGAACCTCTATGGTGGTATTTTTAGCCCCCAACACCATTGCATGCAATTCTCTTGGTCCTGTTTGTATGGTTACACCTGGCTTCTTTGGCCCCTAGTATCATTGCACATAGCCCTATTAGCCCTTTGTGCATTACCAAGCCTAGCCTCTCCAACCCTTAGCATCACTACATGTGGCCCTATTGGCTCTATGTATACCATTGCACTTAGCCTCTCTAACTACCTGGTGCCACTGTACATAGCCCTCTTGGTCATTGGTGCACTACTATGCCAAGCCTCTTCGACTCTCAACGCCACTACATGTGGCCCTATTGGCCATCTATGCACCACCATGCATGGCCCCTCTAGTCCTCGATACCATTGCATTTGATCCTATTGGCTCTCCGCACCACTAAACTTGCCCCCTCCAGCCCTTGATGCCATTGGCCCTTAGCGCATTATACATGGCCCTATTGGCCTTTTGTACACTATCATGCCTGATTGTATTATCCCTGCATGCCACCATGCATAATTGAAATAGATCGAGTTGGGGTACTTCACCAACATGCTACACTACCAAGTCGGATAACCCAAGTTAGACTTATCGAGTCGGGCAACCCGACTTGGACTTGCCAAATCAGGCAACCTGGGTTAGATCAATCAAGTCGGATGGCCCAAGTCACCTATTTCATCATCTTGTATATAGATAATGGGTGCTAACCAAACTATACTTACTTACTAGTTATCTATTATGCTCTTTAACTTAGGAAGTAGGAGGCATGTGTTAGGTTAAGAGTAATGTGGCTACCCTATCGATGTTGAATCTCAGATTTTGATGATGAAATCAATTGATGAGTTTATGATGTAATTAATATTTGAAAAAAGTGATGCAAGCTAACTTCAATCATGAAAAGGTAAATTAATTGAAGTAGGAGAATCAGACATTAGGTCGAAGTCAGAGATCAAGCATCAGGCTGGAAGGATCAGATATTGTGCTAAAATTGGATGTTGTGAGAGTCAACATGCCAGTGGATCGGGCAATATGTCAAAAGAAAGCACGATGCACTAGAAGTTTGGATGAACCAATGATATGCCAGATAACATAAGATTCATGTTATGTAATTGTTTGTCTTGATCCTTATAGTTTAGATTTTAAATGAGTTAGTTTTGGGTGTAACCATGCCAAATCAATTAGAGGTTCATTGGGCCTAAATCAGAACTAATTTGGGCATATTGGAAGGCTCATTCAATGATTTGTAGTTGGGTCAAGCAGTGGTACCACCAAACCATGTGGTGGAAACATCAGACTAAGTGGTGGAACCGTCAGACTAAGTGGTGGAACAATCTATGAGCTGAAATATACAAAGTGTATGTTTTTGGAAGACCCGATAGTGGTACGGCCAGTGTCAAGCGGTGGTACCATCCAACTAGTAGTAGTACTGCTAGAACACAGTCTTTGAGACTATGCCAAGTGATGGTATCACCCAAACTAGCGATGGTACCACCAGTGCTCAGCGTTGCATATGATGGTATCGCCCAACATTGGCGGTAGTACCACTAATACCTCGAAAATTGGAGGATGAGATATTTTGGCTCTATTTTTGAAGCCATTTGGGACTTATAAATACCCCACTAATTCTTGCTTGAGATAGTAAGAAAAAAGCATGAAAAACTTATGATTATAAGTATGTAAATTCTATTAAAATTCTTGAGTTTCTTCCTCCTCAATCTTCTAAGCCATTCTAAGGGATTTGTGAGGACTACTTGTAAAAAGAGTTGTAAATGTTCTCTCTTAAACTTGTGGAAGGGAGAAAAGTGTTGTAATAAGGGTGGTTGATCTTTGCCCGTTGAAAAAAGATTGTCAGTGAAAGCTGATGGCCTTGATGGAGAAGGAATCGGGAGTGGATGGATGTGCATTTTTTTTATGCTTTTTATTCTTATTGTTTATTGATTTAATTGCTCACTACTTTTATTCACATTCTAAGTTAAATGTATTTCCAATACAGTTTTATCGAACGAAAAATTTCAAATCCGCTCAACTTTTTGAAAGCACTAATTCAACCCCTCCCCCCCCTTCTAGTGCCTTTACGGACCTAACAGTTGGTATTAGAGTTTGGTTCTCTCATTTAATTTAATACCCAAGAGAGATTAAATAATTTTTTTCAATAATCAAGAGGGTAATTCTATCACTCATCCTCTTATGTTCAATGGGACGGACTACATGTATTGAAAAACATGAATGAGGATTCTTTTGATTTCTATGAACTTTGATTTATGGAATATCATCAAATGTGATTTTAAAAAATCCTCTAGACCAATGAATAAATGGAATAATCTAGAGAAAAAAATTATTTTCTTTAAATACTAAAACTATGAATATTTTATTTTGTACTTTAGATAAAAATGAGTTTAATTGTGTTTCTATATGTGAAACTGCATATGATATTTGACACATATTCAAAGTTACACATGAAGGCATAAGTAGAGTTAAAGAATCTAAGATTAATCTCTTAGTGCATATTTATGAATTATTTAGAATGAAGCTAAGTGAAACCATTGGTGACATGTACACCTATTTTACGGATGTTGTCAATGATTTGAAAGCTCTTGGTAAAAGTTATACTAATCTTGAACTTGTTAATAGAATTTATGATCTCTTCCAAAAAAAAATTGGGATATAAAGGTAACTGCTATTCAAGAAGCAAAGGACTTGAACTATTTTCCTCTTGAAGAACTCGTAGGATCATTAATGACTTACAAGGCACATGATGAATATGAGAATAACCTTCTAAAGAATAAGAAGGATGACACTTAGAACAAAAAAAAACCACTCGACTGAAAGCTCAAGTGATGATAATGACTTAACACTCTTTACAAGAAAACTTAAAAAAATTATAAAAAATAAATAAATCTTATAAAACAAGACTCAAAGAACAAAAACGAACTAAAAAAAGGATATAATCATCTACTATGAATGTAAGAAACCGGGCACTTCAAAAGTGAGTGTCTATAACTAAAGTTAAATATAATTTTTATGGTAGATATAGTCATTATGCTTATAAATATTTGTTCAAAAATTATAACCTACATAAATTAGTTTAGGTTCCTAAAGGAACCAATGACTTAATGCCAAAAGATAAGATAAGTAAATCTGACCATGAGGAACCCAAAGTTAAATGGGTAACTAAAGCAAACCTACATTTCTTATATATATGTCTATAATAAAAAAACTAGGAGCAAAAGATAAAATTCTTGATAGTAGACTGTGCACGGTTATGACGAAGATCCAAACACACTTCAAAAACGTACTAATTGAAATAAATATAAGAAACTATCATGAATTAGAATTATCAGTACCAAACCTTTGATTGAAGATGGTTTTATTAATGGTTCTTACTATTGATCTTGATGCTTTTTATGTTATTCACATTCTAAGTTAAATGTATTTCCAATACAGTTTTATCGAACGAAAAATTTCAAATCCGCTCAACTTTTTGAAAGCACTAATTCAACCCCTCCCCCCCCTTCTAGTGCCTTTACGGACCTAACAGTTGGTATTAGAGTTTGGTTCTCTCATTTAATTTAATACCCAAGAGAGATTAAATAATTTTTTTCAATAATCAAGAGGGTAATTCTATCACTCATCCTCTTATGTTCAATGGGACGGACTACATGTATTGAAAAACATGAATGAGGATTCTTTTGATTTCTATGAACTTTGATTTATGGAATATCATCAAATGTGATTTTAAAAAATCCTCTAGACCAATGAATAAATGGAATAATCTAGAGAAAAAAATTATTTTCTTTAAATACTAAAACTATGAATATTTTATTTTGTACTTTAGATAAAAATGAGTTTAATTGTGTTTCTATATGTGAAACTGCATATGATATTTGACACATATTCAAAGTTACACATGAAGGCATAAGTAGAGTTAAAGAATCTAAGATTAATCTCTTAGTGCATATTTATGAATTATTTAGAATGAAGCTAAGTGAAACCATTGGTGACATGTACACCTATTTTACGGATGTTGTCAATGATTTGAAAGCTCTTGGTAAAAGTTATACTAATCTTGAACTTGTTAATAGAATTTTATGATTTATATGATGAATTTAAATTAATTGGTAAGAAATATAAATTACTAAAAAAAGGATCATGCTTCTTTCTCTAGTAAATTTAAAATTTTAAAAAATAAGTATAATAATTGCATATTAACTTCTTGTACTAAAATATGAAAAGTTAAACTCAATTAAAAAAATATATGTTATTATAACAAATATTAAAAAAAATTAAAATTAAAAATAAATCATTAAATATGATTCTTGCTAATAAAGGTCATATATATAGATATATATATATATCTATATATATATATAGATATATATATATATATATATAGATATATATATATATTATATATATATATATATATAATATATATATATATATAGATATATATATATAATATATATATATATTATATATATATATAATATATATATATAGATATATATATATAGATATATATATATATAATATATATATATAGATATATATATATAGATATATATATATATATAGATATATATATATATATAGATATATATATATAGATATATATATATATATATTATATATATATATAATATATATATATATAGATATATATATATAGATATATATATATAGATATATATATATATAGATATATATATATAATATATATATATATTATATATATATATAATATATATATATAGATATATATATATATAGATATATATATATAGATATATATATATAGATATATATATATAGATATATATATATAGATATATATATATAGATATATATATATAGATATATATATATAATATATATATATAGATATATATATATAGATATATATATATATATATATATATATATATATATATATAATATTAGATATATATATATATATATATATATATATATATATATATATATATATATATTCTATATATAACTTTATTAAAAAGGTAAATAAAAATTGTATGATCCTTAGGGATAATGAGAAATAACAAAGGTAATGCATGCCACTTCAGGGATAGTTGAATATAGCAAGAATACATAAATTGAAGATTTAAAGGAAGGATGAAACATAATTTTTATTTAAAAAAATGTAGTTTTTAAATTGTTTCATATAAGCTTAAATATATGGAGAATAAATGCGATCCAAGTATTACCTCCATTTAAAGGTATCCTTTACGGTCTATGAGTCCGACTCCCCGTAGCAGAACCCAAAATGCCTCGATCCCTACTACTAGGTGGGCCCTAATAACCACAAACTTTACCTATCGAAGTGGTTCCGATGATATATATAAAGTTGTCTTTGTTGCATGCAAATAGTGAACGTCCCGATCACGAATTGAATAGCAAAAAAAGGTAGTTCATACCTTTACATCCGCATTTGATTCCTTTGGCTCTAATTTGATGTATGACACATTGTATGCAACTTCTACATTTAATCCACATTAATGAAAGCTTCCATTATTGATTACAACAGGTAAAACCGTGCTCATCACAATCCACATTAGCCAGCTATTAATGAAAGCCTTCTAACAAAGAGGTCTCAAAGTTACTTGATTCCATTGATATTTCCTTTCACCTATACTATAGGATCATCTTTCTTCTCAGCAAAAGTGTTTGGTCTGCTTGACTTTTCCAAGATAACATAGATTTGCTATCTCAATTTCATCGCAAAGCTTAGGAGTCATATATTGTTGGGATAGCTAAATGATTAGATTTTGTAAATAATAATGATAGGATAAGAGTTTGAGATAGAAATTATCATTTAAATTTGTTTCACTTATTTTTAGATGTATTTTTTTTTCATGTCTACATAAGACTATGGATGAAAGCATATTTTAATATGTTCAATTCTCTTCTTCTATGTAACATTTCAAATTGATGGATGTTTCTAAAGGGCCCATTTTCTCTTCTTCTTCCTTTCTACTTAACATTATGGTATTTCACAAAGAGGATTAGGAAATCAATTATTTCATATATGAATAGGAAAACATATTAAGATAACATTAATATGTAAGCTAAAAATTGAAATAAAACTGAATTTAAAAAATAGTCTGACACTGTTAAAGATAGGAAAAGTTAGAAAATAAATTTCTGGTTGAAGTGGCATCCAATCTTATGTGTGTCATCTTTCCTAATCACATGAGCATGATGATGGAGAATATTACAAGATGGAGCGAAGTTGATTGGATTCTCGAACTGCAATGACAAAGAACATGGAAGTAGGATGAGTGAACAAAAGGTTGACTCAGGTTCTTGTTCTGTGGCTCTCCATGGAAGTCGAGCAAAGAAGATAAAGAACAGAGGTCAAACCATTGGGTTTCTCTTCCATTCTCATGGTGATGGGTTGCCGGCTGAAATCTTTAATGCACTGATCAAAGACTAGAAGGACTACTGACAACACACCTAAAGCATATCATATTGAAGAGGTTAGTGTTGTTTAGCTCACTGTTGTTGTTGTTGACTGTGAAGAGCAGATGTAGAGCAGAAACCACAGGCATTGAGCTGCCTCAGCTACTTTAAGTAGCATTTACTCACTTGGCTTTCTTCTTCCACCGCAGCTAACGTCCAACTAATCTTCCTTCCATTCATGGTTGACAGTAATGACTGCTGCTGTCCTGCAGCAGATGTGTTGTACTTCATGGCTGCTCTGCCTTCTCCAATTATTGGCGGCACTCTTTATTTCTTAGATCATGCTTTCAGATTCAATTACAATAACCGTTTTATAGGGATGTAAATACATGTACATGAAATTTATTCTTTATATTAATTGTGTTGTTTTATGCTTTCTAAATTAGAATAGTTCAATCTAAGTTCATAATGCAACAAAGTTCAATACAGCTCATAGTTATTGGGTCTTGAAGAACCCATTAACTGTTGTACAATCATCTATAACAGGCAGCTTGATCCATATAATCATGGATCAATAATATAATGATTAATCATCAGCAGAATACAGATCATACATTATCCAGTCAAACTACAACTCCATCTTGAGTATATGTGCAACATAGTTTGCAATATTACAAAGTTTTATACAGCTCATGTTTGACGGGTCTTGAAAATCCCATTAACAAGCATCTATGATACCAGGAAGGTTCATCATGTCTATGCTAATACATGCACGAGATACGACAACGGAGACTAATCACCGGTTAGTGCACGGGGCCTGTGTTCGATCGTCAATAATGACATTGAAGTTTGCGAAACAGCTCGCACGAAACCCGTATTAGCCGTCAAAGTTGGTGCGTGCCAATGATCTCCTGTCCCAAACACAATCTTGTTCTTCAATGCAATTTTTCTTGTTGTTGAAAGATTCATCAGTCGTTCTGAAGGAGAGTCTGGGACAACTCTGCAAGTAAAAGCCGAGTCAATGAAGCAATCTCAGAATAACAGTTAGCTTTTCAACTACTAGTTTGTAGCCCAAAGAAGACAAGGTTCTCCAGCTAAAACACTTGAATAGAAGAACAGCCAAACAAGCAATGCCATGCATAAAGGGTAATATAAATTACTTGGAACATGTAACCTTTCTTCAAGAACCAACGCACATATGCATGTATACTGATGCATGTATAGCGATCGTATGATTATATGAAAGCCATGATGTTTATTGACTAACTTTTCTAGCTTCTACAAACCGAAACATATTAAAAATTTTTAGCTTGAGATTAATACAGTTGGATTTACCATTCAATCACTAATAGCTCAACGTCAAATGGTAAATATTGTCTAAATAAGTATTTTATTCTGTTTCAGTACATTACAGTGCAGTAGTATGTAAATCTCCATCCCTCGTTGGTAACCTTCTCTATTCCACTTCTCCGTTTGGTAGCCTTCCACTACGAGGTCCTAACTTCTTACCTCATCACATCATTCCACTGCTATTTTTTAGTGTCATCCCAAACAAATGTTTAACATTAGCTTTGTGACCCGCCCTCCCCCCCCTCTCTCTCTCTCCACCTTCCCTAGAAGGCCATATCACTCTTTTATTTTCTTTTTGGACTAAACTGTTTGACATGTCACTGACCCACAGTTTAAGTCATACACTATAAAAAGGACCAAGTCAGAGTTCAAAAGATAGGAATAACCATTTGAACCAATATGATTTCATCACAACCAGCAAAATGAGCAAAAAAAAGAAAAGCAAAATGTATTAGAGTAGTGACTAGTAGGAACAGTAGAATCATAAGGCCAAACAAACCAATTTAGCTTTGCTGAAACAGTTTATATTAAAATAAGGACCCAATTACAAATCCCTGGGAACTCAGCTTGTCCTCCCAGAAGTAGGTTTATTTTGTGTGTTACCTATAACTCCACCAATTTACTAATATTTCCATGATGAGATATGCATACATAAGAACAACAATTGATAGACATATGCCACCAATTTAAGGTAAAAAAAAAAGTGTGTGAAATGAAAATGCATGCGCCCGCCGTGCTTGGAACTCTTACAGATCACGCCCCTGAATGGTGAAATTTTGAAGCAAAACTAAACCATACCATACAATATGCAATTGATTTCTGATGGACAAAGAGTAAGTGATCGGTAAGATAACTTACTGGAGATGCTTTATAAGTTGATCAGCTCGTAACCTTTCATTGGGTCCTCCACACATAGAAACCAGTTCTTGAAATTCAGAAAGGACACTTTGACAGATTATACCTTTCTTTCCAGCCATCACAACACTCAGTTCTGCTAGAATTGGATGCTCAAGTTCGGATGCCACCTGCCAATTAAGATGAAAAGATATGGATGATTCAATGACCAAATATAAAAAACTTAGTGAAGACATTCAATTAAGTCAGAAAAAATGAAATAAGATGCCAGCATTAAACACTGAACATATAACATTACACGTGCTAGTGAAAAACACTCCCACGGGAGAGAGGAAAGAACATGATAAACCTTTAAAAAAATGTCTCATTGCAAAGTTCACACTATAACTAACATATCATACCATCAAGATTCTGACTAAATAAATATGCCCCCTTGTAAAAGGGAACGAAGTAACCAAAGCATGATACAAACCAAAAAAATAATTACTTGTGAACAATAAATTGAATAAAACTTCACTTTCAGAATTACAAAATACATAGATGCATAAAATAGATTAAGGCAAAGTCTATGCCTTGAAATATCTGTTTTAATAGAAACAACTTCTTCTAATGTCAGTGAATAATGCTAAAACAATAACCTTCCCCAGACATTTTTCTTTCTGATGTCCTTGGAATTTACTGTTCTCATCATACATCTTAAATAAAAAAATCCTATTATTATACAAAGAATACTATTTAATTATTTATAAGATTCGGACTCAACCCAGAAGATCCATAAAATGGGTGGGCATATATTCATCCATTCACCACAAAAATAAGATTCCAAGGCAAAGCAACTGATAAACAGAACAGAGGATACTAATACAACTCAAGCAACAAAAGAAACACTCCTCTCTAACGACAAAGAGCTTGGACCTACATCTTGAAAGTTCAGAAGCCATAGTACAAAACCCAACTTCTAGAACCTCAGCCATGAGAAGTTGATCTGACAGACACACAAAAAATTAACCTGAATGCCCTCTTTGAGAGTAAAAAAATTCAGACTTGGACGTCATGTGACCTTTATAGGATTTTTCATTGCTATTCTTAATCCTATTCACAGAATGTTGTCAAAATTTAAAAAAACTTCAATTTTGTCTTGATAACTTGGAGAAAGGACCAAACCATGTACCTAGAACATTGCCACTCATGCATCAAGAGTAGCATAGACATGGAATACATTGGCTATACATGGAGAATCGTTTTGTATAATTTTGCCATATATCATAGTACATAATCGACAATGAAAATTGACAATGAATTTCTGTACTTATTCCAGTTGTTTGCATCTTCAAATGAGTTTTCTTTCTTCAATAAATTATTCAATGTGACAAATGTCCAACTGCAAAAGCCACCAGAACAGACTGGGAGGGGATTCTTTTGGTCATAAAATTCAAGTTAGTAATTCAATGAGTTCTAGTGAAATCAATTTAGACAGAATATTTCATCATAACCATTTCAATATTCCTGATAATCATATTACCATAAAGAGTATCATTATGGATCAGTGACGATCAGTGACGAGAACTGACCAAATGTGAAGTTAGTATTCACAGACATCATCATCAAAACAATGCTTCCTAAGATCTAAAATCTTTGCAAGTCAAAAAGTTTATATTACAGTCTTGCTGAATTATTTGTGCATGGCTTCTTTGTCACATTAAGGTACTTGAACAAAATATAGTTGTCGCAAACCAGTACGTCATTCCCTTTTCAGAAGAATTCTCAACAGTCCTGATGAAAGATCAGAAAGAAGCTGAATCATGTGGTCTACGTGAGCTGATATGAAGCACTTCAGATACATCACTGCTTACTAGCTAGACCAATTACATAATGTTGTTAGAACAAGTTCAATTTTCCTATACTTATGGGATGTTGGCCAATACCACAAAGCAAAAGAAATACCATCATAGTGGTAATTGGATTCTTCCTTTTCATCTTGGAACTTGACTTGATAGATATGTTTTTTCTCACAAACAATCAACAGTCGGCAAAATCTATAATGCAAAGAACATAACTATACCCTGTATCTCTTGAGATTCATACAGAACTTTTCTGGAATCACAGTTACCAGTATGATCAAATGATTATACTAAAACCTTACCATATAACTCCTGTGGAACTCAAGAACATTTTTTTCCTTAACTGAAGATTTACTATGATAAGATTTCGAACTATTTATTCAATAAAAGAAATCAACTTCTGTAATATACCCTAAAAATAGAACGTAGGCATACCTGAGCCATCACAAACTCATAGTTGCTCTTAAACCTTGCTAGCATCTCTGCCTCCGGCGCCTTCATCAGCCGCTCGCAACCACCGTTGCTTATTCCTGACACCATCGCGATCAATGCCGTGGTATCAAAGTTCACCACATCCGCCGAATCCACATCAATTCTCGAAACCAAAGACCCAAACCCATCATCCAATCCACCCACTTCTTCTCTCTCGTCCACGACCTCTAAGCTACGACATGCATCTCTTCCATCATCTAAGGCGATCTGTACCTCAAACACCCTGGAATTCGAGCTCCCTGACCATCTAACCCCAATCCATCCATCTTCCAATTCCTCGAACACATCTTCTTCGTCGTTGAGCAAACCAACTTCCACAGCCCCGAACTCATCCACCAGATTGTTGGAAACATGGTCGCGGATGCCGCGCGAGAAGACGAATAGGACGGATGCGGGCTTGAGCGCCCCGGCGGAACGGGCGGCGGCGATGACGCGCTCGACGCGGGCGCGAAGGCCCTTGGGCCCAAGCCAGGTGAGGTAGACGGGGTTACGATCGGAGACCACGAACCAGGCGGGGCGGCGATGGAGGGTACGAAGGTCGACGGGGGGAGACGCAACGGACGGAGGGATGGAGGAGGAGGCGGGCGATGGATTCGAGGTAGCCGACGTTGGAGCTTAGGGGGAGGGAAAGGGAGGAGGAGGCAAGGCGGGAGAGAGAGCGAAGCTCGGCGTCGAGGAGGCGGAGGAGGGAGATGTAGGAGGAGGGGGGAAGGCCGGACTGGAGGAGGCGATGGCGGACGGCGAGGCAGCGGTACTCGGCTTCGCGGATTTGGTGGCCGCCGGTGGCGGCGGGGTGGAGGTTGGCTTTCAAAGGCATCGTCGCACAAGGCGCTCATTTTGTGACCCTCGTTTCCTTTTAGCGATCCGACCCAACCCAACACAACTTGGGTCGAGCCCAATCTACCTCTCCGAGGCCAATTTGATCCAACTCGACCCATCGCATCACAAAAATGCCCGACACCCGCCTCGAGGCACGACGTCACTGACGACACGGATCTGGAGCACGCCCCGGCATCTGCCGCAGCATAAGTCGCATCTTGCATGGGGTCCCACTTGCTCTTGGCGGCTCGTTCGTCAAAACTCTCCGCAGCCGCGGGTGAAGCAACGCTGGAAAAGCTGTTTGCACTCCGCCACCGCCTTCGTCTCCGTCGCAGTATCCTTTGGGGCTTTCTCACTTTCACCGAACCTAACAGACTGCAAGAAAGTTCACATCTTTCTCATCACCCGAACGATAACACAGAAGAGGCGCTGTCAAACTCCACGCGTGGACGGGGTGGTCTTTGGAGGCGGCGGGGACGGGCCGGGAGACGCGGGAGACGCAACGGACGGAGGGATGGAGGAGGAGGCGGGCGATGGATTCGAGGTAGCCGACGTTGGAGCTTAGGGGGAGGGAAAGGGAGGAGGAGGCAAGGCGGGAGAGAGAGCGAAGCTCGGCGTCGAGGAGGCGGAGGAGGGAGATGTAGGAGGAGGGGGGAAGGCCGGACTGGAGGAGGCGATGGCGGACGGCGAGGCAGCGGTACTCGGCTTCGCGGATTTGGTGGCCGCCGGTGGCGGCGGGGTGGAGGTTGGCTTTCAAAGGCATCGTCGCACAAGGCGCTCATTTTGTGACCCTCGTTTCCTTTTAGCGATCCGACCCAACCCAACACAAACTTGGGTCGAGCCCAATCTACCTCCTCGAGGCCAATTTGATCCAACTCGACCCATCGCATCACAAAAATGCCCGACACCCGCCTCGAGGCACGACGTCACTGACGACACGGATCTGGAGCACGCCCCGGCATCTGCCGCAGCATAAGTCGCATCTTGCATGGGGTCCCACTTGCTCTTGGCGGCTCGTTCGTCAAAACTCTCCGCAGCCGCGGGTGAAGCAACGCTGGAAAAGCTGTTTGCACTCCGCCACCGCCTTCGTCTCCGTCGCAGTATCCTTTGGGGCTTTCTCACTTTCACCGAACCTAACAGACTGCAAGAAAGTTCACATCTTTCTCATCACCCGAACGATAACACAGAAGAGGCGCTGTCAAACTCCACGCGTGGACGGGGTGGTCTCATCTTAGGTCAGATCTCTTTTTCTTCACCCTTCACTACTTCCTTGGCAGGATGTCAACATTGTCTCATTAGTTTCCCCTCGTTTACTGCGGTCAAGTAGGGGTCTGAGATTTATCTGTTGTGGTCGGGAAAACCAGAGGGGTTGATGCGTTTTCGTACCGAAAGAAAGAACGATCTTTGAAGATGCAGGCTGTTGCATCTATTTCGAGAAAGCAAACAAGAATCGTTCAAATAAGACGAACTGTTTGAACTGTGACCTAAGAGTAGATAATGTAAAAAAATAAAATTATTATGTAAAAATTTAATGTCAAAATTAACATGGTACATCTAAGATACAAGATATAATATCTTGAACGCAATAATCAATAAGATACTTCGGATACCACAAAATAATATGATGAATCCAATGAAATACTGTGACCAGAAGAGGAGATAATATAAGAAATAAAATTATTATATAAAATTTAATATTATGATTGAAATTAAATATGATAAATCTAGGACAAAAGGTGTGTACCTTTTTAACACGATAATTATTAGGGCATCTTGGACGTCGCAAAGTAGTGTATCGTGATGATCTACATTTGTCATTGTTAATTTACACAAGAAAGAAACTAGACTCTTCTCTAATTAATAGAGAGGAGATCTATCTAGAAGAGATCTCTATATATATGCATGATTCTTAGAAAGTCTGGTCTATATACATGAGAGCAAGAAAAGTAATTATGAAAGTCCCTTCTATCAATGTTATCTCCTAAAGAATCATATAATTAAATTTTTTTTCTCATCTCCTAAAGAATCGTATTCAGACTTTTTTTCTATTGGTTAATAACTATAATAAAAATTCAATCAGATCTATAATATATCTTATCTAATTAAATAGAGCTACATAATTTAATATTCTTTCACTTGACCCATTAATTGATAAAATATAAAAGGATTCAAAATCAAAATAAATAAAATAATTTTATTTATAATAATTTTATCTACTTAGATTTTAAAATTTTAAAAATTATTTATATGTGTATGAATTTAAAGTTAGATTAATAAGTCTAATAAATATAATAATATTACATTAAATTGGAATAGCAATATGAGTCATAACGATTGTACCTTAATAATATTATGTTTTCTTCTATATATTATAACATTGTTAGTCTTTATTAATACATTCCAAAATGACTGTCATAATTTATCTTATCAACACAATCCTATTATTTATATTCAACTATAATATGTATATATATAAATATGAATAGAAATAAATAAATTTAATTATATAATAATTAATTATAATATCTACTCAAATATGTATCATCATATCTTTTATGAGTTCCTTACAAATCTAATAATAAGAATATATTCTTTCAAATACTTTAGGCCATAAGGCATAAGTGAATGGATTAGCAATCAATATAATGAAACTCAAGTTTTTAATTAATAATAATTACCTCTCGACTCATTCTTTAACCATCAAGTATTTTATGCTAATATGTTTACAACTACTATAGTACTTGTTATTCTTAGAGAAAAAAGTTATTAAAAATATGTCATACAATATCTTTAATAACGTAAGAATTGAGTTTGACCACACTAAATCTTGATATAAAATTTCAATTATAAAACTTGATTAGTAGCCTCAAAGCATATCATGAAATCAGTATCTACTATTGATAATATAATTTGTATTATATTATTCTTGTAAATTACCCCTCTAGCTAATGTAAACACAAATCATAAAGTGGATTTTCTATTGTCGAGATAATTTATAAAATTAACATATAAAAATATTATTATTTCAAGTTGATTTGATTTCCTATATGTGAGTATATAATAATTTGTCCCATAGAGATAACTTATTTCATTCATTTGTAGTTTTTCAATATTTCATTCTTGGGTAACTCTATTGTCTACCTCATATATAAACTGCAAAACTGATATATGATCTAATATAGATTTGAGCATATAATAGATTTCTAATTATACATACATAAAAAATATATATTTTTATTTATTCTTTTATTTGATTCTTTTTCAAGTTAATTTTAGGAAACACTTGCTTCAATTGAATCTTACACTTTTGTTATTTACTAAACAAAGCTATATACTAAATCTCTTCAAAACTTGATTAATATTTTTTTTCGAGATAGTCTTAATAAT
Organism: Musa balbisiana; assembly: GCA_004837865.1. Classification (NCBI taxonomy): domain Eukaryota; kingdom Viridiplantae; phylum Streptophyta; class Magnoliopsida; order Zingiberales; family Musaceae; genus Musa; species Musa balbisiana. The sequence continues at coordinate 33,844,848 of CM017192.1, read as the reverse complement.
TATTAAGATTTATCCTTAAATATCTCTATGTCAATAAGATATGTTGTCTTAATCGTATCAATCATCTTAAAATTCTTGGTGTGAAATTTTTTTTATTTCGTATAATAAACAAATATCACCATTGACAAGCAAAATATTATCCGTATAAAAGACCAATATAATAAGCTTGCTTTCATTGATCTTTAGATATAAATACTTATAAATAATATATATATATATATTTAAATTTAAAGAAAATAATTATATTATAAAACTTTATATACCATCATCTAGAAGCTTATTTATAAACATAAATAGATTTCTTAAATTTTTATGCTAAATTTTCTATTTTTTCTCTATAAATTATTTAGGTTAATCTATATAAATTTTCTTATCCCGATTTTCATTTAGAAAAAATATTTTCACATCAATGAAATATAACTCAAAATCATAATAAACTACAAATATTATGATAATTCTTAATAAGTCCATTAGATAAGTTAAAAGAAAATATTTCATTATGGCTAATGCTTTCTTTAAGAGTGAAATATTTAATTGTACTATTTTTCATAATCATTATGTTACATAACTTATAAAAACAATAAATTTTTTTTGATTCATATATCATAATTTGATTCTTATAGATATATCATAAAATTGTATATAAAAAAAGTATGTATCCTTTTCCTTTGCTTTTGAGATTTTCTTAAAACTACCAACTATAGTTATTCTATAAGTCATCAACATCGATATCAATATGGATGTTTATTAATGTTATTTTATTATCCATCTTCATCAAGTCATTTAGTGATTTGAAGAATGATAACTTCTCAAATATAAAATAATAAAAAAGTATCAACCTTGTATTATGATTAATGTTATTTTATTATCCATCTTCATTAATATTAAGATTAAAATTTAAGATTCCCACTATCACTAATTCATCATTTTATAAGAATCTTGTTTTACCATATTCAGTTATCCTTGTATTATGATTAGGGTAATAAAATCTAAAACTCTTTAAATTTTTTAGATAAATAATAAAATATCAAGAAATAGTCATTGAATCTAATTTTTTTCATATGAATTGAAGACCCTTATGTCTGTAAAAAAATCATAAATATATAAATATCTCAAGTTAGATTTTGTACTAGTCCATAACTTAAAAGAGTTGATGAAATTGACTTATCAAGAATCGTGTTCATGAATACCTCATCATACTCCTAACCATATCCATAAGAGCATGATTTTATCTTTCAGCAATCTCATTCTATTATGACATACCTGGTAAAACATATTGAATACACAACTTTTCTAAAAATCAAACAAAAAAATTAAAATTATAATTAGGCTCATCATATCTATCATAAAATTTATCACCCTTATCGAATTTGATCATTTTAAACTTTCTATTTAATTATCTCTCGACTTCATTTATATATACCTAAATATGTTAATAGTCTTAGAACTTATATAAATTAGAAATACATGATTATGAATTATCTCTCGATTTTATTGACTAACTTTATATCTCAATGAGTTATCTATAAAGGTAATAAGTCTCTCTCCACTAAAATTTTATTGACTAGCTTTATACCTCAATTGCATGCTAACTATGATTCTTAAGGCATACACTAAGAAAATTAAGTTCGGTTAGTCTAGGTTTCTTCCGGTAAGCTTTCGGTGAACTTCCGACGATCTCTCGGTAATGTTCTAGTAGACTCCTAACAAGCTTTTGGACTTCTTGATCAATTTCAGTAGAACTTCCGACGAACGTCCAGACTTTCGACGAACTCTCGAACTCCCAAAGAAATCTCGATCTTGACTCTAACACTTCGTTTTGCTTTATGTCTTGATTGCTATCGTAGTTAATCCTGCACACTTATCTCAACATATATATTTGATCAAATAATTTACTAATTGATTTCATGATCAAAATTGAAGATTCAACAATCTTCCCCTTTTTGATGATGACAATCAATTGATGAGTCCCTCTATCTATATGTCATACTTGAGAAAAGACACTCTTGAATTCAAGGCCTTTGAATTCAAGCATCAAACCAATAAGTTATATTCATTTAAACTTATCAATATGCACATCATGATACTTATCATGATTTACCAATTCAAAATATGATACCACGTATTTATCAATAAAAATAATGTCAAGGTATGACATCCATTTTCAAGTCTAATATAGAGAGATAGTAGACAATCATCATTTTCAAATACAAATTTTAAATATGAAATTTAGCAAAATTCAAATTTCAAAGATGACAATTCACCAATCCAAGGCATGATATCAATTGTAAGTAGGAAATGAAGCTCATGATACCTTATCATAATGATAGATAATTATTAGGCATTTATGAAACATTTCAAGTATCTACGATACATATGATACATATGAAATACATTTTAATATGTTTCAAGTATTTGCGATGTTTTGTGATGTATTTGATGATTCCAATTAATTTCAAGCATTCATAAAATATTCAAGTATTTACGATAAGATATATTTTATACATTTATCTCAAACATTCATAATGCGAATCTATTATCAATTTGTCATATTTCTCCTCCTTTGTCATCAACAAAAAGAAGAACCATTCAACAATGCAAGTTTGGTAAAGAAAAAAATTCAAGCAAGTTCCACACCAATTTATCCAAGTTAGCAAAAAGAGAAATTAAGCAAAAACTTTGCATTATAACTATTTTGGACCAGCTAACATTTTTTACTTAAGACACGCAAAAGCTTTTTGGTTTTTCTTATGATGTGCAAGTTTTTTTCTTCATTTGTCATAAAAATAAGAATAAGAGGAAGAAGGGCAAGGAAGGAATTTATCAAGAACCAAATTCATGAAAAGATTTGAACCAAGTCAAATGAAAATAAATGAGTTTCATTGAATCAAGCTTCTAGTTCAATAAGGAGAAGGGATTTATGAAAAGGATCAAGAGATCCATACGAAATCAAATCCTCATTTTTGCAAGTGGTCATCACATACTAAAAATTCATAAAATTTTTCTTTCATGAGAAGAGTAAAACTTCATAAATACATGAATAAAACTTCATAAATCTAAGAATAAAACTTCATAAATCAAATCCATTTCTCATTAAAAATTCACAAGAGTGAAATCCGTGAGAGATGTATTTATCAATGAATTCCATGAGTGAAGGGACTAAATGTATCAAAAATCATTAAGTTGGTATGAAACAAATTTGATACCAAGTAAATTGATATTTCAGATTTCATGAAAGCCTTATTTACGAAATGAAATAATTTCATGAAAGCTTTATTTAAAAAATCAAAAAAATTCGAAAAAGATATACAACAAAATCATGCATTCGGACAATTTAACATCCCTAACTCTCTTCTAATAAAATCAAATTATTCTTCATTTAAAGGTTTTGTAAAGATATCGACTAATTGATATTTCGTATCAATAAATTCTAAAAAATGTCATAGTTATTAACATAATCTCTTATGAAATGATGCCTAATATAATATGTTTAGTTCTAGAGTATTGAATAGGATTTTTTATTAAACATATTGCACTTGTGTTATCACATTTTATAAGAATATTCTTAAGGTGAATCTTATAATCTTCTAATGTAGTTTTCATCCAAATAACTTGTGCATAATATTCACCAGCTGCTATATACTCTGCTTTGGTTATAGATAATGCAATCGAGTTTTGTTTCTTGGAAGACCAAGAAATAAGTGTATAACATAAGAATTGATATATTCCGAATGCATTTTTTTCTATCTTCTCTATATCCAACAAAATTCGCATCAGCATAAGTAATTAATTCAAAGTTATCAGATTTTGGATACCATAATTCTAAATTAGGGGTTCTTTTTAGATATCTAAGAATTTTTTTAACTGCTTTAAGATGAGATAGCTTAGGATTATATTGAAATCTAGCACAAAGTCCTATGCTACACATGATGTCTGGTTTAGTTACGGTGAGGTATAGTAAACTGCTTATCATACCCCTATAAGTTTTTTTTATCAAAGCTTTCTCCACTTTCGTCCATGTCTAACTTAGTAGAGGTACTCATAGGAGTATTGATAGCTTTTGAACCATCTATATTAAACCATTTTAGTAATTATAATACATATTTGGTTTAATTAAGAAAAATACCATCACTAAGTTGTTTGCTTTATAAGCCTAAAAAGAAAGATAGTTCACATATTAAACTCATCTCAAACTCTTGACTCATACTCTTAATAAATAATTCACATAAGGATTCATTTGTAGAACCAAAAATAATATCATCAATATAAATTTGAATAACAAAAAAATTATTTTTAAAATTTTTAATAAATAATGTAGTATCGACATTACCTTTAGAGAAATTATTTTAGATTAAAAAAGAGCTAAGTCTTTTGTACTAAGCCCTCGGGGCTTGTTTTAATTCGTAAAAAGCTTTAGTTAACTTAAATATATGATTAAGAAAAAAATAGTTCTCAAATCCGGATGATTGTTCAACATACACTTCTTCGGAAATAAAGCTATTTAAAAAATCACTTTTAATATTCATTTGAAATAACTTAAAATTATTATTACTAGCATAGGCAAGGAGTATCCTTATGGTTTCTAATCTTACCACAGGAGAGAAGGTTTCTTCATAATCGATACATTCTTCTTGGTTGAAATAATTTGCCACTAATCTAGCCTTATTTCTAACTACGGTACCAAATTCATCTTGCTTGTTTCTAAAGACCCATTTAGTACAAATAACTAAATGGTCATTTGGCCTCAGAACAAAATTTCACACATCGTTTCTCTCAAATTGATTCAACTCTTCTTGCATTGTGATAACCTATGAATTATTTTTCAAGGCTTCTTCAATGCATTTTGGTTCAATTTGAAAAAGAAAAGCGGCATTGACACAAAAAAATTTCTTAAATTTTTGGGTAAAGATGTTTTGAAAAAAGGTATATTCAAGTTGCTATTCGGAGGAGATGGTTCATTTAAATTCAAAGCATCAAGATTAAGATCATCATCAAACTCATTTTTTTAAAATTCAAAGACTTCATTAAAGATAACATGAATAGACTCTTCTATGATCATGATTCTTTTATTAAAGACACAAAAGACTTTTGAAATAGAAGAATTACCAAGAAAAATGCCTTCATCGGATTTTGCGTCAAACTTTCCTAAGGCATCTTTTTCATTCAAGATAAAATATTTACAATCGAATACTTTAAAGCACGAAACATTGGGTTTTTTATCATTCCATAATTCATAAGGAGTTTTGAAAAGTAATGGTCTTACTAAAATCCTATTCATGATATAGCATACCATATTAACAGCTTCGGCCCAAAAATATTTGGGTAGGCTATGTTCGTTCAACATAGTTCTTGCCATTTCTTGTAAATTTTTATTTTTTCTTTCTACTACTCCATTTTGTTGAGAATTTCTCGGAGTAGAGAAATTGTGGTTGTATCCATTAGATTCACAAAAATTTTAAAAATCATGGTTTTGAAATTCGCTACCGTGATCACTTCGAATTGATGAAATCATAAAACTTTTTTATTTTGAACAAGTTTAAAAAACATAGAAAAATACCTGAAGCAATCACTTTGTATGCCAAGAAGTATGTCCAAGTGTATCTACTATAATCGTCCACCTCCTAGGTTTAATGTATCAATTGGTCCAAATAAATCCATATGGATCAATTGCAATGGTCTAGAGGTGCATATTTGATTCTTTTGTTTGAAACTACCTTTTATTTATTTTCTAGTTGACATACATCACACACATTATCTTTAACAAATTTAATGTTAGGAATATCTCTTACAAGTCCTTTGGATGAGATTTGAGAGATTAGTTTCATGCTTGCATGACCTAATCTCCTATACCAAAGCCAAGCATCATCATTCAAAATTGAAAAACACATTTTATTACAAAGATCATCAATGTCAATAGTATATATATTATTTTATTTTAAGACAATCATAGAGGTGTTTTTGTGTGGTTGTTCAATAATGCAAGCATTGGATTCAAATCTAATGACGTATCCTTTATCATATAATTAACTAATACTCAAAAGATTATGCTTTAAGCTATCAACCAACAACACATTTTTAATCAAAAAATTGGCTTTATTACCTATGGTTCCTTTGCCAATGATTTTACCCTTATTGTTGTCTTCGAATGTGACATACTCTTCGTCTAGGCTAGTAAGCTTAGAGAATTTAGATGAATTTCTGATCATATGCCTTAAGCATCCACTATCAAGATACCATCTCTTGCTCCTAGCTTATGATGGTAAATATTTCTATAAACAAAGGTGATTTTTAGGTAACCATTTGACCTTGGGTACATCAAAAATCGATCTACTCAACGTATTATGTTGCATTGAGTCATTTGAGGTTCGTTTAGGAACTTAAATCAATTTATGTGGACTATATCTCTTAAATGGATATTTATAAGTAACATGTCCGAGTTTACAATAAAAGTTACATTTAGTGCAGGGTGATACATGCAAGATAGGCCTTTAAAAAAGTGGTTGGATTTTGGTGAGAGCTATCCATAAATCCGATTCTGCCTCTTCTATGAATGTATCCCTTATTGGCAATGATCATATTCAATGACTTGCTACCAACCTCAAATTTTTCTAAAGTTTCTTTGAGTAGCAAGTTTTCCTTCTCAAGTGCCTCTAAGTGCTCACACTTAGTGCATGGAGGCAAAGAAGGATTATCATGCTTAAATTTTTTAAAATTAATATTTAAAGGGCATGCTTCTTTTTTAAAGAATTATACTTTTTACTCAAAATTCTACATTCATCAAACAAATCATAAAAAACACTTAAAAGCTCATTGAAAGGTAAATTTACATCTAATGAACTACTTACCTCATCTTTGATAGCCATCAGTGCATAGTTGGTGATCTCCTTATTACTTTGTTCTTCACCTTCAGAATCGCTTAAGTTATCCCACGTTGCTTTGAGCATATTCTTCTTCTTTGGTTGTTTCTTTTTTATTTGAGAACATTAGCTTTTGAAATATTTCGGCTTCTTGCATTTGTAGCATATAACTTATTTTTTCTTAGGTTCAATTTTGTTTTTAGTATCATTTTTAGATTTATTTCTTTTTATGAATTTTTTGAACTTTCTTGTCAAGAATGCCAAGTCACCATTATAATCCTCATCACTTGAATTTTCTTTCAAGTGGTCTTCATGAGTTCTTAGTGACATATCTTTCCTGTTATTCGGACAGTTGTTCTCAAGCTCTTCATGAGCATTGCAAATCATTTCGTATGTCATCAAAGGCTCAATAAGTTCTTCAAGTGGAAAGTTATTGAAGTCCTTGGCTTCTTGAATTGTCATTACTTTAGGATCCCAACTCTTTGGGATGAATCTTAATATTTTGTTAGCAAGTTCAAAATTAGAAAAACTTTTACCAAGTCCTTTTAGACCATTGACGACATCTATAAACTGGATGTACATGTCTCCAAAAGTCTCACTTGGTTTCATCCAAAACAACTCATAAGTATGGACTAAAAGATTAATTTTGGACTCCTTTACTCTACTAGTACCCTTGTGAGTGATTTCGAGTGTATGCCAAATATCGAAAGTCATTTCACAAATAGACACTCGATTGAACTCATTTTTATCTAAAGTGTAAAATAAGGTATTCATAGTTTTAGCATTTAAAGTGAAAGTCTTCTTCTCCAACTCATTCCAATCGTTCATTGGAAAAGAAGACTTTTGAAAGTCGTTTTCCACGATGTTCCATAACTCAAAATCCATAGAAATTAGAAAAATCCTCATTCTAGTTTTTCAAAAGGTGTAATCCATCCTATTGAACATGGGTGGATGTGTAATTGAGTGACCCTCGGTTACTAGTAAATGTCATCTCTCTTGGGTTTCAAACCAAAATGAGAGTGACCTCGCTCTGATACCAATTGTTAGGATCAAGAGCGGCACTAAGAAGGGGGGTGAATTAGTGCAGTAGAAAAATTACGTCAATTTGAAAATCTCTATATGATAAAATTTGATTCCGATGAAAACTATTTTATTTTTCTTAAATAAGTAGATAAGAGGAGATTGGATACTTTCTAATGAAGTAAAGTTGAATTCAGTAAAGAGATTAAGTAGTAAGGAATGAACACACTAGAATTTATAGTAGTTCGATCGTTGTGACCTACATCTACTTTCAATTCCTCCTCCATCGAGGTCACCGGCGTCCACTAATGGTCTTTTTTTAATAGGCGAAGACCAACCACCTCTTTACAGCACTTTCTCCTTTTCACGGGTTTAAGAGATAACCCTTATAAGCCTCACACCTCTTCTTAGATGATTACAAAGCTAAAGAGAGGGAGGAGGACTTTTACAACACTTTTAACACTCCAACACTTAGAGTTTTTTTTATACTTTGATTGTACTTTATTACTTTTTCATGCAAAAAAGGGTAGGGTATTTATAGGCCCCAATGGCTTCAAAATTGAAGCAAAAAAGTGTCTCATCCTAGATTTCTAGAGTATTGACTGTACCACCACTTGATGGAGTCTCGAATATTGAGCTCTGGTAGTACCACCGCTTGACAGGACAGTACCACCACTTGGTAGGTAATAACTATCGGTGGTACCATTGCCTAGTCTGGGTGGTACCATCGCCTAGACCACTTGGGAGACTATTCCCTGGGCGGTTCTATTGCCCCAGTTTGGTGGTGCCATCGCCAGACGGGTCCTACAACCTGGCTGGGCCTTGAATTCGGCCCAAACCAATCAAATTATGAGCCCAATTGGCCCCTAACTAAGTTAGTGGGATTATCTTTCAAACCTAACTCCAATCGCATACTAACTACGATTCTTAAGGCATACACTAAGCAAATCAAGTCCGGTTAGTCTAGGTTTCTTTCGGCGAGCTTTCGGTAAACTTCCGACAATCTCTCCGCAATGTTTCAGCGGACTCCTAATAAGCTCCTGGACTTTATGACGATCTTCTTAGCGAGTTTGATGAGCTTCTTTGGCAAGCTCTTGGACTTCTCAGTCAATTCTGGTATAACTTCTAACGAATGTCTGAATTTCTGACGAACTCTTGAACTCATAACGAAATCTCGATCTTGACTCTAGCACTTAGTTTTGCTTTATACCTTGATTGCTATTATAGTTAATCCTGTACACTTTTCTCAACATATAGATTTGATCAAATAATTTACCAATTGATTTTATCATCAAAATCTGAGATTCAATATTAATAATATAAGTTGAGGCATCAGATTTCATCCATCAAGTATTAGAAAGAAACTTCCGTAATATTTGATTCGAAACATACAAAGATCAGCTTATACCTTTCTCTTTCGAACCAAATCTTATAGTTCTCTTCGCATGACTTTTTTTATAACAAAAGTGGCACATTAATGTCAATATTTCTTTTTTATGATTTTGTATATCATTTATAAACTCAATTGATTTATTTAATAAATTATGTTTCAAATTATTATTATTATTTACTCCTTGAGTAGTACCCAAAATATTATGTTTTTTCCTTTAATCTTAATTCTTCTTAAACATATATACTAGTTAGTTTATTTAAATTTTACTTAATTATTTATGTTATAATAAATTTTAAATTAACCAAATAAAGAAGGAAAAGAATTAAGAATAAATTACACGTGACTTATCTACATTCATATCTAAAATATTTATTTTGCAACCTTGTCAATCATGACAAGGATATATTATAGAATTTCTTGAATACTATAATAGTAAGCTATTAGTTCTTTCACTAAGGTACTGGTTAATGACTTATCAATAATTTTAAATTAGTCCTTTAATATTCTAGTGTACTAGCTATAATATGTAACAAAGTCTAAATATTGTTAGTACTTATTAAAATTGAGCTTTTTAGATGTTTTCTAATCAATTAATTATTTATCTTATAAAACTTTCAATAGTTAAGTGTGTGATCCTCTAAACAAAGGTTAATATCTAACTCTTAGTGTAAATTATACATGCTCAAATCATTTATAATAATTTAATTAAAAATATAAGGACATTTATAAGAATTTGAAGGAAGTTTCACTATAATAAAATAATATAATATTAATATTTAGAGTTTTTCAATCAATATTGGACCATTGATATTATCTCTATTTTACCTTTGGGTGAAATATTGATATATCTAGTGTTCATATTAAATTTTATAACTATGGAGGACTAATACTATTATTATAAAATATTATTCCTAACTTCGAGTATATAACCCTAAACTATAAGGATATCAAAAATAGTATCATTATACCTTATCACAATTATTTGAACTAGATGTCCTTTAGGATTCTCTAAATCTCATAATTATCTATGTCATTATGAATATTATTTTTTAGTATTATTTAAGACTAATTCTTTAATATAATTTTATAAATTTATTATTCTAGACTACTTTGATAATTATAAAACTAATACAATAATATAAAATATAATTTAAGATATCATATAAATGATAAAATATTTATTATAATTTACATCTCACAAGCTTACCATACTAGTGTTAGGAAAAGGGTCGGCACTAAGAGGGGGGGTGAATTAGTGTAGCGGTAAAAATATTAGTTTCGTAAAATCTTCATACGATAAAAAATCGAACTTATAAGATAACTTGAAATCTCGTGTTCATAAATATATTGAAGGCAGTAAGCAAATAAAGAGGTTTGCTGTAAGGTAAATTGCACAATAGAAACGCAAACCGATTTATAGTGGTTCGATCGTCGTCGACCTATATCCACTCTTCGATTCCTTTTGCATTGAGGCCACCGGCATCCACTATCGATCTTCTTTCAACTAACGAATATCAACTACCCTTTTACACCCCACTTCTCCTTTTTACGGGTTTAAGAGGCAACCCTTATAAGCACTCACTCCTCTCTAAATATAATTCTAAACTTGAATTTAGAGGAGGGATCTCTCAAGCAATTTCTACAATGTTTTCTCACTTTCAAATTCTCTGTGCTTATGTATCTTAACCAGGGATGAGAAGAGTATTTATCAGCCTCAAGTTGATTCAAACTTGGAACCTAAAAATTTTCCATCCTGAGTTTTCTGGGTACGGGCGGTACCACTGCATGTGCTGGGCGATACCACCGCTAGTGTTGGTCTGACACTGACATTATACTAGGTGGTACCACCACCCAATCTAGCGGTACCACCGTCTGACACTAGGCAGTACCACCGCCTGTAGCCTCTTGGAGACTACGTTTGGGCGGTACCACTACCTAACACAGTCTCGAAGATTGTGCCATGATGGTGTCACCTCTTGGGTCACTGTTTGGGCCTTTCATTAGGCCCAACACAATCTTTACATGGGCCCAACTGGCTCCTAATTGGGTTAGCCCAAATCTAATCCCAATTATATGCTAACTACGAATTCTAAGACATACTTAAGCTAAACAAGTTCGTAAGTCTTGGTTTCTTCCGACGAGCTTCCGGCGATCTTCCGGCAAACTTCCGACGATCTCTCGGCAATATTCCAATGGACTCCTAGCAAGCTCCTAGACTTCACGACGATCTTTTTTGCGAGTTCCGACGAGCTTCTTTGGCAAGCTCCAGGACTTCTTGGTTGGTTCTGGCAGAACTTCCGACGAATTCTCGAACTCCCAACGAAATCGCATTCTTGACTCCGGGACTTCATTTTGTTTTATGCCTTGCTATCATAGTTAATCTTGCACGTGTAAAAAGCTACTTCGATCTAGACAATTATTACTAAGCTTGAATCTAGTATTGTCTGGTATGTCATTGGTTAATCGGCGCTTCGTCTGAATCTTCGACGCATCGTTCTTTCTTGCGGCCTATTGCCCAATTGCCAGTTGACCTCCGCAACTCCGATTTACTTGGCGCAATGTCCACTCTTCTTGGCCCGATGCCCTAGATCTCGGCCCGAAGCCTTCTGCTGACACGTCGACCGTTCCTCCGACCCGACATCCAATCTTATGACATTTTCCACTCCAGCCCAACATGATTCTTCTTGCTTTAATTGTCTCTTCTTGATCAAAGCTACATGTGTGACTCAAAATGTATATCAAATCATAAACACTTATCAATTGGTTTCATCATTAAAATATGAGATTCAACAATCTCCCCCTTTTTTATGATGACAACCAATTGATGACGGAGTTAATCTTAACTCCCGGAGTTTAAACAAACTCCCCCCATCAATATGCCATATTGATAGAACCTTGAATTCAAGTCATTGTAAATTTCATCATGAATATTTGTAACACATCATCATGCATAATATGATCATACTTCTCCCCCTTTGTCATCAACAAAAAAGAGAAGTGTAACTTTCTAAGTGTTTGAGATACAAGTTCAAATCGTTGCATAATAAATCTCAAGTTTAATCATTATGCAAGTTAGCAAATTCATATCATTTAAGAGCATGCAAGCTAGCAAGTTTTCAAAAACAAATGCAAGATAGCAAGTTCTACATCATGCAAGCTAGCAAAAATTTTGAGTTTTACAAGTTTGTAAATTTTGCTAGATGTGCAAGTTTAGCATCTTTGTTTTGCAATGTTCACGCTAGCAAGTTTCTAAAAAAGAAAGCAAGTTTTGCAACATACAAGCTAGCAAATTTTGAGTTGTGCAAATTTACAAATTTGCTTTTCTTTGCGATGTGCAAGATAGCATATTTTTGCATCTTCTTGAGATTGCAAGCTAGCAATCCTCGGTGATGTTCAAGATAGCAATTTCTTCTCTTTTGAGAAGAGAAGTGATATTATTTTGCTCCCTTTGCAAAAACGTAAGCTAACAAAATGTTACATCATTTTACAACATGAAAGATAACAATTTGAGATGTTCAAGGAGTAAGTTCTTTCTTCTCTTTTAAGAAGTATAATTTTGCTTCCTTCTTGAATTGTGCGAGCTAGCATCTTTTATCTCCTCCTTTATCATTGTCAAAAAGAAGGGAAGACCCTTTTTATCAATTTTCAGATTATGACAAAGGTAAAGTATTAATCCTTTTTCAATATGTTTGTGCATAATCCTAGTTTTAAATTAAAACATGCACAATTCCAAAACCTTACATATTATCCTTACTTTATGCATTATACTAAAAATAAATCAATCATCATATCATCATTTTAGCAATGAATCATAGTATCATGATGGTATCTAAATGTCAAATCCTATCATGCATGATCATAATTTTTCATGAGTATTTCATGCATAATTTTATTTTATCACATTCATTTCATCTCATGATGAATATTAAGAAAAAGTTGGTGTTCAATTCTTCATGAATATAAAAAAAAAATCATATCATGAAATACCAAAACACATGATTCATTTTGACCAATATTCTCTTTAGCAAAAAGAAATAGGGAGAAAATAATCTTAATTCATAGAAAGATTTCAAGTATTACAAATCGAGAAATCAAGATCATGAATTGGATTATTTTCCTTTTTAGTATATGGCAAAGAGAAACAAGAGATCAACTGATATAATATCATAAGAAATCTCAAGTTATAAATCTCAAAAAATCAAGATCATGATTTTGATAAAATCCATTAAATTTATATCATTTTCATAATCCATTAGATTCACAAAAGCATAATATTCATAGATTCATTAATGAAAAATCAATAAGATAGAGATGAAAAATGTATTCCTCTTTTATGTGTTTCATTTGAAGTTGTTTGTTTCATACAAGCATATCTTTGTCTTTTTTATGTCAAATAAAAACATGCATCAACGTTTAAGATCGAAAAGTAAATTTCATCATAAAAACCATTAAAACAAAAAAAGTATAACACATTAAACAAGGCTTCTTCAAACAAGATATTTGATTCATCATTTAATTCCAATGATAATATATTTTCCTTTTTATATATTTCATTTTAAGTGATTGATTTCATATAAGTGTGCTTAAGTTTTTTTTTTTTTTCGTATGAAAACCATACATCATAATTTAGAATCCAAAGAGCAAATCTCATCATAGAAATCATAAATTACCCAACAATTATCATGCATAATTTCATATTAAGCATGATATCAAACCTCTTAACATTTTTATTAAGACATCAAGCATGGTTTCAATCAAAATCAAAAATCATCAAGATACACATAATTTCTTCTTGAAAAACATACAAAGGATTATCATTAGATTTAAATCTAACATTTATTCCTCTATCATAAACACATGCAATTTTCATAATTATTTTCAAAAATTACTAGATAAGCATGATTCCTAATTTTTTACATTTTCATTTATTAAACATGCAATTTTCAAGGAAAATAATTATTCTAAACTAAATTAAAAGTAATTCATGAAATGCATCATGTAATTTCAAAATAAACTAAGGGGGTTTCGTTTGAGCATTTTACCTCATTGACGAGAGTCACCAAAGCAAGGTTTGCCACTTCGTCTTCATCGGTTTGCTCCTCTTCTTCGGATGCACTTTTTTCATCCCAATTTGTGTTCTTTTTAAGTTTGTCTTTATTTTTTAATTGTTATTTCATGAACCTTTTAAATTTCATGAGTTTAAGTTTACCATCATATGAGCTTATGCTCGAGTGATCTTCAATTGTTCTATATCCCAAATCCTTCCTATTCTTTGGAAGATTGTTCTTGAGTTCTTTACGTGCATTACACGTCATTTCATAGGTCATCAAAGACCTTATAAGTTCTTCAATTGGAAAATGGTTCAAATCTTTTGATTCTTATATTGTCGTTACTTTCGATTCCCAATTTTTAGAAAGAGATCTTAAGATCTTGTTAACGAGTTCAAAATCCAAAATAGTTTTACCAAGAGCTTTTAAACTATTGACGACATTTGTAAAATGGGTGTACATGTCTCTAATGGTTTCAATTTGTTTCATATGAAAAAGTTCAAAATCATGCATCAAAAAGTTGATTTTCGAATCTTTAACTTTACTAGTGCTTCGTGTGTAATTTCAAGAGTGTGTCAAATATTAAAAGTCATTTCACACATAGAAATTCGATTAAACTTAGTTTTATCTAAAGCATAAAATAGAGCATTCATAGCTCTAGCATTTAAAGAAAAAGTTTTCTTCTCAAAATAATTACATTCATTTATTAGAGTAGAAGACTTTTGAAATTTAATTTTAATGATATTCCATAAGTTTAAATCCATAGAAAGTAAGAAAACTCTCATTCGAGTTTTCCAATAAGTGTAATCCGTCCCATTGAATATGGGAGGACGAACAATAGAAAAACCCTCTTGAAATCTGAAAAGAGCAATTTCTCTTGGGTGTTAAACCAAATGAGAAATAATGAGGCTCTGATACCAATTGTTAGGAAAAGGGTCGACACTAAGAGGAGGGGATGAATTAGTGCAGCAGTAAAAATGTCAGTTTCATAAAATCTTCATAGGATAAAAAACCGAACTTAGAAGATTACTTGAAATCTCATGTTCGTAAATGTATTAAAGGCAGTAAGCAAGTAAAAAGGTTTGTAGGAAGGTAAATTGCACAAGAGAAACGTAAACCGATTTATAGTGGTTCAGTCAACGTCGACGTACATCCACTCTCCGATTTCTCTTGCATCGAGGCCACTAGCATCCACTATTGATTTTCTTTTAATGGACAAAGATCAACTACCCTTTTACACCCCACTTCTCCTTTTTACGGGTTTAGGAGGTAACCCTTACAAGCACTCACTCCTCTCTAAATAGAATTCTAAACTTAGAATTTAGAGGAGGGATCTCTCGAGCAATTTCTACAGCGTTTTCTTACTTTTAAGTTCTTTGTGCTTGTGTATCTTAACTAGGGATAAGAGGGGTCTTTATAGGCCTCAAGTTGATTCAAACTTGGAGCCTAAAAATTTTTCATCTTGGGTTTCCTAGGTACGGGCGGTACGACCGCCTGTGCTGGGCAGTACCACCACTAGTGTCAGTTTGACACTGACATTGCATTGGGTGGTACCACTACCCAAACTGATGGTACCACCACTTGCAGCCTCTCGGAGACTGCGTCTAAGCGGTATCACCACCTGACACAGTCTCGAAAATTGTGCCACGATGGTGTCACCTCTTGGGTCATTATTTGGGCCTTTCATTAGGCCCAACACAGTCCTTACATGGGCCCAACTGGCCCCTAATTAGGTTGGCCCAAACCCAATCCCAATTATATGCTAACTACGAATTCTACGACATACTTAAGTTAAACAAGTCCGTAAGTCTTGGTTTGTTCCGGCGAGCTTCCGACGAACTTCTGTAGATCTCTCTGCAATGTTCTAGCGGACTCTTGGCAAGCTCCTGGACTTCATGATGATCTTCTTGGCAAGTTCCGATGAGCTTCTTTGGCAAGCTCCAGGACTTCTTGGTTGGTTCTAGCAGAACTTTCGACGAACTCTCGAACTCTCAACGAAATCGCCTTCTTGACTCCGGGACTTCATTTTGCTTTATACCTTGCTATCGTAGTTAATCCTGCACATGTAAAAAGTCACTTTGATCTAGACAATTATTACTAAGCTTGAATTTAGTGTTGTCCAGTATGTTATTGGTTAATCGATGCTTCGTCCGAATCTTTGGCGCATCATCCCTTCTTGCGGCCTATTGCTTAATCGCTAGTTGACCTCCACAACTCCGATTCACTTGGTGCAATGTCCGCTCTTCTTGGCCCAATGCCCGAGATCTCGGCCCAAAGCCTTCTGCTGACACGTCGACCGTTCCTCCAGCTCGATGTCCAATCTTTTGACATTTTTCACTCCAGCCCAACATGAGTCTTCCTGCTTTAATTATCTCTCCTTGATCGAAGCTACCTACGTCACTCAAAACACATATCAAATCATAAACACTTATCAATTGGTTTCATCATTAAAATCCGAGATTCAACAACTAGGTCACTTTTATAGCTACTAGTCAAATAAAACATAGGGATATAAGTTAAAAATAATATTTATCAAAAATTTTAATCTAGTTTATGCAAAAGTAATTCAATAATAAGAAAATAATAACCATAATAATCTTTGAATATTAATCAGTATAAAAAAACTCATTTGATAGCTATAATTATGATAAACATAAATCATACCTTTATGTGAAAATTAAATATTATTTTATAATTTCAAACATATAGAAATGAATAACTATATAAATATCTAAAAATAATAATGAGAATTTAAGAATCACAAATAATAAAATTTTACCAATATGTCATATGAAAATATTATAATAAAAATTAATAATTTATATTTTTTAAATTTAGTATTGAACCTTAAATTAGACCAATCAAACTTATTTAATTCAGTAGGTCTAGAATTGAGCAAAACATTAGCCAATTAGATCACTCAAAATTAAAATTGATCAAAATATCAAAATAAAAAAGGATTAAAATTTGATTATTTTCTAAATTTGGTTAAAATGAGATTGATTGAAGCTAAATCCAATCAAGTAAACAAAATATAGTTAGAATCAAATGTGATCAAAATATTTGATTAAAGCAAGTCAAATTGATCATTTTGATAATCAAGACATAAGTTGAAAATATTTTATTTTTGAAGGGTAATACTTAATTTTATCAAGATATATATTAAAAATATCTAATTTTTAAAAGGGAACACTGTCAAGGGGACTCAGATTGGAATAAAAAAAAAATTAGAAGGGCAACATAGTGGTTTAATGGGTGAAAAGCACTATACATCGCTTGCGATCATTGCGGTGCACGATCGTTCGCCACTTGTGCAGTCGTCTTTGCTGTATCATACACCATTCTCATGGCAAACCAACTCTTCTGATCGACATACCCTATTGTTGTAGCCCTTAGCACCACAAGGTCCAAGGCCACACTCCAACTAGTGCGTAGCTGCATTGTGAACAGTTAACACATGACATTCTCACGTCGGCATCCTCTCCGTAGCCAACGATTGCTCAGTGCCACCTTTGCCTACTTTACCATTGTCGATTTGCACCGCTATCGATGGTAGACGACATAACCTAACGACACCGCTATCGATGCTAGATGACGTAACCTAACGAGCCCCCTTTTTTGCTCCCTCACAGTGACTTCTCCTTCATGAGGACCATAGTCCATTGCCATGCATAGTGCTCTATGGCGATGTCCTCCACCTTGCAGTCTACTCCCATGCTATCATCACTTAGTTGCGCACCAGCGTCACCACCGCCCACTGCTATATAGCAAAGTGGCCACCGTAGTGCATAACTATTCGTTGTTATGTTACGGAGTGATCGAACCACCCTATTGCAACTCGTTGACCACTATTGCACAACTAAGCAACCGCCACCCCATGCTATCAATGACAACCACTTTCACTATGTTATCACAAACGATCATTGCACACTCGTAACATCTTCGTCAACAAATTGTTTGTCACTTTTGTTTACTTGTACAAATGCTTGGCAGTATGTTCTGCCTTGATTTTGTGTATTTTGGCTTAAAACTGTGAGCAAAAACAAATCATAGTGTGTTTTGGCTTAAAACTGTGAGCAAAAACAAATCGTAGCTCTCTAGAACGATTACTCATCATGATGAGCAAAACTATCTCAAAATTGCTCCATTTTCATATGTCATAGTTTATACCTTTGATTTATTTATCTAAATGGAACCCTCACCGATTCGGTGCCCCAAAAACAAAATCTCTATATGAGCAAAGTAACACATCTCCTTTTTCACAAACAAAGTGTTCTCCCTAATAACTTTAAAAATTGTTCAAAAGTGATCTCCCTAAAAACTTTAAAAACAAAACCCTCACTCATGTATATCCATATTTTTTTTATTTTATTCATACTTTGTATATAGAGGGCTGGAATTAGGCTTGATAGCCCCATTTTTATTGGCTTTGATGGTCATTTCAGGCTTGTAAACACAAGTTGTATACAATCATCACATAGAGGCAAAACTGCCTAGAAATAAACCATCTAAACAGTCATTTTAGAGATTTTCTAGCTCTACAAAATGGTGTAAATTATCAACCAGTACAACACTCATGAGCTACCCAGGTGGCACATACTTGTATGGGCCTTTAAGATATTATCTAGGGCTAGTTCGCTGCTTTATTCCATAGCGGTGTTATGTGGGCACTTTTGGAGACTTTTGGTCGATGGTGGATCATCTTGAACCCATTATCATATGATTATTCAGAGCTTATGAAGTTCATATTTATAATTTATATTACCTATTAATCGTTTGTTGAAATGATTGATAATGGATCCTGAGTTAAATGTTTGCTCTAACCCGTCTTCTCTTTTATATGTTCTTAAGATACCATAAAAGGTTTTAGAAAGGTTAACCTTTTATGGACGGACATATAAGGGTACCGTTCGACTTAGGCAAAACCAATTAAGTTTATAACAGATGATATCGAAGTGGAATAAGCACACTTAGAAACACTTAACATATAAATGTGGGGGACCTAGCAAGGCTGCGTTAAGGGTAGCTAGCACGAGCAACCATTTGGGGGAAGCAGGTGTTGAGGTATAGGGAAAGGAGTCACTTAAAGAAATGAGTATCTATAATTAGCATTAAGAGAAATGATCAACCTTTCACGTAAGAGCCACCACAAGAACAAGCAAACTAGGAAGAACACAGTGCAAAAAGTTTGGAATGATTGAGTTCAAGTTACAGTTAGACGTTGGCAACCAAACTTGATGGTGCTTAAGGCAAGTGGGGTGCTTGGCAAAGGGTGAGACCGTACAAGGTGGGATGGGCTGCTCAGTGATTGAAAGAGTTATGCAAAGCTCATAGAAGTAAGGGGAATTACAAACTTAAAGACTTGGTATTTATGGAAAGGTTGCATGCAGATAATGGATTATTCGTGGTCATCTCAAGGTGACTAAAACTAGGTATCATAAAGCATTGAAACTTTCTTTTCGATATGGGAAAGATACGTTCATAGGAGGCTAAAGTATGTAGCAGGTTTATCATATTACTAGGCCATGAGGAGTGTAGCGGGGATTATATTGGCAAAGAGTTGTAATTTAGCAAATACGTTCCCAAGGGCAGAACAATGCATAATTTGTTTAGTAAGACAGAGTAGTCTAAAGGGATGGTGGTCTTCGAAACTTTTAGAAGGATGTGAAGAGAAAGGTTACACCAACCGGACAGATATCCAAGAGAGATAAATCCTAGTTCTCCAAAGAGAGAATCATGTATAAAGAACTGCACATATTGAGGAGGGGTACCTTAAGACAATAATTCTAAGAAGCTCAATAGATTGAGCAAGTAGCAAGGAGTCATCGTACGATCTCGCATGAGATAATATGTTGACAGATACATTACGAGATCAAGCGAGAGAGTAACTCAAGATAATAGCAAATAAATGCACACTTTAAGTCAATGTGGAAATCGAACTTAATAAAAGACTGACAAATAGAATGGTGGTTACGAGGGCCACCATCAACTCAATGCAAATCAAGGGGTAGAGAAAGTTGGGTGGAACTTGGTTAAGTATCCAAGTCGCATAAAAAGAGTCGACATAGAAGATGGAACATGGAGTGGAGGCATGAAGCTTTCCTTGGCTAGAGGTCAAGGATATAAACTCTTGTATAGGCAAAAGCAGGATCATATTGTTCCATTGGTCTCTCATTCTTATGGAGTGGACTCATCCTACACGGTACTAATGATAAAGGAAGCTTCGAGGCACATACATCTTATCTCGATGAAGTATTTGATGGAGGAACTAAAGGAACTCAACTTGTGAAAGCAAAGATGGGGTTAAAAGGTCTTGGCATGAGACAAGAGGATGTGAAGGTAAGTACTCTTGAAGAATATGCTATTGTACTACCATTCGAGTTATCACAAATGAAGTGGTGCACAACAGAGATTGTGTTGGGAAGTAGAGGCCTAGGATCCAAAAAATAACACACTAACTTCAATAAAGTCAATGGACTTTGGAAATTGCTAGGCGATGGACTATCTTAGATCCATGCTTCATCCAGTGTGACCCGAGAGCGGGTGAATGAAGGTTGATTGCCAAAAGAGAAAATATAATCAGAGGCGACAAAGGCCTTATGATGTGCTAGCAGAGGCCACATATGAAGAAATTCATAGTACGAGTTCATCCTATAAAGATTAGAATACATTAGAGATATCACCAAGAGGTGACATAGTATAGCAGATCGTGGTGGAACAGTTCAAGACAATATAACACATGTGGGAGAAGTCCCACGAGAGAATTGATCATATAGAGGTATAATCGGGAGTTACTCGGAGCTCCACTTTAGTGAACAACACAATGACAAGAAGGGTTATGGATTCAAGAAGTGAATGTCATGGTACTATCAAAGCGGGTCTTCTAGGCATGCATTGAATTTTGCATCGAATAAAAACCTTGGTCATCAGTATATGTGGGCTATGTACCATCGAGAGAGAATTTCGAGTTCAAATACCTGTGAGTCCCATTGGTGGGGCTTGATTATACAGAGGTATGATCAGAATGGCTAGAGAGTTGGATTACTCCAAAGCTTATATTCGCTTAAAAGAGTCCGGCAAATTAGAGGACAAGATTGAGTACTACCAAGTAAGCTAAGGAGAACATAATTAGTATAAGCCCTGTAACATGATGGTGGAGGTCATGCATATAGTTGGAGTCTATCTTTTCACTAACTAAGAGGAATTACTCAAAGAACACAAAAGTGTTGAAGTAGGCAGTTGAAAGGGGTGGGAAAGCAAAGATGAGTCCAAAGGGACCCAATTATCCAAAACCACGTGTCGGTTATAATGGAAGTGAACTCGAATGAGTGTTACAATGCCACGGAGGCAGATCTACTTATCGCAAAGAAAGAGATATAGATGCGAGGTAACAAATAGTAAGGCTATAGGCATAGCAACGCCATGGTACTACAAAGGTGGGACTTCCATAGAGTCATCGATCCCTTAATCTTATGGAGGGAGAGCGCTTGGTCATGAAAGGGATCAAGGAGATGGAGAATGCAGAGGCAAACTCCAAGTACCGAAATAAGGTTGAAGGGTAGAAGCCAAGGAACTTCCTAAGACCGATGTCTATATACTTCTCATCAAAATAGCTAAAAGTGAATGAGTTTGACTAAGGAATAAAGTAGGTAGTATACGGTGCTATACCTTTTCTATACAGAGGAATATGTGGCAAAGATGATGGAAAATATAGTACAATTCTATAGGCAACTAAAAGTATTAGAGACTTGCTCAAGTCGAGGTGAAATTTTGCTCTTTTCATGTAAAACTTTTTGCATTCTAAAAATTCGATGGCAATGAGAAAGTGAATCAGAATAGCTAACTCAATGTAATGAGTGCAAATACTTCGAGTACTTCAAAAGTGTAAGCAAATAGCATGTAACACAAGTGTAAGCGAAGGTTAGTAACCAGCTTGATGCATGGAGTATAACCCTCGAGGAGGCGGGTGAAGTCGAGTAACCTCTACCTTCTCAACTCTTAAGAGAATTGTAAAATCGAGTTTCTCGGTTCTCTTATTTATCCAGTAAAGGAGCTCTGTATAGGTTAAAAGACCCTTCAAAGAAACTTAGTAGAAGACAACGGTTGTTAATTCCTCACTAATAGTGACCGATGCTACTAAGAGTAGACTATTTGCTTCATTTCCTAACAAAATGTTGATCGAAAGTGAAAGTGATGTAAACTTACTTGGAGGGGAAAATTAAGAAGAATAGAAATCGATAGGTAAATTTTATAGAGAAAAGACTCTAACACCTTCAAAGTCTAAGACGTAATGTTCATTAAAGTTCCAACAAACATCCACCCAGTTCAAGCAGCATGAGACATTTGAGAGACTGATGCATAATAATGAAGATCTTTTTCTTTATCTGAATGATCTATAGGAATTAATACGGATTAACACAACTCAACTGACTCCATACTAGAGTTAAAGTCATTGGCAAGTTGAAGTAGCAAGGTGGATCAAAGGTTGACTACTTAATAACAATGGAGGAGAGTAGCTAGGAGCCAATTGACACATTTCAGTTAGAGCAAAAGACTAAAGATTTAGCAAAAACAAGGAGATGTAGCAGCCACAAAGACTTCGATGAGGATGTCAAAAGAATAAGTGGGAAGAATATCATGGATTAAGTTGTACACATGGTGTTTGATGTAATGTTTATGTATGTCTGTGTATTTCAGTTTTGTTCATACTTTACATAGTATATAGAGAGCTGGTAATAGGTTTGGTAGGCCCATTTTAGTTGGCTTTGGTGGTTGTTTTAGACTTATAAATATAGGTTGTGTGTAATCATCGTGTAGAGGTAAAACTATCCAAAAATAAGTTATCCAAGTAATCATTTTAGAGGTTTACTAGCTCTATAGAATGATGCAGAGTGTCAGCCAATACAGTATCTAAGAGCTACCCAAGTGGCACATTATTGGATGGGCCTTTGGGGTATTGTCTAAGGTTGGTTCGCTATCTTGTTTCGTAGCGATATCATATGAGCACTCGTGGGGATTTTTGGTTTATGGTAGATCACCTTGGACTCTTTGTCATGTAATAATTCAAAGCTTATGAAGTCCATTTTTATAATTTGCATTGTATATCAAGTGTTTATTGAAATGGTTGCTTGTGGATCCCAAGTTAAATATTTTTTCTATCTCATCTTCTCTTTTATAGGTCATTAAGAGATGATAAGAGATTTCAAAGAGGCTGACCCTTAGTGGACGGACATGTAAAGATATTACATAACTTAAGTAAATCCAACTAAGTCTGTGGTAGTATAGTGGATGCTCTTCTACTCCTCCAAGCATTATCTCCACAACAATGATTAGAATCCCTTAAAGGGCATCATTATCAATCACTAATATCTTTGTGCCACTATCGTGAGAAGAGGCCTTTCTCCCTCTTGCTAGCAATACGCGACTCCTCTCCTATAGCTCGATCTTCACCAAATTGGTTTATATTCTCAGCATATCTTCTTTATCTACATCTGATGCTTAAATTATTATTCCCATAGGAAATAATAGTTTTTCTCAACATATAGGATTTATGTCCATCAATATTACAATTCTAATCCTTTTCAAATTATCCAAATGTAGTAACTATGCATCTTGGCAAGCATAATTCTCTAATCTCCTCTTTGAATATGATCTATTAGGTTACATCGACAACTCTCTCAATTATCCATCAAAAAAGATATGAGTACCAAGAGGACCTAGCCCAATAACAAAGTCTGATCGCAAATTATAGCTTTGACAAGATTATCTTATTTTACAATTAATTCAAGTCTTAGTCATTGGCTCCATGACACCACTAACATCTTCATGCAGTAGCACTACAGCAAAAGCATAGTCAAAGTTATAAATTACCCTCACCAATCGCTCTCGCACTCACATGCTAAGTCTCCTATCTACTTTGATGAAAATAACATAAGAGGAAAGTACTATTACTGATTATATATAAAATATAAAAGTTATTATAAATTGGCTTTAATAGATCATCTCCTAAGTGATAAAGAAATTATTATCCATACTCTCAATAGCCTAAGAGACGAATATAAGAAACTAATATCATTTGATAAACTATATGATAAGTTGATTGATCATAAAACATATCTGAAAAGAGAAAAGAGGATGACATGACCAACTATTATAACTCAAGTTAATAAAAAAATCTAAAAGAAAGATCAACTAAAGCAACAAGAACTTCAATAAATGACTAAATAATATGCCTCCTAGACACATGGGTAATATACAAAGCTATCATCATTCATTACACTATCAACCCTTCAATCATGATGATAATTTCAATTCAAATAACTTAAAAAATAACTTACACTACAACTAGTTGTAGCTTTGGTGTTCCATCAATAATAATCCATCTTATCTTAAGTTTGGTTGTCACTCGAGGCACATACATCAATTAGATGTTAACAATGCTTTCCTACAAAGGATCTTAACTAAAAATATATTTATATAGTATCCTCCTAGCTTCATCCATACTCAATATCCAAGCCATATTTGTAAACTAAGAAAAGCTATTTATGGACTTCGTAAAGCTCTAAAAGCTTGGTATACTAAACTTGGCCCGTTTTTTACGCCAACTAGCTTCATCAACTCCAAGTCTGATACCTCATTATTTATATAACAATGAGAGGAAAGTATTATATATCTATTAGTTTATATTAATAATATTATCATTATAGATAATAATCCTATGAAGATCAAGCAATTCCTTAGGCAGTTGGCAAATAGATTCTCCATAAAAAAATCTAGGAATTGTAAGCTACTTTCTAGAAGTAAAAGCAACGTTCATATCTTGAGGACTTTTTCTATCTCAAAAGAAGTACATTCAAGATCTACTATCAAAGACAAATATGTAGAATGCTAAAGAGGTTGTCACCCCATTCTACTACTAAATTATTCAAATTATATGATGGTAGCCCTACTTCAAATCTCATATAGTACCAACAAGTACTTGGCTCATTACATTACTTATCTCTAATACGTCCAAACATTTCATTTACAATCAATAAATTATTATAATTTATGCATCGGCCCTCCACTATACATTGGTTTACAATAAAATAAGTCCGACGATATTTAAAAGGGACTCTAAATCATGGACGTCTTCATAAACACTTATCACTTTATCTTCGTGCCTTCATCAATGTTGATTGGGCTGGTAACATTGATAATAGAATTTCAAAAAATAGAAAAAAATCATAAGATTTACCATTGAAACTGAATAATGTGTCATCGCCACCACTACTACAAAATATAATTAAGTCACCAATCTACTATAGGAACTTGACATCACATCTAAATCTACTCTCATAATATATTGTGACAATGTCAGTGCTACCTGCCTATGTGCTAATGTTCCACTCAAGCATGAAATGCATTATCATCGACTTTTACTTCATCAGAAATCAAATTATTAGACATCAACTATGTGTTTCTTATGTATATACTTCTGATCAACTAGTAGACTCCCTCATAAAGCCTCTTACTGATAAGACATTTTAATTGTATCGATCAAGTTGAAAAAAGCTTAACATTATAGGGGCATAATAGAATATTATGATAAAGATACATATGGAATAACATCCCTACTTTCTTATATCCTCAATTAATCTACCATTTGAGAATCAATCACAGATTTGAATAGCTGATCTGATTGCATAATTTGAGTGATTGATTGAGGAAAATCTCTTCCTCAAAATCTGTAAAAATATTCATCACTTTAATAAATAAAATTTATCCTTTTCATAAAATATTTTTTATTTTTACAACGATACAGAAACACTAACTTACGTTCTTACGCATATAACTTATCACATTTTTATTCCGTCGTCAAAACTTTCAATAAAAGTTGCTGTGACAAACTAACCTATTTGGCTTACCAGTCGCTTGGAATGGGAGGATCTGAGTCGCAGCTGAAGGTTTTAAAGATGAGTAACTGCATGAAGATCACGGTTTCTCCTTATTGAAGTTCTGCAACTCCCTGGAGTACAATGACCTTCGATCATGCCCTCATATTACACGGCTGGGTTGTCAGCAGGCTGGATTGCAGTTTCCTGAATGCCGTAAAACAAACTACGATGGCAGCTTATCCGTAAGTGAAACTATGCTTAATGTATTCTTTTAAGACGTGAACCAAGACTTCAATGGCCATATTACCGGGATCAACTATCATTTCTTTTCAGTCATAAAAAGGTAAGTCATGTTAATATCGTGATGACAAACCTTGTAGTTGTGTTTACTGCGGTATTGTATCTATGTTATTACACTTCTTCAGCTGTAAATTTTCAGAATCTGCAGATGTCTGAATGCAGGCTTTTATAGACTGATACTCTTAAATCCCAGCTTCTGAATGCAGTCTTTCATATAAAAGAGTTGTGTCTTGAAAGAAACTGTTTCTCTCTTCCTTAATAGGACTCGATTTAAAACTAAATGGCTCCCTGGTTTGGAACTTGTTATCTAGTTCTATTCTGGCTATTAGAATAGACTGGAATGCAGTCGGCATTACATGTCGTATCATGCTGAGGTTATTAGTATCTACCGCAATTGCAGTAGAGTTTATCTATGTCGACCAAATTATGTAATCTTGATATAAACTTAGAATATAGTGACTTCGAATTCTGCAATCCAATTCTTCCAACTGGTGATGGGATTATTATCGTTATTCATTTCTACAGTGCACAATGTAATGCCATGGTTTTATTGTTATCGAGTGATGGACTGTGTTACGATCTTCCATTACTATTCATGACGTTGAAGTTGTATTTCCTTGAATTAATCTTATCATAAAGTAGATAAATTACGTTGTTTGGATTCATTTAGAATGTCATTGAATTGGACTCGTACGCAATAAAAAGCCCTCGTACTATGTTCCAGTTTTGCAGATTGTGCGTGGCATTTAATCATACAGGTTTAGAGCTTAACAGGGTGCGCATTCTTGAACATTACAGGGGAAAGGCTCATCGCTGAGCCCCCAACCACGTCTTCCCACCCTCCACAAACACGCCCACGTCCCCACACGCCACCTTGCAGAACCTCCTGCACACGCTCGGGCAATGGACGAGCTTGGAGTCCCTCTACCCGTACCTGTCGATCTTGAACCAGTTGCTCACCGTCACCAGCCCCGGGTCCCCCTTGACGCCGCCCGGTGGCCTCGGCGTCTCCCAGACTCTACACGGTCGACTGCACGCAGATGGTCGCGGCGGCGAACCACACGTTGAGGTCCGTCGACATCTTCACGTACTTGTCCTTCGGGTTCACCGTTGAGAAGGTGAGGTGGACGCCGTCGCTCACCTCCGAGCTCTCCTGGGCCACCGCGATCGGGCAGGTGTCGTTGCTGCAGGCGGCGAGCGAGAGACCGCCACCGTGGCTGCAGATGAGGGGCTAGGACGTAGTACTCGCGTCCCAGGCGGAGGCTCCGCCCACCGATGTCGCACATGGAAGCAAATATCGTTGCCTCAGCGGAGAGTGCGGAGAGGAAGAGGGGAAGCAGGACGAGCAGCTCCATGGCTGAAAGGGTTGCTGTGGTTGCATAGCGTATTGGTTGCTCCGTCGGTTTATTCAGTAAGAAACCATGATATATATCTTCTATAAAGTAAAATATTATTTATTTATTTTTAAAAATTATTTCACATTCATTTAAAAGATTTTGTTTTTTATATTAAAAATATATAAATAATATTTTTTAAAAAAATATATGATTATATTTTTATTAATTACAATGTTTTTTGTAAGATTACATATATTCATTTATTTATTTATTATTTACTGATTAATTTAAATAAAAAATACGTATTCACTTTTGAATAAATATTAATAATATTAGAAGGATAAATTTCTTATATAACATTCAATATACTTTTAAAATATAATTTTACCAAACAATACTTACGTCAATACATATTTAAAATAAATAGCAAAATTTGCAAAGGCAAATATGCCTTTTGAAACGTTGTTTAGGATAGATATGAAAAACCCTCAAAAAAATATATGCAGGGAATATCGGGCAATATTATATGTAATTAAAAAATTATTTTTGTAACCAAAGAACTTTCATTTTAATAAGCACAAGATTCAAGTCCAACTATATTGTTCTCAGGCAAAGTTGCTTTGCACAATTCTCTTAAAAAGATATATTGCAGTGAGAATTCCATGAAAAAGTATCCTCTAAAAGATTATAATTTTTTAAATTTTTCTTAACCCCAATCACATCAGTTATGTACTGAAATGTTCATGCCAGATTACTAATAATACAAATTTTGTCCTTGAAAAGTCAGATCACTAATTAAGATTTATTAAAACGCAAAAGTCATTAAACTAAAAATAATAACTCCCAAAGTTTTTATATTGATAATACTAGCAAAAAGTAATATAACAACAAACCGTAAAGTGCCACATGCTTGGAGATGCTATATTGATATTTTTATTGTTATTTAGCAATATAAATAGTAAAATCTTTTAAGGTCTTCTTCACTTCAATTTTTAAATGTTTCTATAATTTTAAATGTCGCAATAATAAACCGTAGTCATATTCCTTATTAAATTTTAAAAATTTAAATCCTTACTTATATTTTTTTAGTAAATTTTCTTTAAGTCTTCTTCTATCTCTTCTCATATCACTAATAGAAATTATTTTATATCTTCTAACTATAATATCTACAAGTTTTCGTACTATCGAAAACAATCACTGCTATGCATAATTATTCTAATGATTCTTATATTTTTTATTAATTTTACATATTCATCTCAATATTCATATAAATTGAATATCAACACAAATGCATTCAGCCACATAAAGCAAGCTGTGGAATCAAAACAATATAGACATTTGATGAATGTCTGATCTTTTATTTCTTCCATTTGATGAATGCAAAAATGACAGTGTAATTTGCAAAGCTTTTCTCTTCACATCTTCACTAATCTCATCTTCCACAAACCTATTCCTATTCCTACTCCTTTATTCAGAACGATCATGCTACCAAATCTCGAAATCTTGGAATACCAAAATCTTGAACTCAGTGCCAGTAGTAGTCTAAGCCCCCTAAGCCTGGGGGAGGAAAAAGAAAAGAAGATTGATTGACAGGGTTTGCAGAGGGCATGAGAACTCCAAAGGCTCAACCAGTGATCAAGGAGAAGGATCCTTGATCTCCTTCTCCTGTCCTTGTTCATCGTCTTCTGACGGATGAAGTACTTCCGTGCATGAGTCGTCACCTGCACAGAAATATATAATTCATACATTAAAAGAAAAAAACTAAGATTATCTAAGACTTAATAACATCACTCTGTAACCATCAATTATTGACATCACACTGCATCATTGAGAGGACAAGTAAAAGCAAATGCAAATTGCATCATTGACTAACTTGAACTTTATAACACAAAATCTAGCAGTTCCTATTATTAACCCGCAAAAAGACAATTTACTTGCACTTATGGTTGACTATCCGTCAACTACATGGAACTTTCAGGTAATTTATATAAAAAAGATAAGCATCACCACTTGGATTGTCTATGGTTATACATCAACTGGATGAAACTTCAGTGTGGTGTATGAAAAGGATAAACATCACCATTTGAACTGTTAAGGAACAAATCCATAAATCACTTAAAATATCACATATTTTAGATAGCTTGGACAGGAAACATTACTTTCATCCCCAAAAATCAAAATTTAAGACGAGCATTAACGCTCTTCAGGTTGCGTTTAGATTATACATCTTTCTTGAGTTTAAGTGAGAGCACTTCATATGAAATGGCACATATAATCAACAGTTGATAGGAGGGAGGGATTTTAGAGGACTTGAGAAAGACATTATATTAAGCAAGCATTTGCATCAAGCTCTATCTTCATGCCGAACACTATAAAACAATGATTAACTTGCTCCCATATCGCTATATATTTCGTCCAACAGCAGACATTTTTCATTATATAAATTAGAACCAAGGAATCTGCTAAAAAGGAAAAATAATATATGCAAAGTTTCACATTAAGCAGAGAAAGTTTGATGAGTATTACTTGTGTTCTTCCTCTGTCCAGGGTTGCCCTCTGCGGCGCTCTTGATATCTTCTTGGTCTCTCCTTGGTTCATCAACACTTCCTCTGTTGGCATCACTACAACCAGCAGTAGATTGCTCAGGTACATCACAGTCGGGAAGAGACAGTGCATAAAGATCAATCCTGCAGATGTCTTCCATTAGTTCGTCATAGTGGGCTTTGACTTCGGCCACGGTTCTTCCAGGCAGATCTGCTGCAATTTTATCCCAAGGAATGGGAATGGGATGGTTATCAGTATATGCAACCAAGGCCACTTCAAATTTCTTATTCTCCTCCCAACTCCAAGATGAACTGCTGCCCTGCTTCCCAGCATCCATCTTACTTCACTTGCAGTTTGTATAAGCCGGGATATAATCTTTCAAGAAAACCAGCAATAAACACAAAGACGTTGAAGTATGAGATCAGATATACATAAAAAAAAAAAAGAAGCAAAGCATGGATTCAATCCTTGATTACAGTCTATGTAACCGAGAAAAATCTACCCAATGATTCAATTGGAAGGAGAAATATGATTTGTTTGTGGAGATGTGCAGAGGACCACAATCAAAAGAATGAAGGAAAAGGCTTACCGCTGAAATTTTCTGGAACTGAAACCGAGGTACAGTATTTTGCCAGATTATTCATTTGTATGAGTCGGCGAGGAACAGTTGCAACGATTCTTGTTTGCTTTCTTGAAAGGGATGCAACTGCCGGTAAACCAGTGAAGGGCGAAGAGAAAGGGATCTGACCTGAGATAAGGCAACGCGTAACGCTTGAGATCGCCCCTTCTCTGTTCTCGTTCGGGTGATAACAAACTGTGACTTTTCTCGGAGTCTGTTAAGTTCGGTGAAGGATGAGAAAGACCCGATGCATTTCGGGCGTCGTTGCAAACGAGTTGCCAAAAGCATGTGGGGATCCATTCGAGCCACGACTGACACTACCGCATACGAAGCGTGTCGTTAGTGGCGTCGTGTCTCGAGCCGGGACGTGAGGCATTTATGTGATGTGATGGATCGCATTGGAGCAAATTGGCTCGACCCGAGTTTGTGTTGGGTTGGGTCGGATCGCTAAATGGAAACGAGGGTCACAAAAGGAGCGCCTTCCCGACGCTGCCTTTGGAAGCCGACCTCGACCGCGCTACCACCGGCGTTCACCAACCCGCGAAGCCGAGTCCCGCGGCCTCGTCGTCCGCCATCGCCTCCTCCGCTCCGGCCTTCCCCCCTCCTCCGCTTCCTCCGCCTCCTCGACACCGAGCTCCGTTCTCTCTCCCGCCTCGCCTCCTCCTCCCTCCTTTCCCTCGCCTTAAGCTCCAATGTCGGCTACCTCGAATCCATCGCCCGCCTCCTCCTCCACCTCTCCATCCGCTGCGTCTCCCGGCCCGTCCCCGCCCCCGCCAAAGATCACCCCGTCCACGTCGACCTTGTCTGTACCCTCCATCGCCGCACCGCTTGGTTCGTGGTCTCCGATCGTAGCCCCGCCCGCCTCTCCGGCCCAAGGGCCTCCGCCCCCGCCTGACAGTTGTTCGATCTCCTGCTTGGATAAGGGAGATATTTTATACAATTTTAGGGATATGACTGTTTTATTCAATTTTGAACAATTTTATCATATATCATAGTACAAAAGTCGATAATAAAAAATACAATGAATTTATATACTTTCTCAGTTGTCTGCATTTTCAAATGGATTTTCTTTCTTAGATAATTTCTATACTTTGAACAAAATATCCTCAATAAAATCATAAAAAGATAATGATATCTTTTGCCTAGATTTAATTTAATTTTTAGGATTAAACTAATTTATTGAGATAATCCAAATCATATCAATTCAACTAAACCTAGTTATTCAATTAATTTAATTAAATTATATATTATCCTTTGATTTTTTTCAAATTACCTCCACCTCCACCTCCATCTTCCATTCCATCACTTCTTCTCGTCTCCTCTCACACTTATTATTTTCCTATTATCGTCCTACTTTATCATCTTCTCTCTCTTTAGCTTGACTTTCTCCTCTACCTCTCAGTCTTTCTCCTAGTCCTCTTCTCCATCAACCCCACACTTTTATCTCCACCTTCTGCCTTATCTTATTCTCCCACCTCCCTTACCCCTCTTCCCTTTTAAATTTGAATAAGCAACATAATATTTATCATCATATAACTATCAAAAACTCTATATCACATCACAATCAACACTAGTATAATTATAGGATCACCATATCAGATCCAAAATAATATTTCACATTCATAATATATAAGTCCAAAATATAAGAGGATTATAAATAATAATATTTTTTTCTCAAGTATATCCATGATATACTATTCCTTGAGGTTTGAAAATTTGAAAGAGCAGACATATGAGCAAATAATAGCCCAATAAGTGCTATAACTTATATACCAATAAGAAATTATTACAAATACTTATAAACAAATAATTATAATATTTTATATTCAATTTAGCAAAACATATAAAATATCAAATCATCCTTTCTATCAAATACCATACATAAGCTTTATTTTCATTTCAGAGTAACAAAATCAGCTAAATGACATCAGAATAAGTATCATATTCATACAAATAATCATACATAATTGTTCAAAAGTTAAATAAATATAACTAGACATATATATTTAAATTCACAATAAGTATAGCTAAAGGTGTGTATCAAAATAATAGTTATAATGGTAGTAACAATTATGATAACATTGTATGTTATAACAAGGATTAGAACCATGTTTAACTCTCATGTATATAGCATATTTATTCTTGTGTCGAGACTTAGAAAAAATTAATTCCTAAAATATTTTTCAATGTGCAACCCCATTGGTAGGGTTCAGATTATGATCATATTAGTCATACAATATAAAGGTATCAAATATATTTTAAAAATAAAAATAAAATATTTTTTTAATCTCTTATTTCAGTCTAACAATTCATATAACATCTAAAATTAACCAGAATCAGTTATTTCAATCCTTTTGAATAATTAAAATATCGAATTGATATTTTCAAAGTCAATACATATTTCATTTAATAACTACAAACCATACATTTTCATAAGGATTAAACAGATATATTAACTATAAATATATTTATATTATTCTTGAAATAGATTAGACAGAGTTCTTGGAAAATTCACCCAAACTTAATTCATGATTGGATATGATATGATCATGTTGATTGATAAATAATACTGAATAGAGAGATAATTTTTTACCTAGAATAATAGACCTAGGGTGATTCTTTTTTAATGTTCTTGGTCTCTTTCTAGAGATAAAAGAGACTTATCATTTTGTATACTTTTGACTATCTATTGGCTATCCACAGAGCATCATTTTATACTATTTTATCATATATCATAGCATATAATGGATAACGAAAAATGACAACGAATTTCTATACTTATTCCCGTTGTTTGCATCTTTCTTTATTCAACAAATTATCTATCTATCGTGACATATTCCCGTTGTTGGCATCTTTATTTCTTCAACAAATTATCTATTGTGACAGATGTCAGAAACCGCAAGAGCCACCGGAACAGAAGGGAGGCGATGGCGGACGACGAGGCAGCGGGACTCGGCTCCCATTTGGCGATCCGACCCAACCCAACACAAACTCGGGTCGAACCAATTTGATCCAATTCGATCCATCGGATCACATAAATGCCTCACGTCCCGGCTCGAGACACGACACCGCTTCGTATGCGGTAGGGTCATTCGTGGCTCGAATGGATCCCCACATGCTTTTGGCATCTCGAATGCAACGACGCCCGAAATGCATCGGGTCTTTCTCGTCCTTCACCGAACTCAACAGACTTCGAGAAACGTCAGAGTTTGTTATCACCCGAACGACAACAGAGAAGGGGCGCTCTCAACCGTTACGCGTTGCCTTATCTCAGGTCAGATCTCTTTCTCTTCGCCCTTCACTGGTTTACCGGCGGTTGCAATCCTTTCAAGAAAGCAAACAAGAATCGTTGCAACTGTTCCTCTCCGACTCATATAAATGAATAATCTGGAAAAATGTGTAACTGGGTTTCAGTTCCAGAAAATTTCAGTGGTAAGCCTTTTCCTTCATTCTTTTGATTGTGGTCCTCCGCACATCTCCGCAAACAAATCATATTTCTCCTTCCAATTGAATCATTGGGTAGATTTTTCTCGGTTACATAGACTGTAACGAAGGATTGAATCCATGCTTTGTTTATTTCTTTTCTATGTATCTCTGATCTCTTACTCCAACTTCTTTGTGTTTATTGCTGGTTTTCTTGAAAGATTGCATCCCTGCTTACACAAACTGCAAGTGTAGTAAGATGGATGCTGGGAAGCAGAGCAGCAATACAATTTGGACTCGGGAGGAGGTTAGAAAATTTGAAGTGGCCTTGGTTGCATATATTGAGGGCCATCGCATTCCCGTTCCTTGGGAAAAAGTTGCAGCATATCTGCCTGGAAGAACCGTGGCGGAAGTCAAAGAGCACTATGACGAACTAGTGGAAGGCATCTGCAGGACTCATCCTTATGCACTGTCTCTTCCCTACTGTCATCTACCTGTGGATTATGCTGCTGGTTGTAGTGATGGCAACATGGGAAGTGTGGTTGAACCAACGAGAGACCAAGGAGAGGTCACGAGCGCCGCAGAGAGCAACCCTGGACAGAGG
This sequence comes from Musa balbisiana, assembly GCA_004837865.1. Lineage (NCBI taxonomy): Eukaryota > Viridiplantae > Streptophyta > Magnoliopsida > Zingiberales > Musaceae > Musa > Musa balbisiana. The sequence continues at coordinate 33,809,827 of CM017192.1, read as the reverse complement.
AACGACACAAGTAATACTCATCAAACTTTTATCTGCTTAACGTGAAACTTTGCGTATATTATTTTTCGTTTTTAGCAGATTTCTTGGTTCTAATTTATATAATGAAAAATGTCTGCTGTTGGACGAAATATATGGCGATATGGGAGCAAGTTAATCATTGTTTTATAGTGTTCGGCATGAAGATAGAGCTTGATGCAAATGCTTGCTTAATATAATGTCTTTCTCAAGTCCTCTAAAATCCCTCCCTCCTATCAACTGTTGATTATATGTGCCATTTCATATGATGTGCTCTCACTTAAACTCAAGAAAGATGTATAATCTAAACGCAACCTGAAGAGCGTTGATGCTCGTCTTAAATTTTGATTTTTGGGGATGAAAGTAATGTTTCCTGTCCAAGCTATCTAAAATATGTGTTATTTAAGTGATTTATGGATCTGTTCCTTGACAGTTCAAATGGTGATGTTTATCCTTTTCATACACCACACTGAAGTTTCATCCAGTTGATGTATAACCATAGACAATCCAAGTGGCGATGTTTATCTTTTTTATATAAATTACCTGAAAGTTCCATTTAGTTGACGGATAGTCAACCATAAGTGCAAGTAAATTGTCCTTTTGCGGGTTAATATTAGGAACTGCTAGATTTTGTGTTATGAAGTTCAACTTAGCTTTGGAAAAATGTGATGTCCTCAACATCAGAGATGTCTTTCTTAAATAATTGATGGTTACATAGGTGAGTGCTGTTATTAAGTCTTAGATAATCTTGATAATTTTTAATATATGAATTATGTATTTCTGTGCAGGTAGCGATTCTGTGATCACAGAAGAACATAATCCGTCAGAAGACGATGAACAGGGACAGGAGGAGGGGACGAAGGCTCCATGACATTACCGTCGTGGCCTACGATGATGTGCACATGTATGCGTCTCAAGGGCCAATCACTGGTCGAGTCATTAGAGCTCGCATGCCCTCTGCAAACCCTGTCAATCAATCTTCTTTTCTTTTTCCTCCCCAGGCTTAGGGGGCTTAAGACTACTACTGGCATTGAGTTGTGTGTGTCAGATTTTGGTATTCCAAGATTTCGAGATTTGGTAGCATGATCGTTCTGAATAAAGGAGTAGGAATAGGAAGAGGTTTGTAGAAGATGAGATTGGTGAAGACGTGAAGAGAAAAAAGCTTTGCAAATTACACAGTCATTTTTGCATTCATCAAATGGAAGAAATAAAAGATATTAGCAACGGAAGATTGATTGTTCTGTCTATATTGTTTTGATTTAACAACCTGCTTTATGTGGTTCACTAAATCTGAATGCATTGGTGTTAATATAATATTGAGATGAATGTGTAAAATTAATAATACATATAGAAATACTAGGAACAATTATGTTAGGACATTGATTGCTTCTAATGATACGATATATATATATATATATATATATATATATATATATATATATATATATATATATATATATATATATATATATATATATATATATATATATATATATATATATATATATATATATATATATATATATAGGAATACATGGAACATTTAGAAATTTGAAGTGAAGAAGAACTAAATGGATTTTACTATTTATATATCTCAATAATGATAAAAAGATCAATATAGCATCTCCAAACAGTTAAGACTTCACTGTTGAAACGAGTACTATGCTTTGAGAATTATTTATTTTAGTTTAATGACTTCTGCATTATAGTAAAACTTAATTAGTGATCTGACTTTTCAAGAACAAACTTTGAATTATTAGTAATCTGGCATGCACATTTCAGTACATAACAGATGTGACTGGGGTCAAGAAAAATTCTAAGAAAAATATAATAATCTTTTAGAGGATACCTTTTCATGGGATTCTCACTAGCAATGTATGTTAAGAAAGCCAGTCTTAGCCACTAAGAGGGAACAATATAGTTGGACTTGAATATTGTGCTTATTAAAATAAAAGTTCTTTCGATACAAAAATAATTTCGTTAATTACAGATAAGATTGCATCATATTCCCGTGCATTTTCTTAGTTTATTTTGAGGGTTTTACATATCTATCCTAATAAAATATTTCAAAAGGTATATTTACCCTCGTAAATTTTGATTTGCATTTTAAATATCTATTGACGTAACTATTGTTTAATAAAATTATATTTTAGAAATTATTAAATATTATATGATAAATTTATCCTTCTAACATATTTAATATTTATTCAAAAGTGAATACATATTTTAATTTAAATTAATAAGTAAATAGATTAAATAAATAAATGAATGTATGTTATCTTATAAAAAAATTCGTATGGTCCATAAATATAATAATAAGATTATATTTAAAAATTATTAAATATTATATGATGAATATATCCTTCTAACATTTTTAATATTTATTCAAAAGTGAATACATATTTTAATTTAAATTAGCAAGTAAATGGATAAAATAAATAATTGAATGTATGTTATCTTAGAAAAAAATTTGTATGGCCCATAAATATAATAAATAAAAAATATATTCAAATATTATATAAAAATATTTATTTATTTATATTTTTATATAAAAAATATAATAATATAAAATAATGTAAAATAATTTTTAAAAATAAATAAATAAAATTTTACCTTACATAAGATATAAATTATGTTGGTTTCTTACTAAATAAATCCAACGAAGCAAGTGACATTGGAGACTTGTGAGACAATTAATCTAGGAAAGTAAAAATTAAGAGAAGGGGGGAGAGAAAATGAGGGTTAGAATTTTCATTATATGATATCAATCTTATGATTTTAGAAAATATTATATAATACTTTAAAATTGTTATTAGCATCCAGAAAATACTTAAATACTGATACTATCATATCTTATGATAGTATTAACATTTCAATATTTATAATACAACATCCATACCCAATATAATTTAAGAAAATCTATCAGAAACCAATTAATATCGTATTTGAAATGTGATCGGTGGATACTTTATGGATGTTTGACTTGGGAGTACTGAACCTCAATCCATCATCGATCCAATCCAAAATGTGCAACTCCCACCAGCTTGCATTATTGAGTTAACAATCACCACAAGATGCTGCAATCTTTGACTACCAACACTTGTTTCGATAATCCAATACTTTCTGCCACTGCCTTTCAAATAAGTCGACTATAGATCATCGCTCCTCAAACATACACTACTGCTGAAGCTACCAAAAAGTCAACATCCTACTCACCTCACATGCGTCTCTGGTCAATGCATTTCTCGTCTCCTTCCTATAATAACCATGCAACCACAGCAACCCTCCTTTCAGCTATGGAGCTGCTCGTCCTGCTTTCCATCTTCCTTTACGCGCTCTCCGCGGAGGCAACGATATTTGCCTCCGTGCGCGACACCGACAGGCGGAGCCTCCGCCCGGGACACGAGTACTACGTCCTGCCCCTCATCGGTGGCCACGGAGGCGGGCTCTCGCTCGCCGCCCGCAGCAACGACACCTGCCCGCTAGCGGTGGCCCAGGAGAGCTCGGAGGTGAGCGACGGCCTCCCCCTCACTTTCTCGCCGGTGAACCCTAAGGACAAGTACGTGAAGATGTCGACGGACCTCAACGTATGGTTCGCCGCCGCTACCATCTGCGTGCAGTCGACCGTGTGGAGGCTGGGGGACGCCGAGGCTACCGGACGGCGATACGTGGTCACCGGCGGCCTCAAGGGGGATCCGGGGCTGGCAACGGTGAGCAACTGGTTCAAGATCGAGAGGTACGGGGAGAGCGACTATAAGCTCGTCCATTGCCCGAGCGTGTGCAGGTTCTGCAAGGTGGTGTGCGGGGACGTGGGCGTGTTTGTGGAGGGTGGGAAGAGGTGGTTGGGGCTCAGCGATGAGCCTTTTCCCGTCATGTTCAAGAATGCACACCCCGTCAAGCTCTAAACCTGTTTGATTAAATGCGCCGCACAATCTGCAATATGAGAACATAATCCCTGGGGCTTTTTATTGCATATTAAAGTCTAATTCAGTGGCATTCTAAATGAATCCAAAGAACGTAATTTATCTATTTTATAACAAGATCAATTTAAGAAACTACTACTACACCGTGATGAATAGTAATGGAACACATGGTCGCTGTGACATCAATGTCTTCTTTCTCTACCACAACAGACATTAAATGCCATAGTCTCTCTCTTCCTTGGGGATCGAAGATCCTAACACAGTCCATCACTCGATAACAATAAAACCATGACATTACAGTGTGCAATCTGGAATAAATGATAACAATTGGATTGCAGAATTCCAAGTCACGATATTCTAGGTTTATATCAAGATTACATAATTTGGTCGACATAGATCAGCATCAACTTGCACCAACTCTTAATGAAATTGCAGTCGATATTAATAACTTAAGCATGAAATAAAATGTAATGCCTACTGCATTCCAGTTTATTCTAATAGCCACGATAGAACTAGATAACAAGTTCCAAACCAGGGAGCTATTTCGTTTTAAATCAAGTCCTATTAAGGAAGAGAGAAACAGTTTCTTTTTAGACAAAACTATATTATATGAAAGACTGCATTCAGAAGCTGGGATTTAAGATTATCAGTCTATAAAAGCCTGCAATCAGTCATCTACAGATTCTGGAAATTTACATTCGGATAGGTTTAATAACATAAAATACAACACTGCGGTAAACACAACTGCAGGTTCTGTCATCACAATATTAACATATCGTAACCACAGAGAAAGGTATACTTACTTTCTTATGGCTGAAAAGGAATGACAGTTGATCATGGTATGAGCTTGTCCATAAGGCACTTTGACAGGGAAGTGGTCATTGCCTCGGTTCATGTCTTAAAAGAAGACATCAACAATTGTTTCATTTTCCGATAAGCTGCCATCATAGTTTGTTTTACAGCATTCAGGAAACTGCAATCCAGCCTGCTGACAACCCAACCTTGTAATATGAGGGCATGAACGCAGGTCAACGTACTCCAGGGATTTGCAGAATTTCAACATGGAGCCTATGCCAGAAACTGTGATCTTCATGCAGTTACTCATCTTTAAAACCTTCAGTTGCGACTCAAATCCTCCCATTCCAACTGACTGGAAAGCCAAATCTGTTAGTTTGTCACAGCAACCTATGTCAAGAGCTGCAAGATGTATACAGTTTGACAGCACAGAGTTCAAGGATGAGTCTGTAATGTTTAAACACCAGTCCATCCTTAAGCTCCTTAGGCTGTCGCAACAAGCAAGCGACAGGGCCTTTATAGATTCATCTGTAACATCGCGGCATCCACCAATTACAAGAGTTTCAAGGTTATGGCAGAAGTGGGCCAAGGAAAATATGGATTCATCACCAACCCTGAAACAGTCCAACAACTTGAGAATCTTCAACGATGATGACGCAACCTCAGCAATTCTTGAGACTCCAATATCACCAATTTTGGTGCATTTACTAATATCTAAAGAGTTAATATAACGACAACCATCAGCAAGAGCTGAGAGCCCAGTGTCTGTTATGTTGTTGCATCCTGCCAATCCTAGATCTTCTAGGCATGAGCAGCTCCTAGACAGTGCTTTTAGTAACTCATCTGTTACAGATTTTGATCCAGCTACATGCAACCTTTTCAAAGAGGAACAACCCGAAGCAACAGCCACCAATCCTTCGTCTGTAATTTTTCTACACTGGGAAACATCTAGGGACTGGAGGGATGGAAGGTCATTTCCCAGAGAAATCATCCCAACATCAGTGACACCTTTGGAACAGAAGCCACATAATCCATATTAGACTACTAGAATCTGAAAGCAAAACATTGTATTTTCTCTGATGACGGGAGAGGTGATGGCTGGAACGAGTATAACCCTAAACAAACATCTATTCGATGACCAAATCTAATGTTATGTCCAACTTGCAAAATTTGCATGTCACTAACAACTAGAACAAGATGAGCATGATACTGATACAGTTTTAATGTCATAAATATGCTGAAAACAACAGAGAAACAACCGTAATCACAGACATCAAGAATCAGCCTGATGCGCCTATGTATTACCATTTAGGCACACAAAATTCCAACAATAGAAACTAAAGAAAGATTCCAATTACAAGAATTAATTGTAGGATAAGGTACATGCATTTGTAATATATCAAGAAATGAGTTGACATTACTTGGTAAATGAACAATAAATAACTTATGAGAATGTGCTATTGAGTAGATAGAAACAATTAATTGCCCAAGTCATTATAGGCAATCTTTTCCAAGTGTTTTGTGACATTGAAAGACTGAAGTGCATTCTAAAGCTTACAACACGATAAAAAAGTAACATTTTTGACATTATAAGACTCCATCTTTATCACCAAAGAGTTGCATCTATCAATCATTTCAGAACACTAGAAGAGCGTATAAACTTAAGAGTGGAACATTCAGATGTCAAACCAGTGATTTAAAAAGCGCTAGGCGCCAAAAGGCGCCAAGGTCAAAAAACGCCCGAGGCGCTAGGCGCTCGCCCAGGCGCTCGCCCGAGCGAAGCAAGGCGCTAAAATATAAAAATATATAATATAATTAATAAACATAATTATTTAAAATTTTAAATAAAAATATGTTATTAAATTAAGAAAATCTAAGATACAAAATTAACAGTATTAAGAAACCTAGCAATAATTTCAAATAAATAAAAGTTAACAGTATTAAAATCAAAATAATATATTATTAATCTATTAACAGTATTGAAAATTAATCATTTCCAATAAACTTAATAATATTAACAGTATACAGTATACGTATACTGTTAAAAGGTGGGTGCTGAGCCTGCTGACTGAGAAAAGAGGAAGCGGTAGCGACGAGCGACGGCAGCGGCGAACGGCAGCGGGAGCAGCGAGCAGCGGAAGGCGCGAGCGGCGACAGCGGCAGCGTTTGCTAGCAGCGACAACGGCGAGTAGTGGCAGCAGGAGCAAGAGCGGGAGCGGCAAGCAGCGGGAGGCGCGAGCGGCGACAGCGGCAGCGGGAGCAGGAGCGGCGAGCAGCGGGAGGCGCGAGCGGCAGCGTTTGCGAGCAGCGGGAGGCACGAGCGGCGACAGCAACAACGTTTGCGAGCACCGACAGCAGCGACAGCGGCAGCGTTTGCGAGCAGCGACAGTGGCGAGCAGTGGGATCGGGATCAGCAGCGGCGAGGGTTAGGGTTCGTTTTACACTTATATCAGTTTTAGTTGGTTCGATTGAACCAACTAACCATCATAGATCGAACCAGGACCGAACCAGACCTAAAATCCTGGTTCGGTCGCTTTGGTTAACCCAGGCGCTCGCCCGAAGCGCCCAGCGCCTGGGCTCGGGCGAGCGCCCAGGCGGCGCCTGTTTGAAGCGCGCCGCCTGGGAGATTAGCGAGGCGCTCGGGCCTCGCCTCGCCTCGCCCGAGCGCCTTTTTTAATCGCTGTGTCAAACCATCTTAAACCTCATCTAGTAAACAATCATGTTTTTTACAATAATTGACTTTTTTTACATAAATTATCATAATAAGTTGGTACCACCAACAACAATTACTTAACATCAAGGTCCATTAAGCGTAAGCACTTTGACCAAGGCTCAAATAAAGAAGAAGCATTTGCCACATCTACAAATTTCCTATAAAATACCAGTATTTGTCGTTTCTCTGCATGTGCATAACCTAAGAATTAGTTGGATCATTACATAACTTCATCAAATCATATCACTGTTATCATTGAATAATCAAAAAAATCTGCACACCTAGTCAAACCTATAGGCTATCCATTGTTCTAAACAAAGACGACCCTTTTCAAATAAATAAAGATCTAATTTTAACTAATCAAATTAATTCATGATGTTATAAGTGTGACCTCTTTAATTATTATTAATAATTCAGTTGGTGGCGTATAGTTGTCATTTGCACTAAGATTTTATTATGATAGCAATAACATGATTGATTTGCTAGTGTGGGGATAATTAGATGGGAATTGAGTAAAAATGACACTATGCATGTGATGTCATTACTTAATTGGGATTCCTTGCTCTTCTTCCTTATGTTGATGGTGGATGGGAGATCAAGGAGTCCATGGGGGTTTCACCAAATGATGGAGGGGCATCGCCAAATGGATTGAGGTAAGCATCCCATCCTCTCTCCTAGTTTAATCTTATTATCATATCTCACATATTGATCTCACGAAATGCATCCCTAAACATTAATCTCACAAATATCATCCATGTTACTATGTTTATGCTTTCCTCTCAAAGCCAAATTTTTTAACATGTATCAATTGATATACTGCAAAAACTTACTATATCTTGGTTTCTGCTCGAAATTTATGCTTCTTGTCAGGGATAGATGGATTTACAAATTATGTTCTACATGTGAAATAGGAATCATATGTCAAATATCTTTTATGGAGTCTTTCTAATCATATTTTTATCATCATTTCATGAAACATAAGTGTTATTAAACAAACAAAAATGTTATTGTATTCAGGTCCGTTGCCATGTCAATGATCCACATCATCAGCCATGGCATCATTGACCACTAGCACACCAGGGTTGATCATTACCACACCAATGTTGATTTGTGTCATGTCAATGGTGATTGTTGACACAATAGGCTGTCATGCAGCTCACACAAAATCTGTCATGTTATCACTAATCATTGTCATGTCAATATTGACTTTTGTTATGCCAGTGTGATTGTTGACATAGGAGGTTACATATCAATTTGCATGGAATCTAAGTGGACCAATCTTGAATGATCCAGCCCACCACCTAGCCCAAATCGGTGCAATTGGGATAGAGTAAATTGAAACCAGATTAAATGACTTGAACCTGTCCTCTGTTGATTAAACCCAAGCCACATTAAATCATGCATCCACATACATATACATATATATAACATATAAGATAAGATGTATCATCGTCGAGGTCAATTAGAGTCAAAAGAGACAGATAGCATGTGGCAAGGAATTTAATTTGCAAAGTATAGAAATCAATCACGTATGATAGATTTTATTAAGTATTATATATTTAAATTTATTTACTTGCCCTTATAGCATTTATACTTGAGATTTTAGAAGGTCTAAATCACTAGTTCTAGGTTGCTATAGAATTCAATATGACCTAATAATCTCATTCTTGTCATTTAACAATCCTTGAATTTTTTTTACATTTTTGGATTTTTTTGTATTTTTATGAATTGTACTTTTCTAAAGTTTTTGTATATTTATTAATTACCTGTACTTTGGTTTAGTTACTGCTCAAAGTCCTACACCAAGGCTAGCCGACTGACTTAGCCAACATAACCACCAACCCACTGATTGTGCCCGCATAGCCTGCTTGGCTTATGTAGAATTAAGCTTCTCAAATCTGGACTAGGTGCATGGCTTGGGTTCAATTAGGATGTGATCGAGTTCGATCGCACGTAATGATTGGGTTCAATCTGGTTGCATGGCTAGGGTTCAAAATCATGATGTGATTGGGTTCGACCATATATAATGATTGGATTCAAATTAAGTCAATTAAATAAGGTTCAATAATGTTTCAATTTACTCCAGCTCAATTACATTGATTTAGGCTAGGTGGTTGGGCTAGACAATTTAAGACTGATCCACCTAGATTTCATGTAAACTGTCATGTAACTTGTTGTATCAGCAGTTATACTAACATGACAAAGGTCAATGCTAACAATGACAACAATCAGCAATGATATGACAAATTTTGTATAGAATGCAGTGCAGCCTGTTGTGTCTATAATCACCATTGAAATAACACAACTCAACGCTGGCATGACAGTGGTCGGTAAAGTGCTAGTGATCAACAATGATGTGATTGATGGTGTGGATCGCTGACATGGCAACAAACCCGAATTCAACTATTTGTTTATTTAATAACACCTATTTTACAAAAAATGATGATAAAAATCCAATCGAAAAAGACTCCACATAGGAAGATTGATACATGATTCCTACTTCACATGCAGAACATAATATATAAATTCATCTATCCCTAACAGAAAACATAAGTTTCTAGCATAAAACATGATATAGTGAGTTTTCACATAATATCAATTGACATATTTTAAAAAAATTGAATTTGAGAGAAACATAAACATGACAACATGGATGATATTTGTGAGATTAATTTGAGGATACATGTTTGTGAGATGTGATTATGAGATTAAGTTAGGGGAGAGAGAGGATGGGACGCTGACCTTAATCCTTTCGCGATGCCCCTTCATCTTTCGATGAAACTCCCACAAACTCCTCAACCTTCAGTCCACGGCCGGGGAGAGAAGAATGAGAAAAGCGAGGAATCCCAATTAAGCAATGATACCATCTACTTATTCCCTCATGTAACTATCTTCACACCAATAAACTAATCAAGTTGTTGCTATCATAATAAAATCATAGTGCAAATGATAACTATACCCCCAACTGAATTATTAACAATAATGAAAGAGGTCATGGTTATAACACACGAGATCAACAAGCAACCATAAAAAAGAAGAATCTCTATAGTGAAAGACCAAAAGATCTCACCTTTACAGTTCTGGAGATCGAGGACACGTAAATTCCGAAATCCAGCGGCAATGACACCAAGATCTGAGTCGGTAACTCCAGGGTAAAACGACCTCGAGGCGGATTGAGAGAGGTCAAGCTCAAGGAGACCCGGAAACCGGTCGGTCATCCGGCGGAGCATGGCGGGGCCGGCCCTGGCCCGGAGGCGGCGGCGCTCCGAACTCTGAAGGCGGAGCCAGCGCTTACAGACGAGCCCGAACAGGTCCCTCTCATCTTCCTTCTTCAGCCGCGCGAACACAGCCCGAAGCTCGTCGTCGGTCAGGGCGTCATTGATGCAGATACTTGCCCCCTCCTCCTTCGGCCGATCCCCGCCATTCAACGTCGCCGGGGCCATGTGAGATCGCAAAACAGAGGAGTGGACAGGATTCAATTGGGCGCCCGCACGAAGAGAGGATTAGGATTTCGGTGTGAGGAACCCTAATCGTAGCCGGCCCGGTTGGGCGATTAGGATTTCGGTGTGAGGAACCCTAATCGTAGCCGGCCCGGTTGGGCCTCCTCCTCGCGGTTTCTCTTCCGCGGTACGCCTTTTATCTGACGCTGGTGAGTGCCGCTAAATATAGTCTTTTAATTCATCATCCCATCGAAGAAACCCGCAACTACACCCACATCATCCAAACCGTCAATCTCACGCCATCTCTATGATTTGGATGGTAACGTGCAACTAAGTTAGACGATTACGATCGGTGTAACAATAACATGGATAATTACGCCACTTGGGTCGTGAGAGAAGGAAAGATTGACGATTCCATAACTCGGTCGGGTTGGACCCGGTTGACACATAACTTACTCGGCTGGGTCACACCATTTTCTTTCAGATATAAACGGCAACTCCCTGCAAAGATACCATCTTCCTGTCGACCGCTTGCTTCCCTCCTCTCGGTCCTCGCAGGCCGAGAGATCTCCACGAATTCGTCATTGTTCTCCCCCGAAATAGTACGATTCAAATCTTTTTTTACTAATATGATTTCTTTATGTTCCTCCGTTCGTGATCGATTGATTTTTTCCTTACAAACCCTAGCTTTCGGTTCTTGATCTCCTCTTTCTCTTTCGAATCTTTATTGAAGTAGTTTGTGACGAGTGGAGTTATCTAATTGCTTGATTAATATATTCATATCAAACATCGGATCAATACAAGCGGAGATTGCGGGGCGGAGAACACGCTGAAGTCAGGGGATGTTACACCGTGCGAGGAATGCGGATACCGCATCCTTTACGAGAAGCCCACATGGAGAAGTATGTGTTGTCTGGTTCCCATTATACTTACTGTTCACTGTGCTCAAAGGTTTTAGTTTGTCGATGGAAGAATTAGTCAAATATTTTATCATTTGGCTGACATTTGAACACCCTGGAACTGGAAATTGGCCGCTTAGTAATTGAGATTAGGAGTGCTTAAGATCGAGTAGATGCTCCAGTAGGTCCAAGGGATTAGTGGTGCATGAAGAGGTAGAAGAAGATCTGAGAAAACATTTCTTGAAACTACAATGGCTTTTAGCTTGTCTAGCAATGTTGCCTCCAGTAGAGCTCAATGGTAGGAAAGGACCCATGCTACCAAGTCAAAATGTTTCGAGCCTCGTGGCTTGTTGTGTTAGCGTTGCAATGCTCCTATATGAGTATATTTCTCCATGAAGTTATCACATATGTATGCTCCAGTAGGTCCAAGGGATTAGTGGTGCATGAAGAGGTAGAAGAAGATCTGAGAAAACATATACTGAAACGATAATGGCTTTTAGTTTGTCTAGTAATGTCACCTCCAGCAGAGCTCAATGGTAGGAAAGGACCCATGCAACCGAGTCGAAATACTTTGAATCTTATGGTTTGTTGTTTTAGTGTTGCAATGCTCCTCTATGTCTATATTCCTCCATGAAGTTATCGCATATGTATTCACTATTAGCCCGATAGTTGTTGCCAATTAGACATGTTTGATCAATGAATTGGAAATTATCCTATCCTGGAGGAGTTGTTTCTTCATCCTTGGGTCATCAATGTTAATTAATTATCCCGACTAACACATCTTTGTTACTTCCCACGTCAGCTAAATTAGGACCTTACTGATGATATTAGGATGTTAAACCTTTTACCAGGTGGTTTGTTGTTTCTTCACTAGATGATGAATTTTTGAGTTGCTACATGCTAAAATATATTTTCATGTCTATTTAATATCCTTGTAAACTAAAGCCTTTTGCTATTTCTGGTCATAGAAATTTTCGTTCCACAGTTGCAAAATGTTGTTGAGTTGGTGTAGACTCCCAAGATTTTAGTTCTTTTTTAGGCCTGATAAATAAGTACCTGAGTCCAATATGCCTGAGATTTATTTTTCTTTTTTGAGTCAGATAAGTAATATGTTGAATAAAATCTTAATTGAACTGCCATATTATGTAGTATGTTCATACAGTGTTGCGACCTCAACCTCTTTGTTTAGTGCTGATAAATATATGGTTCCAAGTACAAAATATGACATGTAGCTATTTTTCCAATCTGCTATATGGGCTTGTGATGCTTGTTAGTAATTGCTGGTATGGCTTCACTCCTCAGTCAAACAAATGGTAACATGTTCCAATAAATATACCTTGACTCTTGACTTCTTTAAATATATCTGTAGCATCACCAATGAGAAACTTTATTAGATTTCAATTGCATGAATCTATTTTATTAAACGGTGGATTACATTCGATACAGTTGATCTTAAACAATTGGCACATTATGATTCATTACGATTGTTATGATTCGTGACATCATGATAAAGAAGTAGTTTATTGCTTTCTTTTTCGTCTATTGGATGACTGTAATTAGGTAGTCTGAAACACCCCACTGTTACATCAAGTTCCATGATCATCCACCCAAACAGCCTTTACCACATTGTTTTGTGCTCTGATGAGCAGAGTAATGGATGTATCAGGCAATTAATGTAATCTAGTTTATATTATGCTTTAGAAAGCAAAAAAAGAGAACTTATGCTGCCTCACAGATAAGCTATTTCTTGAAGTTATACAATCATTGATGGCACAAGAACATTCATCACACTTTAAGATGGCAACATGAGTTTTCGAAGTCTCTCCAACAAATTTCTTACTTTGATCATTCATTATCTTATTGTCATTTACAGGCCTCTCATCTTGACTTCCGAGTCCTTCATTCAATCTAGTATAAGCTTCAAGGACTTGTTCAATACGGGCTTCATGTTGACTCAAGGTGAAATGATGACGAGGATCCAACAACTCGTTCGACCTATAGCTTCTTCATTGACCAAGGCTTCAAAGTCTTATTTCGCGAAGCTGACAATTGATTTCCATGGCACCCACTCTCGTAGTTAACAATGTCTTCGTTTACTCGTTGGAACAGCAGGATTTGTTGGTCATTGTCAATGGATTCCATTCATCTAGTAAGATGCTTACTTGCAGGTGACCTGCTAAAAGCCAAAGGGAGCAAAAGGCTGCAAGAAGAAAACACTAGTTTTTTTTGTTTTTTTTTTTGCAGTCAATTCAATTCCGAAGAAAAAGAAGAACATGATTCAGCAAGCAGGAAGGACAAAGTTGATGAGGTCGTGCATCGAGTAAGCTGCTTACATGCAGTAAGAGGAATCATGGAGTCTTATTTCAGTTCATATCTGAAGAAGGATATAGCTGATGAGGTCACGCATCGAGTCATATGCTTAGTTGCAGATGAGCTACATATTGTGACCCATCTGCCTTGGGAGAGTTGACTAATTCAGCAGCTAACACCACCTACTCCAACTTTTAATTAGCCCATGTGATGTCATGAATGCAGAAGATATGATATATGTTCCATAGTCAACGCTATAAATTGCATGGAATCATTTTGGATAATGTCAATGCAGTTTTACCATGTGGAAGATGTGATAACCTCGCCAAACTCTTTGGAACAGCAAGAAACATTCTGAGCCCAACTGAGTTTACTGTTCTTTGATAACGAGTGTTACAAGGAGAAGGATCACACAGTGAAGACTTGCAGCTTCTTCTTTACACCATGATGATCTCATGTACATGAAGCCATATATACACACAACATGGACACCACCACTGCGACTGTGTTACCAGTTCACGAATGAATCGAGAAGAGAAACGTAAGCTAAGTGGGAGATCGACTGCTAGGAAGACCAAGGAAGCATCGCCAAGCGTTGGCGTTGCTGCGGGTACTCATGCGGCTGGAGCCGGAGGCTGTCGTAGTGCTTATTGATGAACGCCTCCGCTCGCTGGAACAGCTCGTCGTGGTGGACCACGAGCACTTCCCTTCTCCTCCACCCCATGGCCTCCTCTTTCGCCACCAACGGTGCAGCCTCCTCACGGCGGTATTGCTGTCTAGGCTCCACCATCTCCTTTGTGACCTCCGGCGGCAACGGCTCGGGTTCACGCGAACCAGCTCGAGAAGGAAAGGAGGTGAAGTAGCCGGCGGAAGGAACGTCACCCCACGTCTCCGGCGAGTCAGCAGCAAGAGGACGAAGTAACGAGAACTCAAGAGACTCGTCGGCGTCACCGGTGCTGGAGAGCTTCCAGATGAAGAACACGATGAACTGGGAGATGATCCAGAGGTGGCGCAGGGAGAGGAAGAAATCCAGAAAGCAAGGGAGCAAGAGATCCGCGACAAGAGTGGCCGAAGCCACGCCGAGAAGGATGAAGCTTAGCTTACCGATCCAATGGACCATCTCCTATCCCTTCCTTCCTTCTCCGTCTACTTCGAGACTGTAAGCAAGGGGTGTCTACTTATAGGTGGGCTTGTGAAGTTTGCCTCTCATATTCTTTAATGTACACACTGCGGTGATTAGTTTATTTGACTTGACCATTAAGTCTACGCCAATGTCCATAAAAAACTGAGGCTCAAACTAGAACAAAAATTCTATTTTTAAAGGACAGGAAAAAGTTGAAGTATGAGAATATTCTTTTCCTTGTAATTTGAATGTTGCATCTTCAATTAAGAAATCCCCATTATTAAAGAGGAATTAAATTGGGATAATGGTAGCATGATTATGGGAAAATTGACATAATATGGCTACTACAACTATAGTAAATCTTCACAAATTTGTACTGCCTTCTATGTATTGAGATACCACAATGTCTGTATATGGTATCCAATCTTTGTGCATATACATAGGAATTGAAGTCTTTTTTTCTATTTACCATCAAAGAATTTCTTAATTCTGTGGCTGCTGTGATGTACAAGTTACAACTATCTGTCTGTCTCTACAATTTCTATACAATGATTATATTATATATATATATATAATATATATATATATATATATATATATGTATATAGTTATTCTGTGTGGGCACAAATTCAACAGCATGTCTGCTGAGAGCTGAGAAATATTAAAGGAAAATACATGAACAACTGTGGAGACAAAAGTTGTACATTGGCTTGCTTACCCAGTCCATGCTTTGAGAGGATGAGTGGATGCTTCCTATATTGAATCTACAATGTCTACCATAAAAATAGTCATCCTAATCATGTTTGGCTCATAGCAATCTGTTCTTATCTCTATCACTTTGTTCACCATCTCCAAATGTACTCCTAATTTATGGATCTGTTACTTCCTATTGTTAATTCTTTTAGAAATTGATTCCTATTTATTGATCAATTGACAACGATATAATAGTGTGTCACCTAATCATTTATAAACATGATTCTGGCCGAGTGTTCTACCGCAGAGAAGCGCTACTTATGCCACCAATGCAATCGACCTAAACGGGCAACGGCTCGGGTTCACGCGAACCAGCTCGAGAAGGAAAGGAGGTGAAGTAGCCGGCGGAAGGAACGTCACCCCACGTCTCCGGCGAGTCAGCAGCAAGAGGACGAAGTAACGAGAACTCAAGAGACTCGTCGGCGTCACCGGTGCTGGAGAGCTTCCAGATGAAGAACACGATGAACTGGGAGATGATCCAGAGGTGGCGCAGGGAGAGGAAGAAATCCAGAAAGCAAGGGAGCAAGAGATCCGCGACAAGAGTGGCCGAAGCCACGCCGAGAAGGATGAAGCTTAGCTTACCGATCCAATGGACCATCTCCTATCCCTTCCTTCCTTCTCCGTCTACTTCGAGACTGTAAGCAAGGGGTGTCTACTTATAGGTGGGCTTGTGAAGTTTGCCTCTCATATTCTTTAATGTACACACTGCGGTGATTAGTTTATTTGACTTGACCATTAAGTAATGATGTTTAATCTAACGGAGGAAAGGAGATGATGGAAGAAGAAATAGTATCCTCTCTCGGTTCTTTTCTTTGCAGCCCTATATATTAATGTATTTAATTCTTAGGATTTTATTTACTCTATTGGGAGTACTTTTGTCTTTGGATTGTCCCTGTTAAATGTTGTAAGAATTATATTATCTTTCAATACGTGAATAATTATGGAGATATATTTTTTTTCTATCCATAAATTTTACTATCTGCCATACCAAATGAGTTCTAGCCGTATCCAAATATCATATATAATTTAAGTTCATTTTTAAAAAGAATTCGAAAATTCGAAAAAATGACTATTTGATCCTAAATATCTAAATCCAAGTGGTTAATATCTAAATCCAATTTAAGTTGATCTGCAAGCAATATATTGGAACAGCGAATCCTCCACGTGTACGTTCGTCCCCGCTGCTTGCACCGTTCAACAAGGGGATGCTTACGTCAACTGACGATAAAAGCGGGACCCATCTGGATGAGCAGGGTGTCTATTCTTGTATTGATCAATAGTAATACAGGTAGGTCTTGGGTAGAATTGTCGGGTTTCAAGATTATTTTCGATAAACTCTTATTTCTTGGCCCACAAAGCTGCGAAATCTCTCTGTCGTCGCTGCGAAGAGATGTCCTCCGCTGGGGCCACCGGTTCCTCCTCCGCCGCTGCCGCCGCCGTCACCGCAGAGAAGCGCTACTTATGCCACCAATGCAATCGGACCTTCACCGCCGCTGGCACCAGGCTCGCCTGCGCCCATTGCCACGGCGATTTCGTCGAGGAGTTCGACCTCCCCGACCGGAACCCTAACCCTGCCCCCCACCCCGGTCGTTACTTCCGATCCTCCTTCGACGATGTGGATGCCTTCCCCGCATTCCCTTCTCTCTTGTCCGCCTTCGTCGACTTGGCCGCCGCCGCCGCCGCTGCCGCGGTCAACGTCGAGAACCCGTCGGTCGACGCCAGCGCCGACCCTCTGAGCTCCTTTTCTGCCCCCTCCCTCCGAGATCTCGTCCAGGCCGTCTCCTTCGGCGGCGCTGCCGGATCTGGCGGCAGGGGACGCCACTTCATGGGGAGCATCGGCGACTATTTCGTCGGTCCGGGGCTCGACCAGCTGATCCAGCAGCTGTCCGAGAATGATCCCAACCAGTACGGCACGCCTCCGGCGTCGAAGGCTTCCGTGGAGTCCCTTCCCGACGTCAAGATCACGGAGGGCTTATTGGCATCGGACGAGGCCCAGTGCTCGGTTTGCATGGACCTGTTTGAGATGGACGCAGTTGCAAAGCAGATGCCGTGCAACCACGTCTACCACAAGGAGTGCATCCTCCCATGGCTCGAGCTCCACAACTCGTGCCCTGTTTGTCGATATGAATTGCCAACTGACGACCCAGATTACGAGCGTCATAGGACGCCTCGATCCAATGCAGTGAATCCAGGTGGTGGTTTGGCCACGGGGGCTGTGGCTGGAGAATTAGACGGCAATTTGCCGGTGAGAACTGCAGAGAGTTCTGGTGACCATGGTCATCCTGCGTCGGGGACCCACTAATTCTGGAAGTATGGTTCTTTTATATTTATGGTATTCTTGTTTGATTCTTCTTTGATCGCTGAGCATATTTGTCAAATTATACTTGCCAGTACTGGATACTGTTTGTCACATTAATCTGCAAACTTTGAAGAGTATGACAGAAGAAGTTAGGATGGTAGTTTTTATAGATTAATTATGAAATTTGTCTTGTCTATTTAGAAGCTTTAAGCTCTCAATACTAGATTGCTGATACAAACTTTATGCAACTTAGTGCATAGCACATTCGTATGTGTTTTTTGTTATTCTCTTTCAAGTCCTATTGGAACATATGCAAGGACTGGAGTTTCTTGTATAGATCTTGTTCAAACGAATACTAATTGTTATTTGTTTTGCCCAGTTAAGCCATCTTTTGCAATCATAATTTGGTCTAATAACCCTAGAGTTCTAACTTAATTGTCCATTAACAGTATTCTGTTTTAGATAGGGAACATTTTGTGTAGGGTCATGTTGATCTTGAGGACAATCATGTGCTTAACTTGATTATGTCATTTAGGGGCTTGTTTGCCTCAAGGTGAATCACATGATCTGGAAATAGAATATTTGTTCTGCTCCTTGGACAAGTAATGACTTCATATGAGGAAAAAATATCCTTTTTTTTTCTTATGGAGATTAGGCTTGATTCTTTTTAGCTGGAAGTGATTTGGTCATTTATACTGTTATCTATTTCGAAGTGACATCTTGGGATGGCATCTTAATATTGTCTGCTCTATGACAGGTATATTAGCTTGTCTAGTGGTCTCTTTTGCAATTAAGATGGTCACTTAGGAGCAGGTTGGTTCAATAGAGTGGATGCAATAAAACAAAAACGATCCACTTCTTGCAAGCCTGTATAGTTTCTCTCTTTAGGTTTGTTATGGCTAAAAAGGTGCTTGTGGGTGAAACCAACCATTTGTTTGCAAGCTGTAGGCATTGTGTGAACATTATTTATGCCTAACTGATAGATACATGTATTTATGGACTTCCAACGTGTTCGGACTTTCTCTGGAAAGTTGTGGATGAAGGTTAAGATGTCATGAATTATGTGTACAAAAAGTCTAGGGTTTCTGCATTTGTGCCACAGATCGCTTGATGTGAGCATCGAGGTTTGTTTTGAAGGATATGACTTTTGAGGTTTGGTTTTAAGGATAGTGCATTTTGTTACCCCATGAGCTTTTGCTTGTGTTCCTGTTCTCATTTTCTCTATACATGTTGCTTATGCAGGCACATCTGAGAATGTTGTCAATTGTGCTTGTTTATGTTTCCACAACTTCTTTGAAGGTGTGTCTGAGTTTGTGCAGTTGAGCAGATTTATCAATCTATTTGCTTGGGTAGGTGTCTGAGGTGCTACTGCTCCACAATTGTGAAATTTATGGCCTTTAAAAAAAAGTTCCAAGCATCTTGAATATATTTGTGTGTGTATGGATAAATTTTCTAACATGATTTATTGAGAGTTGGTCACTTCTGGTTAGAATTGGATTATGTCAGGTTATTAGTAGGATAATGTTTAATATACACTTGGATAACTCAGACACATTAGACCATATGACATTTCTTTTTCTACTAGGTCGTAAATGAGCTGGAAAATTAAGCCATGGTAATATATTGTCATACAGGTTCTAGCAATTCTGTGTATATATGCAAGAGATACATTATAAAGCTAACATAAATGCATAATGTAAAAAGTAAAAACATTACATTTTGCTGCAATGTTGCAATAAATTTTATTGAATTGAGATGGCAAAGAATTGAGATGTATGCTCATTTTTCTTTGTTGTAGGTTGCCACATAGTTCAGAGTCTTCAGACCCTTAAATTTTGTGACATCTTTTGCTTATACTTACTAGGGAATATTGTGCCTATCGGCACATGTTGGCACTGGCTGAAATGTCCTGTGCTAGAAAGATATCAAAAAGTAGCACATTGGCATGTACCAAAGCTGCTGACTGCTGATGTTTCTCTGGTTTGGTTTTTCGTTTGTGCTGGTCAAAACACGAACATGCCAAATGGCATGTCATGTAGTTTGATTTTTCATTTGTGCTGGTCGACAAAGGAACATGCCAAATGGCATGTCATGCACTCATCCTGTTTTATGCGGGTTTAGCACTTCCTGATGCCATGAAATGGGAATTCTTGTATTTGACTATCTGAAATGGACATTGCAATTTTGTTTTGTAGCATGGTGTCACATAAATTCCAGCAATTATCTACTGCTTTATCTGTGAGGAATGCATTACAATATGATCTTGAATGATTGTTGACGAAAGATTCATTTGGCTTCTAGTTAGATATTCACTTCTTTTGTTGTGAATTGTACTGTAGATGTATTCTTGTTTTGTTTTTACTAGTAGATGATGGTTTTTTACCCCCTTTTGATAGCATCTTCTGAAACAAGAAGGAATTCTAAACAGTAAGATTGTTTTCACTAACATGATGCTTTCCTTGTAATATAAGGTGCATTATTTTGTGACAAATACCAATCAGCAGGATTGAATGTTTATTTTACAGAAGTTGTTTGTCCTCTAATAATTTGAGTCAACAGGACTCAATTTCCTTTGACATGAGCTCTATGTTGCTTGAATGCTTCATATGTAGTGTGGATGTAGGAGAATATTGCTCAGAAGGTAAGATGTGGTTATATTACTTGGCTGGTGTGTTGTGGTGGAAAAATGACAATGATTTGAGTTTATCATGGCTGTATGTTGATTGATGATTGGATTGATTTGTAAAATTGTTTCAGTGGAATAACTGGCCTTTTAGGGATTAAAACATATTAGGTTGTGGGAAAACTATCTCTCTATTCTTTAAACATTTATAATCAATCGATATGTCGGATACCAAGCATAAACTTAAATTTGTAATTAGTGATTTAAAAAGCACTAGGTGTCAAAACACACCAAGGTCCCAAAACACCTGAGGCGCTCACTCGAGCGAAGCGAGGCATTCTAAAAATATTAAAATATAAAAAATATTTTAATATTTTAAAATATTCTCTACTGTTAATAATAGAGTGTGAGAAGCTAAGTCACGATGAGAATTGAGTCACGAACAAGAGGCTGTTGTTTGAGAGCAGCGGGCGGTAGTGGAGACTAGCTACAGCAATAGCAAGCGACAAACGGAGAGCAGTGGCAACGGCAGTGGAGAGCAGCGACAACTACAGCCGGTGGCAGCGGAGAGCAACGACAACAGTAGTAGTAGCGGAGAGAGGCAACGACAGTGGCAGCGGAGAGCAATGACAATGGCAATGGTAGCAGAGAGAGGCAGTGGCAGCGGTAGCGGTAGCGACAGCAGAAAGGAAATGTAGGTGGCGGAATCGCAAGTAGGGTTGGTGTTGGGGGAAGTCGCAAGGGGGAGGCTGTGAACCAACTAATGCAAATGCGACCGAACTAGACCTAAAAAAGCTAGTTCGGTCATCTGGTTTAAATCGGGTGCTCACCTAAAGCGTCCGACGCTTTCGGGCGAGCGTCTAAGTAGCGTCTCTTTGAAGCGTACTGCCTGGACATTAAACAAGGCGCTCGGGTCTCATCTCACCTCGCCCGAGCGCTTAGGTGAGCGCTTAGGCGAGCTCTCGAGCACCTTTTGAAATCACTGTTTGTAATCACATCTATTCAAAACAGATAGATATACAAACTAATATATATCACAGATAAAGATCCGAATTGGTAATTAGGCAATTACAGAAGTGAAGAACATGTGAAACTAGGATAACATGAGATAATCAAGAAACTGATTCAAATTTATCAATCATATTTCATAGTCAAGAATGATTCTAGTGCAAATGTGAACAACAAAAGAAGCATGAGAAGAAATGTACATAAAAAATAATCAAATAACAAAATTTTGGGTTATATTCACATATGGTTGGAGCTCAACTCATCCAACTGGTATATTTTGGATATTAGGATGCATATCGAAGTAGTAGCCATCCACTGGGATTTGGAAACGGATTCTAATGAATGTTATCTGACCTGTGCTTTTACTTTGTAGTTGACATGTAGTCATTGATTGGAGTATTTACTGTCTCATCCTATTACTTTTAAGGACATATTACAATAATTTGTTTGGATCAGGATCTCTTTTGTGGCTTGTCTCAAATGCAGAGTTGTCAGATTAGACTTAATTCTGAAGTAAACGATGTGAAATAACAATATATTAAGACTGAGATTTGGCTTCAAGAACTTGAAGCTTGTTCCAAGGCTGTTGTTGTACACACGATAGTTGTTTCTGCAACAGGAGTTTAAATAAACTGTTAATGTTATGATGCAATTAAGATCTTCCTGAAGGACAGCTAGTATTGCTTTCTTACTTCCCGACCCTAGTCCTGTATGAACTATTTATTTTGCCACCACCTTTTGTTCCCTTTCTTAAAAGTAGCACAAGGTGATGACATCTGGCAACCTTTGGAAATTATTCTGTTATGTTGATGTTATTATCTTTGCAATGCTCATATCCATTCAGTTCATTGTTAAGAGATATACCCTTCTGTCACTTTATTGGTTTAGTGGAAAAGTAACCTATGCATACAGAACTTGTTTTTGCTTAGTTGTTTTCTCAAAGATTTTGGATTCTAGGCAAGTATTTATGAAGTATGTGTGTTCTTTAATTTTAGTTTAATTGTTTCGTTTCACCACCAGTGTCCTCAGATGTTAAAACTGAACCCTTTTATTTTGGCTCCGCCATATGATGGGCGGATGGGTGGTCAAATTTTTTGTAGGCAACCATCAAGCCAACATATAGTTTCAGTCATTTGTTTCTGTTCTAACTCCATGCTTGTTCTTCTACACATGTAGGATGATGACCTTCTTGGTACATTTGGACTGCTCAGAAAATATTGGTCAAAGCGTGCCAATTTCCACTGATGAAAGGATGATAATTATCCAAAACAATCTTTTATCTGGCAAACGTTTCATGTTTATTTTTTCCTAGGTACTGCAGAACAGGGGCTGATAAAAACATTTTTTGCTTGGGAATTAAAGCAGGATAGTGATGACTTGTGCTTTTTTAAAGCCAATCCATTGCCCTTGCGTTGTATACTTCTGCTGCTTTATTTTTCAGGTAATAGCAATGGTGTCTATTTTGTATAATATTCAGGTATTCTTTTATGATCTTGGGTCAATCTTTTTCTCACATGACATCAATCAACTCGTCGACCATATCGGAGTCTACTTTGAGGCAAAAAAATTCGGGTATTTTAACTGAGTGGAATCATATCAAAGTGTCCGTAATAAAATTCATGAGCATCACATGAATCATATATATATATATATATATATATAAGATTATGTGGCACATTCATATTTTATTTTACCACTACCTCCATCACACCCGCTATCACTTTTGCCTTGCACTACGCTTGTGTCACCTTTGCTCCCCTGTATGCCGTAAGCCTATGGTTGTCTTCATGGAACTTGTCAGATTCATCCTCGCTCGTCTGCTAGGAAGGAGGCATGGAGGCAACGGCAGTGTTCGTGGAGGCAGTGGTTGGCCTCATTTGAGGAGCCATTATCTTCGTGCCTCCTCCTTCGCACGAGGGTGCAGAAAAGCATGAAAAGGATGATAATATACAATATTTCGATATCAATTATATTCCGTCACTAAGGAGCTGACGTGAGGAGCAATGGCTTGTCAAGCTCCATGGACAACGATCAACAGGAGATCGTTCGGATCGATCTGATCAGTCACCTTAAGCGTGGTCCCCGAATGATCACTCAAATATGCTCTCCTTCGGTCGGTCTTCATGGATAACAATCAGTAGAGGGTCGTTCGACTTTATCGACCTCGTGGGCAAAACACTAATGAAGAGCATTGTGATGGTTACGATCGATCTCCTTAGTTACCCAAGTATAAAAGTCGATCCCTAGCCCTTGTCCAGAGGTTGGGCCTCTCTCACTGAAAATACTCTATACCCACATAACTTTTGACCATTAACTTGAGTGTTAGAGAGATCTGGGTTAAGAAATTCCCCTCAACGTTGACCTTTGTGTAAAACCCTTCAGGAGACCAAAACCCACCTTCACCCAGCCTTAGGATCACCTTAGGTATATGAAGACTCCTCTAAAGCCACCTTTGACACCTCGGCGCCATGTTAATCACCTCATTAGATCGCGACGAGGGTTGCTTGGACAACTCTATGCCTTTGGGTCAAGATCGAGCGGTGTTGACTCTCGATCGACAGTATCAAGACCATAACATTTTGGTATTAGAAGAAGGGTCGAGAAGGTCGGCCATATGCAAGGCCATGAAGGACAAGGTTTTACCCTTGCATAAGTTTTGGATCGACAACGACCTCACCATCTTCTTTTGTCAATGCACCTCGGGATCTTGACCCCCTCCGGAGCCAACGAAGAGCGCCTCATTCCTCGAGTGAAACCCTCGGGCATGGAGCCTTTGCCTCTCGTAGGAGTCGACGGAGGGCAGGCCGATCCTCGAGCCAAACCTTCAACGACCTTCCCCTTTTTAGCACTTGGGGACTTCCATGCTAGTACTTTCTGTTTCTTCTTGGGCCACCTAACATCATCGTGACCTAACCGAGGTGGGTCAACTGGCTTCGCAAATAGCTTTCACTAAACCACTAGGATAGTCGAGGCTCCACAACACCCAATGCGAAGCCCAACCCTTTCAAGTGCTAGTCATAGGTGCTCTACAAGCCAATCACATAAGTGATGGCATGTGTGACATGACACACAATCATTTTGCTTATTATTATAATATTTTCTCACTTTATATTCCTTGATGCATAAATATATTGTGATGTTCATGGATCTGTGTAATAGAAATCGGATCATGATGAGATCATGATAATGAGACCAATTCAACTCGAAACACTGACTCTAAATAATCTTGGTCATTGGTTACTTAAGAGGAACATCGAGATAATAAGACAAACTGGTGTATTATATAACCGTCCATATGATAGAGGTGGCTAGTCTCATAGCTGCTTGTGTGGGGACATTAGAGCTACAATACAGGTGCTCATTGAAGAATAAGTTCACTGATTGATCTACTCATAGAATGCTAGATGGTTAATAATATCTCATTATCAGACAGCGATTCCGTCGTCCTAGTGGTATACTTGTTCCTTATACTTGAGATACTAAGGATGTCTTATATTAATATTTCACTCTTTGATACCAAACTTATAGGTTTGAAAATTTCATATCTAATATAGTCTATCATTGGGAGTGGCAGCCAACCTTACAAGGGCTATTAAGTATCTATCATTTAGGGACTACGACGTAGTGGCCTAATACGTTCGTAATCGATAAGTCGAGTGAATTATTATAGAGATAATAATTCATTGAGCCAGAAGGAGTTCTGACATGTATGACTCACTATTATTTCGATATTGGGTCCAAAGGGTTACACATATATGGTAGGTATTGCAACGAGTAGAGGTTCGGATATAAGATATCCGTTGGAGTCTCTATCTTATTAGATATCCAATAAGTTACTGAATTATTGGATCCAACAGATGAGATCCAATATGAGACAATGAGAGATTATTGGATAGAGATCTACTAATCTAAGAGATTATTTAGGTAGTTGGATGGAGATTCAATACATAATAGGGCATGATCCATTATGGGTAAGTTAATAGGAGGCCTCTATAAATAGGAGAGAATTATAGGGTCATAAGCTAGAGTTTTTTTGTTGTCACCTCCTATTCTCCTCTCCCCTTCTCCTTCTCAAACAACAGATGTGAAGATTTATGTAGCAACTTGAGGAGCATCTTCATAGCCCCTATTGTGTAGATCATCTCTAGAGAGGAGAATGCTTGACCTCCTTTATCATCTCTTATAAATCTACAGGATTTCAGGGATATATGATCTCCCTAAGTAACACAATCTTTCATATATGTAATTTTCAATTTCATGGGTTTTGCACACCAATCTTCGCACAACGATAAACACCTTTTTGGAAAATTTGGGGTTTTTATTTTTTGTTCTTCCACTGTGCATGTTATGTCGTCCCTAGATTTCCCTACATCAAGTTCTTAATGTTCATGCTAATAGACAAGTTACATCATAATATAACATTAACAATGTCAACCAAGTAAACAAGGAAAGGTCCAAGTTGTACCTCGAGGGGCCAAGCTAAGGCCCGTCTCAACCAACCAATCCTCGTCCATCTTTCTCATTGCCTCAAAGGAGGAGAGAATTTCCCTCAAGTGATGTACATGGTCTACCTCCTCATTTGATAGAAATAGGGGAGTGTTATCGATGGTTCGTGTTGACTAGGTGAGGGAGAATCCCTATTCCTAATTGTTGCTCATGAAAAAATAATGCACCCTCTATAAGGAAATCTAGGGGTGACATCATATGCGCAACGGAAGAATAGAAAATAAAATTCCTAAATTTCTCAAAAAAAGTATTCATCATCATGCAAAGATTAATGCATAAAATTCACAAAATTAAAATTTATGTATATGAAAGATTGTGTTTTACTTAGGGAGATTATATATCCCTAAATCCCTGCAGATCTGTAGGAGAGGATAAAGGAGATCAAGCGTCCTCCTTTTTAGTAGTGATCTACACAGCAAGGCTACGATGACGCTCCTCAAATCTCTAAGCCTGCTATTTGAGGAGGAGAAGAGGAGGTGGCAACCAAGAGAAGCTCCAACCTATAAGCCTTTGGTTCCATCCTATTTATAGAGGTCCCTTGTCAACTTAACCACAATGGATTATGCCATATTGGATACTATATCTTTATCCAACTACCCAAGCATTTTCTATTGGTGGATCTCTATCCAAGAATCTCTTATTGGCTCTTATTAGATCTCATCCATATGATCCAATAATTCATGGCTTATTGGATATCTAATAAGATAGGGCCTCCGACGAATATCTTATATCCGAACCTTTACTCGTTGCAATACCTACTATATGTGTGTGACCCTCTAAGCACAATATCAAGCTGGTCGTGAGTCATACCTATCAAAACTCATTTTGGCTCAGTTAATTCACTCAACTCATCGATTGCGAACATACTAGGCCACTACGCCACAGTCCCCAGACGATACAGGGGAATCCAATTAATTGGATCTAACTATTCTCAATTATTTTGTACCTATAGTCTCTTAGCTATTTAATATCCTAAAGACCGTATACCGGGCATGGTACTATTAGATCAATACGGTTTCTACTCGAGTCTCACTCTAAACAAATTCTTCCGAAGAACTCTTTCTCTCTCAAATCGAATGACACTAGTTAGGGAATTATCTGAAAAAAAAAGGGGGGATATTTCTCTTATGACACCGAGTGTGGATAATCCTCTATCGACATTCAATATCTCTCGTAAGGTTGATTGTTATTCTCGATGACCGGTTATGCAAGATCTGGAACTTCTAAATCTACAAGTTTGGTATCAAAGAGTAGAGTACTCATACAAGACATCCTTGATGTCTCAAGTCTAAAGACCAGGTATATTATTGAAACATTGAAATCGTTGTCTGATAATGAGGTATTATTAACCATCTAGCATTCCGTGAGCGGATTAATCAGTGAACTCATTCTTAAATGAGCACTTGCATTATAGCCCTAGTGTCCCCACACGAGCAGCTATGAGACCAGCTACATCCATCATATGGACGAGTATACAGTACAGCAGTCTGTTTAGTTATCTCGATGTCTCTTTCGAGTAACTGATGACCAAGATTATTTAAGATATATGTTTAAAGGCAAATCGATCTCATTATCGTAATCTTATCACGATTTGATTCTCATTGCACAGATCCATGGACATCACAATATATATACACATATATGCAATAAGCAGTATAAAGTGATAAAATATTAAATAATATAATGAGCAAAAAGAATGTGTATCATGTCACATGTGTCATCACTTACGTGATTGGCTTGTAGGGCAACTATGACTAGCACCCTCTAGCCTTTATTATTCGAAGGGCTGCCGCTCACCTTGAAACCTCTTTGGGTAGCCAAGTAGTGGCCACTTTATCCCTTGTATAGTTGAAAGCAGGAGAAGAAGAGTGTGTGGGTTGGGTTGAATCTTGGTGCCTCGATACTCCCAATAAATGCCACGAGATAGGGCTATGAGTTGGGTGCCATCTGAAAAGGCAAAATGCTCCACCACTAGAGGCACGATATAATGACTGGGTGAAGTAGAAGGTGGAGCCCTACCTCGAGGGCATCCCAGGATAAACAGAAGCCCCCCCCCCCGAAATCAGGTTGAAGGGTGTTACCTAGGTTGGGGGATATGCATCTCGAAGTTGGTCGAAATGCAATAATGGGATCGTAACGGGTCCAAGTGGGGTGCTTTCACCATTGAGTCACAATTGTGATAGCCCTTCATAGACTTTAGGTCCTAAAGAGCCCTCAAGTCCTCGGAAGACTCATTTCCAAAAGAGGATGAATCGACTTGCTCCACCCTTAGACTACCCAAGGACGAAGCCTAGGCTTCGACAAACTATCAACTAGAAGACTCAAAACTATTACAAGAAAGCAAGGACATCTTGACATAGAATGGGAGAATCAGGCCAATGCGAAGGATGAAGGACGAAGATAGATTGGTCCTTTAAAGGTAATTATTCACTAGAGGCTAGACGGGAGCTCCCGAGATCCTAGAGAATTTAGAGGCTGAAAGCTAAGGTGTTGAATGAACTTGTGTTGGGAAACCTTGGGTAGCATCACATGCAACAGTAGAAGAATAAAAAATAAAAATCTTAGATTTTTCACAGAAAAATATTCTCGTCGTTATGCGAAGATTAGTGTGCAAAAAACCCATAAAATCGAAAACTACATATATGTGAAAGATGTATTACCTAGAGAGATCGTATATCTTCAAAACTTTCTAGATCTATAGTAGAGGATGAAGAAGGTCAGATGTACCCATCTTTAGCGGTGATCTATATGGTAGATGCGACGAAGATACTCCTCAAATCGGTGCACGATATTCCTCTTTATTAGTACTATGTGATCAAGAAGGGGCCAGCCCTTCTTGTTGCCCACACACCCCAAACTAGGGCTATTGGCTAAGGGGGAGAGGGAGGGAGGAATAGATGATAGCTGCTAAAAATGGTTTAGCCTATGCCCCTTTGATTGTCTTCTATTTATAGAGGTCCATATCAACTTAACCCTAATAGATCTTATCATATTGGGTATTGGATCTCTTTCCAACTACCTAACCCTCTTGAATTAGTGGATCTCTATCCAATAATCTCTCATTGGCTCTTATTTGATCTTATTCATAAGATTTAATAATTTATGGGCTTATTGGATATTCAATAAGATAGGAGATTTAGCAAATATCTTATATCTGAATCTCTACTCGTTGCAACACCTAAAATATATGTGTGATCCTCTAGGCCCAATATCAAGCTAGCAGTGAGTCATATATGTCAAAACTTCTTTTAACTCAGTGAATTATTATCTTCATAATAATTCTCTTGACTCATCGACTATGTACATACTAGGCCACTATGCTGTAGTCCCTAGACGATATAGGAAAATTTAATCCATTAGACCTGTCTATCCTCAATTACTATGTATCTATAGTCTCTCATCCATCTAATATCCTAAAGACCATATACCAGGCTTGGTGCTGCCAGGCCCATACAGAATCTACTCGAGTCTCGCTTTAATCAGATTCTCCTAGATAACTCTTTCTCTTTCAATCTAATAACCATGACTAGGGATTTGCCTAAGTAAAAATACATAGAATATTCCTCTTATAACACTGAGAGCAGATGATCCTCTATTGACACTTAATTGCTCTCGTAAGGTTGACTATCACTTCTAATGATCAAATGTGCTAGATTTAGAACCTCCAAACCTATAAGTCTAATATAAAAGAGTGGAGTACCCATATAGGGCATCCTTGGTGTCTCAAGTCTAAAGACCACACACACAACTGGGATCACGGAATCATTGTCTAACAGAGGTATCATTAACTATCCAACATTCCATAAGCGAATCAATTAGTGAATTAATTCTCTAATGAGCACCTGCACTGTACCCATAGTGTCCTCACAGGAGTAACTATGAGACTAGTCACCTTATCATATAAATGGATATATAGCATACTAGTCTGTCAAGTTATCTTAATGTCATTTTCGAGTAACTTACGATCAAGATTATTTATAGTATATGTTTAAAGGCAAATCGGTCTCATTATCACGATCTCATCATGATCCGATTCTCCTTGCACAGTTCCGTGAACATCACGCGTGAACATCACGTTATATGCAACATACAACATGAAGTGAGAAAATACCAATAATAATAATAAGTAAAAAAGAATACGTAGCATGTCACACGTGTCATCACGTGATTAGCTTATAGAGAACCTATGACTAACAACTTGCCCCTTAGCAAGTAAAGGGATTTAAAGGGGAGGAGCCGATCTCTCCTCCCACATCAAGATAGGTGTCCTCTTTGGAATGGACTTTGAAACATCCCGATGGCAGGAAAATGGTGGGAAATGCCTCAAAAGAAGCCCCCGATGGTGGGAACACCTAAAGCTCGTTATAAATGCAGAGCACTTCGAAGACTACAACAATGGTGCAAACCTCAAAGCCCACTAACAAAGTGGGCAAGGAACCCTACCATGGTGAAGCGACTCAATCTGCCATGGCGAAATGACTCGACTTGCCATGATGAAATAAGGGCCTATCGTGGCAGAGCAACTCAAACCTACCATAAAGGACAAAGGCCTACTACAGGGAAAGCCTGAGATCCGCTATGGTGGAGAAGGGACGAAGGCCCACTAATGACATAAGCTCGAGATCTACTATGGTGGAGAAGGGATAAAGGCCCACAATAGCAAAAGCTTGAGATCTGCTATGGCGAAGAATGGACGAAGGCCCACAATGGCGAAAGCCCGAGATCCTCTATGGTAGAGAAAGGATGAAGGCCCACCATGATAGAAGCCCAAGATCCGCTATGGTGTAGAAGAGACGAAGGCCCACCATGACAGAAGCCTAAGATCCACTACGGTAGAGAAGGGACTAAGGCTCGCTACGATGAAGTATTTGGGCTGACCCATGCCAAGATATTCGCTATAGTGAAGGCTTTAAGTCGAATGAGCCTGAGATGTGCAAGTTGGGAAAACTGACCCATGCCAAGATATTCGCTATAGTGAAGGCTTTAAGTCGAATGAGCCTGAGATGTGCAAGTTGGGAAAACTGACCCATGCCAAGATATTCGCTATAGTGAAGGCTTTAAGTCGAATGAGCCTGAGATGTGCAAGTTGGGAAAACTGACCCATGCCAAGATATTCGCTATAGTGAAGGCTTTAAGTCGAATGAGCCTGAGATGTGCAAGTTGGGAAAACTGACCCATGCCAAGATATTCGCTATAGTGAAGGCTTTAAGTCGAATGAGCCTGAGATGTGCAAGTTGGGAAAACTGACCCATGCCAAGATATTCGCTATAGTGAAGGCTTTAAGTCGAATGAGCCTGAGATGTGCAAGTTGGGAAAACTGACCCATGCCAAGATATTCGCTATAGTGAAGGCTTTAAGTCGAATGAGCCTGAGATGTGCAAGTTGGGAAAACTGACCCATGCCAAGATATTCGCTATAGTGAAGGCTTTAAGTCGAATGAGCCTGAGATGTGCAAGTTGGGAAAACTGACCCATGCCAAGATATTCGCTATAGTGAAGGCTTTAAGTCGAATGAGCCTGAGATGTGCAAGTTGGGAAAACTGACCCATGCCAAGATATTCGCTATAGTGAAGGCTTTAAGTCGAATGAGCCTGAGATGTGCAAGTTGGGAAAACTGACCCATGCCAAGATATTCGCTATAGTGAAGGCTTTAAGTCGAATGAGCCTGAGATGTGCAAGTTGGGAAAACTGACCCATGCCAAGATATTCGCTATAGTGAAGGCTTTAAGTCGAATGAGCCTGAGATGTGCAAGTTGGGAAAACTGACCCATGCCAAGATATTCGCTATAGTGAAGGCTTTAAGTCGAATGAGCCTGAGATGTGCAAGTTGGGAAAACTGACCCATGCCAAGATATTCGCTATAGTGAAGGCTTTAAGTCGAATGAGCCTGAGATGTGCAAGTTGGGAAAACTGACCCATGCCAAGATATTCGCTATAGTGAAGGCTTTAAGTCGAATGAGCCTGAGATGTGCAAGTTGGGAAAACTGACCCATGCCAAGATATTCGCTATAGTGAAGGCTTTAAGTCGAATGAGCCTGAGATGTGCAAGTTGGGAAAACTGACCCATGCCAAGATATTCGCTATAGTGAAGGCTTTAAGTCGAATGAGCCTGAGATGTGCAAGTTGGGAAAACTGACCCATGCCAAGATATTCGCTATAGTGAAGGCTTTAAGTCGAATGAGCCTGAGATGTGCAAGTTGGGAAAACTGACCCATGCCAAGATATTCGCTATAGTGAAGGCTTTAAGTCGAATGAGCCTGAGATGTGCAAGTTGGGAAAACTGACCCATGCCAAGATATTCGCTATAGTGAAGGCTTTAAGTCGAATGAGCCTGAGATGTGCAAGTTGGGAAAACTGACCCATGCCAAGATATTCGAAGTTGGGAAACTGACCCATGCCAAGATATTCGCTATAGTGAAGGCTTTAAGTCGAATGAGCCTGAGATATGTGAGTCAGGAAATCTGACCTATGTAAAATATCTGCTACAGTAGAGACATCGGGTCGAATATACTTGAGGTGTGTAAGTCGAGAAAATCGACATATGCTAATATATTCGCTATGGTAGAGGTTTCGGACTAAACAAGCTCGAGGCATGTGAGTCGGGAAATCCAACCCATGCTAAGAAACCCGCTACGATAGAGGAATCGGGCCATAGGCTCGAGGTGTGTGTGCTGGGTAATCTGATCCACACCAACACATTTGCCACAACGAAGCCATTGGGCCAAATAAGCTCGAGGCATGTGGGTTGGGTAGTTTGACCCATGCCAAGATGTTCGCTATGATGGAAGCGCAAACCTACTATACTCAAGATATTCAAATCGGAAAAAACTCGACCAGTGAAAGGAGATCCCAACTAACATGCAAGCTGAATGACATGCCTCGAACCTTTTTGCAAGAAACCCAAAGCACGTTTTTGAGTTGTGGGGTGGGGGGGGGGAAATGATAAAAAATATTTTAGCGCTAATCATAATATGTTAGTTGGTCACCACCAAGGAGCTGACGTGGAGAACGAAGGCCAAGTCATCTCCGCCACTTAGTAGCGATGTAGGAGGAGCAATGACCTATCAGCCTTTGTAAACAATAATCCATGAGAGACCGTTCGAGCCGATCTAGTCAATCGCCACAAGTAGTGGTCCTCGAGCTACCGCTCAGATATTCTCCCCTTTGGTCAACCTTCGTGAACAATATCTCGTAGGGGGCCATTTGAGCCTATCGACCATGTGGGCAAAATGCCAAAGAAAGGTATTGCAATGATTATGGCTGATCCCCTCGACTGCCCAAGTATAAAAGCTGACCTTGGTGCTTACATAGGGGTCGGACCTCTCTCACCAAAAAGACTCTACGCCCACATAACTCCTAAATACTAATTTAAACATTGGAGAGGTTGAATTGAGAAATTTCCTCCGACATCGACCTTTGTGCAAAACCCTCGAGGTGACCAGAAACCACCTCGCCTAGCCTTGGGACCACCTCGACGCTATGTCAACCGCCCCATCAGACTATCACTGGGATTGTTTGGATGACTTCGTGTCTTCGGGTTAAGCCCGACTCCTGGTCAATGGCCTTAAGACCATAATAGGTGAGGTGTGCAAGGATGAGTTTGCTAAGGATCGATAGGATCTATAGGGATAAGGATGGCTGTGGTGACCCTTACGCTCCCTCTTTCTCGCGTGAGGTCCATAAATAATGATGTTGGTCGTTAGTGAATGTGAATAGATGAGGATAATGAGAGTGAGGGACGGGTCTAATGAGTGCCAGGGGTGGAGGTGGAGGCAATGATAAATCCGATGAGATAAAAGGAGGGAAGGCAGGTCCCATAAGTGTTAAGGGAAAAAATATTATCTTAAACATCAGTATTATTTTTAAAATTCATATATATATATATTATTAATTTTAAATAAATACATGTATAAGTATATGTAAGTATATAATTTTAACAAAAAAGGACTAAGTCAATATTTCAGGTTTTTAGATGCAAAAAATCAATTATTTATCGACTTCACATGTTCTATGTATTATAAAATATTTCAGGTTATTATAAAATCAATTATTTATCGACTTCACATGTTCTATGCAAAAAATCAAATATTTCAGGTTATTATAAAATGGTTTCTATGTATTCGTGCCTACACACACAAAAAAAAAAAATCCACTTTTTTTTTTCTTGTTCATTTATCATTTCTTGAGATGAAATCTGGACGATGAATCGCTGGTGGCGGGCGGAGCGGAGGAAACGAGAGAAAGAGGCGATTCGCGAACATTGATTTCTAGGGTTTTTATCAGCCTCTCTCCCCCGCTTCAAATGGTATCAGACATTGTGCCATAGACGCTTGACCGATGGTTTGGTGTCTGTATCCCGTCGATCCCGTTCGAGGTACCTCTTCTTCACTCAACAATTCCCCGCTGTTTCGATTTTCTCATATCTACGACCTATTGTTTTCGTGTTTCTTTTTCCTTCTTGTGCTTCGCTCAGTTTTTTTTTCCCATTTTTGTTCGAAACTCAGCATTTTTTGTGTTTTTTAGCTCACGTCTTTGTCTTCGGTTCTTGGTCTGGCAGGTGCCCAGAAGTACTACATCTTCTCAATAGGAACATACAAAATTGGTCGAAAAGGTCAGAACTTCTTATTTCCCTTTTCTTGTGACGATCATTTAGGGTTTAGGGTTTAAGGTTTGAGGGGCATCACCTCCTGTTATGTATTTACTCGTTCAGTGAGGTCCAGAAATTATGTAGGATTCAACAGTTCTACTGCTAATTTTGCTTTCAAGAAGGCTCAAAACAGACCACTCTTGTATATACAACCGATCCCAACCCTAACTGTGGTAGCACCAGTGTCATATGAACATAGATGCTGATATCAGCAGTAGTACAATCTTTCTTATTTGTGTAATTTACAATTATATGCTTGCTTGATGCTGATCTTCTCAAGAAGTGAATTTTTGCAGTGCCATTGATGCACCATTGCATTTGTGTAAGTCACGCATTGGCTGCAAAATCATCTTGTACTGCATATTTTATTGCATTTTTATAGTGGCAATTCTTCTTTGTAGATTGTGATGTGGTTGTTCAAACGGACACATCGATTTCTCGAGTTCATGCTGAGATTGTTCTTGATAAAATGATTTCTCAAGATCCCTCCGGAAGCATGATCTCCAGTGGTTTCTCGGGTGTTCGTATAATAGATCGATCAAAATTTGGCACAGTTGTTAACAAAGAACTGGGGGCTGAAGCAACTCGTTTGAAGAAAAACCAGGAAGCGATGCTGAAGGATGGGAACTTTGTTACTTTTGGAACTGGCAGTGCAACTTTCAGGTGAATGATACTTCTAATTGTGATTAACACCATCCTACTGGATTGATTCTGTCTTGATATGTTCGACACCAATAACGTCTGTGTTATGTGTCCATTTGAATATGGTGTGTCTACTAATACTAATGTTTTCTGATGTGGCTGGTGTTTTGGCAGGTTATCTTATGTCCCTTTTGTCATTTTTTCCCGTTCTGTGAATACGAGCCCACTGAATCCAATGATTCAGCCTACAATTTTAGCTATTGGTTTGTATACAATACTTAAAGCATGCTTTCTTACTGAATTTAGCTGCAAAAGTACACTATTATCTTTTCTTAGTGTTAAGGCTTCTTAGGTTCTTTTAAACAAGAAGTGTACAACACTGTACTCTTAGCATGATTCTGTAAGTTAAATTAAAATTTTTGGAAACAGTTTTCAGTAAGCATGCTTGCTACCTTGTGAAGGGTGATTTATTCTTGATGAGATTTGTCTTCTCGTTCATTACTACAAAATTAGTTGCATACTCTCTATTAGTAAACAAATTTTAGAATTGTCAATAATATAATTTGCATTCCCCATAGTTACCTTCATTTCATATTTTGTTGTTGTTTACATTGCTCAAAAAATTCAAATGTACCTGGCCAAGCTAGTAAATGTACCACTTCCATTAGTTTGTTTTGTTAATTACTTGTTCGCTAGCGGTTATACCTCTATGCAGTTCATCATGAGCTATTTGTATTTAGTTGGTAATGTGAATGTCTTAGTATTAATATTATTCAGCACATATGAAGGACAAATCTCATCAGTTGTTTCTTGTCTACAGTGTTTGTATAGAAAATTTTCCTAATTTCTCCCCAACCTACCATAGTTGATTTTTTAGTTGCAAAAATGTTACTCAAAATAGATTACTCTGTTATGACATTGGACTACATATTCTTTCTACCTTTTCCTTTCTTTATCACCCTCTTATGTGCATAGCTTTATAATGATTGGCAAACATATGACAATGTGTACACACATAGTTGGGTGCAGGCACATATTTATGCTTTTGTTTGGATTGCAGATTGATGTACTTGGGCGTGTTGGGTTCTCCAAATAACAAAATATCTATGAAAATGTGAAATGACTGCCTTAGTTACAATGTCTTTTGAAGTTGTAACTTTTGTTGTAAAGACTGCTTTAATGATTCATATAGAGTTTTGCTGGTTATGGATCTTATGCCATGCTGAGTTGTCGAGACACAACCTTGTTGAGTTGATTATCTTTTACTACTTAGCATGAGGCTTGTGCCACTCCAATCCTACCAAAAGTTCCTGTCTATCAGAGCCTTGAATGATACATTATGCAATATGGGATTCTTGTTCTGATGTGGAAATACCTTGTTTTTTTTTTTAAAGCAGAATTTCTATCCACTTTTATGAATTGCTATCTGTAGGTTAATGTAACCTCTTTTGTTAAGATTCTTCTTAAGATTGTTTCTGTGCATGTGGGGCACTTGAGGGTTCTTATTGAACTACTTTGTTTGTTGATCACATTAATTGTTCAATTCCTCCTTTAAAAGGTGCATATATGACCAGTAGCTGGAGCCCAGAGTGTACACATGTTCTTGTTGAAAAATCTTCTCCAGTAACAATTGAGCTCATTCAAGCAGTCTTGGCTAGGAAACCCATTATCCTTGGTGATTGGTTTAAGGTATTTCATGCTATTATTGTGATTATGGTGCTATAAGAATATGTCTGGCATAGCACTGGTTTTTATAGTATCTGATTTTTGTTATTTTTTTGGAGTTGGCAATTTCTTTAAAAGTGGGGTAACTAGATTTGAGCAGTGGTTCTCAGACCCACTTTATTAAATGCCCAGTTAAACACCTGCATGTTTAATAAAAAAAAAGATAAATATATCATATGTTCTTTATATGTACATCAAAGGGGTCGGGTGGTATTGGAAGGAACATTTAACCATATCAGGGAAGTGTAATTTTGATCGGGTGTTTGACAAAGTTGTTGTAAAAAGCACATCTTGATGGAAAGTAGGGATTGATTTGATGTCTAACATATCAGTTTAGTGGCAAATTTCATATCCTTACATATGCTTTGTTGTCGATGGAGCCCACTAGTCTATAAACTTGGGATTGTAGTAGTAACATATATGTTGCATAATAGTGCAGTTATGGTTGTTATTCTTGAGTGGGTTTTCTTGCTTAATATACATGTTGAACAATGCTTATACTTTTGTTAGTTAGAGATGTCTAATTCATTACACGTGATGCAATTAAAATAACTTCTTTTTTGCATGTAAATGAGTGAATTGGGTTGCCATGCCCTCGCTATGACATGTGACACAGCCTGTGCCACTTGTCCTGTATTGTCCCATGTCCATTACACTTTCTTAGTTAAATGCCAAGGAATGTGCCCATTATTGCGTGTTAGGAGGATGCAGCATAGCTGGCACAAAAATCACTGGTAAATCATACTTAGTGTGGCATGCTTCTAAATTTTCCTTCTCTGGAAGCATATTTTGGTTTAGCGTTCTGCCTTGTACAATTCTTTGCATCTTCTTGCTACAGTTGTGTGATGGGGAATCTGTAATAGCTTGTGTACGTGAGTGTTGTAGATTAAACTACAAAATGTGCAGCCAAGTGCACAAGGTTCCTACTCTTGGTGTTTGAGGAGACCCATCTGGGCACTGCCTTACCTCTGTGTTGAGATGGAGTCTTTTACGAACTGGGTTAATTTCAATGTATGGAGTCCATGTGACAATAGAAGAAACCTTGTAGTTTTGCCAAGACCCACTATTATCCAACTGTTTAAGGATACTAGGTGGTTAAGAATGTGCAAGCACTTCTGCTTCTCTTATTATTATTATGAATCATCAGTTTTGAACTTTAGGATATTCATCCAAATCAAACAGTATTAATCAAGTTAAACATGTTGAGCATGTGATTTTCAGCCTACCATGTCAACTTTGTTGTGTTCAAATCATATTAATGGGTTTATTAGTATGTTTTTGAAGTATTACAGGTTGTGTAGGTAGTCAAATAGCTTTGAAGTTGTGTTCACTATGTCATCCATTACCCAAATCAGACTGACTTATCTATTAAGTGGGTTGTGTACACTTCAGGTTCAACATGTTTGTTCTAGCACATGCAACTCCACCTTAACTAGTCTGTTGCTGCTTACTGGAATATATGTTGACGGTGGGTTGAGTTTAGGAGGGGTTTTGACCAGCGAAATTGATTTTTTATTTGGGAAATTGGGCGAGGCCAGGTTGTTAATTCAGGATATACTTTTCATATTCGTTCAAGCAGATCTTCTTTTGGCTAACTTGGACCAAGTTCCATCCAGAAAGCTGACCTAATTGAAAGCAATGGTACTTATGATACATGTCTCACACATGTTTAAATGTACATGTAGATTTTTTTTAAAAATTATATGTTTATCTATTTAAAAATGAAATGATAAAACTTTTAGTTACTGTTTCTGATTTAAAATTATGTATGGGGATCATACTAATTGGAACTGCAGGAATGGTCTGGTTCAGACAGAAATCTGGTCCTTGTGTTCCCTTTATGTTTAGTCTTTATGGATAGTCTTCATCTGAAATTTGAGGAATAAACACACAATTAGTTTCTGATAGCATATTGTCTTGGATGACCTATGGTGCAAATCCTGTTCATGAGATGCCAGCCTATTACGACCTTAATTCTGTGCCATGTTGTGGGCATGAAGGCATTTGCTGGCTTGACACAGCTAGTGCTGGCCAGTTGTCTCATGTGAATGTCTGTTGATCACAAAGCATAACGCCAGCACATCAGCTATTAGCTAAGTTAATTGATGCCATGATCTTTTTTCTATTTAGTTAATCTACCATGCTTCTGTTTTTTTTCCCTTTTTTTACATTGATGGTGATTAGCTTTGTTTGTTTCACCCATTTGTGATTTCATTTCACTGTTATATTGGTATCTTGAATTTTAGATGCTTGCTGAGAAGAGCATATGCACAGAAATTCCAAGTTGTACATCGTAAGTTCACACACTCCTGTTGTTAATATCTTACTGGTGCTTTTTGGGTTCTTGCAACTGCTTATTAAATGTTCAATGCAGAAAGGAAATGCCGAATCTTGAATCACTTACTGATCATGCACGTACTTGTATTCTGTTTTCCAGATATGTCCCAGATTTGGTTCTAGATGGGACATTGGTAAAGGTTGTTGAACCCATGTTTCGGGAGAAAATTTTTGAAGGCTATACTTTTGTTCTGGGATCATTAAATCTGGTGGATTTCTTGTTTCATTTTCCTTCTGTAATTTCTTCTCAAGAGATCTGGTGCTAACCTATACCTTTTTGGTTGCAGTACAAATTTAAGGGTATGTTCCAATCACTACTAGAACTAGTTGGAGCAAAATGTCTCAGTGCTGGTGAATTTTCGTCAAACAGCCAGGTACTTTATCTTGCCTATGCTTTTAATTCTACCTTATATTTATTTGATGATAGTCTATTTAGCTGATAAGTGGAATCTATGCCGCTCATTAATTTGTATACATGGACACCTCAAGCTACTTCAAACTTCCTCGTGTTTGGCATTTGTCTTATTTATTGCCATATCTTCCCCTATCATGCATGTATCACAATGGAGTTATTAAATGTGAATTGATATTGCTGGCTCATCAATTTGGGTTATTCTGGTAGGAGAGCAAAATTCATGTAGTCTAAGTATTTCTTTTCTAAAAAATGAATTCTTTTGTCTGTTTAGTTGGTGTAAAGGTTCAGGTGCCTGATACCTGCTTTATCTTTTTTCCTTCTTTCTTTGGCAAACCTGTCCCAGTTAGATCTCAGGAGTGTAAAGAACCTTTGGTTAGTTGAAATTCATTATGGTTTCATAGTTTGGAATATCCTTTTTTTTGTCTCTTGTTTGCAATTAAAACAGTTTTAGAACTGGTAAAGCATACTACTGAGAAATAAGGAGTATATAATGTAATGGTATTTTTCTTTTTGTAATGCATGAATCATTATATTGATTTCTCTCTGAACTCCATTAGCATAATTGGACAGAATTATTTCCTGGTTCTCAATCCCGGCATTGAATTTGTCTTGGATGTTATAATGCTCATTAAGGGATTTTATTAAATTACACTGATTTAACGGTTGATATCTGACTTATTGGGAAGTTCTTAGACTTCCACAGATGGGGAGAATAATCAGCTTTTCTTGGTTGTACCTGCTGAGTCAACAGGCGAATTCAATCACTTGCGCGAGCTGTCTTCCTTGGTCAGGGTTATTGATGTAAAGTTAGTTGTTGCCGTTCTATCTGGAAACCTGGATCTGTCCATCTTTGAGCAACCTCCTCGTAAGTATTCATGTGCAATGACATTTAATCATTAAAAGGTTGGTATGTTTTTAAAAAGTTATATGAATGTTGATACACAGGCCATGCCATGCCATCCTAATCACATGTTCCATGCTGACCATCTTCCAGCATTGGGCTTGACCCAAATTGGAAATCCCTGTGTTGGGATGGTTGGGGCAGGATAAAAACAAAAATCTGACTGC
This sequence comes from Musa balbisiana, assembly GCA_004837865.1. NCBI lineage: Eukaryota > Viridiplantae > Streptophyta > Magnoliopsida > Zingiberales > Musaceae > Musa > Musa balbisiana. The sequence continues at coordinate 33,768,587 of CM017192.1, read as the reverse complement.
TTGCTGCTTCTTTTCAACTAATGAAATTCAAGTAATATGAACACCATGCAGAAATTTTCTTGGTTTTGCTTTATAGCATATTGATTATGGTAACATGATGTGGAGTTGCGGTACAATGGAAATTGAAAGCAGGAAACAAACTAACTTGGAGTTTTTTTGGTGAAATATCTCCTGATTGGTCATAACATCTAGTTGTGGACTGTAGGAAGCATCATGGGTGAATAGGAGGGTGGGTAGTCATGTGAATAGGAATGCCTAGTGACTAAGAGATCAGATTATAGTAACCGAGTTAATAGGGAGTCATGGAGGCAAGATGGGAGGCAGTTAAGAGGTCTGCCTAGATACTTGTTTTCAAGAAGCCCCCTTCACTGGCTGACTGTATGAAATGATTGGATTATTGAAACCAAGTGAATGGGGGTGAGTGGTCGAAGTCTAACTAAATCAGGCAAGGAGCATTTCTACTAGTGAATTTTCTCCTAATGGTAGATTTGTTTGGTATTGGAATTTCACCTGTACGATTATAATCAAATGCTCTTATTTAATTTCTCCTGAATCTGAGTTGGTTTTTAAGCTCACTTTGAAGCATTTAATGCAGATGTTGTTTCATCATCACATTCCACTGATGAAACTATAGTAGCAGCTTCTGATGTTGAGATGGATACTGCAACATCGGATCATGCTGATGCCACATCGAAACGTCAACTTGCCATCAACAGTGAATATGAAGATGTGGTCAAACGAAGGTTGGAAGATGGAAAAGGTGCCGGAAGGTGTGAAAACAGGGAGAATGATATTGGTTCTTCTCCAATTGCTTCCTATGGTAAAGTTTCAGACTCCAGGAATGAGGATGTTGGACTTATTACAAGGACAGAGAAAGGTGATGAATCTGTTGTCGACAGACATGAAAATTCAGACATCATATATAGTCAAGATCTGATTGTACGGAATATCAGCACAACATATTCTCAAAGATCCACCACCGATGAAGTGTTCAACTTCAAATGTTTTAGAAAGGCAGGTTTCTTTATATGTTTGATAATACATGAACCAACAAGATATTTTCTTCTTGTTGGTAATTTGAGCAGAAGCAGTTTTGTTATTTTACTCATTGATTTTAGCTAATGTTGCATCCAATGAATGACCATGTAGAAAGAGACTGTTTCGGGCAACAGCTTCAAGGACCTTATTCCATTTTCAAAAGATCCATACAAGTACGTATAAGCTATCTTCTCAGCATTCAGGTGATTCTAGGAGTTCTTTGAGTGAACATGATGTGTTTTTTCAGTGAGTCCGACTTTGGGAGCAAAGGAACATCGGAGTACATGAGGGAAGAGAAGAAGCGAAAGCAAATTGAAGCAATTGCGGAGGACTTGTTTAACAATGACAAGGTAAATTAATGGAATTACTTGCAGCTATGGTGTTGACAAGCTTGTAAGGTTGCTTATTGTTTGTCTGTAGTATTATATTATCTTGATAGTTATTTTCCAACAGGTGAGGAAACGTGCGGCTGCTGGTGCTTCTCTTTATTCTCTCTTTAATCGCAAATGATGTGGTAATATTTCTGATACATCACCTAGTGATAGAATCTCTTTGGGCTGAATGCTATTAGCTTAAAGTCTAATACCTGGGGTTCAAACTAATTGTCCTGGATCCGGTTTATAATTGACTGTTTATAATGTCTTTCTCATTTTGTTTTTGTGATAAAAATGTAATCTTTTTTGGATAACAGCCACCAATTTGGAGTTTTTTAGGAAAAAAAAAATTCTTGCTGCATATGAAGCAAGAGCAGAATTAATATCGCATCGATTGTGGAAGAAAAATTGAAGTGTCTATGAATATTTAGTTACCCAAACTCAACCTCACATGGGTGCAGAATTGAGGTGTTAGATGAGTCTATTACTATTAATTTTGACACATATTTTGGACCATGTTGTTCTAAGCTTATCAAGTTAAATGAGTCATGTTATGGCATTAATATGTTCTTATATCAAGATGTGATTAAGTCTCGACTAAATGTCTATCCACATCTCTTTTTACCCTATGCGTTTGGATAGGCTGTGGTCTGCTGTCCTAAACTTGCAATTTTGGATTAAACAGGCAGTCAGAGGGAAACAAAGCTTAAATGAAAAAGATGTGAATCATATTATGAACAGTGTAAGCGAGAGTTGAATCCATTAATGGTTGTATCGATGCATAATTAGGGTCTGTTAATAAACCCATTAATGGCTGGATTGCCGCTGCGGATTCTGTAGGGGTGTTGGTCATTGTTTGGTGAGAATAAAGAAAATTGGAAACCGAGTAAATTTGATGCAAAAAGAGGAAGATTTGTTTTTAACGTAAACGTAGTTTCCTTGTATTTATCTTATGAGAGAGGGGGGGGGTTCCATCACCGGTGGCTGCCAATAAGATAAAAAAAGGTATTGGGTAACCTCAACAGAAGGGGTTCGTACTTCCTGATACTGTGGGAGTCGGTTCCCAGCTGGTTATTATAAGAACGACGAAATTCAATGATATTGCACCAAAAAAATAATAATAATAAAGTGGCCCCTTCAACCTCCCATTGACACCCCATTGGGTGATTATAAGAGCATCGAAATTCAAGGATCTCGCCCCAAAAAAAGGGGGCATTTTTGGCCCTTTGGCCACCAATTGACTCCCCGTTAATAGGTGGTCGAACACTGCTTTATGCCGTTCCGGTCGGCTCACTACTGGTAATTGTAAGAAGGTCGAAATTTCATGATTTTAACGGCAAAAACTTATTTTGGTCCCTTCGTAGTCTGATCACCGCATGTACAAATACTAACTCGACTGATTTGACGCCAAGATAATATGATATTTTAATACTTTATCCTTTAATAGGAATAGGGTGACCACGCAGCAAATGCTCATACTCTTTCTTCTTGAGGCCGAGTATTCCGGTCACCACCGGCCGATGTTCGGACTTTCTCCGGGATTCCCACTCACCGCTCGTGGAAATAAAATCTAGAAAAAGAACGAGAGAGTATGAGCATTTGCTGCTTTATAAATGCGACCTCTCACCAATTTGTTGTTCGCACGTTCTACAAATTATGGGAAAAACTTTCCCACGCGTCCTTCCTCTTCAACCACGTAAAAGTTGTATAAATGATGTTATACTAGTAGTAAATCATGTCTTACATGGGTCCTGCATAATCTAACTCTCCATTCAAATTCCCTACCAAGTCATCTCATTAATCACCAACCATGAAATATTTTCCTGCTCCATTCATACTGCTCCTCGTAACATCAAATATCTCATTGACTATTTTTTTTCTCCATTTAATTAACAATGCTATATCCACAAAGACACATTCTTTAACTAATTTTGCTGAATCAAGACTCGTTTGACAAACCCTAAGGATCTGATCTTCCAGATGATTTTTGTACCAACTCTAATTCTCTTGTTCTTGCTACAACAGTAGAATAAAATAATTTTATTCTATTTCTATGAAAAACGATGATAACCAGTGACTTCCTGATAAGAAAGTCCAAGGAAAAAAAAAAAAGCCTACATTAAATTGACAGCACAAAACATCGATTTCTCAAGCAGGGAAGCAGCAACAATCATCGAATATTAATGCACAAGTCACACTAATAAGTTATTCGAAAACTACATGTGAGAAGAAGTTGAACAGTGACAGACAACAGTGCAGGATAAAAGAAAAGGAATTGTTTCAAAGCGAGGACAGTATCTAACCTAACCAAGTGAAATGGCTTGAAGCTATCTTTAAACCCTTGAAGGATTCAAAAGCAACTAATGCATCAATGCTGATATCACAAGATCTGTTCCCCTGGATAGAACTAAATGAGGCCTTTTTTGCAAGTAGCTACATCTAAGAAAGTTATAATTGGTATCTAAATACAGGAATGCTCAGGACAAGAACCTCAACGTGCATTAGGCCGAAAGCAACAGCATGACTCACTAACTGAACTGCTACTCCACCTCCGCCAAATAATCATCGATTTCAGCAGGTGTTAGTACTCTGCAAATAACAAGTGCATGATAAATGTGATCATGTAACTACATATGAACAAGGCTACAACATCTTTTAACAGAGGTGAAGATGCAGTGGTTGATGATAATGTCCTACACCGAAACCAAATACCCATGAACTGCTGAAGCAAATACTACTGTTTGATGATAATGTCGAGTAGCTCTTTGTCAAATGAATGATGCAAACCAAAATCATTTGGGTTCTTCAATGTGGCAGTTGCAAGCATGAAAGTGATACTTAAAAATTATTTATTTTTTTTTAAAAAATGAAAAGTAATCATTTGATTTTGTAGTTGGGCAGTCAATTTAACCATGATGGATCAAAAGTAACTATGCTAGAGCTTAACAAGCACCTGAATTTTCGGTCAGCACCTATTATTCCAATCTCGATATTCTTGCCAGAAATCTGCCCTTGAAACCTAAAGGTTTATGAAACAATTTACATTACATCATGATATATACGAGACTCAAAGTGGCAATGCAAAAGTAAAATACCCTTCTTTTAGAGTCAATATGGCAGTGTGAACAGCATCATCAAGCTCCATATCCTCAGTGTACCTGAAAGGATCAAAACAAGATCATCCAGCAAGCAAATAAAGAAAAACATGCTAAAAGAGTAGATCCTACTCTGTAGAAAAAGACAAAGTTGAAGAATGAATTGTACACAATCATCATGCATCTTACAACACAAAACCTATAATACTCATTCTAACAATCTCAATGATTTCCCTGTCAGTCGGCAAATGCCAACACAAACAGAACTTTATCATGCCAAAAAAGGTATCAACATGAACCATGTAAACCTTGTTAGAGGTGCCAACACATAACTAGGTGAAGTTTTGGCACAAGCTTCCAACTGGTACACCTTGCTCGAGGGTTTTCTCATGCTCTAGGGATTCAATTATTGTCCATCTGATATTTTTGTGTTCTGAAGTTGAGCATTGCCTCCCATATTAAAATTTGCCATACATATATCATACATAACCTTCCATGGAAAATATTACACGTTTTCCATTGTCACATTAGCTTAAGCCCCAAAAATGTGGGTAAAATCAAGGTATTCAATTTCGAATAATACCGTCCGTATCGGGCAATAAATACCAGTCAGTCAGCAGACCGGCATACGGATTGTCCATTACCAGGCGATATATATATATATATAGGCAATGTCGTCTCATTTTTCTGTGACATCGCCTCGGCGACATCGCCCCACTTGAGGAGAAGAGAGGAGACATCACCTCGCGTGGGGGAGAAGAGAGGCAACGTCGCTGAAAATTTTTTTTACATATATATATATATATACCGAACGGTAGACCGAGCGATATACCACTCGATATACAGTACCATACCATACCGAGTGAATCTCGAAACTCTAGTACGGTATGATATTTCAATCCTTGAGTAAAATTTTCATTTCTGGCAAGTTCACATTTTTGGTCTTATAGGAAATATATTTCTACCTGAATTTGCATTGATTAGGAAGCTTGACCAATTATTAAATATCAAGCAGACAGGCTAGCATAAAGTACTTCTAAAAATATTTCAAGATTATTCAACCTAAGATTGGACTATAAATGGGTAGAAAAGATCTTGACAGTGCTAAATTGCGAAAATGCAATGTACATTTTTTAGGAAAAAAGAGAACATAGCAAGAACATGAAAATAAATTATTCAGAAGTCAAGTTCAGTATATTTATCAGTGGATTTCAGTACAATAAGAGAACATATAAGCAGTAAAAGAACATTCAACAGTGAAATGCAGTACTTAAACATGTTGTATCCCGATGCATGCAAGAAACCTTCGAAAATTTGGAGCTAAGGAAAAAACAGACTAGGTGGACAGTCATGATACAAGGGCCATGATTATGTTACCAGGATGATGATTTATGCTGACATGTACCACATGATGCACAAAGCTGGTGGATGAGGGATATGGCCATGGTGCAATACATGCTCAGTTAAAGGCAACCAGTTTGTGATAACTCCATTAGTATCATCGAAGCAAGAAACTTGTAAAACACATGATCATGCATAACCTTACCAAGTCCTGGGAAATAATAATTATTCCTAGCCAGGTCACATGAACTTAAAACTCAACATTGAGGTAGATTTTTCTTTCTTGGAAAATTTACTTTTTGTATTTAAAGAAAATCCACCTTTATCAAATGAAAACCTAATACATCTAAGCATTCTTGGTGCACAAGAATACAATTGAAAAGCTTCGAGCTGTGTAAGGACAACATAGGAGTACCAGACCTCTTAAAAAATGAGAACCATGACAGGTGGTCATGACACAAGGGTTGATGACTATGCATCCTAGATGATGACTTGTGATGGCAAGTAACATGGTGTAACAAGCTCGTGCATGAGGGCAAGACAGATAATACCTTAAAAACTTGTAAAGGACTACTACTTAGCTGATTGTGCTACCTAATTGACCAGAATCATTAAAATTCAAGAAGATGCAATTAAGAAAACTGAGCACCTCTTCTCAAGAAATGTCTTAGCATTAGAAACATTTTTCCCCATTGCTGAAGCCTTCCAAGAAAAATATGAACCTGATGGGTCAACCTGTCAGAACAAAGTTAGAAAAATCAAAGTCCTCTTATACCTCAAAAACCTCACATGTTATATCAATTTAAACACGAGCAGGGGACAAGTCGCAAAAAACACAATCTTAAACCAAAATATACAAGACATAGAACAAAAATGCTCAAATTTACCAATCTTTATAATTCAATGTGTTTTGTTCATAACTAAAAAAAAAGTGTATGATCGTAAAGGAGTGATAGTAAGATCTATTCAACCTCTATCAAAATGACTTGTCCAAGAATATAGCCACAACTAAAGGCATCAAATATGAATGCGTACCTGATATAACTGTGGACCATTGTCATCATATCCAGCAATCAGAAGGGAAACTCCAAATGGCCTTACACCACTAAATTCACCAAGAAACCAAAAAAGCAAGACAAAAGGGAATTAATACCTCACATAAATAAAAAACAACTCACTACTTTAATCATATAAATTGCCAACTGATTGATTATTTCATGCACAAATTTTGACATATATTATGCTTAATGCCATTTATGATAGGTAGCTAAGAAGTAAAAATGGTTAGATAGAAGAACAAGATGACCCTCGGTTTCATCATCTCTTACAAGATCTGTGAGGATAGTAAAACACCTTCTCATATTAGCCAGTGAACTAAAAAAAGTACCTAGTAGGTACTTAGTAATAGGCAGTCTTAGGCTGCACAAAAGTAGTTGTTTATTTGCGTATTCCTACAATTGTCTGATCTGTTTTTCAGTCAACTTGCATTGTACATATCATGATAAAGAGAAAAAACAGCTAAAAGAAAGTGGGTCTGGAAGGATACCCAGATTGTGTAAATTCTTGCATAACTGCTGCAGTTTCTCTGACAAGTTGTGTTACAGGAATAGCCTCCTGCAATCATTTAAATGTGTAATCAGAATCTGTGGAGAAAGAACCTCCAAAACAAATCAAATCAAAATAAAAGCTACCATGATTTGTAAAATCTAAATATTAAAAACTCAAATGTAGCTTAAATTCATACCACATTAAACTATCTTACTTACATTTAGTGAAAAAAAATACTCGTGTCTGCTAGTGTCTAAGTTGGATATGTGCACAAACAAATGGCCTTAACAAAATTTAAGAGTGCAAGTGCGTTACTAAACACCAAACAACAAGATATCTCAGATTGATTTTACTGCATTTCAGGAAACAACCTTAAGAACAAAAATGTTCTCATTCTATCTGTGAAGGATGAAATAATATAACCAGCAGAATTTTGTAACAATTGAAAACAGTAAAAGAACAACTTTGGACCAAAAAGGATTCAGGCTTAAACGATACCTTATATAGCCGAAAATATTGTTGTGCTTGTTTTCTACTTTTTCTTACTAGAACACGAGAATCTGGGCCCATCCCACTGCAACAGAAAAGGAAAGACATTAAAGGCATTGTTGTAAAACAACTGAATGAAGACAATGTAATGTATGGACAAATGTTGGACCTATTCTTTTTATCAAAACCCGATGACACGAGATAAATATAAGCACTAAAGTGTAGAATAAAGTAAAACCAACTCCTTTACATGCTAAATCCTAATGTCACATAACAGAGCAATAACATTCTTTTTACTGCTTTGAGTATTTGATGCAACTCATTTTTTTAAATGGTACAGCTGGCACCAACATTTTTCAAGTGCTAACTTGTCTTATATTAGTGTATTACATGTTCAGCTGAAAATAGCAAGGTCAAATCTGTACTATCAGTTAGTTAACAGCATCTCTAGTTTTATAGACTTGATAATGATACTGATGATGACTTGTGTTTGCTTTTTTAGCCCAAAATATACTAAAAATGGTGGATTGAGCTAGGGATACATATGATCATATCGAATGACTTCAGATGCACATAATACATGCATGCTTAGCTTGTTATCGTCCTTTGACATGAGCAAAACTATTTCTTAATGTATTAGCAAACACTAACTTGTGGACATCATTATAGGACATCAATAGCATCATTCACAAGTTCACAATCACGAATAAATTTAAGTATTGAGAGAGGCATATCTATCAGATGCTCATAGAGAATTAACAGAACTTCACACATACAGAAATAAACAGTATCTAGATGCATCAAGCTTGATACATTTTGCTTACTTGTTTATGTGAGCAATAGTCACAAACTTGGATGAAAATATAAATACAGTCATAGAATAGCAAGGTCCAAAAGAAATTTTTCAAGAAACAAATCCTCCTGTCAGAGAGTTAGTTGGAAACCAGTGGGCAAGAAGCATGTGCATAATTTGTGAATTTTCAATAAATTTGAAATTTCAATTACTATGCTAACATAATCAAACTAGCAGAAAAATACATGAATCTATTCTAGAAATACATTACAGAATAACCTTGACTAAATAGGAATGCCAATTGAAATTTGAAACCACCAGTTAAATCTAGATGTAGCATCAAAATACACACATAAACATATATTTATATGCTAAGAACATTTTATGCAGAGGAAATATAAACATCAAACTTTATCTACAAGAAACTACAAAATATGTGATTTATCAGCAAAATGTTTCACAGTCATAGAATAGCAAGGTCCAAAAGAAATTTTTCAAGAAACAAATCTCCTGTCAGAGAGTTAGTTGGAAACCAGTGGCCAAGAAGCATAGCATGTGCATAATTTGTGAATTTTCAATAAATTTGAAATTTCAATTACTATGCAAAAGTTACTTCATGCATGTATACAAAACCATAATCAAACTAGCAGAAAAATACATGAATCTATTCTAGAAATACATTACAGAATAACCTTGACTAAATAGGAATGCCAATTGAAATTTGAAACCACCAGTTAAAATCTAGATGTAGCATCAAAATACACACATAAACATATATTTATATGCTAAGAACATTTTATGCAGAGGAAATATAAACATCAAACTTTATCTACAAGAAACTACAAAATATGTGATTTATCAGCAAAATGTTTCAAGAAAAAAAAGGCGGAGCAGAATGTTCACCTATAAACAACTCCAATATTTGTTGTCATAAGCTGGATCTTTTGCACCTACCAAAAAAAGTTAAATAAGCAACCTTCAAATTTGAGTTGTTCAGTAGAATGAGAAGAAAATTATTCTCAATGCACTATTCCAGCAGAAGTAAGATACTCAAAAAAGGATGAGAAAGTGATAAGAGGGAAGAGAGATTTCAAGAACGGGGGAAGAGAGAAGATTAGGACGATATGGACCATGCTAAAAAAACTCAATAGCTATTGATTTCTCAATTCAGTCTTCCATCAATTATCAAATGACAGACATTTCTTTCTATAACATACAACTGAACCTCAATTTTACTTAACTAAGACTGCCTAATTTCCGAATGAAGTGACACATCACTAGAAAAAATATGTGCCCAGTGTCATCTGAATGAATCAGTTGACCACCCTTAATAAAATAAGTATGATATAACATATCATTAAACACTAACCTATTAGACTCCTTCCCGAAAACTCAAAATTGATCTACTTGGTTAAGAAGCTATTAGTGTAAAACAAGCTTTACAACCATAGTGGTACTCTTTAAAATGTCTCTATGTAATTAAACATATTTAATCTTCACAAAGAGAAAACTACCATCCACAATATAGTACCAAAATATCGAGAAAACAGACCAACAGAAAACACAGCATATATAGTCTTCAAAGTGAATTGATATCCCCAAAACACAAAATCTAAGGAAAAAACTAATGATCTAAAGATAGATGCTTACTGATGTCTCATCCACCAAAATGGAAGGAAGCTTCTTTTCAGTTGCAATAACAACACCATTGGATGCTGTAGTCATAAAAAAACAAATATCAAGAATTTTTCTATACAAGTGTAAACCAAGAAGCATACAGGATGGTTTCCAATCAAATTTCAGTAAGTAGTCATATTAATCTCAATCATCCTCCTCAACCATATTTAACCCTTTAAATTGCACTCTGCTGGCATTAGAACTATGGTTACCAATTTCTTATAAGGAATACTAATCTGAACATGTAGAATTGCTTCCATGTAAACTCTAGTGTGTACTCATATCAAACTGGGTCATTCTACCTAACCATAATTAAGAACATCAAGCATCTATAACTGTTGCAGAGGCTCCTTATCAGCCAAAAGCTTCTTCTCAGTTGCAATAACAACACCATTGGATGCCGTAGTCATAAAAAAACAAATATCAAGAATTTTTCTATACAAGTGTATACCAAGAAGCATACAGGATGGTTTCCAATCAAATTTCAGTAAGTAGTCATATTAATCTCAATCATCCTCCTCAACCATATTTAACCCTTTAAATTGCACGCTGCTGGCATTAGAACTATGGTTAACAATTTCTTGTAAGGGCTACTAATCTGAACATGTAGAATTGCTTCCATGTAAACTCTAGTGTGTACTCATATCAAACTGGGTCATTCTACCTAACCATAATTAAGAACATCAAGCATCTATAACTGTTGCAGAGGCTCCTTATCAGCCAAAAGCTTCTTCTCAGTTGCAATAACAACACCATTGGATGCTGTAGTCATAAAAAACGAATATCAAGAATTTTTCTATACAAGTGTATACCAAGAAGCATACAGGATGGTTTCCAATCAAATTTCAGTAAGTAGTCATATTAATCTCAATCATCCTCCTCAACCATATTTAACCCTTTAAATTGCACGCTACTGGCATTAGAACTATGGTTAACAATTTCTTATAAGGGCAACTAATCTGAACATGTAGAATTGCTTCCACGTAAACTCTAGTGTGTACTCATATCAAACTGGGTCATTCTACCTAACCATAATTAAGAACATCAAGCATCTATAACTGTTGCAGAGGCTCCTTATCAGCCAAAAGCTTCTTCTCAGTTGCAATAACAACACCATTGGATGCTGTAGTCATAAAAAACGAATATCAAGAATTTTTCTATACAAGTGTATACCAAGAAGCATACAGGATGGTTTCCAATCAAATTTCAGTAAGTAGTCATATTAATCTCAATCATCCTCCTCAACCATATTTAACCCTTTAAATTGCACGCTGCTGGCATTAGAACTATGGTTAACAATTTCTTATAAGGGCAACTAATCTGAACATGTAGAATTGCTTCCACGTAAACTCTAGTGTGTACTCATATCAAACTGGGTAATTCTACCTAACCATAATTAAGAACATCAAGCATCTATAACTGTTGCAGAGGCTCCTTATCAGCCAAAAGCTTCTTCTCAGTTGCAATAACAACACCATTGGATGCTGTAGTCATAAAAACGAATATCAAGAATTTTTCTATACAAGTGTATACCAAGAAGCATACAGGATGGTTTCCAATCAAATTTCAGTAAGTAGTCATATTAATCTCAATCATCCTCCTCAACCATATTTAACCCTTTAAATTGCACGCTACTGGCATTAGAACTATGGTTAACAATTTCTTATAAGGGCAACTAATCTGAACATGTAGAATTGCTTCCACGTAAACTCTAGTGTGTACTCATATCAAACTGGGTCATTCTACCTAACCATAATTAAGAACATCAAGCATCTATAACTGTTGCAGAGGCTCCTTATCAGCCAAAAGCTTCTTCTCAGTTGCAATAACAACACCATTGGATGCTGTAGTCATAAAAAACGAATATCAAGAATTTTTCTATACAAGTGTATACCAAGAAGCATACAGGATGGTTTCCAATCAAATTTCAGTAAGTAGTCATATTAATCTCAATCATCCTCCTCAACCATATTTAACCCTTTAAATTGCACGCTGCTGGCATTAGAACTATGGTTAACAATTTCTTGTAAGGGCTACTAATCTGAACATGTAGAATTGCTTCCATGTAAACTCTAGTGTGTACTCATATCAAACTCGGTCATTCTACCTAACCATAATTAAGAACATCAAGCATCAATAAATGCTGCAGAGGCTCGTTATCAGCCAAAAGCTCTAGATAACACATTCTAGATGGTCACTTTTCAAATCCTTTGTGCAACTAAAATGTTGATATGTTCTAATCAAGTGCAAACAATCTCAAAAGGATTTACTCAATCAGAAACTTTCTGTATTCACTGTTAATCTTGTCATTAAACACAAATCTTTTTGTGTTATCTGGATTTCTTATTTCGACCATCACATTCTTAAGCACCCTCAAAACACGCACGACGAATTATTCTATGAAACAGCTTCACATCAGCCTGATCTGATAGGTGGAACTTTTGAGGGAACCCTGAATTAACGACCTTTTCGTTTGAAACAAGAAACGTGCATAAAGTAGAAATAAAAACAAAGAGGACATATTAGATCGCACAAAACCTTTGATCCCGAGAGAGGTTTGTCCGGATCCGACCGCCGTTAGGGCGTGCTCGATCTGAACGAGCTTCCCCGAAGGGCTGCAAGGCGACAGATCAAACAAGAGGGTAAAAGGAAGGTCCATGGAGGCGCAAGGGTTTGCAACGTATTGAGGATATGAGATGAAAGGACTGGCAAGAGTACCTGAAGGTGGTGAGGGAGAAGGAGTACTGGCTGTCACCCATATTCGCGAGCGAGGAATGCAGAAGGCGAACGGAGCGATCGGCCGAGGAGACGAGGGAGGAGCGGCTTCAAGAAGAGGGGAGACTGAACCCTTCTCCAAGCAAGAAAAAACAGGAGGGTGTTTTGGGTATCGTGGTACATTTATAGATAGAACAAAAGGGTAGTATGGGAATCTCGATCTAAAATTAATATCATATCACCAATTAAATTCTAAAAATTCCTCTAAGTTATTGAAGATAAAAATAAAAACAACCTTAAGAAGGCAGTTTTGCATTTGTAAAATATCTAATAAATAATCATGAAATATAAAGATCTATCATTTAAATATTTTTCTTATTATAAAAATATATTTATATTTCTAATTTCGTTTTATTTTTTTAAGTCTTTGACATTTTGTTCTTTATTTTTTTATTTATAAAGATTAATTGCTGGAAAATGGACACCCAGATTCCTCCATCCTGTTGGTGGTATCACCACCTACATTGCAGCAGGTGGAGGGTTAAAATGAGAGAGAAATAGAAGAAAGAGGTATTCTAAAATACCTCATTTTATTTTATCTAACAATCAATATTGAAATTTTATTTGTCTAGTTATTCTCTACTTAATCTGTATTCATCTCTTTACTTTGAAATTTTGATTGTTTAGGTTTTATAAAATACCTTATTTTATTTATCTATCTATCTACACTGAAATTTTATTTGTGTAGTTACTCTCTATTTAATTTTTATTTATCTATCTACTTTGAGATTTTGATTCTTTAGGTATTTCAAGTACCTCATGTTTTATTTATCTAAATATCTATATAATTTTCTTTAGGTATTTGATAGAAGATAACATGATCAATATTTACCGCCACGTGGCTTCACTTGATCGACACATTGCTTAAGCCCACATCAATTATATGCAAACAACACACCAACATCATATGATTGCATGTGGCTGACACGTCAACCCCACATGGTAAACATCATGTCTCCTGCTTGGACCAAGCCAATCAAAGGATGCCTTAGATTTGATGCATATGAAGCCATTATCCCAATTCTACTCAAGAACAATAAAAGGATGCTTTAGATTTGGTGCATATGAAACCACTATCCCAATTTGACTCAAAGAACAAAGTACAATCACCCTCAATGATCCAGAGAGTAATGATTCTCAAAGACACCTATAAAATAACTCTCAAGTTATGTTATAAAGACATTGAAAATTCTTCTCACGATAATTGTCTGGCTAGTTTGAATAGTTCAAACTCAAAACTGACCATCAAAGGAGTATTTATCGAGAACATCCCTGAGTTAGTTTTACAAGTTTGACTCTCTCTCGAACGATGTCTTGGACTGAGGTTAACTTGGAAAAGATCTTGGTTGGATAAAAAAATACTTCTAGCTCGAACAACAAAAATCTACACTAATGGGTGGTACTAGAATGAGAGCTGATATTTTAGAAAATTTTGTAGGACCATCCAAAACTTAAATTGTCGATTTCAAAACTAGTGATTCCAGTTTCATTTCAAACCATCGATTTCGTAATTTTAAATTATTATTAATTAAAAATAATTTTATAAAAAAATTATATTTAAATAATTTTAAATTAAAAAATAAAAATTAGTAATTCGAATCGAAACCATCGATTCTAGTTCTTTATTTTGGAAAACCAAAATCATGGTCAGGCTTAGGCTAAACCACAAGGACCCAAATAGGTCGAATAAACTAAGTTTAACTATACCAAATTCATATGTTCCATTCCACATAAGGCAGCTCAACTTGGCCCCCTATCAGACCTGCTCCCCTTACTTTCCGAGTACTTGATCCCTCACTCTTATACTGATTGTTTCTAGATTTGACAACTAACCTCTCATAGCCTATGCAACACCTAATTCTAGCAACCCATACTATAATCATCGCTATTGAAACCTTTTACTATCTAACCCAGTAAGTCTAGTTCTTAATCGAGATATTTCAACTGTAGCCCCCTATCTTTTAAAACTTATTTCAATGGCACAACAACGGGTGTGCCTAGTTCTAGTTACTCCACATTTCCTTGATCTAATTCCTCACCGAGCTCTAGCTCCTAATGGCTGAATCATGACCTCCTCTAGTCGATCTACCTTAAGAAAATAATTCTCTTCAAGATCTTCCCCATGGGCTATACCACAATCCTCTAAGATCCTAAGGGGCAGAAGGAGTCAATTGCTTAGTCGATCGAGCTCCCTCCCTCCCCCCGACATTCATGACCATCTCCACAAGATGGATCAATATCAAGGAGATATTAAGAAAGAGATCAAATAAGGGAAGCAACCAAAGATCGACCCCTACTTAAGTTACCCATTCGTGAGAAGTATTTAGGAGGACATGATCTTATAAGGGTTTCAAATGTCAATATTGAAACTATATGAAGGGAATTCTGATCGTACTGAGCATTTGATTGCATTTACTTCATAGATGATGTTATGTGGAATGGCAAACTCTCTCATATGTTGCACCTTTTTGACAACTCTACGAGGAGCAATAAGAGAATGGCTCTCCAAACTACTATCAAAATCAATCTCCTCCTTCGATCAACTTGCCAAGAAATTCGAACTCAATTTCATCAATTATAAGCTACCAAAGAAGCCCACAACTTCTCTTCTAGTCATACGCTTGCAAGATAAGAAATCATTGGCAAGATACATAAAACAGTTTAATAATGATGTGTGATTGATGGTTGACCTAAGCTCGTTTATCCTTATCGATGCATATAACAATGTTATTCAACTCTTGAAGTTCTACTCGGTCATCACTTATCCTTTAGTCACATTCCTAGAATTGTTTCAAGAAGTAAACAAATATTTTGTGGCTAAGTTGATCATTACCAGGAAGATGAGTATAGAACTTAAGAAGGCAGGAAAGGAGAAAAGAATCCCTTGGCCATACTTGATAGAAGAATAGTGAAATAAAGGATCGAGAGGAGATCGAGCCCCTCCTCAATGAGAATTTACTCCATTAAACATCTTCCACACTAAGATATTCATGCAAATTAGGGAGAAGGGACTTCTTTGTATACCTTATCCTTGGCTCCATCTACTAAAAGGAATCCAAAGTCCCGTGGACCCATCGAGCAATAGGTTGACATAATAATTGGGGGGTCTGCATTAGGAGGGACTAGAACATCATCCCATTAGACTTATGCAAGGGAACCCTAGCCAAAAAGGTTTTGTCCATTCGGTGACTCACCCATTATGTTCAAAGAGGAGGAAGGAGAACACTTTGATCTTGACTATGATGACACACTTGTTGTTTTACTTGGAATCATCAATTTGTTAGTAAAGGGGATCCTGATAGACATCAAAAGTTATGCTAACATTCTATATTATGATGTATTTTAGAAGATTGACCTAACCACAAAAGATCTATAGCCGATCTCATCCATGCTCATCAACTCTACCGGAGATTTGATCACCCCCTTGGAGATTGTTGATTTGTATATTACATTTGGGTTAGGCTACTGCTTATAGATGGTCAAAACTAAGTTCCTACTAGTTGGCATCTTGTATGCCTATAACACCATTATTTTATGTCTGATCTTTATTTAGCTTTAAGCTATCATCTCATCATCCTACATAACTATGAAATTCTTGGCTAGTTCGATCAAATAGCTTAGGAATGATTCGCAAGAGTTCCACTAGTGTTATCTAACCTCAGTCTTGCTCCTAAAAAAAGACCATTCGTTATTTAGCAACTGCATACCAAGGAACCAACTCTCCAAATTGCCCATCCAGAAGGTAGAGAGCTCTTAGTCAAGATCTCTAATCAAGATTGGCTTGGCCTTGACTAAAGAGAAGATTGAACTCACCAACTTCCTATGTCATGACTTAGAAGTCATTGCATCAAGATTGGCTTGGCCTTGACTAAAGAGAAGATTGAACTCACCAACTTCCTATGTCATGACTTAGAAGTCATTGCATGGATGCACAATGATATGCTCAGGATCAATTAGGACATGGCACAACATAAGTATAACATTAGCTCTGACTATCAATCTATTCGATAGAAGCCCAGAAGATCTTTCCTAGATCAACAAGTCGAGATTAAGGAAGAAGTCAGTAAGTTATTGTACATTGATTTTATTAGCAAGATCCATTATCCAAAATGGCTCGTCAATGTAGTTTTTGTGAGAAAGAGTAATAAAAAATAGTGTACGTGCATTGATCACAGTGCTTTTAACAAGGCATGATCGAAAGATAACTTTTTTTTTCTCCGATTCACCAATTATTGACTCAACCTTTGGCCATGAGCAACTCACCATCATAAATGCCTTCTTAGGTTATAATCAAATAATGATGACATCCGAGGATGAAGAATATACTTCATTCATTGATGACTAAGGGTTGTACTGATCAAGGACAATCTCAACACAATTCAACTTTGTTTGGCCAAGCAAAGCCTAAATTATAGCAGTCCGCTCATCTTAGTGTAAGTCCTAATAGGACTTAGAGTGAGACAGCCATCACCCAAATAGGAGCTGCCACCAAGCAAGAGGGGTATGACAACTCTATAAGGAAACTACTAGCTACACACACCCTACAAAGAAAGTCCTTAAACCCTAAGGACTTTGGGCACACCTCTCTCTATAGTATAAGGGGTGTGCCCCTATCAAAAGGAAACCAAATAAGTCCTTAGCAAGAACCCAACTAGCCCTAGTTATTCCAACTTTAGAATGGAGAAGAGAAGAGAGGAGAACAGAGAATGGAAGAATTCCATATGGTGCAGCCCATCCTTCCCAATGCAACATTCTTCCTCGAGTTCTAACAATCAAAACTTCACATTAAAGCTTTGTTCAACTACTATGATAAGTCTCCAAAGCTCTACATCAAACTTTAAGAGAAGGTTCTAATAACAAGAGAGGAGGAGATTGAAACTGACTAAGTAAAGCCCAAATTCCTGCTTATCATAAGTGCCCTACAAGCCAATCACGTGAGTGATGGTGTATATGACATGATACGCACTCTTTTTATTTATTATATTATTTGACATTTTATCTCTTGTGATGTTCATGGATTTGTGCAATAAAAATCAGATCATGATGAGATCATGATAATGAGGTCAATTCACCTTTAAACATAGACCCTAAATAATCCTGTTCATAGGTTACTCAAGAGGAATATCGAGATAACCGAATAGACTAGTGTGCTATATACCCGTTCATATAATAGAGGTAGCTGATCTCATAACTGCTCATGTGAGGATACTAGGGATATAGTGCAGGTGCTCATTAGAGAATGAGCTCACCGATTAATCCACTGACGGAATGCTGGATGGTTGATGATACCTCATTATCAGACAGTGATTTTGTTATCCTAGTAGTGTACATAGTCCTTATATTTAAGACACCAAGGATGTCAGATATGAGTACTCCACTCTTTGATACTAGATTTATAGGTTTGGAAATTTCAGATCTAACACGGTCGGTTATCGGGAGTGGTAGCCAACCTTATGAGGGTTATTGAGTATCAATAGATGATCATCCGCTCTCGGCATCATGAGAAGAATATCTCATATGTTCTTGCTCATATAAATCCTTAGCCAGGGTCATTCTAATTGAGAGAGAAAGAGTTCTCTGAGAGAATCCGATTAGAGCAAGATTCGAGGAGAAACCGTGTGGGCTTGACAGCACTATACCCGATATATGGTCTCTAGGATATTAGATGAATAAGAGACTATAGGTATAAGGTAATTAAGGATATATAGGTCTAAAGGATTGGATTCTCCTGTATCGTCTAGGGGCTGTAGCGTATTGGCCTAGTACGTCCGTAGTCGATGAGTCGAGTAAATTATTATGAAGATAATAATTCACTAAGCTAGAAGAAGTTTTGACAAGTATGACTTATGGCTAGCTCGATATTAGACCTAAAGGGTCACATATATATAGTAGGCATTGCGACGAGTAAAGGTTCGGATATGAGATATTCGCTAGAGCCTATATCTTATTAGATATCCAATAAGCTTCTAAATTATTGGATCCTATGGATGAGATCTAATAGGAGCCAATGAGATATTATTAGATAAAGATCCACTAATCTAAAATGCTTGAGTAGTTAGATGGAGATCTAATACTCAATATGGCAAGATCCATTATGGTTAAATTGACAGGGGGCCTATATAAATAGGAGGGAACCTAAAACCCATAGGCCAAAGTTTTTTTGGTTACCACATCCTATTCTTGTCTCCCTTTCTTCTCCTCAGATAGTAAATATGGATATTTGGGCAGCGATTTGAGGAGCGTCGTCGTAGTTCTACTACGTGGATCATCGCTAGAGATGAGGGTGCTTAACCTCCTTCATTCACTCCTATAGATTTGCAGGAATTCAAGGATATACGATCTCTCTAGGTAAAACACAATTATCTTTCTAATATGTAATTTTTGATTTTACGGATTTCACGCACTAATCTCCATATGATGACGAACACATTTTTAGAAAATCTAAGAATTTTATTTTTTGTTCTTCCACTGCACATGTGATGTCACCCCAAAATTCCCTACAATTCCAATATCTCACTTACTTCAATCCAAGTCTGAATATGACTCATATTAAGGCAACCCTCATGCAAATAGGGGCAACTATCAAACAAGGGCGGTGCAGCAACTCTACAAGGAAAGTACTAGTCGTATATGCCCTACAAAAAAAGTCCTTAAGTCCTAAGGAATTAGGGCTCCTCTCTCCCTATAAAACAAAGGGTGTGCTCCTATCTAAAGAGAACCAAAGAAGTCTCAAGCAAGAGCCCAATTAGCCTTAGCTAACCTTAGAATAGAGAGAGAAGAGAGAAGGGAAGAATTCTGCATGGTGTAGCCCATTCTTCCCACTGTAATCTTCTTTCTCAAGTTCCAATAACCAAAGCTCTACATTAAAGCTTCATCCAACTACCATGAGAACTCTCTAAAGCCTACTACATACTATCCAAAACTTAGGAGAAAGCTCTAATAGTGAGAGAGGAGGAGATTGAAATTAACAGTTGTATGCAAACTACCAAGAGCACCTAAATGCTATCTAAAGATAACCTACGTTCTAGTACATCTATAAGTTTTCTATCACGATCTTATTGTATTATTTTAAGTCTTGTAGTTAAGTACTTTGATGTTATAAATAGTATAGATTTGTAATAGTTCTTTTCGTCATGAAAACTTTCATCCAAAAGGTGATTTCAAATCGTCGGATCATCGAACCTGAACTCCATATGGATCATGTACTGCTATAAAGTTATGCCCTTCAAACTTAAGAATGCTAGGGTGACATATCAAAGAATAGTTAATAAAATATTCAAGTTTCAGTTAGGGAGAAACATGAATGTTTATGTCGATGATATGCTAATTAAAAACCAAACATACCCACTTAGCTGACTTGAGAGAGCCCTTTACCACTCTCAAAAAATTCCAAACATAGTTAAATCCTTAAAAATGTGCCTTTGGCAGTGGCTCAACCAAGTTCCTTGGATTTATGGTCTATTGGAATAGGATGGATGTCAACCTAAAGAAGGTGTAAGCTATCCTTAATATGAAGCCACCAACCTTTATAAAAGAGATATAACAGTTGACGAGATGAATTGTTGCATTAAGTTATTCCTTATGAGAGTAGGGGAAAGGTATTTTTTAAGATCTTGAAACAACCAAAAGACTTTTAGTGGATCCAATAATATCAAGCAATATTTAAGCAACTCATGAAGTACTTATGACACTGTCACAACTTTCGAGTCCTAGCCTAGTGGAAGAATTGTACTTGTATAAGGAAATCTATAGGCAACATCACATGTGTAGTGGAAGAACATAAAACAAAAATCCTAAATTTCCTAAAAGGTGTTTGTCGTCGTGCAAAGATTGATATACAAGCAAATGCAAAATTAAAAACTACATATGAGATAGTTGTATTATCTAGAAAGATTGTATATCCCTGAATTCCTACATATTTGTAGGAGATGATAAAGGAGGTCAATCATCTCTCTCTCTAGTGGTGACATACACAGTAGGGTCTGCGAAGATACTCTTCAAATCGCTGGCCAAATCTCCACACCTGTTGGCTGAGAAGGAGAAGGGGAGAGAATAATAGAATGTAGTAACCAAGAAGCCTAGCTTATGGCCCTTTAGTTCTCTCTTACTTATATAGGGCCCTTGTCAATTTAACCCTAATAGATCCTGCTCTATTGAATACTGGATCTCCAATAATTCAAGGGTGTATTGGATATCCAATAAGATAGGGGCTCCAATGGATATCTTATATCTGAACTTTTACTCATTGCAATACCTATCATATATGTGTGACCCTCTAGGCCCAATATCGAGCTGACTATGAATCATATATATCAGAACTCCTTCTAACTCAGTGAATTATTATGTTATCTCCATAATAATTCACTCGACTCATCGACTACGGACGTACTATGCCACTACGTCGTAGTCCCCAGATGATACAGGAAAATCTAATCCTTTAGACCTATTTATCCTCAGTTATCATATACCTTTCATCCCTCATCCATCTAATATCATAGAGACTGTATATCGAGCATGGTGTTGTCACCCATATGATTTCTCCTTGAGTCACACTTTAATTGGATTCTCCCGGAGACCATGCCTAGTATATGGTCTCTGGGATATTAGATGGATGAGGAACTATAGATATATGGTAACTAAGGATAAATACTCTAATGGATTAGATTCTCTTGTATTGTCTAGG